>CANXME010001452.1:0-600000 GCA_948144175.1 Closterium sp. NIES-65 | reverse complement strand
CCCGGTTGAGCCTGCCGAGGTAGCTGTCGACTCGCGTCCTGCTAGAGGTGCTGAGCCTGAGCGTGCGGAGCCTGAGCGTGCGGAGCCTGAGCGGGCGGAGCCTGGGGGTGCTGAGTCTGGGGGTGCTGAGACTGGGGGTACTGAGCCTGGCGTTGCTGAGTCTGGGGGTGTTGCGCCTGGAGTTGCTGAGTCTGGGGGTGCTGAGCCTGGTGGTGTTGCAGTTGACTGTGAGGCGCCTGGAGGACCTCCCTCTTCGCAGCAGCTACGTGAGTGGTACTCACGGTACTGCAGCCTTCGGCGGGGTGCGTCTCGGGCTCGTGGTGCTACTGGAGTTGGTACTCGTGTTTCCCCACCACGGCGGGAGCCGCCCTCTTCCCCACAGCTTCGAGAGTGGTACGCTCGGCACATCAGTCTCCGGAGTGGAGCTGCTGGTGCTGGGGTCCCCGGAGTTGACGCTGCTGCGGGTGCTGTGGACCCTGGTGCTGGAGGTGCTGCTGCTGCTGGAGGTGCTGCTGGAGGTGCTGCTCGTACTGAGGACCCGGGCGTTGGAGCTGCTGCGGGTGCTGCGGACCCTGGTACTGGAGGTGCTGCTGGTGCTGCTGGAGGTGCTGCTGCTGCTACTGGAGTGGAGGACCCGGCGAGTGGAGCTTCTGCTGGTCCTGAGGACCCTGCCGCTGGTGTCTCTGCTGGTTCGGGAGTTGCTGCACGGCCACGGCCGTACTTCGTTCCGCTCCTTCTGCAGGTTCTTGGTCAGCCTCCTCCTCCTTGTCCTCCTCTTGCCTTAGAGTGTCCGCCGTCTGTCCAGTCACAGCCACAGTTACCGCCTGCCTCCCCACTCCCTGTGCCTGCTCCTTACACTGGTCCGACTGGAGGTCTTGCTGAGAGACGTGAGCCTGCGTCACGTCCTGTGTCACCTGCGTCTCGTCGAGCGTCGCCTGTTCGTGCTGCTACCACTGGTAGTCGTCTCTCGCGTCAGCGTCCTCCTGCTGTCCCAGGCACTCACCAGATGGCGCTTCGTCAGTCCACTGCTCCGCAGCGTGTCGCTCTCCCGTCGCCTCCTGCGTCCTCTCTTCCTGCTCTTGCTGACCTGCAGTCAGACACCCTTCGCGCTGCCAGTCCTACTGTCACACGTCTCCTGGCTACGGTTGTCACTGACCCTTCCTTTGAGTCCGCTGCTGCGTCTGCCTTAGTCACTGAGCTTGTCGACATTGCAGCTGCGTGTCGTCTAGACTACGCTGCGAGTCTTGTTGCTGAGTCTGAGTCTGTCTGTCCTCCGTCCGTCGGGGGTGAGTGTGCTCTTGGCACGGACGTTCTTGAGGACAGGCAGGAGGAGTTTGGTTGCCTTGCCGCTGCTTTGCCCCATCTCGTGTCCATGCTTGCTGCCCCTGAGGGAGACCCGGATGCACCAGACATCCCGACCCCACGCTCTTACGCAGAGGCGATGGCCGGTCCCTACTCCTCTCAGTGGCAGTCAGCCATGGACACAGAGATGGCTTCCTGGAAGTCCACTGGCACCTACGTCGACGAGGTTCCCCCACCTGGGGCGAACATCGTCAGTGGCATGTGGATTTTCAGGGTGAAGCGGCCGCCGGGCTCTCCGCCTGTCTTCAAGGCGCGTTACGTTGCACGAGGCTTCAGTCAGCGAGAGGGAGTTTACTTCTTCCAGACCTTCTCCCTGACCCCGAAGATGACCACTCTTCGGGTTCTGCTACACGTCGCCGCTCAGCGTGACTACGAGCTCCACTCTCTTGACTTCAGCACAGCTTTCTTGCAGGGCAGCCTGCACGAGGAGATCTGGCTGCGTCGCCCACCTGGCTTCACTGGGTCGTTCCCTCCTGGTACCCAGTGGAGCCTCCGGCGGCCAGTCTACGGTCTCCGCCAGGCGCCACGTGAGTGGCACGACACACTGAGGACTACACTTGCGGCTCTTGGGTTCGCTCCTTCTACTGCTGACCCGTCGCTGTTTCTACGCACCGACACCTCACTGCCGCTGTTCTACATCCTCGTGTACGTCGACGACTTGGTCTTTGCCACTTCTGACACAGCTGGTCTCGCTCACGTGAAGTCCGAGCTGCAGAAGAGACACACGTGCACAGACCTGGGTGAACTGACAAGCTATCTTGGCTTGCGGATCACCTGGGACAGAGCACGGCGCACCATCACCTTGACTCAGTCACACATGGTGCAGCAGGTCCTTCAGCGCTTCGGCTTCACGTACTCCTCGCCTCAGTCCACTCCTCTGCCTACGGGACACTCGCTCTCAGCTCTGCCTTCGGATGAGTCCGTAGAGCCGAGTGGTCCGTATCCAGAGCTTGTGGGCTACCTCATGTACCTGATGACCTGCACTCAACCTGACCTTGCATACCCTCTCAGCATCTTAGCACGCTATGTCGCTCCCGGCCGTCACCGGAAGGAGCACATGGATGCAGCTAAGAGGGTGTTGCGCTACTTGTGCAGTACGTCGGGCATGGGGCTAGTGCTTGGAGGGCGAGACCGGCCTGATCTCACTGGGCACTCAGACGCTTCTTGGGTAGACGACCAGGCTACTCAGCGGTCGTCTCAGGGTTACACCTTCAGTCTTGGCTCTGGCTCTGTCTCTTGGCGTTCTACTCGTTCTTCTTCTGTTCTCAGCTCCAGCTGTGAGGCTGAGATCTACGCCACGGCCATGGCTGCCCACGAGCTTCGTTGGCTCACCTACCTGCTGACTGACCTTGGAGAGCAGCCTCGTTCTCCTCCAGTGCTGTACGTCGACAACAAGACAACCATAGCCTTGTGTCAGGAGCACAGACTGGAGCACAGGACGAAGCACATTGCTCTGCGTTACTTTCTAGCTCGAGAGCTACAGCAGCGTGGTCAGCTTCTTCTGCGTTACGTGGCCACTGAGGCCAACACTGCTGATGTGTTCACCAAGGCGCTTCCGCCTGTTGACCATCAGCGTTTTTGCACTCTTCTAGGCCTTGTGCCGACTGTTCCTCACTTGCTTACTTCTTGACTTCGCCTGTACTGTGATCATTATATATATATACCTGCATGTTTGCCCTTGCTAGGTTGTGATCATTGTACCTCTTGCTCTATTATAAAATTGCATGTGAACTGGTCTTGTGACCGCTTACTTGTGCTCGGAATTTGTGTGGAATCCTCGAGATCCACCCTGAGCTTGTTTGCCTTGCTTTGCCTTGACTGGTCTTGTGACCCCTAGGTCTCCCCCACTTTGCCTATGGGGGTGTGTCAAACATTATATGTTTTGTGTGGTTCTAGGCTGTAGTGGGTCACACCATAGGGGGTACACCAGATTAGGGTTTCATATTTGTACTGTTGTTCCTGCTAGTCACGCACATTCCTGTTTCTGATTCTGACAAAACAGGGACAAGACCCAGCTGGGTGCAGAAGCGCTGATGATCACAAGGCGGAAGTGCCTTGGTGAGAACATCAGCAGTGTTGGCCTCAGAGGCCACGTACGCAAGCCGCAACTGTCCACGCTGCTGTAACTCACGAGCAAGGAAGTAGCGAAGAGCAATGTGCTTTGTTCTGTGCTCCAGTCGCTGCTCTCGACACAAGGCCAGCATGGCCTTGTTGTCTACGTACAGGACTGGAGGAGAACGAGGCGGCTCTCCAAGGTCGGTCAGCAGGTAGGTGAGCCAGCGAAGCTCCTGTGCAGCCATGACCCCGGCGTAGATCTCAGCCTCACAACTGGAGCCGAGAACAGAAGACGAGCGAGTAGCCCGCCACGAAACAAAGCCGGACCCAAGGCTGAAGGTGTAACCCTGTGACGATCACTGCGTAGCCTGGTCGTCAGCCCAAGAAGCGTCCGCGTGCCCAGTGAGGACCACTGGACTACGCCCTCCAAGCACTAGCCCCATGCCCGACGTACTGCACAAGTAGCGCAACACCCTCTTCGCTGCAGCCATGTGCTCTGGTCGGTGTCTCCCAGGAGCAACATAGCGTGCAAGAATGCTAAGAGGGTATGCAAGGTCAGGTCGTGTGCAGGTCATCAGGTACATGAGGCAGCCAACAAGCTCTGGATACGGGCCACTCGACTCTACGGACTCATCCGAAGGCAGAGCTGAGAGTGAGTGGCGAGTAGGCAGAGGAGTGGCCTGAGGTGAGGAGTACGTGAAGCCGAAGTGCTGAAGGACCTGCTGCACCATGTGTGACTGAGTCAGGGTAATGGTGCGGCGTGCTCTGTCCCGGGTGATCTGCAAGCCAAGGTAGCTGCGCAGTTCTGTCAACGGGAGTTGGATATTGGCCCCGTCCTCGCTTGGGCGGAGCCGACTTCGTGGTCGGGTGTGAGGGGAGCAGCCGACCTGCAGCAGTGGGTGAGCTGGTCGACGAGGAGGTCGACCTGCACGGGGGACCACTACACGGGCGCCGACTTCGGGGTGGCGCCGACTTCATGGAGGTCAACGGGCACGAACGGGAGCTGCTGGTCGACGTGGTTGCCTGGTCGACCAGGTTACCTGGGTGACGAAGCGCTGCGGAGGAGTGCGACGGTCGCCCAGGCGAAGTTGGCAAGCCCGACCTCGGTGGTGGTATCCCGAGGTCAACGTGGCCGATCAGAGGCAGTCGTCAGCTCGAGGTTGATGTGGTGTGTGCGCTGTGCAGGTGACGAGACTCTGCACGCGAATCATATGCGCACACCTGCGAAGCGGGTGCACCGCTGTCCTGCGTGAGCAATGCTGGCACACCGTCAACCTGCGACGTTGGCACGCCGTTGACCTCGCCTTGCTGGAGCGCGGTCGACCAAGTCGTGCTGGAACGCGGTCGACCAAGCTGCGCTGGAAGTTGGCCGACCTGAATGCTTGCTCTGATGTAGTCTTGCTATGCCAACTTCATTGTTGTCATGTTTTCCTAGTGAAACTCTTGCAAATTCTCCCCGTGAACTAGCAAGGAGTGTGAACACAAGGAAACGACTAAGTGAACGAACGCAGAGATCACACGAGCACACGTGCCTAGCCCGTAGCCTAGCTCCCGTTGCTGCACTTATCTCCACATGGTGCGGTGAGCGTGGACGGCACGCGACTTACCTCTCAGTCAGGTCGACGAAGACACCACTTACCTATTCGTAGTTGCAGGCCGGCAATTTTGCGGTAGTCACTATGGTAGGAGCCGTAGGTGACGCGGGGGTCGTGGACACCCTAGAGGCACGGTTGGAGAACGCGAGGAGGAAGCACGAGGCCAACGAGTATGGCGACTTGCCCTTGCCGGTCGTCGAGGCAGGACTCCGCTCCATGTGGGCGACGGAGCACCCGTCTCAGCCTGCCTCTCCTTGTCCGGTGAACAACGAAGGCGGCGTCGACGTGGGCGTCCACGCCGGTGGTGGTCAAGTCGGCAGCAGTGCTGGAGGCACGTCGAGGCAGAGAGGTGTGATACACGCCGGTGAAGTCGGCGGCGTTCAGGCGCGAGGGATGCGGTCGTCGGCGGCTGCAGGCTCTTCGCGGGGTGACGTCGGAGGTCGACGGAGTGGGCTGTCGCCGATGTCGGCGTCCCAGGTGACGGCAGGTGGGATTGCGCCGATCTACGGCTACTTCAAGTTCTCGCCGGACAGGATCTCAGTCAGCCCCCCACTGGTCGGTCGACCCGACATTCTCACCTGGAAGGAAGCCATCGAGCCCCAGCTGGAGATGGCCGGGCTGATCGGCTTCGCCCGAGGGACCGTGGCGACGCCGGGGGAGCACCACCCCGACTTGCGTGCGGAGTTTCGCGCCGTGCAGCTGTTGACCTTCACGGTCATCTCGCGGTGCTGCTCGCCGGGCGTGCAGGTCGCCTTGAAGTGGCGCCGGGAGTACATCGACGCTGGCCACCGGGCGTGGCACTTCATTGAGTCGACGTACCAGGTCACCGACGACCTGTTCATCGCCCAGCTGGAGGGACCGCTGACGCACCTGCGTATGGGTGACGAGGAGACAGCGACCGACTACTGCAACCGGGCACGGCGAAATCTCGCCACCATCAGGATGGCCGACGCGCAGTACTCCACGGCGTCGTACATCACCCATGTCATGCAGGGTCTCTCTAGCAGCTACAACCTGCTGAAGCGGCTGTCCATGGGGCCGAGCACAAGGGCGACGCTCAACGAGGACAACCTGACCTCGTATATCCTGCAGGACGAGGCGATGCAGGAGGCTGAGCGATCGCAGGAGCTCTTGGCGCAAGCGAACTCGGTTACCTCAGCGAAGCAAGGAGGCCGACCGGGGCAGCGCGGGCAGTCTGGCGGTGGTGGTAGCAGTGGCTGGAAGCCGGCCAAGGAGGTCGACAAGAAGAAGTCGACCAAAGACAGCGGTCGGGGAGGAGGAGGTCGACGTCGGGAGTGCTGGCTGTGCGGCGACCCCGACCATCTCTCTTTCGAGTGTCCCAACCGCAGTGACTCCGATGACGACGACGCTAAGGGAGGCCGTGGGAGGTCAGGCAGCCGTCGTCCTCGTCGTGGAGGAAACCAGCCGTGCAAGGAGAAGCAGTCGACCAAGACATCGACTTCGGCGAAGGACGCCGACTCCCCTGCTGGCGGCAAGGGGCGAGACAACAAGACGGCGTCGTGCTCGCTGGTCGGCGTCGTGGAGCCGACCATCTCTCTGGCACCGGAGGCCGGAGAGGACTTCCAAGCAGTGGCGGCAGCTGTGCAAGCGAACCCGGCGGTGGTCCTGCTCGACACCGGTTGCTCCCACCACCTGATGGGGACGAAGGAAGCCTTCGTCGACTTGCAGCCGAGCGGCGCCATCAGGCATGTGTGCGGCTTCAATGGGGCGCTGCAGGGTGTCAAGGGCTGCGGCACCGTCGCTCTGCAAGGAGAGGCCGGGAAGGAGGTGCTCATCCCCGACGTGTTGTACGTCCCGGGTGTGCGAGCCAACCTGCTGTCAGCCGGCCAGCTGAAGGAGCATGGCGTGAAGCTGCAGGAGGACGGAGACGGCATGCTGCTCGTCTCAGCAGCAGGGGAGGTGCTCGGGCGGGCGACGTACTCTGGGCGAGTCCTCTGCACCGACCTGCGTCCCTGCGCGACGAGGTCGAAGCCGCCCACGACGGAGGTGGTGGCTCTGCGGGCGATCGTCTCGAAGACGAAGTCGACACCGGACCGGATGCATGCGCGGCTTGCACATGTCGGCATGGACACCATACGGAGCTCGGCGAAGAACGAGGTCGCCATTGGGCTGGACCTCAAGTCGGCGACGGATGCCGACTCCCCGTATGTCTCGTGCGTCGGCGGGAAACTGGCGCGGCACACCTTCCCCGACCACGGCTCCGACGCCGACGACGTGCTAGCTTCCTCCTCGCAGAATTCCGGCAATTGGACGCCGGGAAACCGACTGTCCTACGCGTGGACAACAAGTCGGCCATCACGGTCGCCGAGGGCATGGGGTTGACGGGCAACCTCAAGCACATGGAGCGGCGACAGGCCTGGCTGCAGCACATGGTGAAGTGCGGGAAGTTCTCGCTGCAGTACATCCCGACCGGTGAGCAGCCGGCCGACTTCCTGACGAAGGCGCTGCACTATCCGGCCTTCAACCGGTGCTCCGTCGCCATCGGCCAGGTGCGCTTGGCCGACGTTGGCAACGACGTCGATGACGTGCAGCAGTAGGTGCCATGCCCTTTTGCATGGCTGGTGCGGTGGACGACGTGCTATGTGTTGGGTGCACGTCGACGAGCTAGTCTCCGAGCTGTACTGCCGTGTGGGATGGGTGCCCAAGCATGAACGCGGCAGGGGAGTGCCTACCGGAGCTGGATATTGGCCCCGTCCTCGCTTGGGCGGAGCCGACTTCGTGGTCGGTTGTGAGGGGAGCAGCCGACCTGCAGCAGTGGGTGAGCTGGTCGACGAGGAGGTCGACTTGCACGGGGGACCACTGCACGGGCGCCGACTTCAGGGAGGTCGACGGGCACGAACGGGAGCTGATGGTCGACGTGGTTGCCTGGTCGACCAGATTACCTGGGTGACGAAGTGCTGCGGAGGAGTGCGACGGTCGCCCAGGCAAAGTTGGCGAGCCCGACCTTGGTGGTGGTATCCCGAGGTCGTCGTGGCGGATCAGAGGCAGTCGTCAGCTCGAGGTTGACGTGGTGTGTGCGCTGTGCAGGTGACGAGACTCTGCACCCCAATCATCTGCGCACAACTGCGAATCAGGGTGCACTGCTGTCCTGCGTGAGCAGCGCTGTCACGCCGTCAACCTGCGATGTTGGCACGCCGTCGACCTTGCCTTGCTAGAGCGCGGTCGACCAAGTCGTGCTGGAACGCGGTCGACCAAGCTGCGCTGGCAGTTGGCCGACCTGAATGCTTGCTCTGATGTAGTCTTGCTATGCCAACTTCCTTGTATTATTGTTGTCATGTTTTCCTAGTGAAACTCTTGCAAATTCTCCCCGTGAACTAGCAAGGAGTGTGAACACAAGGAAACGACTAAGTGAACGAACGCAGAAATCACACGAGCACACGTGCCTAGCCCGTAGCCTAGCTCCCGTTGCTGCAGTTATCTCCGCAAGTTCACCCAGGTCAGTGCACGTGTGTCTCTTCTGCAGCTCGGACTTCACGTAGGCGAGTCCACCAGTGTCAGCTGTGGCAAAGACCAAGTCGTCGACGTACACGAGGATGTAGAACGGCGACAAAGAGGTGTCGGTGCGCAGAAACAGCGACGGGTTGGCAGTAGAAGGAGCAAACCCAAGAGCCGCAAGTGTAGTCCTCAGTGTGTCGTGCCACTCGCGTGGCGCCTGGCGGAGACCGTAGACTTGACGCCGGAGACTCCACTGGGTACAAGGAGGGAAAGACCCAGTGAAGCCAGGTGGGCGGCGCAGCCAGATCTCCTCATGCAGGCTGCCCTGCAAGAAAGCTGTGCTGAAGTCGAGAGAGTGCAGCTCGTAGTCACGGTGAGCAGCAACGTGCAGCAGTACCCGAAGAGTGGTCATCTTCGGGGTGGGGGAGAAGGTCTGAAAGTAGTCAACTCCCTGCCGCTGACTGAAGCCACGAGCCACGTAACGTGCCTTGAAGACAGGCGGAGAACCCGGCGGCCGCTTCACCCTGAAGATCCACATGCCACTGACGATGTTCGCCCCAGGAGGGGGGACAGCGTTAACGTAGGTGCGTGTGGACTTCCAGGAAGCCATCTCTGCATCCATAGCTGCCTGCCACTGAGAGGAGTAGGGACCCTCTATCGCCTCCGCGTAAGAGCGCGGAGTCGGGATGTCAAGTGCATCCGGGTCTCCCTTAGGGGTAAGCAGTACGAACACGAGATGAGGTGAAGCAGCTGCCAGACACTAGAACTCCTCCTGCCTGTCCTCAAGGACGTCCGTGCCAACGGCACACTCACCCCCGACGGACGGAGGACAGACAGACTCAGACTCAGCGACAAGACTAGCAGCGTAGTCGAGGCGACAGCGAGCAGCAAAGTCGACGAGCTCAGCAACGAGAGCAGACGCAGTAGTGGACTCGAAAGAAGGGTCAGTGACGATAGTAGCCAGGAGACGCGCGACAGTAGGACTGGAAGCACGAAGAGAGTCCGACTCCAGGTCGGCAAGAGCAGGAAGAGAGGACTCAGGAGGAGAAGGCAAAGGGGCACGCAGAGGAGCAGTGGACGGACGCAGAGACATCCTGTGCGTGCCAGGGACAGGAGGAGGACGCGGACGCGAACCACAACCACTAGCACGAGCAGCACGGACAGGCGACGTAGGGCGAGACGCAGGCTCACGACGCTCAGAAAGACCTCCAGTAGGACCAGTGTAGGGAGAAGGAGCAGGCAAAGGGGAGGTAGGCTGCAACTGTAACTGTGACGGGACAGGCTGTGGAAACTCTAAGGGAGGAGGAGGACCAGTAGAAGGTGGAAGACCAAGAACCTGCTGCAGGAGTGGAATGAAGTACGGTCGAGGCCGCGCGGCGACGCCAGAAACAGCAGGGACAGCACCAGTACCCCCCGCAGGAGCACCCGCTCCAGCAGCACCTCCAGCAACTCCAGAACCTCCAGCAGCACCAGGAGCACCCCCAGCAGGACCGCTAGTGGTAGTCTCAGCGCCAACACCCTCAGCAGCACCAGCTACAGTCGAACCTGCAGGCCCAGCAGCTCCAGTACTCCCAGTACGAGCACCTCCAGGACCCGCGACAGCAGCACCCTCAGTAGCCGAAGAACCACCAGCACCAGCAGCACAGCTCCAGTGCCGCGCAAACCACTCGCGCAGCTCCTGTGGAGAGAGTGGCTCCCGGCGAGACGAAGCACCCGGAGAACCTCCAGGCGGAGCACCTCCAGGCTCAGCACCCCCAGGCCCAGCACCCCCAGGCAAAGCACCCCCAGGCGTAGCACCCCCAGGCTCAGCACCCCCAGGCTCAGCACCCCCAGGCGTAGCACCCCCAGGCTCAGCACCTCCAGGATCAGCACCCCTAGGCTCTGCACCCCCAGGCCCAGCACCCCCAGGCTCAGCACCTCCAGGCTCAGCACCCCCAGAGTCAGCACCCCCAGGCTCAGCACCCTCAGCAGCACCAGAGTCACCAGTGACCTCGACAGGCTCGACTGCGTCTACCTGGGACACACCTGAAGGGGACGGACCCTGAGGGGGGAGGGGGTCTACCGAGGGGGGACTTGGTACAAGGAAGAGCGGGGGCGAGGGGAGGGACGGAGTGCGGTAGGGGAAGAAGCGGTAGTAGGGGACCGACTCGTCAAACGTGACGTCCTGGGAGGACAGAACACGGCGAGATGTGGGGTGGTAGAACTGCCACCCAGGCGAGTCAGGGGGGAACCCCAGGAAGACGCAAGGAGCAGCACGAGAGGACAGCTTGTCCGCAGACAAGTCGTGGACAAACGCCCGAGATCCCCAGACCCGGAACGCCGACACATCGCCAACCTTCCCCGTCCACAGCAAGGCTGGGGAGGTCTCCGGCCTGGAGACTCTGGGGTGTAGGTTGATCTGATGCGCCGCGTACCTCACCGCAAACAGCCACATAAAATGGGGAGCAGCCGCATGCATCATAGACGTACGAGCGACGTCCATGACCATGCCAATGCGGCGCTCAGCAATCCCATTTTGCTGCGGAGAGTCCGGAAGTGTGAAGTTCTGACGGATGCCTCGTGCGCGACAATAGGCTCTCAGAAGTCCAGAGGAAAACTCTACGCCTCTGTCCGAGTGCAGACCGAGAACAGGAAAGTCCGAGCCAAAGCTCTGCCTAAGCTGGAGACGAGCTGCGCGGTTCCAGTCGATCAGCACCTCAGTGACATCACCCTTGCTGCGCAAGGGGAAGACTGTGGTGTAACGCGAGTAGTCGTCAACAACAAGCAGAAAGTAGTGCTCGTGACCCTGTCCACGGACGCGGGCTGGGCCCCACACGTCCCTGTGAAGCGTCTGCAGCGGGGCCTCTGTCAGAGGAAACTGGGAGGAGTGAGGGGCAGCACGCTGGCGCCCCTCGACACAGGGGACACAGGTAGGGCCAGGGCCCTGAGGAAGGGGAGGGAGGGATCAGGGGAGACCAGAAACAAGAAGACGGGAGGCCATGCCTCTGAGCCGAAGCAGAGAGGGGTGACCCAGGTGGTGGTGCCAGAGGAGAGTCTCGTGACACAAGAGACGACACGAAAAGGGGGCAGACTCTGGACCAGACCTGGACGCTGCAGCAAACACCTGACTCGACGCAGCTACCCTACCAGACTCAGAAACTGGAGGAGACGCAGTGGTCAGTGTGTACAGGCTCGACCCCGGCTGACGGGTGAACGTAGCAAGGTGTCGGCCTGTGCTAGCCTCTGTGCAGTGCGTCACCCGCTGACGAGCAGGAGTGAACTGGTGGACTCCCCCATCCTGTAGGTCAGCACCACTCACCAGGTTGGTAGAGAACAAGGGGAGGTAGAGACCAGACAGGGTGCCAGAGGGAGCCGCCGGACACAGGAGGACTGTGGAGAAGCAAGACAGGACAGGACCCCCAGAGGCGTCAGCCAGAGACACTGCAACCGGCCGACTAAGCGACGTGAGTGTGGTGCGGTCCCGAAAGAAGGAGCGAGACGCCCCAGAGTCAAGGGTGAAGGTGAGTGAGGCCGAAGCCGACGTAGTACCTGAGAGCGCAGACTCACCAGTACCTGAGGACGCAGACACACTAGCACCTAGAGCAGCAGCGTCGCAAGCACCTAGGGCAGCCGCCTCACCAGTACCTAGAGCAGCAGTCTCAATGCCCGGATCGGGCGGGAAACACCGGTAACAGTCACCCTCATCACTAATAGACACAACCTACATGGCAGAAAGAATAGCATCAAAGTCAAGATCATAGATGGCAGCACCCGCCCTAGACAGCTCGCCCCAGCGAGGGATCTCTGTGGCCTCCGGGATCTGGTGACGCCACGCGTCCGTCAGGCGGCCAACGTAGCGCTAGGTGGGGTGCGCACCCCCACACTGCTCACCCGCACGGTCGCCGGTGCGCAGGACGTAGGTGCACGGACCAGAACCCCCACCCCGCTGGCGTGCAGTGTACCACTCACGGAGCTGCTGAGGGGACAGGGTCTCACGACCGCGCTGCTGCTGGTGGCGCGAGCCACCACCGGAGCCACTCCTCTGTGAAGACCCGCGACCAGCTCCACCGCCACTCCTGCCGCCTCCGCCGCCTCCGCTACTGCCGCCTCCTCTACCGCCGCCACCTCCGCCACCTCCGCTCCCACCGCCACCACCGCCGCCACCTCTGCCTCCACTCCCACCGCCACCCCCACTCCCCCCGCCGCCTCCACCTCCACCTCCACCGCCCCCGCTCGCTCCTCCACTGCCCCTGCCCCCCTTGCCCTTGCCAGGGCGTCGTCTCCCGCTAGGGGCAGATGCCGGACCGACCGACTCAAGACCAAGGAGGTCGGCCGCAGCAGCAGAGGCAACAGAGGGCAGAAGGGGGGAGGGGGAACACCCCTCAAAGATGGGGGTGTGCGGGTCACCTCGAGAGGCTCCTACAGCGACTATGCTCTTCTCTATCGCTAGGAGGGCCTTCTCAAGGAGGTCAACAGTGAGAGTGGTGGGACAGACTGAGAGGAAGTGGTCCGTGACTACACGAAGGGAGTCAGGGAGGCGAGTGACTATGTAGTAGAGAGTGATGTACATGGGGGGGGGGTTCTTGGCACAAAAGTTAGCAGGAAGCGCAGCGCGGTAGCGAGTGTCACTAATGCGGAGGTGCGTAATGAGGTCAGCTACTGTGGGAAAGGCAGTAAGGTCAGGGAAGAGGTACGGTAGCATGAGACGGCTCAGTGCAGCAGTGGCAGGGGAGGAGAAGCGTGCATCTACAGCGTCGTACAAGGTCTGAGCACTCTTGTACTGACTAAAGTGCGCACGCTCGGAGGTAGGGAGGTGGCGACGCATAGCAAGACGTGCAGCAACGTCGCGCGTGGCCCATTGGGAGCGAACAATGGCGTCAGCATCAGTAGCAGGAGCAGGAGAGGCGCCAGAGGTGAGGTCAAAGAGAGAGAGACCGTCTGCCCTATCGCACTGTAAGAACAGCTGCAGGTCATCTACCCAGACCTCAAAGTCAATGGCTCGACCCTCAGCATCAAAAGCGAGGACACTAGGGGTAGCCATGACCACAGTAGGCTAGCAGTGCAAACAGTAGGGAAAGGGCAGTGCAGTGACAGAGGCGCTGTGCTCACCAGACTGGGCTGCTCGGGCGGCTCGGCGGTAGGGAGGCTCGGCAGCTCGGCGGCTCGACTGCTGGGCTGCTCGGCGGCTCGGCGGCTCGGCTGCACGGCTGTTGGGCGGCTCGGCGGCTCAGCGGTAGGGCGTCTCGGCGGCTGGGTGGCTCGACTGCTGGGCGGCCCGGCTGCTCTGCCGCTGGGCGGCTCGGTTGTGCTGCTGCAGGGCGGCGCGGCGGTCGGGTGCTCGGCTCAGTGAGGCGGCTTGGGTGGCAGGCGGCGCTGCAGCAGGTGACGGGGCCGAAGGTAAGGTGGCGGGGCCGCAGGTAAGGCGGCAAAGCCGCGGGTAAGGCGGCGGAGCCACGGGTAGGGTGGCGGGGCCGCAGGTAAGGTGGCAGAGCCGCGGGTAGGGTGGCGGGGCCGCAGAGGAAGGCGGCGCGTTGTACGGGCGGCAACGGGCCGGGACGGGCGGCGCACGGGCGGCGACGCGCCGAGACGGGCGGCGCACCGGCGGTGACGGACCAGGACGGCGGCGCGGGGCTGGGACGGGCAGCGCACGGGCGGCGACGGGCCGGGACGGGCGGCACACGGGCGGCGACAGGCCGGGACGGGCGGCGCACGGGCTGCGACGGGCCGGGACGGCGGCGTGGGGCCGGGACGGGCGGCGCACGGGCGGCGACGGGCCGGGACGGGCAGCGACGAGCCGGGACGGGCGGCGCACGGGCGGCGACGGGCCGGGACGGCGGCGTGGGGCCGGGACGGGCGGCGCACGGGCGGCGACGGGCCGGGACGGGCAGCGACGAGCCGGGACGGGCGGCGCACGGGCGGCGACGGGCCGGGACGGCGGCGCGGGGCCGGGACGGGCGGCGCACGGGCGGCGACGGGCGGCGCAAGGGCGGCGACGGGCCGCGTAGGGTGGCGACGGGCCGCTAAGGGCGGCGACGGCCGAGCAAGGGCGGCGGAAGGGAGCCCGCTAGGGGCGACGTGACAGGGCCGAAGGAGGCCTAAGCGAGGCGCGCTCTGGGCAGGAAAAAAAAAACTTCGATTTTGGTGGGCCCTAAGAACAGTTCCCACGAGGGAACCTGCTCGATACCATGAGAAGAAACGAGAATGAATGAACTATGAATGAAGTGGGTACAAGTACTAACCCTAATTGGGTTGTACCCCCTATGGGATACCCTACTACAGCCTACACAAAAGTATAAGCTATAATGTTCTGACACCTCTATCTCGCAGCATTGTACTCCAAACCCACTGATGATGTGGCACTTACATAGTGGACCAACATCTTGGCCGCTTTCAGGTGCTCATGTGTGGGGCGTGATATTGCACTTGAAAGCCTTAACTGTGGCCTATTTCATGTCGTGTGCAGTTCGCTGAATAGTTGAGTGCACCAGCCATGGAATGGAATATCTTCATCTCACTCTCACCACCAGCTCCTTATCATCTTAGGGTTCCACAGTGAACCCCGAAGGCAGTGGGGTTGTAGGCTTCCCTCCATCCTGCAGCCCATACTTCTCAGCCAGCCCCTCATAGTACTTCCTTTGGTGCAACATCAATACTCTCTTGTCAAGGTTCCTCTTCACATGATTCCCCAAGTAATACCTCTCATCTCCCATCTTAAAACCCTTGAACTACATATCCAACATCTTTTCCACGCTGTCAATCATTGCAAACGACTGAGAGAAGAGAAGGATGTCATCCACATACACCAAGAGCATTAGGAATTGGTCCTTCTCCTGCAGCATAAACAAGTTGTGGTCGCATTAACTTTTCTTGAGCCCCCCAGCCAGCAGAGTCTCCTCCTGCTTGTGATACCATGCACGAGGAGCCTGCTACAGGCCATAGATGGCCTTCTTCAACGTGCACGTCTGCTGCTCCCACCATCCAACACCTCAAGCTACTGCGTGTACAGCTCCTCCTGAATGAATCCCATTGAGGAAGGCAGTAGTGATATTCATCTGTCTTATCTTCCAACCACATTTTTCTTCCGTTGCCAACAACACCCTCAGTATTGTACCCTTCCCCACAGGAGCAAAGTCCTCGTCAAAGGCGTTCCCCTTTGTCTCTTGAAACCCCTTTGCCGTGGGAAATTTCACATGATACAACCTCTCATGCCACGTCTCCCAATGGCATCACCACTCCCATATGAAGTCTTTGCCCATGCAACTGTCCCATCCACACCAGGAAGCGCCTCACCATGTGGCTGCTGTAGTAGCTACACCTTCTTGAATGAATCCAGGGCCCCAACAGTTGGTGCAGTCTCCTCTCTCCCAGTTGCCTTAGCCGCTGCTACAGCCGATGTTGTAGATGTAGATTTTCCATCCGAATGGATGATGGGTAGTTGCCATAGGTCCTTGATGCAGTTGCTCCTCTCCTCTAGATTCCACAGAACCTGCCTGCCAAGCTGGGTGGGCCAAAGGTCACTTCAGCCTTCCTCTCCAGCAGCCGGCACACAGAAGAGAGGTTAGCAAATAACCCCTCAAATAGCAGCACATTCTCGAGCCCCACAAGCTCCTAATTTGCTCCCTTCACCATGGCATTCCCTACACCAATCACACGAAGCAAATCACATGAAACGGCAACCACAAGGGGCTTTACCTCGTCAAGCAAATCTGCATGTGGGGTCATAAGACTTGTGCAACCAGAATCAATCACCCAGTGAGTGAGGGGTTGCATCACGGCCTTCCCTACTGAACCCAGATCACACCCACACACATGCACATCCTCAACCATGAGGAACATCCCAGAGGAGGCTTCACCTTGTGCACCATCACCTTGTGCACCTTAGCCTTACACGGCACCACCTTGTGAGCGTTCACCACTGGGCGGCTTCATGCCTGGGGGTGCCAATCCCTCAGGTTGGCTGAAGCAACCATGGATGTCCAGCCTTCTTGCAGTGCTAGCAGTCACCCTCTATTCTAGTGCTCCGTCTGCCACCAGAGCTCCCATGCCCCTAATTGTAGTCACCTCGGCCTCACCCTCTACCAAAGCTCCTCCCACTGCCTTGTCCTCTCCCACCCCCTCTTTCTCTGCCGCGTCCTGCAGCTCCATACCCCTCAGCAGTCTTGTTGGTAGCATTACCTCCCACGTGGCGCCTGCGGAAATCCTCTTGCTGAATATGTCGATGTAGCCACTAGGGTGTCGATTGGTCATGCTAAGAGTTTAGGGTGGGGATGAGGTTGTTTCATGAGTTGTCAAGCACCAAGCTAATCTTGATGCACCGTTGCAGTTGTGACACCTTGCTGCCCGCCGCCACCATCCTTGCATATGTGTACTGAATATTGTCAAGGACCGACTTCACATCATCCCTATGGCGCATGGAGATGGCAGCCAAGTCCTTCTCCAACACAGTCACCATGGGCAGTGCGTTACGCTGAATGATGTCATGTAGAAACTTCCATGCCCTTGGTCCCGAATCATCCAATTCCACCAAAGCCTTGTAGGTGCTGAAATAAAGTGTTGTTGACCGATTCAAGGATGAGGTCGAACAGCACCGCCCTCCTCTTAATCCACCGATCACAAGCCTCTCCTTCTTCAGGCATCTTGTCTTCTCCCATAGCCAACTTCAGTAGCTTGTACTTCTTGAAGGCACTCCTCATTCTCCCACTCCACTCCTCATGGTTAAAGCCATCCTAGGCTATTTCAAAAAAAAAAAAAAAAAAAAAAAAAAAAATTGCTTCGAGGTCCTGTAAATGATGCGTTTTGTCTGGGCTGTAAATTACTATGTCGAGTAAATACACGGTGACGCACCTATCTAAAATTGGGTGAAAATTTTGTCGACGGTAATTTGGAAGGTTGCTGGGGTGTTGGTCAGACCAAAGGGCATCGTTGTGTACTTGGATGAATCGTAACGGGTGCAAAAGGCTATTTTCTCGCACTTAATTGGGTTGGCTAATTTCTCACAGCCAGTTGGGTTGGCACGAGTCTGATGGTATCCACCCTTCATGTTAAATCTCAAAACGTTTCGCAATGTGCGAAGTTGGTCGATCACATTTTTTTCTCGAGGGATCGAGTATCGGGACTTGATGGTAACTTTATTCATTGCGCGATCGTCGATACACATGTGAAACACTCTGTCTTTCTTCGATGTGAACATAATTGATGCTGCGAATGGCGACGAGCGAGGGCGAAAGAACATTTTATCGGGCAGGTAATCCATCTGCTCCCGTAATTCGTCGAGTTCGGGCTATGTCAGTTGGAATTGTCGCTGTACTGTAAGATGTGCTCCATGTTCCAACTGTATATGTTAGAATAAGCAGGTAGGAATGATGGACTAGGAAGCATGCATGAGTACAAGTACCTAACCCTAAAGTGTTGTACCCCTTGTAGGCTAACCGACTATAGCCTAGAGAGAACACAAACATACAGTTTGACACACCCCTTGAGAAGAAGTGAACGAGAGAATGAGTGAACTATGAACGAAGTGAGTACAAGTAGGAAACCCTAGTTGGGTTGTACCCCCTATGGGATACCCCACTATAGCCTACACAAATAAGTAAGCTATAATATTCTGACACACCCCCATAGGCAAAGTGGGGGAGAACAAGGGGTCACAAGACCAGTCAAGCAAAGCAAAGCAAAGCTCAGGGTGGATCACAAAGTCACCACACATTCCGAGCACAAGTTCAAGGGCCACAAGGCCAGTTCACATGCAAGATCATATATAGAGATATACAAGAGTCAAGCAAGCAAGAGCAAGAGTATATATAGGTGAAGGTACAAGTAAGGTCAAGAAGTGAGCAAGTGAGACAAGACAGACACAAGACCCAGCTGCGTGCAGCAACGCTGATGATCACAAGGCACAAGTGCCTTGGTGAACACATCAGCAGTGTTGGCCTCAGAGGCCACGTACGCAAGTCGCAACTGTCCACGCTGCTGTAGCTCACGAGCAAGAAAGTAGCGGAGAGCAATGTGCTTTGTCCTGTGCTCCAGTCGCTGCTCTCGACACAAGGCCAGCATGGCCTTGTTGTCTACGTACAGGACTGGAGGGGAACGAGGCGGCTCTCCAAGGTCGGTCAGCAGGTAGGTGAGCCAGCGAAGCTCCTGAGCAGCCATAGCCCCGGCGTAGATCTCAGCCTCACAACTGGAGCCGAGAACAGAAGACGAGCGGGTAGCTCGCCACGAAACAGAGCCGGAACCAAGGCTGAAGGTGTAACCCTGTGACGACCGCTGCGTAGCCTGGTCGTCAGCCCAAGAAGTGTCCGCGTGCCCAGTGAGGACCACTGGACTGCGCCCTCCAAGCACTAGCCCCATGCCCGATGTACTGCACAAGTAGCGCAACACCCTCTTCGCTGCAGCCATGTGCTCTGGTCGGTGTCTCCCAGGAGCAACATAGCGTGCGAGAATGCTAAGAGGGTATGCAAGGTCAGGTCGTGTGCAGGTCATCAGGTACATGAGGTAGCCAACAAGCTCTGCATACGGACCACTCGACTTTACGGACTCATCCGAAGGCAGAGCTGAGAGCGAGTGGCGAGTAGGCAGAGGAGTGGCCTGAGGCGAGGAGTACGTGAAGCCGAAGCGCTGAAGGACCTGCTGCACCATGTGTGACTGAGTCAGGGTAATGGTGCGGCGTGCTCTGTCCCGGGTGATCTGCAAGCCAAGGTAGCTGCGTAGTTCACCCAGGTCAGTGCACGTGTGTCTCTTCTGCAGCTCGGACTTCACGTAGGCGAGTCCAGCAGTGTCAACTGTGGCAAAGACCAAGTCGTCGACGTACACGAGGATGTAGAACGGCGGCAGAGAGGTGTCGGTGCGCAGAAACAACGACGGGTCCGCAGTAGAGGGAGCAAACCCAAGTGCCGCCAGCGTAGTCCTCAGTGTGTCGTGCCACTCACGTGGCGCCTGGCGGAGACCGTAGACTGGACGCCGGAGACTCCACTGGGTACCAGGAGGGAAAGACCCAGTGAAGCCAGGTGGGCGACGCAGCCAGATCTCCTCATGCACGCTGCCCTGCAAGAAAGCAGTGCTGAAGTCGAGGGAGTGCAGCTCGTAGTCACGGTGAGCAGCAACGTGCAGTAGTACCCGAAGAGTGGTCATCTTCGGGGTGGGGGAGAAGGTCTGAAAGTAGTCAACTCCCTGCCGCTGACTGAAGCCACGAGCCACGTAACGCGCCTTGAAGACAGGCGGAGAACCCGGCGGCCGCTTCACCCTGAAAATCCACATGCCACTGACTATGTTCGCCCCAGGAGGGGGAACAGCGTCAACGTAGGTGCCTGTGGACTTCCAGGAAGCCATCTCTGCATCCATAGCTGCCTGCCACTGAGAGGAGTAGGGACCCTCTATCGCCTCCGCGTAAGAGCGCGGAGTCGGGATGTCTAGTGCATCCGGGTCTCCCTCAGGGGCGAGCAGTACAGACGCGAGATGAGGTGAAGCGGCGGCCAGACACTGGAACTCCTCCTGCCTGTCCTCAAGGACGTCCGTGCCAAGGGCACACTCACCCCCGACGGACGGAGGACATGCAGACCCAGACTCAGCGACAAGAGTAGCAGCGTAGTCTAGACGACAGCGCGCAGCAAAGTCGACGAGCTCAGTGACAAGGGCAGACGCAGCAGAACACTCGAAAGAAGGGTCAGTGACAGCAGTAGCAAGGAGACGCGTGACAGTGGGACTGGCAGCACGAAGAGAATCCGACTCCGGGTCGGCAAGAGCAGGAAGAGAGGAAGAAGGAGGAGAAGGCAAAGGGGCACGCAGAGGAGCAGTAGACGGACGTAGAGACATCCGGTGCGTGCCAGGGACAGGAGGAGGACGCTGACGTGAACCGCGACCACTAGTGCGCGCAGTACAAACAGGCGACGCAGGACGAGACGCAGGCTCACGACGCTCAGTAAGACCTCCAGTCGGACCAGCGTAGGGAGAAGGAGCAGGCAAAGGGAAGGCAGGCTGTAGCTGTGACTGGGACTGGACAGGCTGTGGACCCTCTAAGGGAGGAGGAGGAGGACCAGGAGAAGGTGTAAGACCAAGAACCTGCTGCAGGAGCGGAACGAAGTACGGTCGGGGCCGCGTGGCGACACCAGAAACAGCAGGGACAGCACAAGTACCCCCAGAAGGAGCACCCGCTCCAGCAGCACCTCCAGCAGCACCTCCAGCAGCACGTCCAGTAGCTCCAAAACCCCCAGCAGCACCAGGAGCACTGCCAGTCGGACCGTCAGCAGTAGTCTCAGCGCCAACACCCTCAGCAGCTCTAGCTCCAGGAGAACCCTCAGGCCCAGCAGATCCAGCACCCACAGCACGAGCACCTCCGGGACGCGTGACAGCAGCACCCTCTGCGGCCGAAGAACCTCCAGCACCAGCAGCACGCCTCCAGCGCCGGGCAAACCACTCACGCAGCTCCTGTGGGGAGAGTGGCTCTCGGCGAGACGAAGCACCTCCAGGCGGAGAACCTCCAGGCGAAGAACCTACAGGCTCAGCACCCTCAGGCAAAGCACCTCCAGGCGGAGCACCCCCAGTCTCAGCACCCCCAGGCTCAGCACCCCCAGGCCCAGCACCCCCAGGCTCAGCACCCCCAGACTCAGTACCCCCAGGGTCAGCACCCCCAGGCTCAGCACCCCCAGGCTCAGCACCTCCAGACTCCGCACCCCCAGGCTCAGCACCCCCAGGCGTAGCACCTCCAGTCCCAGCACCCCCAGGCTCAGCTCCCGCAGCAGCACCTGAGTCACCAGTGACCTCGACAGGCTCGACCGCGTCTACCTGGGACACACTTGAAGGGGCAGGACCCTGAGGTGGGAGGGGGTCTACCGGGGGGGGACCTGGTACAAAGAAGAGCGGGGGCGGGGGGAGGGACGGAGTGCGGTAGGGGAAGAGGCGGTAGTAGGGTACCGACTCGTCGAACGTGACGTCCTGGGAGGACAGAACACGTCGAGAGGTGGGGTGGTAGAACTGCCACCCAGGGGCGTCGGGGGGGAACCCCAGGAAGACGCAGGGAGCAGCGCGAGGGGACAGCTTGTCCGCAGACATGTCGCGGACAAACGCCCGAGATCCCCAGACCCGGAACGCCGACGCATCTCCAACCTTCCCCGTCCACAGCAGGGCTGGGGATGTCTCCGGCCTGGAGACCCTGGGGTGAAGGTTGATCTGATGCGCCGCGTACCTGACCGCAAACGGCCACAGAAAATGGGGGGCAGCCGCATGCATCATAGACGTACGAGCGACGTCCATGACCATGCCAATGCGGCGCTCTGCAATCCCATTTTGCTGCGGTCAGTCCGGAAGCGTGAAGGTCTGGCCGATGCCTCGCGTACGGCAGAAGGCACGTAGAAGGCCAAAGGAGAACTCTCCGCCTCTGTCCGAGTGCAGACGCAACACAGGAAAGTCCGAGCCAAAGCTCTGCCTGAGCTGGAGACGAGCTGCGCGGATCCAGTCGATCAGCACCTCAGTGACATCACCCTTGCTGCGCAAGGGGAAGACTGTGGTGTAACGCGAGTAGTCGTCAACCACCAACAGGAAGTAGCGCTCGTGACCGAGTCCACGGACGCGGGCAGGGCCCCACACGTCCATGTGAAGCGTCTGCAACGGAGCCTCTGTCGGAGAAAACTGGGAGGAGTGAGGGGTAGCTCGCTGGCGCCCCTCGACACAGGGGACACAGGCAGGGCCAGGGCCCTGAGGAAGGGGAGGGAGGGACCGGGGGAGACCAGACACAAGAAGACGGGAGGCCATGCCTCTGAGCCGAAGCAGAGAGGGGTGGCCAAGGCGGTGGTGCCAGAGGAGAGTCTCGTGAGACAGACGGCGACACGAACAGGGGGCAGACTCAGGACCAGACCTGGACGCTGCAGCAAACACCTGACCAGACGAAGGGACTCTACCAGACTCAGCACCGGGAGGAGAAGCAGTGGTCAGTGTGTACAGGCTCCACCCTGGCTGACGAGTAAACGTAGCCAGGTGGCGACCTGTGCTAGCCTCTGTGCAGTGTGTCACCCGCTGACGAGCAGGAGTGAACTGGTGGACACCCACATCCTGTAGGTCAGCACCACTCACCAGGTTCGTAGAGAACGAGGGGAGGTAGAGACCAGTCAGGGTGCCAGAGGGAGCCGCCGGACACGGGAGGACTGTGGAGAAACGAGACAGGACAGGGAACCCAGAGGGGTCAGCCAGGGACACCGCAACCGGCCGACTAAGCGGCGTGAGAGTGGTGCGGTCTCGAAAGAAGGAGCGAGACGCCCCAGAGTCAAGGGTGAAGGTGTGAGAGGCCGAAGCCGACACAGTACCTAAGAGTGCAGACTCACTAATACCTGAGAGCACAGACGCACTGGCACCTAGAGCAGCAATCTCACTGGCACCTGACGCAGCAGTACCAATGCCCGGGTCGGGCGGGAAACACCGGTAACAGTCACCCTCATCACTAACAGTCACAGCATACATGGCAGCAAGGATAGCATCAAAGTCAAGATCAAAGATAGCTACACCAGCCCTAGACAGCTCTCCCCAGCGGGGGATCTCAGAGGCCTGCGGAAACTGCTGGCGCCAAGCGTCGGTCAAGCGGGCAAAGCAGCGGCGGGCGGTGTGGGTGCCCCCACACTGCTCACCCACGCGGTCGCCGATGCGAAGGACGTAGGTGCAGGGACCGAACGCCCCACCACGCTGACGCTGCGAGTACCACTCACGGAGCTGCTGAGGGGTGGGGACGTCGCGAGAGCGCTGCTGCTGCTACTGCTGCTGCTGCTGGCGCTGACCACCCCCAGTGCTGCTCCGCTGGGACGAGCCACTCCGACCACCTCCACCACCGCCACCCCCGCCTCCGCCGCCACCGCCGCCACCGCCACCCTCGCTCCCGTCGCTCCCACCGCCACCTCCGCCACCACCTCCGCCGCCGCCTCCGCCTCCACTGCCGCCACCAGTACCTCCACTCCCGCCACCACCTCCACCGCCACCTCCACTCCCTCCGCCGCCCCCACCTCCTCCGCCAACGCCCCCGCTAGCTCCACCCGCTCCCTTGCCCCCCTTGCCCCTGCTAGAGCGGCGCCTACCATAGGGGGCAGATGCCGCACCGACCGACTCCAAACCAACGAGGTCGGCCGCAGCAGCAGAGGCGACAGAGGGTAACAGGGGGGAGGGAGAACACCCCTCAAAGATGGGGGTGCGAGGGTCACCACGAGAGGCCCCTACAGCGACTATACTCTTCTCAGCCGCTAGCAGGGACTTCTCAAGGAGGTCCACAGTGAGGGTGCTGGGACAGACAGAAAGAAGCTGGTCCCTAACGGCACGAAGGGACTCAGGGAGACGGGTGACTAGAAAGTAGAGAGTGATGTACATGGGAGGAGGGTTTGCGGCGCGGAAGTCAGCAGGAAGCGCAGCGCGGTAGCGAGTGTCACTAGCGCGGAGGTGGGTAAAGAGGTCAGCGACTGTGGGAAAGGCAGCGAGGTCAGGGAAGAGGTACGGTAGCATGAGGCGGCTCAGCGTAGCGGAGGAACGGGAGGAGTAGCGCGCAACTACAGCGTCGTACAAGGCCTGAGCGGTCTTGCACTGGCTAAAGTGCGCACGCTCGGAGGAAGGGAGGTGGCGACGCACAGCAAGACGTGCAGCAGCATCGCGTGTGGCCCACTTGGAGCGAACAGTGGGGTCAGCATCAGCAGGAGGGGCAGGGACAGCGCCAGAGACAAAGTCAAAGAGAGAAACCTCATCTATCGCATCGCACAGTAAGTACAGCTGCAGGTCCTCGACCCAGACTGCAAAGTCAATGGCGCGACCCTCAGCATCAAAAGCCAGGACACTGGGGGTGGCCATTATAGCAGCTGACAGTCTCACCGAGCAGGAAGAGTCGGGTAGCTTAGTTGTACAGCAACACGGCAGCACAGCGGCTGCGCCGGTCCGGGAGCAGCAGCAGCCCCACAGGAGCAGGAGCTCGGCACCTCAGGTTGCTCGGGCGGCTCGGGCGGCTTGGGCCGTTCGGGCGGCTCGGGCGGCTCGGGCGGTTCGAGCGGCTCGGGCGGCTCGGGCGGCGCAGGCGTCTCGCGGGCGGCGCACGGGTGACTGCACGAGCGGCCGGGGCGGGTCACGGGCGGCGCGCGGGCCGCTCACGGGCGGCTGGGGCGGCTCACGGGCGGCTGGGGCGGCTCACGGGCGGCTGCACGGGCGGCTGGGGCGGCTCGCGGGCTGCTCGTGGGCGGCTCGCGGGCTGTGCACGGGCGGCGCGGGCGGCGTACGGGCGGGTGGGTGGCTCGCGGACGGGCGGCGCACGGGCGGGGGGCTCACGGACGGGCGGCGCACGGGCGGCGCCAGCGGCTCACGGGCGGGCTGGTGGCGCACGGGCGGGCGGCTCACGGGCGGCGCCGGCTCACGGTCGGGCGGCGCGCGGGTGGGCGGCTCATGGGCGGCGGCTCACGGGCGGAGGCGCACGGGCGGCGTCTGACGGGCGGCTGCTTACGGGCGGCGGCTCACGGGCAGCGCTCACGGGCGGCGGCTCACGGGCAGGCCGCTGGCGGCTCACGGGTAGGCCGTGGGCGGCTCACGGGCGCTAGGGCAGGCCGCGGGCGGCGGCTCACGAGCAGGCCGCGGGCGGCTCACGGGCGCTAGGGCAGGCGCCGGGCGCTAGGGCGCTAGGGCTGGCGACGGGCGCTAGGGCTGGCGCTAGGGCGGGCGCTAGGGCGGGCGCTAGGGCGGGCGCTAGGGCGGGCGCAAGGGTGGGCGCTAGGGCACTAGGGCGCTAGGGCAGAAAAAAAAAATCCGAAGTGGTGGGCCCTAAGCAAAGTTCCCACAGGGGAACCTGCTCGATACCATGAGAAGAAGTGAACGAAAGAATGAGTGAACTATGAACGAAGTGAGTACAAATAGGAAACCCTAGTTGGGTTGTACCCCCTATGGGATACCCCACTATAGCCTACACAAATAAGTAAGCTATAATATTCTGACACCCCCATAGGCTAAGTGGGAGAGAGCAAACACACTAGACGGTCACAAGACCAGTCAAGCAAGAGAACAAGCACAGCACAGCAAAGCTCAAGGTGGATCTCAAGGACACCACACTATCTTAGCACAAGCAAGCAGCCACAAGGCCAGTTCACATGCAGAGTTATATTAGCAAGGTAGTACACTGATCACAAACTAGCAAGAGTAAACAAGCAGCTATAATAGTATATATCAGTGTACAACAAGAGCAAGTCAAGCAACCAGCAGGTGAGGCAGAGTGGGCACAGGCCCAAGAGCAGTGCAAAAACGTTGAATATCACCAGACCCGAGGGCCTTGGTGAAGACATCAGCAGTGTTGGCCCAAGAGGCCACATAAGTAAGATGCAGCTGACCACGCTGCTGCAGCTCCCGAGCAAGAAAATAAAGAAGAGCAATGTGCTTCGTTCTGGGCTCCAGTCTGTGCTCGCGACACAAGGCAAGCATTGCCTTGTTGTCGACGTACAGAACCGGAGGAGAACGAGGCCACTCTTGTCAGAATGTTATATTTGTTATCTAGCCTGCAGTGGGGTACTCTATAGTGAGTATAACCCCTTAGGGTTTCATATTTGTATCCCCCTTGCTTGCTAGTACACACCTTTCCTCTCTTTTGCCTAACTACTCCCTTGCCTAGCTAGGTTAGTCCTAGCTATGGCTTCGACTCCTACTTACCTATTCTCACATGGTGATCAGAGCAGTAAGCTCCAGGCCTGTTGGCCTCACCACAATCCTTCCGCTGCAACTGCTTCTTTCCCTTACCGCCGTGCGCCCCGAGGCGCGCGGCGGTTTTCTGCCCGCCGTGCGCCCCGAGGCGCGCGGCGGTTTTCTGCCCGCCGTGCGCCCCGAGGCGCGCAGCGGGTTGCTGCCCCGTCACGCAATGCGCCGCCCCCCGGGAGACGCTGTGACGGGCGACGCGGACCTCCGCGTCGCCTCCCGTCGCCCGTCGTGGCCTCTGTGCGGCCCGTACAGGCAGCGCGCGGCCCGTACGGGCTGCGCCAGGCCCGCGCGCGGCCCGTACGGGCTGCGCCAGGCCGTCGCGCGACCCGTACGGGAGACGCCCGACCCGCGCGCGGCTCGGGCTGCATGCGCGCGGCTCGGGCGTCCCTACCAGGCCCGTGGTGGGCCCGTTTCCTACCTTCCCTGCCCTCCCCGCTGGTCCCAGTCCCTCTACTACCGCCCTACCCCTCCTACTCCCCATTGTCCTACTTTAGGGTTTGGGGGTGAGGGGTATGGGGGTGCCCTTCCTAAGCACCGCTCCCTGCTCCTCCTCCTCCTCCGTCTCCTTGTGCTGCAGCTGCCGCTGAGGGGGGGGGGTGGTTGTGGTGGAGTCGGTGGAGTGATGCTAAGGGGGGGTGAAGTGGGAGGAGAGCTAGCGGTGTAGCAGTGGGTGTGTGCCAGGGGGAGTAGGACAGTTTGGGGAAGCTGAAGGGAGGATGCCGATGTGTCGCTAGCAGCACCCGTAGTCCGGGGACTTCGTCCGGTAGCCCAGTCGTAGCCAGCTGTGCCAGCCGCCCGTGGGTCCGTTGCTCGTCTGCCACTACTTTAGCCGCGGGGCCAGTTACTCCTGTAGTCCGGGGGCTTCGTCCGGTAGCCGCTGTGCCAGTCTGCCTCCTGTTGCCCGTGTGTCTGCAGCTTCATCCGTCGCCTCCTATCTCCTTTTCTCTCACTCTCTCTCTCTCCTCTGCCTCACTTGCCTGTTGTGACTACCTCTAGCTTTGCTTATAACTATGAACTTTATACTACTACTTCTTGAACTTGTGCTCAGACTGTGTGGTGACATTGTGATCCACCCTGAGCTTGTTCTGTTTTGTTTGCTCTGCTGATTACACCCCACTTTGGCTATGGGGGTGTGTCAGAATGTTATATTTGTTATCTAGCCTGCAGTGGGGTACTCTATAGCGAGTATAACCCCTTAGGGTTTCATATTTGTATCCCCCTTGCTTGCTAGTACACACCTCTCCTCTCTTTTGCCTAACTACTCCCTTGCCTAGCTAGGTTAGTCCTAGCTATGGCTTCTACTCCTACTTACCTATTCTCACAACTCCCCCAAGTCGGTCAGCAGGTAGGTCAGACAGCATAGCTCCTGTGCAGCCATGGCCCCAGCGTAGATCTTGGCCTCACAGCTGGAACCAAGCACAGAAGAAGAACGAGTCGACCACCACGAGACAGAACCACAGCCAAGACTGAAGGTGTAACCCTGTGACGAACACTGAGTCGCCTAGTCGTCGCCCCAAGAAGCGTCAGAGTGTCCTGTGAGTACCACTGAACCCCGTCCTCCAAGCACGAGCCCCATGCCCGATGTACTGCACAAGTAACGCAGTACCCTCTTCGCAGCATCCCAGTGCACCTTTCGGTGTCTACTAGGAGCCACGTGGCCAGCCAGGAGGCTGAGAGGGTACGCGAGGTCAGGTCGTGTGCAAGTCATCAGGTACATGAGGCAACCCACAAGCTCTGGGTACGAACCACTCGACTCTACGGACTCGTCCGAAGGTGGAGCTGAGAGCGAGTGGCCGGTGGACAGAGGAGTGGGATGTGGCGAGGACCACGTGAAGTCGAAGCGTTAAAGGACCTGGTGCACCATGTGTGACTGAGTGAGGGTGATGGTGCGCCGTGCTCTGTCCCGGGTGATCTGCAAGCCAAGATAGCTCTGCAGCTCACCCAGGTCTGTGCAGGTGTGTCTCTCCTGCAGCTCCGCCTTCACTAGGGCCAGTGCCTTAATGTCAGCAGTAGCAAAAACCAAGTCGTGGACGTATACGGGGATGTAGAACGCCGGCAGAGTAGTGCCGGTGTGAAGAAATAACGACAGGTCAGCAGTAGAAGGAGCAAACCCAAGAGCCACAAGTGTCGTCCTCAGTGTGTCGTGCCACTCGCGGGGCGCTTGACGCAGGCCGTACACTGTGTTATGGACTAAGGACGGAGTCTATGAAGATTAGGAGCCGAAAAATCACAAAATCGTTGGTCCCAATTTCTGGACAGAATAGTCGCGCTTACAAGAAATGCCATCGACGAAAAACGCACCGTCAAAACTTCACCAATTTCGGATATGTTTTAGCTCTATAGTCCGTGGTTATAAAAAAGGTGAAGTATTTCTTGAGTTATCAATTTCGGCGCACTAGGGGGTATGCTGCCATAGAATCTTAACTTAATCACAAAGTTTTCACAATTACCACACAAGGAAGTTGAAGTAGCAATTCACCAGGTGGGAGGGGAAGATGAGGACGAGAGGGAAGGTCCCCAAGAAGTCCCCAACCAAGGAAACCCCATAATCACATCAAATCCCTTCCCTATAGGAACCCCACTTTGACCTTTGTCCATTTCCCAACCTCCACAATCCACCCCACCCAAGTTGGCCACACTTGCCAGCCCAATTTGGTTTCTCCCAACCACTTGTCAGCATCTACAGTGATGGGGACGAATTTCCCAACCCCCACAACTTCCCATCGTCACCACAACCAAATATCAAAAGCATAGGAACTCCAAACATTCGTAACTTTCTTCTTCGTGCTCTGATTGAAGCGATACTTGGCTCGACGGAAAGCTCTTGAGCAGAGGAGTCATTTCAGATATCTGCTCAAGCAAAATATCATTCACACACACTCAGAGAATCCAAACCACACGAATCACAAATTCTTGCACACGCTCACACCACGCATGCAACGCACGAACATATGATGGGAGGCAGACAGACGTGAATGCAAATGATAGCATCACATAACACACTGGTCGCCGTAGGCTCCACTGGGTACCCTCAAGAAATGACCCAGTGAAGCCCTCTGGACGGCGCAACCAGATGGCCCCGTGAAGGCTACCCTGCAAGAAAGCTGTCGAGAAGTCGAGGGAGTGCAGCTCGTAGTCACGCTGAGCTGCAACGTGTACTAACACCCGAAGAGTGGTCATCTTCGGGGTGGGGGAGAAGTTCAGGAAGAAGTCAACCCCCGCACGCTGACTAAAGCCTCGAGCTACGTAACGTGCCTTGTAGGCAGTGGGAGAACCCTGCGGCCGCTTCACCCTGAAAATCCACATGCCACTGACGATGTTCGCCCCAGGTGGGGGAACCTCGTCGACGTAGGTGCTTGTGGACTTTCAAGAAGCCATCTCTGCGTCCATGGCTGTCTGCAACTGAGAGGAGTATTCACCCGAAATCGCCTCTCTGTAAGAGCGCGGGGTGGGGATTTCAAGTGCATCCGGGTCTCCCTCAGGGGCAAGCAGCTCTCAGAATCCCAACCACTAGACCATTGGGATAAAAGGGCTTGTTTCAGTAGCGGGTCAGTGCGCCCATAACCCCCCAGGCAAACGTGCCTGTAACCCTTCCCTAGGATCGATCGGGGATCACCAGTGGACCTCTGACACCCCCCCGCACTGGGATGCCCGAAGTGCATACACCGGGATTCGAACCCGAGACCTTCGCTCTGATACCATCTCAGAATCCCAACCACTAGACCATTGGGATAAAAGGGCTTGTTTCAGTAGCGGGTCAGTGCGCCCATAACCCCCCAGGCAAACGTGCCTGTAACCCTTCCCTAGGATCGATCGGGGATCACCAGTGGACCTCTGACAGCAGCATGGTCGCGAGATGGGGTGCAACGGCCGCAAGGAACTCCAGCTCCTCCTGCCTGTCCTCAAGAACGTCACAGCCAAGGGCAGTACAGCCAAGAGCAGTCTCACCCCCGACGGACGGAGGATAGGCAGGGACAGGGTCAGAAACAAGACTCGCAAGGTAGTAAAGGTGGTACACAGCAGCAAAGTCAACGAGCTCAGCGACTAAGGCAGACGCAGCAGGAGACGAGAACGCAGGGTCCGTCACAACCGTAGTAAGAAAGCGAATAACAGTCGAACTGGACGCATGAGCAAGGTCAGACAGAGGGTCAGCAACGTCAGGCAGAGAGGACGCAGGAGGTAACGGTAGGACAACACGCTGAGGAACAGAGGAAGGACGGAGTGTCATATCGGGATAGCCGGAGCACGCAGACGACGAACACGAGGAACACGAGCACGGACAGCAGCTCTAGGCTCAGGCTCAAGGTCAAAGCTAGACTCAGGCTCTCAACGCTCAAGGGTGGAAGCACGAGTCCCAGGCTCTCGACGCTCAGTCAGGGACTGTGTCACCACAGTGTAAGGAGCAGGAGCAGGCAGTGGGGAGTGCGGTAGCAGCTGCGGCCGTGACTGGTCTGCCAGTGGAAACAGTAACGGAGGAGTAGTACCTGCCATAGGGAAGTCAGTAGCACCTGGTGGAAGACTGAGAAGGTGGCGAAGAGCACCAGCAGCCCTCGTACCTCCAGCACGAGAAGCTCCACCAGTACTCCCAGCAGCACCTCCAGCACCAGTAGCACCAGCACCTCCAGCACCTCCAGCACCACCAGAACCTCTAGCTCCGGCAGCGCCAGCACCTCTAGCACCAGCGATACCTCCAGCACCTCCAGTGCCAGCAGCTCCAGTAGCACCTCTAGCACCACGAGCATCACCTGCTCCGTTAGCTCCAGCACCTCTAGTACGAGTACCTCCAGGACCAGTAGCTCCAGCACCTCCAGTACCTCTAGTTCCAGCCCCAGCGCCTCCAGCACTAGCAGTACCTCCAGCACCTCCAGCTCCAGCTCCAGCGCCTCCAGCACCAGCAGTACCTCCTGCTCCGGCAGCTCCAGCACCTCTAGTACGAGCACCTCCAGGACCAGCAGCTCCAGCACCTCCAGTACCTCCAGCTCCAACACCTCCAGCATGAGCAGCACCAGTACCTCCAGGACCAGCAGCTCCCGCAGCTCCAGCACCAGTAGCACCAGCACCTCCAGTGCCAGCAGCTCCAGTACCCCCAGCACCTCCAGTACCAGCAGCTACAGTACCTCCAGCTCCAATACCTCCAGCACCAGCAGCAGCTCCAGTACCTCCAGCACCAGCAGCACCTCCAGCACCAGTAGCACCTCCAGTACCTCCAGGCCTAGCAGCTCCAGTACCTCCAGCAGTACCTCCAGCACCTCCAGCACCAGCCGCACCTCCAGTACCTACAGTACCTCCAGTACCTCCAGCATCGGCAGTACCTCCACGTCTAGTAGCTCTAGCCCAGCAGGACCGTACCCTCCACCACCAGGACTGCCTCGCCGAACGACCCACGCACGAATCGCCTGCGGCGAGAGCGTCTCAAGTAGATCAGGCTGCAGTGGCTGTCCAGCTCCAGCACCTCCAGGAGTGGTAGCTCTAGCACCTCCAGCACCAGAAGCACCTCTAGTACCTCCAGGTCAAGGACCTCCAACAGGGTCACCCACAACTCCACCATCACGAGGACTCACAGCACCCCCAGAGTCAGCACCCCCAATCGCAGCACCCCCAGAACCAGCACCCCCAGGCACAGCACCTCCAGAACCCTCACCCTCTGTCTCAGCACCCCCAGTCTCAGCACCTGTAGTCTCAGCTCCAGAGTCCACAGCAGCAGGCTGCGGAGGCGGCGAAGACGGTCGAGGCGGAAAACCCGGGGGTCTCTCCAAGCGTGGAGAGCAGCAAGTGGCCGCCGTGTCGTCCGCAACTGGGTCACCCCCCTCATCTGGGCCAGAGGATGCAGAAGAGATCTCCACTAGCTCATCCAAGGGGGGTGGGTCGACCTGAGACACACCAGAGGGAGCAGGACCCTGTGGTGGGAGGGGGTCTACCGAGGGGGGGAACTGGTACCAAGAAGAGGGGTGCTAGGGGAACCGGGTGGGACTTGTAACAGGTAGACACGTCAAAGGTGACGTCCTGGAAGGCGAAGACTCGACGCAAGCGCGGGTGGTAAAATTGCTACGGCGGGGCATCTGTGGGGAAGCCAAGGAAGACGCAGCGGAGAGTGCGAGGAAGAGCTTGCTCGCTTTGATATCGCGAACAAGGGAGAGCGCGCCCCAGACCCGAAACACTGACGCATCACCAGGCTTCCCCGTCCCCCGGAGGGTGGGCGAGGTCTCTGGCACAGAGACACGCGGCCAGAGGTTGAGCTGATGCACAGCGTATCGGACCGCAAACGGCCACAGAAAATGGGGAGCAGCCGCGTGGATCATGGAGGTGCGAGCAACCTCCATGATCAAGCTAATGCGACGCTCAGCAATCCCATTCTCCTGTGGGGAGGCCGGAAGCGTGAACGACTAGGCGATGCCCTCCGCACGACAAAAGTCCTCAAGGAGGCGGGAGGAAAACTCACCGCCTCAATCAGAGTGCAGTCGCAGGACCTGGAGGTCCTGCTGGAACCGCGCGTTCAGCTGGCGACGAACAGCGATGATCCACTCGATCAAAACACCACGGACATCTGCCTTGCGCCGCAAGGGGAAGACAGTGGTGTAGCGTGTGTAGTCGCCAACAACAAGCAGGAATTAGTGCTCGCGGTCCGTTCCACCGTTGGGGGCCGGGCCTCACACATCCATGTGAAGAGTCTGCAAAGGAGCAGTGGTCGGAGGAAACTCGGAGGAGTGAGGAGCGGCGCGCTGCCGCCCCTCGACGCAAGGAAGGCACGGCAGGGAAAGCGAGGGTGGTAGGGGGGGCAGGGACCTGGGGAGGCCAGAGACAAGGAGACAGGAGTGCATGCTACGTAGACGCGGCAGGGAGGGGTGACCACGACGGTGGTGCCAGCGCTGAGTCTCGTGCGTGAGTACTCTGCACGAGCAAGACGCAGCTAACTGTCCTGACGCAGACGCCTGACTAAACGCAGCCACCTGACCTGACTCAGCCACATGTGCAGACGCAGTGGTCAGTGTGTATAGCCTAGACCCAGGCTGGCGAGTGAACGTAGCCAGGTGACGGCCAGTCCGGGAGCACGTACAAATCGCCACTCGCTGCCCTCCAGGAATAAAGGTATCAACCCAGACATCCTGAATGGCAGCGTTGCTCACCAAGTTCGTCGAGAACGTGGGGAGGTGGAGACCTGACAAAGAACCGGAGGGGAGTGCTGGACAAGGGAGGATTGTGGAGGCTCGCGCAACTACTGGGCCCCCAGAGGGGTCAGCCAGTGAGACTGGGACAGGTGCTGCGAGTGGTGTGACTGTGCTGCAATCACAAAAGAAGCAACGTGAAGCGCCTGAGTCAAGCGTGAAAGTGTGTAAGACCTCAGCTGCGGAAGGACCTGTGGCAGGAGACGCACTAGCACCTAGAGCGTCGGCAGACTCACGGGCACCTAGAGATGCAGCAGACTCACCAGCACCTGGAGCAGCAGCAGATTCACTAGCACCTGGAGCGGCAGCAGACTCACCAGCACCTGGAGCGGCAGCAGACTCACTAGAACCAAGAGCAGTAACATGGACACAGCCAGGGACGCATCGCTGAGAAGCACAGTCGCGAGGTCGCTTAGGCCACATAAAACTAAAACCTCCACCACCAGGATTGCCTCGCTGAAACACCCACTCACGAAGCTGCTGAGGGGTGGGGTCGTCCGGGAGAGGAAGTGCCCACTGCTGTCCACCCCTGGTCGCAGCAACTGCCGCGATAGTGGCCATGACAGACAGTGACGGTCAGGAGTAGGTCCAGCACCTCCAGCTCCTCCAACACCAGCAGCACCTCTACCAGCAGCAACAGCAGCAGAAGTAGTAGCAGCAGCTGTAGCAGTAGTAGTAGCAGGGCGGCTCGGGTTTGGGTGGCGCGGCTCCGCCTGGGCGGCGCGGCTCGGCCTGGGCGGCGCGGCTTGGGCTGGGCGGCGCTGCTCGGCAGGGTACAGCTAAGCAGTAGCAAAGGGTGCCGCAGCTAGGCATGAGCAAAGTACCGAACCGAACCGGTTCGGCCACTATAGCGCATTCACCGAACCGGTTCGTGCTCGAACCGAACCGGTTCGTTCCGAACCGTTCTGGTCTCATGCCGGTTCGAGGTTCGGTATTTTAGCAGAAATACCGAACCGAACTGAACCGAATCGGCCATTTTAGCCCCGCTTAACCTTTCGTAACCCCTCCCCGCCCCTCTGTGCCCCTAGTTATAAGCTAAAAACCAAATCGGCCGAACCGCCGAACCGGTTCGATGACAAACCGGTTCGGTCCGTGGCGAACCTCTTGAACAAAACAAGGCTGAGGTTTGGTTCGTAGCGAAAGGAACCGCGCCGAACCGAACTGCGGCTCGCCTCTTTGCTCATGCCTAGCCGCTGCAGTGGAAACCCTTTTTTTTTTTTTTTAAAGAAAGCAGTAGTAGCAGCAGAAGTAGCGCGGCTCAGGCAGGGCGGCGCGGCTTGGGCTGGGCACCACGGCTCGGCAGGGCGGCGCGCGGGCTGCAGGAGCGGCGCGCGGGCTGCAGGGGCAGCGCGCACGGGCTGCAGGGGCGACGCGCGGGCTGCAGGGGCAGCGCGCACGGGCTGCACGGGCGACACGCGGGCTGCAGGGGCGACGGGCGGGCTGTAGGGGCGGCGTGCGGGCTGCATGGGCAGCGCGCGAGCTGCAGGGGCGGCGCGCAGGCTGCAGAAGTGGCGCGCGGGCTGCAGGGGCAGCACGCACGGGCTGCAGGGGCGACGCGTGGGCTGCAGGGGCGACGCGCGGGCTGCAGGGGCAGCCCGCGGGCTGAAGGGGCGGCGCGTGGGCTGCAGGGGCAGCGCGCAAGGGCTGCAAGGGCGACGCGCGGGCTGCAGGGGCGACGCGCGGGCTGCAGGAGCAGTGCGCGGGCTGCAGGGGCGACGCACGGGCTGCAGGGGCAGCGCGCGGGCCATAGGGGCAGGCACGGCTGCAGGGGCAGTACGGTCGCAGGGGCGAGTACTGCTGAAGGGGCAGCACGGTCGCAGGGGCGAGGACGGCTGCAGAGGCAGCGCGGTCGTAGGGGCGAGCACGGCTGCAGGGGCAGCGTGGTCGCAGGGGCAGCGCGCAGGCTGCAAGGGCAGTGCGGCTGCAGGGGCAGCGTAGGAAAAAAAATTTACGGGTAGGGCAGGGCGGAACGTTCGGTGGGCCCTAGGAACGATTCTGCTCTGATACCATGTTAGAATAAGCAGGTAGGAATGATGGACTAGGAAGCATGCATGAGTACAAGTACCTAACCCTAAAGTGTTGTACCCCTTGTAGGCTAACCCACTATAGCCTATCGAGAACACAAACATACAGTTTGACAGTATGCTGAGGTGATGTCGCTGAAGTGACACTCCCTTTCCAGCAAGTCATCTGGAAAAATATCCTTCGTACCATTTTAGAATCTCTGCCACGTCACCCGGTACGTCGTCTGCCTCGGCTTCCCGGACGTCAACATTGTATTCGTCAGCTCTAGCTACTACGGCGCGTGTCATCATGATGGCGCTAACACGAATCGACAAAGACGCGGGTGAGTTCCTGCAAGGTAGGCCAATGTTGTTACCGTTGACTCGCACGGTGCACTCAACCGTCACCCAGTCCATTCGCGGGTTGTGTCGTTGCAGCAAATTACGTCATAGTGGAATATGAGTACCATCGAGTATCATCGATTGCATTTCTTGGGTAAATGTGAAGCCCACCGCAACGAGCTCAAACTCGGTCCACACATTCCAGTATAGCGAGTGGCGTGCCGTCAACCAATCTTGCGTCTATCTCGGATAAGCATCGGTGTAAAGGCTGTGTAGTTTTCTAACAGGTGCGATTTTGATCAAGTTGTGGTTTGCTCCGCCGACGATGGATATCTTACCTAAGTCTGTGTGAATTTTCCCATGGCCGAAGAACGGTTGAGTGTTGTACGTGGTTGCGGTAGGTAGGGTTCAGTAAGGAATTTGAAAAATTTCCTTGCACATTCTCAATTTACCCTTTCATATCATATACTTCAATATGAGTGAAGTGTATTCGCATATTTTCCCAAACGAGATCCCTGGCGGCCTTTCTCGCTCACTGGCGGCGTGCTTTGTGTGTTTTCCGCACTCGCGTGCGCCATCATTGCGCAAAATCGCCCTGAACCCTCTTCCGTTGCCTCCCCCCATGCAGCCGTCTAGGAGGTGGTGTATTTTCTGCACCGATCTGCCGAGCGAGCCTGCAGAACGATCGCCAGCTCGACCGAGTGGTCAATATGAAATGATCAATGGGTGCCACCATCTGACTGGTTTTGCAAAGTTACCAGCGGAGATTCTCGTCAAAGACCTGGCAGCACCAGAAGTCTCTTCGCAAAAGGTTGCACTCGCCTGCCATGCGAACTAAATACGCCTCGCCAACGTAGGAATATTTGTCGCTGCTGGTCTAATTTCGTGCTCCCGAACTTGACGAACGAGCGCCTGAAACAGGCACACATGTATCGCGTCCTTGGAACTGGAGTGCTCATGGTTCAAAAGCACGAACAGCGTAGACAACCGTTGCTGCACGGAGCTCAAACTTGTCCCCACAACCGTCGTCTCTCCATTCGCTCGCCTAAGCACCCACGGACGCATTCCATCTGCAGCCATGCTTTCCGCAGCTTCCCGCACCTCGTCCCGGGGCCTCCATAAGGTTCGTGCCGCGTCGGCTCAGTCGCCTATTGGTGCCTATTGGATCGGATCTGAGGTGCCTGTCGAGTCGACTCAATGGTCACAGGCGTTGGCTGCAGTTGATCGCACGATACCGCCTGCCTTGTCCGATCGCAATGGCGCGAGCACGTGTGTTAATGTCTCTCTTTTGTATGCCTTCATGTCTTCTTAGATATTTTCTAGGTTCTGCGAATCTATGTTAAAGAAGGCTTGATCCATTCCTCCCCCTACACGCTCCGCCCCTTCCCCCCTTTGCCCCCTCTCCGCCCCTTCCCCCAGGCCCTCGGATCCATCGCAGCCGTCCGCCTGCTCGCCCCCGCCGCATCTCCCGCGTCGCCTTTCACCACATCCGCTTCCTCTCCCGCCGCCGCCTCCACCGCCGTCGCTCACGCCGCGAAACCCGCCAAGAGGGGCGGGCTGCTCTCGATGCTCTTCGCGTCCGCGCCGCAACCCGGGCCGCCGATGTTCGAGCCGCTCCCTGGGGTTACTATTCCGCCGCCCCTGACGGAGTTTAAAGCAACTGAGACGGTTGTGTCGACCCTGCCGAATGGGCTCCGGATTGCTTCGGAGAACCTTCCTGTGAGTAACATCGCAAAGACTTTAATGAGGTAACTGGTTTCAACATCATTGAATCCGTTTTTGAGACTTCCAAAAAGCGACGGAGGTAAGCAAGCAAGTGTATGAATAAGCCGTTGTAAGAAACAGAGTCAGATGGTGGCCGTATGAACGATGCAGGTTTGTCCGCTTTGCTCATTCCAAAAGCTTCCTTTTTCCCTCCCAGTATCTCCAATCGTCTCGGTGCCCAGGGCCCACAGCGCAGCACAGCGCTGGTCGGGCGTGGGAAGGAAGGAATGACCTGATCGCGCCTCACCACCCCTCGCCCGCTCCCTCTCTTCCGATCCCCCAATGCGCCCCCCCCAACCCCACCCCCCGCGGCAGTGGGGCTGTACATCGGCGGCGGGGGGGGCGGGCAGCGCGCAGGAGGGGGTGTGAAGACGGGCAGCGCGTCTCACTGCCTCTCTCGCTCTCCCCCTCTTCCCTTTTCTCCCTTGTGCGCGTGCCAGGGCCCCACGGCGACGGTGGGGCTGTACATCGACGCGGGCAGCGTGCACGAGAGCGCGGAGAGCAGCGGCGCGTCGCACCTGCTGGAGCGCATGGCGTTCAAGAGCACCGCCAACCGCACGCACTTCCGCCTCATCCGCGAGGTGCGTTATCAGATCAAAGAGATGTGCGTATCTGGGAGGGTTGGTTCATAGCTTATCAGAGGCTTGTGTGCGCGTGCCCTCAGCGCCTCACGAGCATACTGCATTGGCTGCTTGGCAGCGCATACCTTTCGAAATCTTCCAACACTATCCGTCTCTCCATCCTTCCCTTCCTCTCCTCCCCTCTCCCCCCACCTCCCCTCCCCATGGCCCCCTCCCTCGCCGCCCATCACCCGCAGATAGAGGCGATGGGGGCGAACGTGCAGTCGTCGGCGTCGAGGGAGCAGATGGCGCTGACGGCGGACGCCGTGCGCACGTACGTGCCGGAGATGGTGGAGCTGCTGGCCGACACCGTGCGCAACTCGCTCTTCCACGACTGGGAGGTCAAGGAGCAGGTAACCTCCCCACCCGTGCGCTTTAGACCTGGCTTTTTCGCTGGGCCGTTCCAGTGGACCCTCACAGTGCCTCAGGTCGTGCCGGCGCCGCTGCTGCTCTCACCCTGTCAGGATCCGCCCTTGCACGACTGGGAGGTCATGGACCAGGTGCTTTCATGGGAGGTCATGGACCAGGTGCTTTCATGGGAGGTCATGGACCAGGTGCTTTCATGGGAGGTCATGGACCAGGTGCTTTCATGGGAGGTCATGGACCAGGTGCTTTCATGGGTGGGCTGTATGTGGGGCATTGGGTATGTTGCAAGGAATGCCCATTCTCCCTTCCCCCTTTCCCCATCCCGCCTCGCCCCCTCCCTATCCCCAGGTGGACAAGGTGCGCAGCGAGCTGGCGCAGCTGCAGGCGACCAACCCGCAGGGGCTCATGATGGAGGCGCTGCACTCCGCCGGCTACGCGGGGGCGCTCGGCCAGCCGCTGCTGGCGCACGAGTCGTCTCTCGCGCGCCTCAACGGCCAGGCGCTGTACGAGTTTGTTCAGGCCAACTACACAGCGCCGCGCATCGTGGTGGCGGCGGCGGGCGTGCAGCACGAGGAGCTGGTGGACGTGGTGGCGCCGCTCTTCCAAGACATGCCTGCAGTGAAGCCGCCGCCCGCACCCGAGTCGCAGTATGTGGGCGGCGACTGGCGCATGGCGGCCGACTCTCCCGTGAGTGCTCCGGGATCAGGGTCTCGCTGGGTAGTTGTTCAACTGTGGGCCACTGCCTCCTCTGCCTTTGCTTCGCGCCACTGCCTTTCGCCCAACCCCTTCCCTCAACACACCCTCATGTCGCTGCTTTGACTTGTCACGAGGCTGTAGGGTGAGAGAGGCAACGCCCCTTGTGCGTGTGAGCATCAAAACGCCCCTTGTGCGTGTGAGCATCAAAACGCCAACGTCCATCACCCGCCCGCCTGGCGCACCACAAGACGCACCTTGCCTCTCTGCTCTTCTCCCCCTCATTCCCCGCTGCTCCCTCGTCTACCCCTCGCGCTGTGAGAGCAGGAGACGCACGTGGCGTTGGGCTTTGAGTTTGCGGGCGGGTGGCGCAACGAGAAGGACGCGCTGGCAGTGGTGGTGCTGCAGACCCTCCTGGGGGGCGGCGGCTCCTTCTCTGCAGGTGGCCCGGGCAAGGGCATGTACTCGCGCCTCTGTGAGTCCTGCAAGGGCATGTACTCGCGCCTCTGTGAGTCCTGCAAGGGCATGTACTCGCGCCTCTGTGAGTCCTGCAAGGGCATGTACTCGCGCCTCTGTGAGTCCTGCAAGGGCATGTACTCGCGCCTCTGTGAGTCCTGCAAGGGCATGTACTCGCGCCTCTGTGAGTCCTGCAAGGGCATGTACTCGCGCCTCTGTCAGTCCTGCAAGGGCATGTACTCGCGCCTCTGTGAGTCCTGCAAGGGCATGTACTCGCGCCTCTGTGAGTCCTGCAAGGGCATGTACTACTCGCGCCTCTGTGAGTCCTGCAAGGGCATGTACTCGCGCCTCTGTGAGTCCTGCAAGGGCATGTACTCGCGCCTCTGTGAGTCCTGCAAGGGCATGTACTCGCGCCTCTGTGAGTCCTGCAAGGGCATGTACTCGCGCCTCTGTGAGTCCTGCAAGGGCGTGTACTCGCGCCTCTGTGAGTCCTGCAAGGGCATGTACTCGCGCCTCTGTGAGTCCTGCAAGGGCATGTACTCGCGCCTCTGTGAGTCCTGCAAGGGCATGTACTCGCGCCTCTGTCAGTCCTGCAAGGGCATGTACTCGCGCCTCTGTGAGTCCTGCAAGGGCATGTACTCGCGCCTCTGTGAGTCCTGCAAGGGCATGTACTACTCGCGCCTCTGTGAGTCCTGCAAGGGCATGTACTCGCGCCTCTGTGAGTCCTGCAAGGGCATGTACTCGCGCCTCTGTGAGTCCTGCAAGGGCATGTACTCGCGCCTCTGTGAGTCCTGCAAGGGCATGTACTCGCGCCTCTGTGAGTCCTGCAAGGGCGTGTACTCGCGCCTCTGTGAGTCCTGCAAGGGCATGTAGTCGCGCCTCTGTGAGTCCTGCAAGGGCATGTACTCGCGCCTCTGTGAGTCCTGCAAGGGCATGTACTCGCGCCTCTGTGAGTCCTGCAAGGGCATGTACTCGCGCCTCTGTGAGTCCTGCAAGGGCATGTACTCGCGCCTCTGTGAGTCCTGCAAGGGCATGTACTCGCGCCTCTGTGAGTCCTGCAAGGGCATGTACTCGCGCCTCTGTGAGTCCTGCAAGGGCATGTACTCGCGCCTCTGTGAGTCCTGCAAGGGCATGTACTCGCGCCTCTGTGAGTCCTGCAAGGGCATGTACTCGCGCCTCTGTGAGTCCTGCAAGGGCATGTACTCGCGCCTCTGTGAGTCCTGCAAGGGCATGTACTCGCGCCTCTGTCAGTCCTGCAAGGGCATGTACTCGCGCCTCTGTGAGTCCTGCAAGGGCATGTACTCGCGCCTCTGTGAGTCCTGCAAGGGCATGTACTCGCGCCTCTGTGAGTCCTGCAAGGGCATGTACTCGCGCCTCTGTCAGTCCTGCAAGGGCATGTACTCGCGCCTCTGTGAGTCCTGCAAGGGCATGTACTCGCGCCTCTGTGAGTCCTGCAAGGGCATGTACTCGCGCCTCTGTGAGTCCTGCAAGGGCATGTACTCGCGCCTCTGTGAGTCCTGCAAGGGCATGTACTCGCGCCTCTGTGAGTCCTGCAAGGGCATGTACTCGCGCCTCTGTCAGTCCTGCAAGGGCATGTACTCGCGCCTCTGTCAGTCCTGCAAGGGCATGTACTCGTGCCTCTGTCAGTCCTGCAAGGGCATGTACTCGCGCCTCTGTGAGTCCTGCAAGGGCATGTACTCGCGCCTCTGTGAGTCCTGCAAGGGCATGTACTCGCGCCTCTGTGAGTCCTGCAAGGGCATGTACTCGCGCCTCTGTGAGTCCTGCAAGGGCATGTACTCGCGCCTCTGTCAGTCCTGCAAGGGCATGTACTCGCGCCTCTGTGAGTCCTGCAAGGGCATGTACTCGCGCCTCTGTGAGTCCTGCAAGGGCGTGTACTCGCGCCTCTGTGAGTCCTGCAAGGGCATGTACTCGCGCCTCTGTGAGTCCTGCAAGGGCATGTACTCGCGCCTCTGTGAGTCCTGCAAGGGCATGTACTCGCGCCTCTGTCAGTCCTGCAAGGGCATGTACTCGCGCCTCTGTGAGTCCTGCAAGGGCATGTACTCGCGCCTCTGTGAGTCCTGCAAGGGCATGTACTCGCGCCTCTGTCAGTCCTGCAAGGGCATGTACTCGCGCCTCTGTCAGTCCTGCAAGGGCATGTACTCGTGCCTCTGTCAGTCCTGCAAGGGCATGTACTCGCGCCTCTGTGAGTCCTGCAAGGGCATGTACTCGCGCCTCTGTGAGTCCTGCAAGGGCATGTACTCGCGCCTCTGTCAGTCCTGCTTTGCTTTCACAGCATGCAACGCTTCTTTCCGTGTTGGGAATTCGTTCTCCCCACACAGGGTGCAAAATGTCGCCGAATTTTTCATATTTTGGGCGAAAATTTCGCTATCGAAAATTTCGACCGAAAAATTCCATAATTTAGGGTTTAGGGTTTAGGGTTTAGACCCCACATACCAACTCCTTATCTCTTCCCCTGCCGCCTCCCCTCCTACGTTCCCATGTGCTGTACCACGTGAGCATGGTGACGTCACGCTTCATGCGCCTTTGCCCATCCGCTCATCCGCCAACCCTCGCTCTTCCCCCACTGCTGCCTACTCTCCCCTCCTCCTGCCCCCTGCCCCTTGCCCTCTCCCCCCGCCCCCTTCCCCCCTGTCCCCTGCCCTCTACCCCCTCCCTCCTGCTTCCTGCCCTCTCCCACGGGCCCCTGCCCACTGCCCCCTGCCCTATGCCCCCTCCTCCCTGGTCCCTGCCCCCTCCCTCCTGGCCCCTGGCCCCTTGCCTCTCCCCCTTGCCCTTTCCCCGTGCCCCGTCGCCCCTGCCCCCTCCCCAGACACGCGAGTGCTGAACCAGTACGGCATGGTGACGTCATGCAGCGCCTTCAACTCCATCTACAACGACACAGGGCTCATCGGCATCCACGCCACCGCCGTGAGTGGTAGAGGGGGGAGGCATCCACGCCACCGCCGTGAGTGGTAGAGGGGGGAGGCATCCACGCCACTGCTGTGAGTGGTAGAGGGGGGAGGCATCCACGCCACTGCTGTGAGTGGTAGAGGGGGGAGGCATCCACGCCACTGCTGTGAGTGGTAGAGGGGGGAGGCATCCATGCCACTGCTGTGAGTGGTAGAGGGGGGAGGCATCCATGCCACTGCTGTGAGTGGTAGAGGGGGGAGGCATCCACGCCACTGCTGTGAGTGGTAGAGGGGGGAGGCATCCACGCCACTGCTGTGAGTGGTAGAGGGGGGAGGCATCCACGCCACTGCTGTGAGTGGTAGAGGGGGGAGGCATCCACGCCACTGCTGTGAGTGGTAGAGGGGGGAGGCATCCACGCCACCGCCGTGAGTGCTGTGAGGGGACGGCTGCTCTGCTACACCCGTGAGTGCTACGTGTCGTTTAAGGCACCCATCATGAAGTGAAGTGACACCATGGCTCTTGAGTTCCTTACTTAAGTTTTCACAAACATACTCTCTTCCTGTATCCTCCCCCCTTTCCCCACCCCCCCCCCTCCCCCAAATCCTTCCCAATCCTTCCCCGCCTTCCCCCTTTTCCCCCCTCCTCCCCACTCCTCCTGCCAGCCCACGCGTCCATGGGGCATGAGGCCACGCGTCCATGGGGCATGAGGCCACGCGTCCATGGGGCATGAGGCCACGCGTCCATGGGGCATGAGGCCACGCGTCCATGGGGCATGAGGCCACGCGTCCATGGGGCATGAGGCCACGCGTCCATGGGGCATGAGGCCATGCAGCTGGCGTGGTGGACGTCGTTGCTTGCGATGCGAGCTCCTTGTTTGAGGCACCTCAAAAACAGGCTCCTTCTTCCCCTTTCTCTCCCGTCCTCCCTCCTTCCCACGTGTACATTAGGCGTCAGCCCATGCGGCTGAGGTCGCTCACGTCAATCCCCTTTGTGCAGTGCAGTGCCTAACAACCGCGCCCCCCGTCTCCCCCCTTCCCCTCTTCTCCCCCCTGTGCGCGCGCGCACCAGGCGTCAGGCCATGCGGCAGAGCTGGTGGACATCATGACTCGCGAGCTGCTTGCCGTCGCTGAGCCCAATGGAGGTGCCACGCGGGGGAGGGGAGGGCGGGGCGGGGCGGGGTGGGGTGGGGTGGGTTGGGTTGGGTTGGGGCGGGGCGGAGACGCATGTGGGGGCGGGTGGGGTGGGGGATGTGAGGTGGGGGGAGATGAGGTGTGAGGGAGGTGAATGAAGAGCTGGTCAAAGCTTGTCGATGTTCATGTTGATAACGCGGAGAAAGTTTAGGTGTGAGAAAGTTGAGGTGTGAGAAAGTTGAGGTGTGAGAAAGTTGAGGTGTGAGAAAGTTGAGGTGTGAGAAAGTTGAGGTGTGAGAAAGTTGAGGTGTGAGCGAGGTGAGAGGCAAGCAGGGTTACAGTCGAGGGAGGTGAGACAGGAGCAATGCAAGGTGTGGAGGGGGGACGAGAAGCGATGGCGCTAGAGTGCAGCAACGCTGCCACTCGCTCCTCTTAAGTGTATCTACGCTGCGCCGTGCTGCTCTTGCGCCTGCCTGCCAACAGTAGTCTTCCTTGTCAATTCCAACCTGCCCTCATCCCGCTTACCTGCCCTCTCCCCTCACCCGCTCCAGCTCCTACCCTTTTAGCTCGCGTGTCTCCTTACCCGTTTTCCCCACAGCATTGCCTGTCCCACAACACAGCATTGCCTGTCCCACAACACAGCATCAGTAGAGGGGTTGGAGCGGGCCAAGAGTGTGTGCATCTGTTTTTTCCTTGTCAACTCACACCTCTCCTCGCCCCTATCCCCACATGCCCTCGCAGTGTCGGCGGAGGAGCTGCAGCGCGCCAAGAACGCGTGCATCTCGTCCATCGAGATGAACCTTGAGTCGCGGGTGAGATGCACACCCAGGGGGGCGGGTGAGATGCACACCCAGGGGGGCGGGCGTTGGGTCACAAGGGCGTTGGGTCACAAGGGCGTTGGGTCACAAGGGCGTTGGGTCACAAGGGCGTTGGGTCACAAGGGCGTTGGGTCACAAGGGCGTTGGGTCACAAGGGCGTTGGGTCACAAGGGCGTTGGGTCACAAGGGCGTTGGGTCACAAGGGCGTTGGGTCACAAGGGCGTTGGGTCACAAGGGCGTTGGGTCACAAGGGCGTTGGGTCACAAGGGCGTTGGGTCACAAGGGCGTTGGGTCACAAGGGCGTTGGGTCACAAGGGCGTTGGGTCACAAGGGCGTTGGGTCACAAGGGCGTTGGGTCACAAGGGCGTTGGGTCACAAGGGCGTTGGGTCACAAGGGCGTTGGGTCACAAGGGCGTTGGGTCACAAGGGCGTTGGGTCACAAGGGCGTTGGGTCACAAGGGCGTTGGGTCACAAGGGCGTTGGGTCACAAGGGCGTTGGGTCACAAGGGCGTTGGGTCACATGGGAAAGAGAGAGATCTTGGTGATGTGTAAGCAGTGGGTTGCAAGGGAGGTCGTGCCTTGTGTGTAAGCAGTGGGTTGCAAGGGAGGTCGTGCCTTGTGTGTGAGCAGTGGGTTGCAAGGGAGGTCGTGCCTTGTGTGTGAGCAGTGGGTTGCAAGGGAGGTCGTGCCTTGTGTGTGAGCAGTGGGTTGCAAGGGAGGTCGTGCCTTGTGTGTGAGCAGTGGGTTGCAAGGGAGGTCGTGCCTTGTGTGTGAGCAGTGGGTTGCAAGGGAGGTCGTGCCTTGTGTGTGAGCAGTGGGTTGCAAGGGAGGTCGTGCCTTGTGTGTGAGCAGTGGGTTGCAAGGGAGGTCGTGCCTTGTGTGTGAGCAGTGGGTTGCAAGGGAGGTCGTGCCTTGTGTGTAAGCAGTGGGTTGCAAGGGAGGTCGTGCCTTGTGTGTGAGCAGTGGGTTGCAAGGAGGTCGTGCCTTGTGTGTGAGCAGTGGGTTGCAAGGGAGGTCGTGCCTTGTGTGTGAGCAGTGGGTTGCAAGGGAGGTCGTGCCTTGTGTGTGAGCAGTGGGTTGCAAGGGAGGTCGTGCCTTGTGTGTAAGCAGTGGGTTGCAAGGGAGGTCGTGCCTTGTGTGTGAGCAGTGGGTTGCAAGGGAGGTCGTGCCTTGTGTGTAAGCAGTGGGTTGCAAGGGAGGTCGTGCCTTGTGTGTGAGCAGTGGGTTGCAAGGGAGGTCGTGCCTTGTGTGTGAGCAGTGGGTTGCAAGGGAGGTCGTGCCTTGTGTGTGAGCAGTGGGTTGCAAGGGAGGTCGTGCCTTGTGTGTGAGCAGTGGGTTGCAAGGGAGGTCGTGCCTTGTGTGTGAGCAGTGGGTTGCAAGGGAGGTCGTGCCTTGTGTGTGAGCAGTGGGTTGCAAGGGAGGTCGTGCCTTGTGTGTGAGCAGTGGGTTGCAAGGGAGGTCGTGCCTTGTGTGTGAGCAGTGGGTTGCAAGGGAGGTCGTGCCTTGTGTGTAAGCAGTGGGTTGCAAGGGAGGTCGTGCCTTGTGTGTGAGCAGTGGGTTGCAAGGGAGGTCGTGCCTTGTGTGTGAGCAGTGGGTTGCAAGGGAGGTCGTGCCTTGTGTGTGAGCAGTGGGTTGCAAGGGAGGTCGTGCCTTGTATGTGAGCAGTGGGTTGCAAGGGAGGTCGTGCCTTGTGTGTAAGCAGTGGGTTGCAAGGGAGGTCGTGCCTTGTGTGTGAGCAGTGGGTTGCAAGGGAGGTCGTGCCTTGTGTGTAAGCAGTGGGTTGCAAGGGAGGTCGTGCCTTGTGTGTAAGCAGTGGGTTGCAAGGGAGGTCGTGCCTTGTGTGTAAGCAGTGGGTTGCAAGGGAGGTCGTGCCTTGTGTGTGAGCAGTGGGTTGCAAGGGAGGTCGTGCCTTGTGTGTAAGCAGTGGGTTGCAAGGGAGGTCGTGCCTTGTGTGTGAGCAGTGGGTTGCAAGGGAGGTCGTGCCTTGTGTGTAAGCAGTGGGTTGCAAGGGAGGTCGTGCCTTGTGTGTAAGCAGTGGGTTGCAAGGGAGGTCGTGCCTTGTGTGTAAGCAGTGGGTTGCAAGGGAGGTCGTGCCTTGTGTGTAAGCAGTGGGTTGCAAGGGAGGTCGTGCCTTGTGTGTGAGCAGTGGGTTGCAAGGGAGGTCGTGCCTTGTGTGTGAGCAGTGGGTTGCAAGGGAGGTCGTGCCTTGTGTGTGAGCAGTGGGTTGCAAGGGAGGTCGTGCCTTGTGTGTGAGCAGTGGGTTGCAAGGGAGGTCGTGCCTTGTGTGTAAGCAGTGGGTTGCAAGGGAGGTCGTGCCTTGTGTGTAAGCAGTGGGTTGCAAGGGAGGTCGTGCCTTGTGTGTAAGCAGTGGGTTGCAAGGGAGGTCGTGCCTTCTTAGTGCTGCTCATGCCCATAGCGCCCTCGCTGCCATGTCTCATATCGTGGCATGCCTCCTCTCCCATCTCATTTCATCAACTCCAATTTCTCATCTCATCTCATCCCATTCGGCCCATTCCATGCCATGCAGTCCCAAGCCATGTGATTGCTTGCCATCATTCCCCTCCTTCCGTCTGCCCCTCCCTTTGATATCACCCTACGCCGTCACATCAGGTGGTGGTGGCGGAGGACATCGGCCGTCAGATCCTCACCTATGGCCACAGGTACGCCATCGCAACCGAGTACGCACTGGTCCTGCCTTCTTTGACATGAAAGCACTCTCTCACCCTTCCATCGCACCCCGAATTTGTGATGACGCTTAGCTGCTTGATAGCACTCGAGCTTTGAGCCTTGGCTGGCTTGACGCTTCTTCTGAGCTGCCTCAAGAGTCGACTCACTTTGTTGAGGTTTCGAGCCTTGGCTAGCTCCAAGCCTCTCACATTCAGGCCAATTGTGACCGCTTTGTGCGCCCTTCCCTTTCTGTGCGCCCTCCCTCCCTGCGTGCTGGGAACGGCAGGAAGCCACCGCACGACTTCATTGCAAAGCTGAGGGACGTGACATCAGCCGACATCGCCAACGTGGCGCGGAAAATCATCTCCACGCCGCTCTCCATGGCATCCTACGGTGATGGTGAGTTGGCCCATCATGCCATCCGACGGTGGTTAGGAGTCCTTGCTATCTCCATACCATACCGTGATGGTGGTGAGTCGCACAATGCGACGGCATGCAATGGTCATGTGGAGTTCTCCATCCGTGAATGGCAATTTGCATTCATGTGCTTTCTCTCCACTCATGCTTGTAAGCATGGCCTTGTTTTTTCAATTTCCACAACTCCTGTAAAAACTCGGCCAATATTTTCTATCTTTCCTCCCCCATCCCCCTCCGCCCCACCCGTAACCTCCGCTCTCCCCGTCTGTTATTGCGCCATTGCTGCCCGGAATTCTATCTATAATCTATTCCCTCCCGCCTCCATCCTGCAGTTGTTCACGTTCCTCGCTTCGACCAAGTTGCGGCTCGTTTCAGTTGAATCGTTTCCATCTACTCGTGAAAGCTCATGCCTAATAGCTGTTATGTGGACGTTATCACGCAAGCTCAACTGTGGATCCACGAATCTATCTCAAGCCATCAAAGAGGAAGCACGGCACTTGACCTGGGGACCGAGGTGTCTCCCATCTGCTTCCAGTGGCAATTTGTTCTACCGGTAGTTGTGGTACATTAACCACCGTACATACCGTATAACACTGTGGATATAAATCAGGAGCGCCTAGGTTGAGAAACTTTCTGCCCTGGAAGTTACATCTGCTGCTAGAAGTGGCTGTGAGACTTCACATGAGAACCGTGTATGCTGTCCCGTGATAATGTGGAGATAGTTGAGTATCTAGGGTGCGAGGCATCAATGCCTGTTGCCCGTAACCAGCACTGACAATATTCTTCAGCGAGCTACCGTGGTATCCCGGTTTGAAGATCCAGGGGTCTTCATCGAACGTGGTAAAAAGTGTATGGGGTCTCTCAACGTACCATACGCAGACATTTGCATGTGTACTCTCAAACTTTCAAGCAGTGCGCGCAACCCCCCTGGGAGAGACCGTGTTTGATGAGAGCCTGGGCGAAATCAGAACTTGCGCCACAACCCCACTCGAAAAACACATGGGTCAACCTTACTAGACTTGTGCAATTTGTGCCTTGAGCTTTAAGCAATTCAGTCTGTCAAACTGTGTATATTGTTGTTAGGCTATAGTGAGGTTAGCCATATGGGGAACACCACTTTTAGGGTTGCCTAATTGTATCCCAACCCATTCCTAGTTCATTATTCCGCTGTTCGTAGTTCTAACATGGTATCATGATGTTACTATTATCGTAGGTTAGATCCACCTACCCACTGCCTGCGCCCTGCCCACTGCCCTGCTGCGCGCTTCGCGCGCTGCTCTGCCTCCTGCCCTACTGCGCGCGCTGCTGCTGTCACGCGCTGCCGCTGCTGCCGCACTGCCACTGTTGCGCGCACTGCTGCCCCTTCTGTGCGCGCTGCTGCCGCTGCTGCACGCGCTGCCGTGCTGCGCGCTACTGCGCGCTGCTGCGAGCAGCTGCCGCCCGCACACCCCGCTACCTGCCCGCTGCCGCCCACTAGCCGCCCGCTGTCGCCTCGCTGCTCGCTTCCCGCTGCCCCATGCCACTCGCTGCTGGCCGCGCCGCCCGCTACCTGCTCGCTGCCGCCAGCTAGCCGCCCGCTGCAGGCCCGCCGCCCGCTGCCGCTCGCTGTTGCCCACGCCCGGCCCTCTGCCGCCCGCTGTCGCCTGCGTCTGGCCCGCTACCACCCGCTGCCGCCTTCTTCTCGCGTGCTGCTCGCCCGCTGCCGCCCGCTACATGCCCGTTGCCGCTAGCTGCAACATTCGCCCGGCTCACTGCCGCCTACTGCCGCCAGCTGCCGCTCACTACCGGCCGCTACCGAGGCGCGCCGCCTCCCACCGCGCCGCACTGCTTACCGCCGCGCCGCACCGCGCTGCTGCCGCCGAGCCGCCCTGCTATCGCGCTGCCCACTACCGCAGTGTCGCCTACTACCATGCTGCCCATTCTGTCGCTGCACCCCGAGCCGCCGCCCGTGCCTAGAACTGCAGCTAGTGCTACCGCCTGACCTGATTTCTGTCATGGCCATTGTTACTGTGCTAGCGTTTGACGCAGAGGGGCGCCCTATCGAGTTCGAATCTTGGTTAGAGGACTTGTACCTGCAGAGTGTCACCAAGGACGACGTCTCGCTGTTTGAGCACACGTCGGGGTCCCTCAAGGCCCCCAAGACTCCAGTTGAGCCTGCCGCTACCACTGCGGAGGATGTGCAGAAGGAGTACCAGGCTGACCGCATTGCCTGCACGAAGTGGACGGCCCGAGACGCCACCGCCAAGCTTGCCATCCGCACTCACCTCTCTCCCGACCAGAAGGCCCACTTTCGCCAAGTGATGTCGGCCGAGGCTTTCTATGATGCAGTGGTTAAGCGCTACTCCTCCCCCTCTTCTGCCATCCTAGGCCGTTTTGCGCTGCCGTTTCTCTTCCCTGAGGTGTCTGACTTCACCATTGTAGCTGACCTCATGACTCATCTGTGCTCCCTTGACTCTCGCTACCGTGCCGCCCTCAAGCTAGAGTTTCTGGCTGAGGACCAGGCCCCCCATGTACCTCACTCTTTACTTCCTCGCGACTCGCCTCCCTGACACCCTTCGTGTCGTTCGAGACCACTTCCTCTCCCTAGACCCCGTTTGTCTTGACCTTGCCTCGTTTGAGAATCGTCTCCTTGAGGCCGAGACCAGTGCCCGCATTGTCGCTGCCTCTCGTGGCTCCCCCAGCACCTCCTTTTTTTAGGGGTGCACTCCCTCCCTTCTCGCGTCCACTGTTGCCTCTGCTGCTACTGCTGACTTCCTCGGGGCTGAGGAGGTCGGCGCTGCATCCGCTCCTAGCTGGAGGAGCTGCAGCAAGGGTGGGCATAGGAAGGGTGGGGGTGGTGGGGGTGGTGGAGGTGGCGGTGGCTTTGGGGGGGGCGGGGGTGGTGGGGGTAGTGGGGGTGGTGGGGGTGGCGGAGGGGGTGGGGGTGGTGGTCGTGGTGGAGCTGGCGAGGGTGGTGGCACAGTTGCGGCGTCTGGTGGAGCAGCGTCTGATGGAGCAGCAAGTGGAGGTGGCGGTTCTGGGGGTGGGCACCAGCAGCAGCAGCAGCAGCCACGTCAGCAGGAGACTTCCTCGCCGCAGCAGCTTCGCGAGTGGGTTGCTCAGAGGGGCTTCACTGGCGGTGGTGGTCCTGCTACTGGCCCTTGTCCGTACGTGCGTCGCACTGGCCGTCAGGTCGGCGTCGCCTACGACAAGATGGGGCATGGCGAGGCTCGTTGTTTCTACCATCTCGAGGACGCCTTCCGTGGCGAGTTCGGTTAGCAGGCCAGGGTCCCTGACTGGTTAGGATTGCTCAAGAGGGATTGTGTAGAGGCTGCTAGTGTAGGTGCTTGTGAGACTGCTAGCACATGTGCAGTCCTTGCGGAGGCGGCGCTCTCGTTCACGCTGGACTCCGGCGCGACTTAGTGTTTCTTCCGTAACAGCACTACCGTCTCACCACTCCAGTCACTTGTCCCTGTCACTCTGGCCGACCCCACCTCTGGACCAGTCGTTGCTTGCAGCTCCACTGTCCTCCCTTATTGTGAAAGTTTGCTTAGGCCCACTTGCAAAGGCATCGTTATCATTTTATATGGGTGTAGTGCACCGTTCGCGTCCTAAATAAGTTTACATAACAAGATGCACAAATGGGTGGGCGGGTGGGAAATTAGAACTAAAATTTCGAAATGAAAACGTGGGTGGGGACGAATGTCCTCACGTCCCTCTTTTGTAGGCAAAAGAGGGTGAGTAGCGCTTCGGCGCTACCTTTGTTGTGTTGGCCACGTACCCCTTTTCACAATACAAAAATTTAGAAAGTGTTACATTACATTACACTTTCAAAAATTATAATGTCCGGCGGTCCCCTCTGGCTCCGTCAGAGGCTTGCTCCTAACCCTCGTTCGCTAGGAACTTGGTGAGTGTCGGGTGTCTCCAGGACCTTCTTGTCACCACCACGTTTACTGGGGCCAAGCTCGTTGCGACTTGTACGGACACAGCGACTGGAGCTCAGATTGCCGCGTTGTCACGGAGGCCTGGGTCTGGAGTTTACACTGCACACTGCGTCCCCTCAGGTAGCTGCGTCACGTCAGGTAGCGACGTCTTGCTCGTGTTGGTTGCTCACGCACCAGTCACTCCTCTAGCCCCACCCTCTTGGTCACCCCTCCCTTCACCGCCTCCATCACATGCACTCGCGTCACCTTGTCTTTGGGCTCCCGCAGACCCTGCCTTCGATCCCGTCGTCGCTTGCACCGCCGTGCACTCCTTGCGTCGAGGGGCGCCAGCGCGCCGCTCCTCACTCCTCGTTTCCTCCGACCACTGCTCCGCTGCATACACTACACATGGACATGTGGGGCCACGCATTTCTCCTTGGGCCGCACCGGGAGCGCTACTTTTTGCTGGTCGTCGACGACTTCACGCGCTACACCATGGTATTTCCTAATTATATGCATAGGATAATTATATGCATGCATGAATTGCTTGATTTCCTAGGCTAGGTGCTTTCCTATATTTTATTATAGTTATAGCACCGAGCTAGGTTGCGTGCACCGAATTCTGGCTTTTCGGTTGCCACCGAATTGCCTTCTACCGAATTCGGGAAGGATCTGTTCGGGACGCTTCGCGACCCGCGGAACCTTCGCGTAACACCTGGTTACGGGGCCTTGTGTCGAGCCTATATATTGCCTCGTGTTGTACCCAGGTGATCAATTCAATTCGATTCAATTCAAACTCTCTTTTCTGAGCTCGATCCTAGATCCTCACACTTGATAATCAGAGCCTGTTTGCAAGCGAAGTTTTTCGACCGCTAACACCTAGCTTTTAAAACAGCGGGGGCGACGACGGAAAGCGCTGATTACCGGTACGTAAACCAGTTCCGCGCTATTCTCTAACGTCCCCCTCGAACCGGTTTTCGAACACTCCTCAGGTCCAGTGGCGAACAAGATGGAATTTCGACTGTCGGATCGATTCGAAACTCAACGGCCCTGAGAATTTCGCCCAAATAAGTTGGAATTTGGAGCGTCGGATCGAATTTCTTCTCAACGGCCGAGATCAGACGCGAATTTCAACTAAGGGAGAATAACGCGACCTACAGAATCAGCTCTCGTCATTTTTGCAGTCAACTCGACTCACAGTAAGATGACCAGCGCCTAGAAAACAATTATTTCTGTCGCAAATCTTCCTGTAAATCGCCAAATGGAGGAAAATGGTGATAATTTTGTACGAAAAATTACGGAGTTACACACCGGCCTGGACCAGACGCGAGCGGCACTCCAGCGAATAGAGGAGCTTCTCGCGAACCAGTTGGTAGCCGCCACAACAGCAACGAACGTAGCAGCGAATGCAGCAGCGACGCCAGCAGCAGCAGCAATGACACCGACACTTCACCCAGCAGCAGCGGCAGCGGCTACAGTGAATCTTGAGGCGGCATGTTCGAGGCTACCGGAGACATTCAATCCGAATGCTAGAGACACCGACGTCCGTCGATTCATTGCGACCCTCGAAATTTACTTCGAGGCCGTTGGTTGTACGACCCCGACACACGATGCAATGCGGATTCAGCTCGCATCGACACTGTTGAGAAGAAGTGAACGAGAGAGAAATGAGTGAACTATGAACAAAGTGAGTACAAATAGGAAACCCTAGTTGGGTTGTACCCCCTATGGGATACCCCACTATAGCCTACAGAAATGAGTAAGCTACAATGTTCTGACACACCCCCATAGGCAAAATGGGGGAGAACAAGGGGTCACAAGACCAGTCAAGCAAAGCAAAGCAAAGCTCAGGGTAGATCACAAAGTCACCACACATTCCGAGCACAAGTTCAAGGGCCACAAGACCAGTTCACATGCAAGATCATATATAAAGATATACAAGAGTCAAGCGAGCAAGAGCAAGAGTATATATAGCAGAAGGTACAAGCAAAGTCAAGAAGTGAGCAAGTGAGGCAGGACAGGCACAAGACCCAGCTGCGTGCAACAACGCTGATGATCACAAGGCGCAAGTGCCTTGGTGAAGACATCAGCAGTGTTGGCCTTAGAGGCCACGTACGCAAGTCGCAACTGTCCACGCTGCTGTAGCTCACGAGCAAGAAAGTAGCGGAGAGCAATGTGCTTTGTCCTGTGCTCCAGTCGCTGCTCTCGACACAAGGCCAGCATGGCCTTGTTGTCTACGAACAGGACTGGAGGAGAACGAGGCTGCTCTCCAAGGTCGGTGAGCAGGTAGGTGAGCCAGCGTAACTCCTGTGCAGCCATAGCCCCAGCGTAGATCTCAGCCTCACAACTGGAGCCGAGAACAGAAGACGAGCGGGTAGCCCGCCACGAAACAGAGCCGGAACCAAGGGTGAAGGTGTAACCCTGTGACGACCGCTGCGTAGCCTGGTCGTCAGCCCAAGAAGCGTCTGCGTGCCCAGTGAGGACCACTGGACTGCGCCCTCCAAGCACTAGCCCCATGCCCGACGTACTGCACAAGTAGCGCAACACCCTCTTCGCTGCAGCCATGTGCTCTGGTCGGTGTCTCCCAGGAGCAACATAGCGTGCGAGAATGCTAAGAGGGTATGCAAGGTCAGGTCGTGTGCAGGTCATCAGGTACATGAGGCAGCCAACAAGCTCTGCATACGGGCCACTCGACTATACGGACTCATCCGAAGGCAGAGCTGAGAGCGAGTGGCGAGTAGGCAGAGGAGTGGCCTGAGGCGAGGAGTACGTGAAGCCGAAGCGCTGAAGGACCTGCTGCACCATGTGTGACTGAGTCAGGGTAATGGTGCGGCGTGCTCTGTCCCAGGTGATCTGCAAGCCAAGGTAGCTGCGCAGTTCACCCAGGTCAGTGCACGTGTGTCTCTTCTGCAGCTCGGACTTCACGTAGGCGAGTCCAGCAGTGTCAGCAGTGGCAAAGACCAAGTCGTCGACGTACACGAGGATGTAGAACGGCGGCAGAGAAGTGTCGGTGCGCAGAAACAGCGACGGGTCGGCAGTAGACGGAGCAAACCAAAGAGCCGCAAGCGTAGTCCTCAGTGTGTCGTGCCACTCACGTGGCGCCTGGCGGAGACCGTAGACTGGACGCCGGAGACTCCACTGGGTACCAGGAGGGAAAGACCCAGTGAAGCCAGGTGGGCGACGCAGCCAGATCTCCTCGTGCAAGCTGCCCTGCAAGAAGGCGGTGCTGAAGTCGAGAGAGTGCAGCTCGTAGTCACGGTGAGCAGCAACGTGCAGCAGAACCCGAAGAGTGGTCATCTTCGGGGTGGGGGAGAAGGTCTGAAAGTAGTCAACCCCCTGCCGCTGACTGAAGCCACGAGCCACGTAACGCGCCTTGAAGACAGGCGGAGAACCCGGCGGCCGCTTCTCTCTGAAAATCCACATGCCACTGACGATGTTCGCCCCAGGAGGGGGAACAGCGTCGACGTAGGTGCCTGTGGACTTCCAGGAAGCCATCTCTGCATCCATAGCTGCCTGCCACTGAGAGGAGTAGGGACCCTCTATCGCCTCCGCGTAAGAGCGCGGAGTCGGGATGTCTGGTGCATCCGGGTCTCCCTCAGGGGCTAGCAGTACAGACGCGAGATGAGGTGAAGCGGCGGCCAGACACTGGAACTCCTCCTGCCTGTCCTCAAGGACGTCCGTGCCAAGGGCACACTCACCCCCGACGGACGGAGGACAGGCAGACTCAGACTCAGCGACAAGACTAGCAGCGTAGTCTAGACGACAGCGCGCAGCAAAGTCGACAAGCTCAGTGACAAGGGCAGACGCAGCAGACGACTCGAAGGAAGGGTCAGTGACAGCAGTAGCAAGGAGACGCGCGACAGTAGGACTGGCAGCACGAAGAGAGTCCGACTCCGGGTCGGCAAGAGCAGGAAGAGAGGAAGCGGGAGGAGAAGGCAAAGGGGCACGCAGAGGAGCAGTGGACGGACGCAGTGACATCCGGTGCGTGCCAGGGACAGGAGGAGGACGCTGACGCGACCCGCGACCACTAGCGCGCGCAGTATGAACAGGCGACACAGGACGAGACGCAGGCTCACGACGCTCAGTAAGACCTCCAGTCGGACCAGCGTAGGGAGAAGGAGCAGGCAAAGGGGAGGCAGGCTGTAGCTGTGGCTGTGACTGGACAGGCTGTGGACCCTCTAAGGGAGGAGGAGGTGTAAGACCAAGAACCTGCTGCAGGAGCGGAACGAAGTACGGTCGGGGCCGCGGCGTCGCCAGAAACAGCAGGGACAGCACCAGTACCCCCAGCAGGAGTACCCGCTCCAGCAGCACCTCCAGCAGCACCTCCAGTAGCTCCAGAACCTCCATCAACACCACCAGGAGCACTGCCAGGCGGACCGCCAGCGGCAGTCTCAGCGCCAACACCCTCAGCAGCACCAGCTCCAGGAGAACCCTCAGACCCACCAGCTCCAGCACCCACAGTACGAACACCTCCGGGACGCTCGGCAGCAGTGCCCTCTGCAGCCGAAGAACCTCCAGCACCAGCAGTACGCCTCCAGCGCCTGGCAAACCACTCACGCAGCTCCTGTGGGGAGAGTGGCTCTCGACGAGACGAAGCACCCCCAGGCACAGCACCCCCAGGCACAGCACCCCCAGGCTCAGCACCCCCAGGCTCAGCACCCCCAGGCTCAGCACCCCCAGGCTCAGCACCCCCAGTCTCCGCACCCCCAGGCTCAGCACCCTCAGGCGTAGCACCTCCAGTCTCAGCGACGACAGGCTCAGCTCCTGCAGCAGCACCAGAGTCACCAGTGACCTCGACAGGCTCGACCGCGTCTACCTGGGACACACCTGAAGGGGCAGGACCCTGAGGGGGGAGGGGGTCTACCGGGGGGGGACCTGGTACCAAGAAGAGCGGGGGCGGGGGGAGGGACGGAGTGCGGTAGGGGAAGAGGCGGTAGTAGGGTACCGACTCGTCGAACGTGACGTCCTGGGAGGACAGAACACGTCGAGAGGTGGGGTGGTAGAACTGCCACCCAGGGGCGTCGGGGGGGAACCCCAGGAAGACGCAGGGAGCAGCGCGAGGGGACAGCTTGTCCGCAGACAAGTCGCGAACAAACGCCCGAGATCCCCAGACCCGGAACGCCGACGCATCGCCAACCTTCCCCGTCCACAGCAGGGCTGGGGAGGTCTCCGGCCTGGAGACCCTGGGGTGGAGGTTGATCGGATGCGCCGCGTACCTGACCGCAAACGGCCACAGAAAATGGGGAGCTACCGCATGCATCATAGACGTACGAGCGACGTCCATGACCATGCCAATGCGGCGCTCTGCAATCCCATTTTGCTGCGGTGAGTCCGGAAGCGTGAAGGTCTGACGGATGCCTCGCGCACGACAGTAGGCACGCAGAAGGCCAGAGGAGAACTCTCCGCCTCTGTCTGAGTGCAGACGCAAAACAGGAAAGTCCGAGCCAAAGCTCTGCCTGAGCTGGAGACGAGCTGCGCGGATCCAGTCGATCAGCACCTCAGTGACATCACCCTTGCTGCGCAAGGGGAAGACTGTGCTGTAACGCGAGTAGTCGTCAACAACGAGCAGGAAGTAGCGCTCGTGACCCTGTCCACGGACGCGGGCTGGGCCCCACACGTCCATGTGAAGCGTCTGCAACGGGGCCTCTGTCGGGGGAAACTGGGAGGAGTGAGGGGCAGCACGCTGGCGCCCCTCGACACAGGGGACACAAGCAGGGCCAGGGCCCTGAGGGAGGGAAGGGAGGGACCGGGGGAGACCAGACACAAGGAGACGGGAGGCCATGCCTCTGAGCCGAAGCAGAGAGGGGTGGCCAAGGCGGTGGTGCCAGAGGAGGGTCTCGTGTGACAGACGGCGACACGAACAGGGGGCAGACTCAGGACCAGACCTGGACGCTGCAGCAAACACCTGACCAGACGAAGGGACTCTACCAGACTCAGCACCTGGAGGAGAAGCAGTGGTCAGTGTGTACAGGCTCGACCCTGGCTGACGTGTAAATGTAGCCAGGTGGCGACCTGTGCTAGCCTATGTGCAGTGTGTCACCCGCTGACGAGCAGGAGTGAACTGGTGGACACCCGCATCCTGTAGGTCAGCACCACTCACCAGGTTCGTAGAGAACGAGGGGAGGTAGAGACCAGACAGGGTGCCAGAGGGAGCCGCCGGACACGGGAGGACTGTAGAGAAACGAGACAGGACAGGACCCCCAGAGGGGTCAGCCATTGACACCGCAACCGGCCGACTGAGCGGCGTAAGAGTGGTGCGGTCCCGAAAGAAGGAGCGAGACGCCCAGGGTGAAGGTGTGAGAGGCCGAAGCCGACACAGTACCTGAGAGTGCAGACGCACCAGTACCTGAGAGTACAGACGCACTGGCACCTAGAGCAGCAGCCTCACTGGCACCTAGAGCAGCAGTACCAATGCCCGGGTCGGGCGGGAAACACCGGTAACAGTCACCCTCATCACTAACAGTCACAGCATACATGGCAGCAAGGATAGCATCAAAGCCAAGATCAAAATTAGCTACACCAGCCCTAGACAGCTCTCCCCAGCGGGGGATCTCAGAGGCCTCCGGAAACTGCTGGCGCCAAGCGTCGGTCAAGCGGGCAAAGCAGCGGCGGGCGGTGTGGGTGCCCCCACACTGCTCACCCGCGCGGTCGCCCGTGCGAAGGACGTAGGTGCAGGGGCCGAAAGCCCCACCACGCTGACGCTGCGAGTACCACTCACGGAGCTGCTGAGGGGTGGGGAGGTCGCGAGAGCGCTGCTGCTGCTGCTGCTGCTGGCGCTGACTACCTCCAGCGCCGCTCCGCTGGGACGAGCCACTCCGACCACCTCCACCACCGCCACCCCCGCCTCCACCACCACCGCCGCCACCGCCACCCTCGCCCCCGCCGCTCCCACCGCCACCTCCGCCACCACCTCCGCCTCCACCGCCGCCACTAGTACCTCCACTCCCACCACCACCTCCACTGCCACCCCCACTCCCCCCGCCGCCTCCACCGCCTCCGCCACCGCCCCTGCTAGCTCCACCCGCTCCCTTGCCCCCCTTGCCCCTGCCAGAGCGGCGCCTACCGCTGGGGGCAGACGCCGCACCGACCGACTCTAAACCAACAAGGTCGGCCGCAGCAGCAGAGGCGACAGAGGGAAGTAGGGGGGAAGGAGAACACCCCTCAAAGATGGGGGTGCGAGGGTCACCACGAGAGGCCCCTACAGCGACTATACTCTTCTCAGCCGCTAGCAGGGACTTCTCAAGGAGGTCGACAGTGAGGGTGGTGGGACAGACAGAGAGAAACTGGTCCCTAACGGCACGAAGGGACTCAGGGAGACGGGTGACTAGAAAGTAGAGAGTGATGTACATGGGAGGAGGGTTTGCGGCGCGGAACTCAGCAGGAAGCGCAGCGTGGTAGCGAGTGTCACTAGTGCGGAGGTGGGTAAAGAGGTCAGCGACTGTGGGAAAGGCAGCGAGGTCAGGGAAGAGAAACGGTAGCATGAGGCGGCTCAGCGTAGCGGAGGAAGGGGAGGAGTAGCGCGCGACCACAGCGTTGTACAAGGCCTGAGCGGTCTTGCACTGACTAAAGTGAGCACGCTCGGAGGAAGGGAGGTGGCGACGCACAGCAAGTCGTGCAGCAGCATCGCGCGTGGCCCACTTGGAGCGAACAGAGGGGTCAGCATCAGCAGGAGGGGCAGGGACAGCGCCAGAGACAAAGTCAAAGAGAGAAACCTCATCTATCGCATCGCACAGTAAGTACAGCTGCACGTCCTCGACCCAGACTGCAAAGTCAATGGCGCGGCCCTCAGCGTCAAAAGACAGGACACTCGGGGTGGCCATTTTAGCAGCTGACAGTCTCACCGGGCAGGAAGCGTCGAGGAGCTCAGGAGGACCGCCACACGGCAGCACAGTAGCTACGGCGGCCCAGGAGCAGCAGCAGTCCCACAGGAGCAGGAGGCCGACACCGCAGGCGGCTCGGGCGGCTCGGGCGGCTCGGGCGGCTCGGGCGACTCGGGCGGCTCGGGCGGCTCGGGCGGCTCGGGCGGCTCGGGTGGCTCGGGCGGCTCGGGCTGCTCGGGCGGCGCGGGCGTCTCGTGGGCGACAGCACGGGCGGCTGGGGCGGCTCGTTGGCTGCTCACGGGCGGCTGGGACGGCGCGCGGGCGGCTCACGGGCGGCTGGACGGGCGGCGCACGGGCGGCGTCGGCGGCTCACGGGCGGCGGCGGCGGCGTCGGCACGGGCGTCGGCGGCTCACGGGCGGCGTCGGCGGCGTCGGCGGCTCACGGGCGGCGTCGGCGGCGTCGGCGGCTCACGGGCGACGTCGGCGGCGTCGGCGGCGTCGGCGGTTCACGGGCGGGCGGCGTGACGGGCGGCGGCGTCACGGGCGGGCGGCGTGACGGGCGGCGGCGTCACGGGCGGCGGCGTCACGGGCGGCGGCTCACGGGCGGCGACGTCCCGGGCGGCGGCGTCACGGGCGGCGCTCACGGGCGGTAGCCGACGGGCGGCGCTCACGGGTGGCGCTCACGGGCGGCGCTCACGGGCGGCGCTCACGGGCGGCGCTCACGGGCGGCGGCGCACGGGCGGCAGCGCACGGGCAGGCCGCGGGCGGCTAACGGGCGCTAGGGCGGGCGCCGGGCGCTAGGGCGCTAGGGCTGGCGCTAGGGCGGGCGCTAGGGCGGGCGTTAGGGCGGGCGCTTGGGCACTAGGGCGGGCGCTAGGGTAGGCGCTAGGGCGCAGGGCGCTAGGGCAGGAAAAAAAAATTTCTAAGTGGTGGGCCCTAAGCACAGTTCCCACAGGGGAACCTGCTCTGATTCCATGAGAAGAAGTGAACGAGAGAGAAATGAGTGAACTATGAACAAAGTGAGTACAAATAGGAAACCCTAGTTGGGTTGTACCCCCTATGGGATACCCCACTATAGCCTACAGAAATGAGTAAGCTACAATGTTCTGACAACTGTTACGAGGCCCGGCGCTCGAGTGGATTTACAACAGCAATAAGATCCGAGGCGAGGGATTATGGACGCAGTTTCGGGAAGCTTTAATTCAACGTTTCGAACCAATCAACTCCAGCTACATGGCGCGGCAGCAGATTCATCGGCATAAACAGTTCAGCAGTGTAACACAGTACACGCAGCAGTTGGAGAACCTCTTCAACCGAATTATCGACCTGGCCGAAGGAGAAAAAATCCAAGCGTATACTGAGGGGCTAAAAATGGAAGTCCGCCGACAGGTGATTGACGCGAACTACAACAACTACCGCGACATGGTGTGTACAGCAGAGAGATTTGATGCGCTGATGCGATGTGAACCCGAGACACGACGCCACGTGCCGAACCGATCATTTGGCACGAAGCGATCGGCACCACCCACGACCGCTGACCCAATGGATATCGACAAGATCGACGCGAAGCAGCGGCCGACAAAATATGAGAAGTGCATGTGAAAAGACGAGAATGAATTAGGTTTAACTAGGGCCTAGGCTTAGGAGCCTAGGCCCAACTAAGATGTCGAGTGAGTTGTGCCAAGGGTGAGAGTCGAGAGAATTGGAAAGTGTGTTGCATTAGAAAGTTGCAAGACTTATACAAGGAAAGCAAATGGAATTGGTGCACCACCTACAAAGCAAAATAACTACACTACAACTACAAGGAGTTATAAAATATGTAAATCATATTTCGACAGTGCCAATTTTGCGGCGCAGCAGGACATCGACTCTTCGCATGTTGGAAAATGAAGAAGGCACGAGCTGTCAGAACATTATAGCTTACTTATTTGTGTTGGCTATAGTGGGGTATCCCATAGGGGGTACAACCCAATTAGGGTTTCCTATATGTACTCACTTCATTCATAGTCATTCCATTCTCGTTCTCATTTTCACATGGAATCAGAGCATGTCCCCTCCTAGGGACTGTTCCTAGGGCCCACCGAAGCGCGCCTCGAGTCGCGCTCTCCTTTTATTTTTTAGCGACCCGTCGTGTCGCCCCTAGAGGCCCGTCGCGCCGCCCTTACGGTCGCGCCGAGCCACCTTAGCGGCAGCGGCGCGCCGCCCTTGCAGCGGCCTGTCACGCCGCCCTACCTCGCGGCCCCGCCGCCCCATCGCGCGGCCTCGCCGCCCTACTCCTGCGGCCCCGCCGCCCTACATCGACGGCGCCGCCGCCCTACTTACGCGGCCCTGCCGCCCTACTCCTGCGGCCCCGCCGCCCTACGTCGCGGCCCCGCCGCCCTACATCGATGGCGCCGCCGCCCTACTTACGCGGTCCCGCTGCCCTACTCCTGCGGCCCCGCCGCCCTACGTCGCGGCCCCCCCGCCCTACCTTTCGACGGCAACGCCGCCCTACCTTTCGACGGCCCCGCCGCCCTACGTCGCGGCCCCGTCGCCCTTCTCGACGGCCCCGCCATCCTACATCACGGCCCCGCCGCCCTCCTCAGCGGCCCAGCCGCCCTTCTTGACGGCCCCGCCGCCCTACTCCCGCGGCCCCGCCGATATCCTTTGCGGCCCGCCAGCCGCCCTACCTGCTGCCCTCCCGCAGCTCTACCTGCGGCCCACCCGCCGCCCTACCTGCGGCACGCCTGCCGCCCTAACTGCGGCCCACCCGCCGCCCTACCTACGACCGCCGCGCCGCCCTGAACCAGCGCCACCGAGCCGCCCGACCGCCGGGTCGCCCAGCAGCCGAGCCGCCGAGCCACCCAGCAGCCGAGCCGCTGAGCCGCCGAGCCGCCCAGCAACCGAGCCGCCGAGCCGCCGAGCCGCCCAGCAGCCAAGCAGCCGAGCCACCAAGCCGCCCAACAGCCGAGCCGTCCAGCAGCCGAGCCGCCACGCCGCCGAGCCGCCCAGCAGCCGAGCCGCCGAGCAGCTGAGCCGCCCAGCAGCCGAGCTGCCGGCCGCTGAGCTGCCCTACTTCCAGACCGCCCGTTCTGCTCAGTCTGGTGAGCATAGAGCCTTTTTTTTTCACTACACTGCCCTCACCCTACTGTTTGCACTGCTAGGCGTCTTTCGTCATGGCTACCCCTAGTGTCCTCGCTTTTGACGCTGAGGGTCGGGCCATTGACTTTGAGGTCTGGGTAGATGACCTACAGCTGTTCTTACAGTGCGATAGGGCAGACGGCCTCTCTCTTTGACCTTACCTCTGACGCTTCCCCTGCCCCTGCTGCTGATGCTGACCCTACTGTTCGCTCCCAGTGGGCTACGCGCGATGGTGCTGCACGTCTTGTTGTGCGTCGCCACCTCCCTACTTCTCAGCGTGCGCACTTTAGTCAGTACAAGAGTGCTCAGACCTTGTACGATGCTGTAGTTGCGCGCTACTCCTCCCCTGCCACTGCTGCACTGAGCCGCCTCATGCTACCCTTCCTCTTCCCTGACCTTGCCGCCTTTCCCACAGTCGCTGATCTCATTACGCACCTCCGCACTAGTGACACCCGCTACCGCGCTGCGCTTCCTGCTGACTTCTGCGCCAAGAACCCCCCCCCCCATGTACATCACTCTCTACTTTCTAGTCACCCGCCTCCCTGACTCCCTTCATGTAGTCCGGGACCACTTCCTCGCAGTCTGTCCCACCACTCTCACAGTTGACAGCCTAGAGAAGGCCCTCCTAGCGGCGGAGAAGAGCATCGTCGCTGTAGGAGCCTCTCTAGGTGACCCTCGCGCCCCCATCTTTGAGGGGTGTTCTCCTTCCCCTCTCTTGCCCTCTGTCGCCTCTGCCGCTGCGGCCGACCTCGTTGGTCTTGAGTCGGTCGGTGCGGCGTCTGCCCCTAGCGGGAGACGCCGCCCTGTCAAGGGCAAGGGGGGCAAGGGAGCGGGTGGGGCTAGCGGGGGTGGTGGCGGTGGAGGTGGAGGCGGCGGAGGGAGTGGGGGTGGCGGTGGAGGAGGTGGCGGGGGTGGGGGTGCTAGTGGCAGCAGTGGAGGCGGAGGCGGCGTCGGCGGCGGCGGTACTAGTGGGGGTGGCGGCGGTGGCGGAGGTGGAGGAGGTGGAGGTGGAGGTGGTGGAGGTGGTCGGAGTGGCACTTCACAGCGGAGCGGCACTGGGGGCGGTAAGCGCCAGCAGCAGCAGCAGCATTCTCGCGACGTCCCCACCCCTCAGCAGCTCCGTGAGTGGTACACGCAGCGTCAGCGTGGTGGGGGTCTTGGTCCCTGCACCTACGTCCTTCGCACCGGCGACCGCGCGGGTGAGCAGTGTGGGGGTGCCCACCCCACCCAGCGCTGTTTTGGCCGCCTGACGGACGCTTGGCGTCGGCAGTTTCCAGAGGCCACGGAGATCCCCCGCTGGGGAGAGCTGTCTAGGGCTGGCGTAGCTATTTTTGATCTTGACTTTGATGCTATCCTTGCTGCCATGTATGCTGTGACTATTGGTGATGAGGGTGACAGTTACCGGTGTTTTCCGCCCGACCCGGGCATTGAACTGCTGCTCTAGGTACTGGTGAGGCTGCTGCCCTAGGTGCTTGCGACGCTGCTGCTCTAGGAGCTAGTGTGTCTGCGTCCTCAGGTACTGGTGAGTCTGCGCTCTCAGGTACTACGTCGGCTTCGGCCTCCCACACCTTCACCCTTAACTCTGGGGCGTCTCGCTCCTTCTTTCGGGATCGCACCACACTCACGCCGCTTAGTCGGCCGGTTGCGGTTTCCCTGGCTGACCCCTCAGGGGGTCTTGTCCTGTCTCGCTTCTCCACTGTCCTCCCGTGTCCGGCGGCTCCCTCTGGCACCCTGTCATGTCTCTACCTCCCCCCGTTCTCTACGAACTTGGTGAGTGGTGCTAACCTACGAGATGCGGGAGTCCATCAGTTCACCCCTGCTCGTCAGCGGGTGACGCACTGCACAGAGGCTAGCACAGGTCGACACCTGGCTACGTTTACCCGTAAGCCAGGGTCGAGCCTGTACACACTGTATCCACCAGTTCCTGAGTCTGGTAGGGTCCTTGCGTCTGGTCAGGTGTTTGCTGCAGTGTCCAGGTCTGGTCCTGAGTCTGCCCCCTGTTCGTGTCGTCTCCTGTCTCACGAGACTCTCCTCTGGCACCACCGCCTTGGTCACCCCTCTCTGCTTCAGCTCAGAGGCATGGCCTCCCGTCTTCTTGTGTCTGGTCTCCCCCGGTCCCTCCCTCCCCTTCCTCAGGGCCCTGGCCCTGCTTGTGTCCCCTGTGTCGAGGGGCGCCAGCGTGCTGCCCCTCACTCCTCCCAGTTTCCTCCGACTGAGGCCCCGTTGCAGACGCTTCACATGGACGTGTGGGGCCCCGCCCGCGTCCGTGGACAGGGTCACAAGCGCTACTTCCTGCTTGTTGTTGACGACTACTCGCGTTAAACCACAGTCTTCCCCTTGCGCAGCAAGGGTGATGTCACTGAGGTGCTGATCGACTGGATCCGCACAGCTCGTCTCCAGCTCAGGCAGAGCTTTGGCTCGGACATTCCTGTTCTGCGTCTGCACTCGGACAGAGGCAGAGAGTTCTTCTCTGGCCTGCTACGAGCCTACTGTTGTGCGCGAGGCATTCGTCAGACCTTCACGCTTCCGGACTCACCGCAGCAAAATGGGATTGCAGAGCGCCGCATTGGCATGGTCATGGACGTCGCTCGTACATCTATGATGCATGCGGCTGCCCCCCATTTTCTGTGGCCATTTGCGGTGAGGTTCGCGGCACACCAGATCAACCTTCACCCCAGGGTCTCCAGGCCGGAGACCTCCCCAGCCCTGCTGTGGACGGGGAAGGTTGGCGATGCGTCGGCGTTCCGGGTCTGGGGATCTCGGGCGTTTGTCCGCGACTTGTCTGCGGACAAGCTGTCCCCTCGCGCTGCTCCCTGCGTCTTCCTGGGGTTCCCCCCCCCGACGCCCATGGGTGGCAGTTCTACCACCCCACCTCTCGCCGAGTTCTGTCCTCCAAGGACGTCAGGTTCGACGAGTCGGTACCCTACTACCGCCTCTTCCCCTACCGCACTCCGTCCCTCCCCCTGCCCCCGCTCTTCTTGGTACCAGGGTCCCCCCCGGTAGACCCCCTCCCCCCTCAGGTTCCTGCCCCTTCAGGTGTGTCCCAGGTAGACGCGGTCGAGCCTGTCGAGGTCACTGGTGACTCTGGTGCTGCTGCGGGTGTTGGGCCTAGGGGTGCTGAGACTGGGGGTGCTGAGCCTGGGGGTGCTGAGCCTGGGGGTGCTGAGCCTGGGGGTGCGGAGCCTGGGGGTGCTGAGCCTGGGGGTGCTGAGACAGGGGGTGCTGAGCCTGGGGGTGCTGAGCGTGGGGGTGCTGAGACTGGAGGTGCTACGCCTGGAGTCGCTTTACCTGGGGGTGCTGAGCCTACAGGTTCTTCGCCAGGAGGTTCTCTTGGTGCTTCGTCTCGCCGAGAGCCACTCTCCCCACAGGAGGTGCGTGAGTGGTTTGCCCGGCGCTGGAGGCATGCTGCTGGTGCTGGAGGTTTCTCGGCTGCTGAGGGTGCTGCTGTCGCGGGTCCCGGAGGTGCTCGTGCTGGGAGTACTGGAGCTGCTGGGCCTGCGGGTTCGACTGGAGCTGGTGCTGCTGAGGGTGTTGGCGCTGAGACTACCACTCGCGGTCCTGCTGGGGGTGCTCCTGGTGCTGCTGGAGGTTCTGGAGCTGCTGGAGGTGCTGCTGGAGCGGGTGCTCCTGCTGGGGGTACTGGTGCTGTCCCTGCTGTGTCTGGCGTCGCCGCGCGGCCTCGACCGTACTTTGTTCCACCCCTGCAGCAGGTTCTTGGTCTTCCACTTTCTACTGGTTCTCCTCCTCCCTTAGAGGGTCCACAGCTTGTCCCGTCACAGTCTCAGCTACAGCCTGCCTCCCCTTTGCCTGCTCCTTCTCCCTACGCTGGTCCTATTGGAGGTCTTACTGAGCGTCGTGAGCCTGCGTCTCGTCCTGCGTCGCCTGTTCGTACTGCACGCGCTAGTGGTCACAGTTCGCATCAGCGTCCTCCTCCTGTCCCTGGCACGCACCGGATGTCACTACGTCCGTCTACTGCTCCTCTGCGTGCCCCTTTACCTTCTCCTCCTGAGTCCTCTCTTCCTGCTCTTGCCGACCCGGATTCGGACTCTCTTTGTGCTTCCAGTCCTACTGTCACGCGTTTCCTTGCTACTGTCGTCACTGACCCTTCTTTCGAGTCTTCTGCTGCGTCTGCTCTCGTTACTGAGCTCGTCGACTTTGCTGCTCGCTGTCGCCTAGACTACGCTGCTAGTCTTGTCGCTGAGTTTGCGTTTGTCTGTCCTTCGTCCGTCAGGGGTGAGTGTGCCCTTGGCACGGACGTCCTCGAGGACAGGCGAGAGGAGTTCCAGTGCCTGGCAGCTGCTTCACCGCATCTCTTGTCCGTACTGCTTACCTCTGAGGGAGACCCGGATGCACTTGACATCCCGACTCCGCGCTCTTACGCGGAGGCGATAGAGGGTCCCTACTCCTCTCAGTGGCAGGCAGCTATGGATGCAGAGATGGCTTCCTGGAAGTCCACAGGCACCTACGTTGACGCTGTCCCCCCTCCTGGGGCGAACATCGTCAGTGGCATGTGGATCTTCAGGGTGAAGCGGCCGCCGGGTTCCCCGCCTGTATTCAAGGCGCGTTACGTGGCTCGTGGCTTCAGTCAGCGGCAGGGAGTTGACTACTTTCAGACCTTCTCCCCCACCCCGAAGATGACCACTCTTCGGGTACTGCTGCACGTTGCTGCTCACCGTGACTACGAGCTGCACTCTCTCGACTTCAGCACTGCTTTCTTGCAGGGGAGCTTGCACGAGGAGATCTGGCTGCGCCGCCCACCTGGCTTCACTGGGTCTTTCCCTCCTGGTACCCAGTGGAGTCTCCGGCGTCCAGTCTACGGTCTCCGCCAGGCGCCCCGTGAGTGGCACGACACACTGAGGACTACGCTTGCGGCTCTTGGGTTTGCTCCTTCTACTGCTAGCCCGTCGCTGTTTCTGTGCACTGACACCTCTCTGCCGCCGTTCTACATCCTCGTGTACGTCGACGACTTGGTCTTTGCCACAGCTGACACTGCTGGACTCGCCTACGTGAAGTCCGAGCTGCAGAAGAGACACACGTGCACTGACCTGGGTGAACTGCGCAGCTACCTTGGCTTGCAGATCACCCGGGACAGAGCACGCCGCACCATTACCCTGACTCAGTCACACATGGTGCAGCAGGTCCTTCAGCGCTTCGGCTTCACGTACTCCTCGCCTCAGGCCACTCCTCTGCCTACTCGCCACTCGCTCTCAGCTCTGCCTTCGGATGAGTCCGTAGAGTCGAGTGGCCCGTATCCAGAGCTTGTTGGCTGCCTCATGTACCTGATGACCTGCACTCGACCTGACCTTGCATACCCTCTTAGCATTCTCGCATGCTATGTTGCTCCTAGGAGACACCGACCAGAGCACATGGCTGCAGCGAAGAGGGTGTTGCGCTACTTGTGCAGTACGTCGGGCATGGGGCTAGTGCTTGGAGGGCGGAGTCCAGTGGTCCTCACTGGGCACGCGGACGCTTCTTGGGCTGACGACCAGGCTACGCAGCGGTCGTCACAGGGTTACACTTTCAGTCTTGGTTCCGGCTCTGTTTCGTGGCGGGCTACCCGCTCGTCTTCTGTTCTCGGCTCCAGTTGTGAGGCTGAGATCTACGTCGGGGCTATGGCTGCCCAGGAGCTTCGCTGGCTCACCTACCTGCTGACCGACCTTGGAGAGCCGCCTCGTTCTCCTCCAGTCCTGTACGTAGACAACAAGGCTATGCTGGCCTTGTGTCGAGAGCAGCGACTGGAGCACAGGACAAAGCACATTGCTCTCCGCTACTTTCTTGTTCGTGAGCTACAGCAGCGTGGACAGTTGCGGCTTGCGTACGTGGCCTCTAAGGCCAACACTGCTGATGTCTTCACCAAGGCACTTGCGCCTTGTGATCATCAGCGCTTCTGCACTCAGTTGGGTCTTGTGCCTGTCTTGCCTCACTTGCTGACTTCTTGACCTTGCTTGTACTGTCACATATATATACTCTTGCTCTTGCTTGCTTAGCCTCTTGTATATCTATATATGTGATCTTGCATGTGAACTGGCCTTTTGGCCTTTGAACTTGTGCTCGGAATGTGTGGTGACTTTCTGATCCACCCTGAGCTTTGCCTTGCTTTGATTGACTGGTCTTGTGACCCCTTGTTCTCCCCCACTTTGCCTATGGGGGTGTGTCAGACCATTATAGCTTACTTATTTGTGTAGGCTATAGTTGGGTATCCCATAGGGGGTACAACCCAATTAGGGTTTCCTATATGTACTCACTTCATTCATAGTCATTCCATTCTCGTTCTCATTTTCACACGAGCAGAGCTGCAGGGCGACAACAGTGCAACATCAACGATGGCGAAAAAAGGAGGACACGATGACGCGAATTTAAAACGCCACGACCGGCCGGCAACAGGGGAAATCGCCGAAACAAATGGAGGCTCCGCGAAACAAGACTCTGCACCGACTGCGAAACTCCAGCCAAACACCCCCGAGAGTAAGAATATTTTCTCTCGAGGTTTTCAAGCCTTTAAAAAATTTAGGGGAGATTTCAAGGCCAAGAAAAAGCCTTCAGACATTATTCAGGTACCGGAGAAGTTGGGCAAACCACTCCGGAGCGTTGAAAAGGGTCGTGCGTTCCAAGGAGTTCATATTCTCTCCCCGCAGCATAGTGTTAAGGCTCCCCATTGCCCACAGGAGAAGCCTACACAGCTGCAAAGGCTTAAGGGAAGGTTCCAGGCCAAGACGAAGCTGAATCGGCCTCGGATAAATCCTTCTAACCCTGCTCAGTTGGAAACTGAAATGGAATCAGCACCTTTGAGCGCAGGACCAAGGGATGATCTATTCGACGTACCCTACGATCCTGTAAGCGAGACCATCTATGGTTACTCGGAGCGGCAACAACCACTATTACTCGAGGTGATCTGCAACGGGCGACGCCTCAAGGCACTGGTGGACAGTGGTGCATCTCACTCGGTGTGCGACCGCGGGACGTTTGAGAAAATTGGAGAATCTTCAGAAGAGACCAAGTTTACATCAACGATGGTGGACGGTACAAAACTTCCCATCCACGGCGAAGCATCACTGCAGCTGCACATAGGGGTGCTGAGGTGGAAACGAACATCAAGGGATCAGATTTCATCTTGGGGCAAGATTTCTTGAAGCGGTTCAACCCCGAGATCGATTGGGTCAACAGGAAGGCGTGCATCAACAACAGCGGGAAACGAGTGGAGCTGCGAAGCTGGACGGATACAGGGAGCGTTCCTGAAATGACACTGGCACGGTTCGAACGGACAGTGAACGAGAGTAACATGGGTTACTTAGCACTAGTTATGGCAGCAACAGAGGAGGAGAAGCTGAGTACGGAGCTACCTGCAGCAGTGAAGGAGGTCTTGGAGCAGTACAAGGATATAATGTCCGACGACCTATCCGCAGGCGTACCTCCAGCACGCACCCACGAGCACGAGATCGTGGAGGAACCAGGTGCGAAACCCGTCTCACGTGCACCATACCGACTAAGTCCGACCGAACTGACAGACATGAAGAAACAGATAGAATATCTACTAAATAGACAACTGATCCGCCCATCCACCTCTCATTACAGTGCACCAGTCCTCTTCACTCCAAAACCAGACGGCAGTTTACGGATGTGCATCGACTACCGCGCACTAAACAAACAGACAGTCAAAAACAAATATCCCATACCGCGCATAGACGACCTACTGGATCAACTGCGTGGAGCAACAGTCTTTTTGAAGCTGGACCTACGGTCGGGTTACTGGCAGATCAAGATGGCAGACAGCTTGGTCCACAAGACGGCGTTCCGTACCAGATACGGCTCCTACAAATACTTGGTGATGCCGTTAGGACTATGCAACGCACCAGCAACATTCCAGGCGGAGATGAATCACATCTTACGGCCCCTGTTGGACGAATGCGTAGTGGTGTACCTGGACGACATTCTTATCTACTCCAAGAACATGAAGGAGCACGTGGAGCATCTGCGGAAGGTGTTCGAGATCCTGCAGAAAAACAAATTCTACGTGAAGCTGTCGAAGGGCGACTTCGCCCTAAAGAAGGTGCAGTTTCTCGGGCACAGGGTGAGTGCCGAGGGCATACACGTGGACCCGCGGAAGATCGAAGCCGTTAAAAAGTGGAAAGTTCCGGAGAACGTGAAGGGGTTGCAGCAGTTCCTAGGCTTCGCCAACTACTACAACAGGTTTGTGCCGCAGTACGCTAAGATAGCAGCGCCACTGGCCGACCTACTGAAAAAGGATACGCCCTACAAATGGGATACCCCTCATCAACAAGCCATGGAGCAACTACAGACAGCACAGACTATAGCGCCAGTACTCATCTTGCCGGATCCAGACAAGGACTACGTGGTGGAAGCAGACGCTAGTGACCAAGCAGTCAGAGCAGTACTGATGCAGGATCACGGACGCGGTTTGCAGCCCATCGCCTACCTCAGTAAGAAGCTACATGGAGCAGAACTAAACTACCCCATCCATGACAAGGAAGCCTTAGCGATCGTCATAGCCTTCAAGGCGTGGAGGTGTTACCTAGAGGGAGCCAAGACTACAGTCTATACTGACCACTGCAGTCTCAAATACCTGAAGTCGCAGCCGACGCTCTCACGACGACATGTGCGGTGGGTGGACTTCCTGGAAACTCACTTCCACTACGACATCGTCTACAAGCCCGGGCTACACAACAAGGCAGACGCGTTGAGCCGCCCTGGACATGTAGTAGGCATCCAGCTCGACGGGATGAACCCTCTGCTCAAGGGTCTATTCCAACATGGGTACGACGTGGACGCAGAGATTGCTACAGCACAGACCAAGAAGCTGTTACAGTGGGAGAAAGACTTAGCTGTAAGGAAGGGTTCACGAAAGATTTGGGTACCGAATTACGCCCCGCTACGGCAGATCCTATTGGCCCGGGATGGCAGCAGACGTGCAGCAGTTCGTCACCTCATGCAACACGTGCCAGCGGATGAAGACTAGCAAGAAGAAAAAAGCAGGGTTACTTCAGCCTCTACCTGTACCGGAGCAGCCATGGCAGGTCGTTAGCCTGGACTTCATCACAGGACTTCCTTTGACCTCACGGGGGCACGATACCATCCTCGTAGTCATCGATAAGTTCTCAAAAATGGGTCGCTTCATACCGACCAACGCCACAGCTACAGCTGAAGCAACTGCTCGCCTCTTCTTCGACCGCATCATCACCATCCACGGCATCCCCGCTACACACATCTCAGACAGAGACCCCAAATTCACGAGTAAGTTCTGGAAGGAGCTCATGGGACTGTTGGGGACAAAGCTTGCAATGTCTTCAGCATACCACCCCCAGACTGACGGACAGACAGAGCGACTCAACCAAGTGGTTGAACAGTTACTGCGCACAGCTTGCAAGGACGACGTCAGCCACTGGGACACACAGTTACCGACCCTAGAGTTCGCTTACAACAACGCATCACATGCGGCCACAGGGAAAACTCCTTTCTTCCTGTGTTACGGACGGGAACCACTCACACCACAGCAGCCAACTACACCGGCACACGTCCAAGCCGCACATGACTTCGTCACCACCATGCAGCAGCTATGGGAGAAGACTCAGCGACGACTTACCACGATGCAGACCTCCCAGAAGCAGTATGCCGATCGTCAGCGACGTGATCACTCAGTAGCAGTCGGAGATCAGGTGCTTCTTGACACGCGCAACTTGAACCTGTCTCACCTCCCATCCAAACTCCGTGGTCCTTTTCTCGTTGAGGCATAGGTGACACCAGTTACATTCCGCTTGCGCTTACCAGATACATGGAAGCTTCACAACGCTTTCCATGTCCAGCTACTGAAGCCCTACAAGGACCCCAACCAACGGTTCCAGGGACGGCAGCTACCGCCACCACCACCTGTTCTCATACAGGATGAACCCGAGTACGAAGTGGAGTTTGTTCTCACTCATCGGCGCCGCGGCGGCAAGACCCTCGAGTTCCTGATACGCTGGAAGGGATACGACCCCACTGAGGACAGTTGCGTTGCAGAAGCTGATATGGGCAACTCACGCCGTGCTCTCAAGGACTATCTTGTCAAGCAGGGTGTTTCTCACGCCAACCGGCTTTGAGGGGGGGACGTGTGAGAGTACGACGGCTCATGCCAGCTATGCTTGCTTGCCTTTACTTTATTATGCTATTTCTAGCATAGGATAATTATATGCATGCATGAATTGCTTGATTTCCTAGGCTAGGTGCTTTCCTATATTTTATTATAGTTATAGCACCGAGCTAGGTTGCGTGCACCGAATTCTGGCCTTTTCGGTTGCCACCGAATTGCCTTCTACCGAATTCGGGAAGGATCTGTTCGGGACGCTTCGCGACCCGCGGAACCTTCGCGTAACACCTGGTTACAGGGCCTTGTGTCGAGCCTATATATAGCCTCGTGTTGTACCCAGGTGATCAATTCAATTCGATTCAATTCAAACTCTCTTTTCTGAGCTCGATCCTAGATCCTCACAGTCTGGTCTCCGGTCTCCTAGAGTCGCTTGCACCGCTTCCCCGCTCGCCTGCGCCGCCGTGCACTCCCTGCGTCGAGGGTCGGCAGCGCACTGCCCCTCACTCCTCCTCGTTCCCCCCTACCACGGCTCCCTTCCAGACCCTCCACTTGGACGTCTTGGGCCCCTCCCCGGTCCTTGGCCCATGTCAGGAGCGCTACTTCCTGATTGTGGTGGACGACTACTCCCGCTACACCACGGTTTTCCCCTTGCGACGGAAGGCCGACGTGCCTACCGTTCACGAGCCGTGGCTACTAGCGTGGGGTGGCGCCCAGGGCCTGTGTGGGCTCCGCCTACACTCGTACCATGGTGGTGAGTTTTCTTCCACTCGCCTGGAGACGTTCTGTCAGGGTCGGGGGATCATCCAGTCTTACACGCTACCAGCCTCGCCGCAGCAGAACGGGGTAGCCAAGCGATGGATCGGCCTGGTCATGGAGGTTGCCCGGACCTCCATGTGCCTTGCCGGTGCCCACCAGTTCTTGTGGCCTCAGGCAGTCCACTACGCCGCGCACCAGCTGAACCTGTGGCCCAGTGACGCACGGCCACGGGTGACGCCGATCTCCATTTGAACAGGTTCTCCGCGCGTAGCAGCTGACTTCCGTGTCTGGGGTTCTCTGGCTCACGTTCGCGCCCCTGGCGCAAACAAGTTGTCTCCGCGTACTCGTGCCTGCGTCTTTCTTGGCTTCCCTTTGGACGCCTCAGGCTGGGTGTTCTACGACCCGGTCACCTACGAGTTTTTCGCTTCTCAGGACGTCACGTTCGACGAGTCTGTCTGTTACTACAGGAGTCGCCCACACCGATGTACTGAGGCCTTTTCCCCCCCGCTGTTCCTCACCCTTGAGCCCCCCACAGTCGCGCCGATAGCCCCCCCCCCTTCGCGTCCTGCCCCGTCAGGTGTGTCGCACGTCACTCCGCAGTCGACCCCCCCGCAGCGTCCAGTCCCTGTCGTGTCTGGGGGTGCGGGAGGTACAGTTGCGGAGGGTGCGGTACTGGGGCTGCTGGAGCTGGTGGTGTTGGCTGTGGGGGTGCAGGGGGTGTGGGCGTGGAGGCCACTCCCGTAGAGGACACAGCAGCCTTGACTTGGCGGCCTCGCCCCGCGTCACCCCCTGGCTTCTTATCCGTCCTGCAGTTCCCTCCTCGTTCTTCTCTACGGCAGGTTGCTGCGGAGCCTGGGGGTGTTCCTGCGGGAGGTAGTGGAGGCCCCGGGGGTGTCGGTGGTGGAGGTGCTGGTTCTGGGGGTGCTGGAGCTGGAGGCACTGGCACTGTGGCGCCTACACCGCACGCTGTACGTTTCCTGACCCATGAGCAGCGTCTCCTCCGATTGGAGAGGGAGAAGCGTGAGCGGTTTGAGAGGGCACAACAGCAGCAGCAGCAGGAGTAGGAGCAGTCTCACTCGCAGCGGCAGGAGAGTGTAGAGGAGGAGCCACAGCAGCAGCAGGAGAGAGCAGAGGAGGGGCCTCGACTATAGCAGCAGGTGCAGTTGCAGCCACAACAGGAGAGAGTAGAGGAGGAGTCACGGCCGCACCAGGAGAGGGTACAGCAGGAGCCCCACCCGCAGCAGCAGGTTCAGTTACAGACACAACAGGAGAGAGTAGAGGAGTCATGAGTGCAGTAGCGGGTGCAGTTATAGACACCGCAGGAGAGAGTCGAGGAGCCACAGCCGCACCAGGAGAGGGTAGCGCAGGAGTCCCGGTCGCAGCAGCGGGTGCAGCTGCAGTCGCAGCAAGAGAGGGTAGAGGCGGAGCCACAGGAGCGGGAGCAGGGGCCGGTACCGTTGTAGCAGACGCCAGAGGAGGCGGAGCAGCGGCGACTGCAACTACGCGACCTCCCCGACCCAACACCTGCACGCTTCGTTCGTGGTCCCCTACCATCCCCTCCAGTTCCCCCTGTTGAGTCCCTTTCCTCGTCCCAGTGGACTCAACGTTCTCCTCTCAGTCGTGCTGTGTCCCCAGAGCGTTGTCGGTCCCGTTACCGTGCAGACGGTCCGTTCCACCTTGTTCTTCGCTCTCGTGTTCCACCTCCTCCAGTCCTTCCACAGCCTCCTGAGTCGTCACTCACTGTGCTTCACGACCCGTTGTCCGACTACCTCCGTGCTTCCCGTCCTGTCGTGTCCCGTGTTTTTTCCGTGTTGGTCACTCACCCGACTGCACCCCTGTCGTCTGTCTAATCACTTGTTACCACTATCGCTGGCTTTGCCTCTTCCCACCGCCTGGACTACGCCGCTCACTTGGTGAGTGGCCCTGCTCGTTCTCCGTCCTCTTGGGGTGCTCCTGTCTTTCCCTTGGAGGTCCTAGAAGACAGGCAGTTCGAGCTTGGTTTCCTTGCGGCCGCTGTTCCTCATCTCTGCGCCGTGCTACTTGCCCCTGAGGGGGATCCAGACGACCTTGACATCCCGATCCCTCGCACTCACGCTTAGGCGGTCTCGGGACCTTGGGCCTCGTACTGGATAGCAGCTGAGGAGGCAGAGATGGCATCTTATAGGTCCACAGGCACTTACGTCGACGTAGTCCCACCTCCTGGGACGAACGCCGTCAGTGGCCCATGGCTCTACAAGGTGAAGCGGCCGCCTGGATCATCACCAGTGTTCAAGGCGCGCTACGTGGTGAGAGGCTTTAGTCAGCGAGAGGGGGTGGACTTCTTTTAGACCTTTGCTCCCACCCCGAAGATGAGTACTCTTCGGGTGTTGCTGCATATTGCAGCCCAGAGCGACTACGAGTTGCACTCCTTGGACTTTTCCACCGCGTTCCTTCAAGGGAGCCTGCACGAGCAGATCTGGCTGCGTCGCCCGCCTGCTTCACGGGCTCTTTCCCACCTGGGACCCAGTGGCAGTTGCGTCGACCAGTCTACGGCCTGCGCCAGGCTGCACGCGAGTGGCACGACATGCTTCGCTCGACCCTTGCAACGCTTGACTACTTTCCGTCGTCTGCCGACCCGTCACTGTTCGTCCGCCGTGGCTCGACCCCGTTCTTTGTTCTTGTTTACGTTGACGACCTGGTCTTTGCCACTCCCGACCGACACGCACTGGCCTCCGTGAAGTAGGAACTGCAGAGGAGACACACTTGCACTGACCTTGGTGAGCTGCAGCACTACCTTGGCCTGCAGATCACTAGGGACAGGGCAGCTCGCACCATTACGCTGATGCAGTCGCATATGGTTGAGCAGATCCCCACGTGGTTCCGCTTCCCGTTCTCAAAGGTACAACTCACCCCTCTTGTTGTGGATCATGGGCTAACGGCTCCACCTTCAGACGAGTCATTTGAGTCCAGTGGTCCAAATCCTGAGCTGGTGGGTTGTCTCATGTACCTTATGACCTGTACTCGCCCAGACCTAGGTTACCCTCTTAGCGTCCGTGCGCGCTTTGTTGCGCCTGGGAGACACCGACCGTCCCACTCGTACGCTGCTAAGAGGGTGGCGAAGTATGTGGCAAGTACATCAGGCATGGGACTTGTCCTTGGAGGGAAGCAGCCAGTTACACTCACAGGTTTCTCGGACTCGTCGTGGGCCGACGACACGGAGACGCGTCGGTCTACACAGGGGTACTCCATTAGCCTCAGGGCAGGCGCTGTTTCGTGGCGGTCGACTCGGGCGTCGTCCGTGGCCAGTTCCAGCTGTGAGGCAGAGGTGTACGCTGCGGCCATGGCCGCTCAGGAGCTTCGTTGGCTGTCTTTCCTTCTCACCGACCTTGGTGAGCGGCCTCGCTCTCCCCCAGTCTTGTTTGCCGACAACAGGTTTGCTGTCCTGTTGTGTGAGGAGCCCCGACTGGTTGGGAAGGCGAAGCACATCTAGCTTCGTTTCTTCCTTCTGCGTGAGTTGAAGCAGCGTGGCCAGGCACTCGTACGACGTGTGGTCTCTGAGGCCAACACTGCAGATATCTTCACCAAGGCGTTGCCGCCTTGTGACCACCAGCGTTTCTGCACCCAGCTTGGCCTTCTGCCTACCCGTCCTCACTTGCTTACGTAGAGATGCTTTGTCCTGCTTGTCTTGTATACCAGCATCTTATTGTATTTGCTATATATCTGCATGTGGACTGGCCTTGTGGCCTCTTGCTTGTCTTCGTAGTGTGTGGTGACTTTGAGCTCCACCCCGAGATTTGTCTTGTTCTTGTGGACTGGTCATGTGACCCTTGCTTGCTCTCAGAGTGTGTGTGTCCTTAAGACCCAACCTGAGATATGTGTTGCTTTCCACAAGACTGCCATCACCTAGACTATGGGGGTGTGTCAAACTATATTTGTATAGTTTCTATATGTTAATCTAGGTGTTGTACAATATGTTACACTTGTGCTAGGACACTTGCTAGGGTTTCCTATATCTTGTTTGTTCATGCTTTTCCTTAGTCAATTTCTCATGCTAGTTAGTTCTTGACACGCTTTTCGCTCGTTCTGGGCCCACACCCTTCTTCGTCCTCGTCTACGTCGACGACTTGGTCTTTGCTACAGCAGACAGGACTACACTGGCTGAGGTGAAGTCCGAACTGTAGAAGAGAGACACATGCATTGACCTTGGTGAGCTGCGCCGCTACCTCGGCTTGCAGATCACCAGGGACAGAGCCGTTCGCACCATCACACTCGTCCTTCAGTGGTTCGGGCTTCAGCACTCCACCACACAGCCCACCCCTCTTGCCGTTGACTGCAGACTCACCGACCCTTTTCCTGACGAGCCTTTTGACTCTAGTGGTCCCTACGCAGGACTTGTGGGCTGCCTCATGTACCTGATGACTTGTACTCGTCCGGACCTCGCTTTTCCCCTCAGCGTCCTCTCTCGCTTTGTTGCGACTGAGAGACATCGTCCAGTTCACTGGACAGCTGCTATGAGGGTGGCGAAGTACCTGGCGACTACACCAGGCATGGGGCTTGTGCTTGGAGGGACACAGCCAGTTGTTTTGACAGGTCACTGCGTCTCTTCCTACGCCGATGACGTGGAGACACAAAGATCCACTCAAGGCTACTGCTTCAGCTTGGGCGCAGGAGCTGTGTCGTAGAGGTCTACTCGGTCGTCTCCTGTGGCTTCGTCTAGTGCTGAGGCAGAGATCTATGCCGGTGCCATGGCTGCGCAGGAGCTTCGCTGATTGACTTTCTTGCTCACCGACCTTGGTGAGCGACCGGGCTCTGACAACAAAGCCATGGTCCTCCTCTGTCGAGATTCTCGATTGGAGAGCAGAGTGAAGCACATCGACGTCAGGTACTTTCTCCTGCGAGAGTTGCAACGACGTGGCCAGGCACGCTTGGACTTTGTGGCCTTAGAGGCCAACTCTGCAAACATCTTCACCAAGGCCCTTTCGCCTGGTGACCACCACATGTTCAACTTGCAGTTAGGCCTTGTTGACGTAGGCTCTTGGCTACAGTAGTCTTGTCTCTTGTTGCTTGCTGTACTTCTATATATGTCTGCAAACTCTTGAATTTGCCTTGTGGCCTCTTATTTGTGCTCAGAATGTGTGGTGACTTCGTGATCCACCCTGAGCTTGCTGTGTTTCATTTCTTGACTGGTCTTGTGACCACATGCGTGTCATACCTGTTTTGATGCCCCTCACTTAGCCTATGGGGGTGTGTCAAACTATGTTTGTGGATTTAGATATGCTTTAGTGAGTTGGATGTTAGGGGGTACAAAACTTTCTCGACACTTTGGTTGTATCCCTCCCTTTGACCTAGTATGATCATTCTCTCGCTACTCAAGCAAGTAGGTTCTTAAGAAGGTACACCAAAAGTAACGATATCGCAAGACAACAAAGTTGCTAAATTTTCTAGGTTTTTCGCCTTTTAGCTACATCGCGGAAAAGGGAATTTGCGATTTTTTGTGTCCGAAAGTTTTTATGCAAAACAAATGCAGTTCTGTTGCGAAGATTGTCCAAAAAACAGCTACCGTATAGTTCCGGCTATAAGACGTGGGGGACTCTCTACAAATGCTTAAAAATATGCTTGGGTGGACATTATGGCGGAAACAAAATTTGAAGGCCCGGGGTACACGTATTTATCTGTCATAATCTAACGAGCAGGAATGATTAACAACAGAATAGATGGGTACAAATAGGAAACCCTAATTGGGTTGTACCCCATATGGGCTACCCCATTACAACCTACACAATAAGCAGCATATAAGTTTGACACACCCCCATAGGAAAAGTGGGGGAGAACAAGAGGTCACAAGAACGGTCAAGCAAAGCAAGCTCAGGGTGGATCACGAAGTCACCACGCATTCTTAGCACAAGCAATGGCCACAAGGCCAGTTCACATGCAGAGTTATATATAAAGGAGAACAAGAAGTACAGTGATCACAACCTAGCAAGTGTAAGCATGCAGATATAAGTATATAGATCACAGTACAAGCAAAGCCAAGAAGTGAGCAAGTGAGGCCAAGTAGGCACAAGGCTTAGAACAGTACAGAAACGCAGATGATCACAAGGCTGAAGTGCCTTGGTGAAGATATCAAATGTGTTAGCCTAAGAGGCCACGTAAACAAGACGAAGCTGACCACGCTGCTGCAACTCTCGAGCAAGGAAGTAGCGCAGAGCGATGTGCTTCGTTTTGTGCTCCAATCTGTGCTCCTGACACAAGGCAATCATGGCCTTCTTGTCGACGTACAGAACTGGAGGAGAACGAGGCAGCTCTCCCAAGTCGGTCACCAGGTAGGTGAGCCAGCGTAACTCCTGTGCAGCCATGGCCCCTGCGTAGATCTCAGCCTCACAGCTGGAGCTGAAAACAGAAGACGAGCGGTTAGACCGCCACGAAACAGAGCCAGAGCCAAGGCTGAAGGTGTAACCCTGTGACGACCGCTGCATAGCCAAGTCGTCAACCCTAGAAGCGTCTACGTAACCAGTGAGGACAACTCGAGCCCGGCCTCCTAGCACGAGCCCCACGCCCGACGTACTGCACAAGTAGCGCATCACCCTCTTAGCGGCCTTCCAGTGCTCTGGTCGGTGTCTCCCGGGCGCAACGTAGCGAGCCAGGATGCTAAGAGGGTAAGCAAGGTCAGGTCGAGTGCAAGTCATCAGGTAAATGAGGCAACCCATAAGATCTGGATACAGGCCACTCGGCTCTACGGACTCATCCGAAGGCAGAGCCGAGAGCAAGTGTTCGGTAGGCAGAGGAGTGGACTGTGGCGAGGAGTACTCGAAGCGGAAGCGCTGAAGGACCTACTGCACCATGTGTGACAGAGTCAAGGTAATGGTGCGCCGTGCTTTGTCTCGGGTGATCTGCAAGCCAAGATAACTGCGCAGCTTACCCATGTCTGTGCACGTGTGTCTCTTCTATAGCTCCGACTTCACGTGGGCCAGTTCAGCAGTGTCAGTAGTGACAAAGACCAAGTCGTCGACGTATACAAGGATGTAGAACAGCGGCAGCAAAGTGGCGGTGCGTAGAAATAGCGACAGGTCAAGCGGAGAACCCGGCGGCCGCTTCACCCTGAAAATCCACATGCCACTGACAATGTTCGCCCGAGGTGCCACCTCTGCGTCCATGGCTGTCTGCCACTGAAAGGAGTAGGGACCCTCAATCGCCTCTGCGTAAGAGCTCGGGGTCGGGATGTCTGGTGCATCCGGGTCTCCCTCTGGTGCAATCAGCATGGACACGAGATGAGGTACAACAGCTGCAAAATACTCAAAGTCCTCCTGCCTTGCCTCAAGGACGTCCATGCCAAGAGCACACTCACCCCCGATGGTCGGAGGACAGTCAGACTCAGACTCAGCAACAAGACTAGCGGCGTAGTCGAGACGAGAGGAGGCAGCAAAGTCAACAAGCTCAGCAACTAGGGCAGACGCAGCAGTGGACTCAAACGAAGGGTCAGTGACAGCCGTGGCTAGAAGACATATGACAGTAGGAATGGCAGCACGAGCAAGGTCGGACACAGGGTCAGGAACGTCAGGAAGAGATGACGCAGGAGGAGACGGCAGAGGGACACGCTGTGGAACAGAGGAAGGACGAAGTGCCATAGGGTGCTTGCCGGGGACAGGAGGAGGACGCGGACGCGGAACACGACGACCAGTACGAACAGCGCGAACAGACGAGGCAGGACAAGACGGGGGCTCACGATGCTCTGTAAGTCCTCCTGTCTGCTCAGTGTAAGGAGAAGGAGCAGGCAGTGGGGAGGCTGGTTGTAACTGAGGCTGCGACTGGTCAGGCGGTGGATACAGTAAGGGAGGAGTAAGGCTAGTAGAAGATGGGAGACCAAGAACCTGCTGAAGCAGTGGAACAAAATACGGTCGCGGCCGCACAGTGGCTCTAGAACATGCACCGACAGCACCATCACCCCCAGGGCCAGCACCTGCAGCTCTAGAGTCTCCAGCTCCAGGGTCTCCAGCTCCAACGTCTACAGCACCACCAGCTCCACCAGCTCCAGTACCTCCAGTACGAGCACCTCCGGGACCAGCAGCTCCAGTGCCTCCAGCTCCAGGGCCTCCAGCGGTAGGCCCCCCAGCCCCAGCAGCACGGCTCAAGTGCCGAGCAAACCACTCGCGTAGCTTCGGTGGAGATAGTGGCTCCCGCTGTGAGAAGACACCAGTAGGACCTCCAGAAGACAAAGTACCTCCAGGCGCAACACGCTCAGGCCCACCACCCCCAGGCTCAGCACCCCCAGACTCCGCACGCTTGGGCTCAGCACCCCCAGGCTCCGCACGCTCAGGCTCAGCACCCCCAGGCTCCGCACCCTCAGAATCAGCAACCCCTGGCTCAGCACCCCCAGGCTCCGCACGCTCAGGCTCAGCACCCCCAGGCCCCGCACCCGCCGGCTCAGCACCCCTAGACGCAGCACCCCTAGCAGCACCAGAGCCGACAGCTACCTCTACAGGCTCGACAGGGTCTACCTGAGACACACCTGAGGGGGTAGGACCCTGAGGGGGGAGGGGGTCTACCGGAGGAGGACATGGTGCGAGGAAGAGCGGTGGGGGGGAGAGAGGGGCAGTGCGGTAGTGGAAGAGATGGTAAAAGGGAACCGGCTTGTCAAACGTGACGTCCTGAGAGGGGAGGACACGGCGCGAGGTGGGGTGGTAAAACTGCCAGCCAGGCGCGTCAGGGGGAAAGCCAAGGAAGACGCAGGGGATGGCGGGGGCAGAGAGCTTGTTCGCGGACGTATCGCGGACAAAGGCACGAGAGTCCCAGACCCAGAACACCGACGCATCGCCAACCTCTCCTGTCCAACGCAGTGTCGGCGAGGTCTCCGGCAAGGAGACACGGGGACAGAGGTTGAGCTGATGCGCAGCGTATCGGACCGCAAACGGCCACAGAAAATGGGGGGCAGCCGCATGGATCATGGAGGTACGAGCGACCTCCATGACTAAGCCAATGCGGCGCTCAGCAACCCCATTCTGCTGTGGAGAGGCCGGAAGCATGAACCTCTGGCGAATGCCCTCCCCACGACAAAAGTGTTGTTCAGGATCCGTCACTTTGAGAACTTACGACGAATTCATTTCTCAACTAAACGCAAATCCGCTCACTAGGATTGTGCGCCTTAGGCTTAGCTACCATCTCCAAGTTGAATCAGTCGTTAAGATGGTCTATAGAGTGAGAACCAAGTAAAAACGTCCAGCAGCCGCATGACTAGAATGGTGGAGGAAGTACAAACATTAGAGCATAGAAAGTTGGAGTTGGGGACCACCAAGAGAACCATGAGAGGGAAGGGGTTCTCCAAGAGCTAGGGAAGGATGGTAGGAACCTTCCTAGCAGCAAGGATGCAACCCTCATCATGAGGTCCTTAAGGTGTCACATGCAAAATCCAATCTAGTTGGATTTTGCCTAGGTGTTGCAACATTTGCAACCCATGCTAGAAACTTCTAGCCACCCCAATCCAAAACTCAAAGTTGCCTTCCCTAACCACCCAACCAAAGATCCCTTTATAGTCATCACCAAGTAATTGTCAACGGGAGTTGTGTGTTGGCCCCGTCCACGCTTGGGCGGAGCCGACTTCGTGGTGGGGTGTACGGAAGGTCACCGACTTGCCAGGTCACCGACTTGCAAGGTCACCGACTTGCAAGGTCACCGACTTGCAAGGTCACCGACTTGCACGTCGGCGCCGACTTGGGAGGGCGCCGACTTGGGAGGTCACCAACTTCAAGAGGTCAGTCTGGAAGTCGGCGCCGACGTACCTGGTGACGCCGACTTTGGGTAGCAGACTTGGGTGGTCGGCTGACAACTGCACTGGTCGACCAGGAGTGACGTCGACCTAGATCTGGTCGACTAGAGGAGTGGTCGACCTGGTGAGGTCGACTTGGTGTGGTTGTCGACTTGGGAGGTCGACGAGCACATACAGGAGCAGCTGGTCGACAAAGTTGCCCGGTCGACCAGGATACCTGGGTGACGAGGTTCTGCGAAGGAGTGCAACGGTCACCCAGGCGAAGTTGGCGAGACCGACCTCCATGGTGGTATCCCGAGGTCGTCGTGGCGGATCAGAGGCAGTCGCTAGCCCGAGGTTGACGTGGTGTGTGCGCTGTGCAGGTGACGAGACTTTGCACGCCAATCATCTGCGCGCACCTGCAAAGCGGGTGCACTGCTGTCCTGCGTGAGCAATGCTGGCACACCGTCAACCTGCAGCGTTGGCAAGCTGTCGACTTTGCACTGCTGTAGCGTGGTCGACCAAGTCGTGCTGGAACGCGGTTGACCATGCTGTGCTGGCAGTCGACCAACCTGAATGCTAGCTCTGATATAGTCTTGCATTGCCAACTTCATTGTACCATTATTGACAACGTTCTCTAGTGAAACTCTTGCCAAATTGCCCCATGAACTAGCAAGCAGTGTGAGCACTAGGAAAACGTCTAAGGACCAACGAACGCAGACATCACACGAGCACACGTGCCTAGCCAGTACCCTAAGCTCCCGTTGTAGTAGTTATCTCCGCATGGTGCGGTGAGCGTGGACGGCACACGACTTACCTTTCAGTCAGGTCGACGTAGACACCACTTACCTATTTCGTAGCTGCATGCCGGCAACTGTGCGGTAGTCACTATGGTAGGAGCCGTAGGTGACGCGGGGGTGGTGGACACCCTAGAGGCACGGTTGGAGAACGCGAGGAGGAAGCACGAGGCCAACGAGTATGGCGACTTGTCCTGGCCGGTCGTCGAGGCTGGACTCCGCTCCATGTGGGCGACGGAGCACCCGTCTCGACCTGCCTCTCCTCGTCCGGTGAACAACGAAGGCGGCGTCGACGTGGGCGTCAACGCCGGTGGTGGTCAAGTCGGCAGAAGTGCTGGAGGCACGTCGAAACAGAGAGGTGTGATACACGCCGGTGAAGTCGGCGGCGTTCAGGCGCGAGGGATGCAGTCGTCGGCGGCTGCAGGCTCCTTGCATGGCGACGCTGGTGGGCGTCGAAGTGGGCTGTCGCCTATGTCGGCGTCCCAGGTGACGGCAGGTGGGATTGCACCGAGCTACGGCTACTTCAAGTTTACGCCGGACAGGATCTCGGTCACCCCTCCGCTGGTCGGTCGACCCGACATTCTCACCTGGAAGGAAGCCATCGAGCCCCAGCTGGAGATGGCCGGGCTGATTGGCTTCGCCCGAGGGACCGTGGCGACGCCGGGGGAGCACCACTCCGACCTGCGTGCGGAGTTTCTCGCCGTGCAGCTGTTGACCTTCACGGTCATCTCGCGGTGCTGCTCGCCGGGCGTGCAGATCGCCTTGAAGTGGTGCCGGGAGTACCTCGACGCCGGCCACCGGGCGTGGCATTTCATCGAGTCGACGTACCAGGTTACCGACGACCTGTTCATCGCCCAGCTGGAGGGACAACTGACACACCTGCGTATGGGTGACGAGGAGAGTGCGACCGACTACTGCAACCGAGCCAGGCGAATTCTCGCCACCATCAGGATGGCCGGAGCGCAGTACTCCACGGCGTCGTATATCACCCATGTCATGCAGGGTCTCTCTAGCAGCTACAACCTGCTGAAGCGGCTGTCTCTGGCGCCGAGCACAAGGGCGACGCTCAACGAGGACAACCTGACCTCGTATATCCTGCAGGACGAGGCGATGCAGGAGGCTGAGCGGTCGCAGGAGCTCTTGGCGCAGGCGAACTTGGTCACCTCAGCGAAGCAAGGAGGCCGACCGGGACAGAGCGGGCAGTCTGGCGGTGGTGGTAGCAGTGGCTGGAAGCCGGCCAAGGAGGTCGACAAGAAGAAGTCGGCCAAGGACGGCGGTCGAGGCGGAGGAGGTCGACGACGGGAGTGCTGGATCTGCCGCAGCCCCGATCACCTCTCCTTTGAGTGTCCCGACCGCAGTGACTCCGACGACGACGACAAGGGCGGCCGCGGGAGGTCTGGCAGCCGTCGTCCACGTCGTGGAGGCAACCAACCGCGCAAGGAGAAGCAGTTGACCAAGACATCGACTTCGGCGAAGGACGCCGACTCCGTTGCAGGCGGCAAGGGGCGAGACGACAAGACGGCGTCGTGCTCGCTGGTCGGCGTCGTGGAGCCGACCATCTCTCTGGCGCCGGAGGCCGGAGAGGACTTCCAGGCGGTGGCGGCGGCTGTGCAGGCGAACCCGGCGGTGGTCCTGCTCGACACCGGTTGCTCCCACCACCTGATGGGGACGAAGGAAGCCTTCGTCGACTTGCAGCCGAGCAGCGTCATCAGGCATGTGCGCGGCTTCAATGGGGCGCTGCAGGATGTCCAGGGCTGCGGCACCATCGCCCTGCAAGGAGAGGCCGGGAAGGAGGTGCTCATCCCCGACGTGTTGTACGTCCCGGGTGTGCGAGCCAACCTGCTGTCGGCCGGCCAGCTGAAGGAGCATGGCGTGAAGCTGCAGGAGGACGGAGACGGCATGTTGCTCGTATCGGCAGCAGGGGAGGTGCTCGGGCAGGCGACGTACTCTGGACGAGTCCTCTGCACCGACCTGCGCCCCTGCGCGACGAGGTCGACGCCGCCCACGACGGAGGTGGTGGCTCTGCGGGCGATCATCTCGAAGACGAAGTCGACGCCGGACCGGATGCATGCAAGGCTTGCGCATGTCTGCATGGACACCATACGGAGCTCGGCAAAGAACGAGGTCGCCATTGGGCTGGACCTCAAGTCGGCGACGGACGCCGACTCTCCGTGTGTCTCGTGCGTCGGTGGGAAACTGGCGCGGCACACCTTCCCCGACCAAGGCTTCGACGCCGACGACGTGCTCGCCGTCGTGCACATCGACCTGTGCGGGCCGTTTCGCGTGGCTGCCAAGGATGGCAGCCTGTACTTCTTGCTGTTGAAGGACCGCAAGACCCGCTATGTGTGGGTGAAGCCGGTCGCCAAGAAGTCCGATGCGTTGTAGGCGTTTGTACAGTGGCTGGCGGTGGCTGAGCGGCAGACAAAGAAGTCGGTGTTGATGCTGCGCTCTGACCGGGGAGGGGAGTTCCTCGGGAAGCAGTTCACCGACTTCGTGAACGACAAGGGGATCGTCCACGACCTGACCTGCCCATACACCCCGCAGCAGAACGGCATGGCGGAACGGGAGATGAGAACGGTAGTGGAGTCGGTGCGGACTATGCTGCTGCACATGGGTGTGCAGCACCACTGGTGGCACCTCGCTCTGCGGCAGGCCGGCTGGGTCCGCAACTGCCTTGAGAGGTCGACGCTGCCGCCGGGAACGACACCGTACCAGCTGCTGACCGGGAAGAAGCCCGACTTGTCGCTGGCACGGGTGTGGGGCTTCATGGCGCAGTTCCTTGTCCCTGAGCAGCAGCGCGGTGGGAAGCTGCAGCCGAAGGCCAAGTGGGGCCTGCACCTTGGTGTGTCAGAGGCGAGCAAGGGCTGGGAGCTCCTTGACGTCGCCACTGACCGGGTGGTCACCACGTCGGACGTGGTGTTCTACGAGGAGCTGTCGCTGGCCGAGTGGAAGACGGAGCATGGGCTGGTGTCCGACCGCTTGCCGCCCTCTGACACCTCGTCGGCGACGCTGCCGCTGCTTGCCGAGGTCGGTGAGCTTGCTGCTGAGGACGTAGAGGACGTCCACACCCCTACCCCTCACCCTCTGACCCCTCCCCTCGTGGCCGACATGCGTGGGCTGACCTCGGTGTCGGCCTCCGGCGATGAGGGGAGTAGTGGGACGCCGCCTTCGGCGCCGGCCAAGTGCATCGCCGGTGGCCGACGTGACGAGCGGCGAATCGACGAGGGATTGGAGTCGACAGGGGAGGAGCAGGTCCGGGAGCAGCAGCCGACAAAGGAGCAGGCTGGCGTGAAGCCGACCACGGAGCAGTCGGCGACCGGGACGTCGGCAGGGGAGCCGACCACAGGGGAGAAGTCGGCTGGGAAGCCGACCACAGTGGAGCAGTCGGCTGGGACGCCGGCTGAGGAGCAGCAGGACGCCTAGGGCAGTGACGACAGTGACGATGGAGGGGACGCCGAGGAGGTCCAGCAAGGACCGCGACGTTCAGGCCGACTTCGGAGGACGCCTGACTTCTTCGTCCCCGCTGCCTTCACCACGGTGTATGACGTGGACGATGACGACGACCTGCTGTACGACGACGCCGAGGAGGATGAGGAGTTTCCGGAGCTCGACCCCGACATGCTAGCTGACCCCGACCACCGTTGGGACATCTCGACGATGACGGTGAAAGAGGCGCTGGCGAGCTGGAAGGGCCCGGCGGTGAAGGCCGCCATGGAGGAGGAGATTCGGAGCCTCATCAACATGGGCACTTGGGAGCAGGTCGAACGCCCGCCGGGGGTGAACGTCATGAAGAACCGGTGGGTGTTGACGACGAAGTACCACATCGACGACACCGTCGAGCGAGAGAAGGCGAGGCTGGTCGTGAAGGGCTTCACACAGGTGTATGGCGCCGACTACGACGAGACGTTCGCGACGGTGAGCAGCTATGTCACGCTGAGGATCTTCCTCAGCATCGTCGCCGTCCTCAACCTTAACCTGATGCAGCTCGACATGAAGAACGCCTTCCTGCAGAGCAAGCTCGATCGGGTGCTGTACATGTCTCAGCCGGACTACTTCAACGACGGAACCGGCCGGGTATGTAAGCTGCTGAAGAGCCTGTACGGGCTGAAGCAGTCGCCGCTGTTGTGGTACTTGGCGCTCAACGATGTGCTGGTCGGCGCCAGGTGGAAGAAGAGCCAGGTCGACGAGGCCCTTTACTACAAAGTCGGCGAGGGTGAAGTAGCCTGCTGGGTGCTGGTCTACGTCGACGACCTGCTTGCCGCCAGCAGCAGCGCTGCGTTGCTAAAGGAGTTGAAGGAGCTGCTGGAAGCCGCCTTCGAGCTGCGCGAGATCTCGCCGGTGCAGAAGTACCTCGGGCTGGAGATCGTGCGCGACAGGTCGGCGGGGAAGCTATGGTTGCACCAGCAGGGCTACGCCGACAAGCTGCGTAGGCGCTTCCTCGACGAGGAGCAGACCGGGCGCACCCCGAAGACGCCGGTCTCGGTCGGTGCCTACGCCGAACTCACCTTCGATGACGAGGAGGCGCAGGAACGGCAGGAGGAGGAGTACCGGCAGAAGGTCGGCTCGCTGCAGTTCGCGGCGACAACGACGAGGCCGGATGTCGCCTTCGCCTGCAGCAAGCTGGGGAGCGGCCTCACGGTGAGGAGCGACCAGCACTGGCGCGAGGTCGATCGCTGCCTCGCCTACCTCGCCAACACACGCGACACCGCCCTGGAGTTCGGCGGTGGACCTGAGTCGCTGGAGCTGGTCGGCTACGTGGACGCTGACGACGCCGGTGACAAGCAGAACAGTACGAGCACGGGTGGCTACGTGTTCGTCTATGGAGGGGCCGCAGTCTCCTGGTCGAGCCAGCGCATCAAGTGTGCGACGTTGTCGTCGACTGAGTCGGAGTACGTGGCAGCCACCGAAGCTGGCAAGGAAGGACGCCGACTTCGCTTCCTCCTTGCAGAGTTCCGGCAGCTGGATGCCGGGAAGCCGACCGTCCTTCGGGTGGACAACAAGTCGGCCATCACAGTCGTCGAGGGCATGGGGTTGACGGGCAACCTCAAGCACATGGAGCGGCGACAGGCCTGGCTGCAGCACATGGTGAAGCGCGGGAAGTTCTCGCTGAGGTACATCCCGACCACTGAGCAGCCGGCCGACTTCCTGACGAAGGCGCTGCACTATCCGGCCTTCAACCGGTGCTCCGTCGCCATCGGCCAGGTGCGCTTGGCCGACGTGGGCGACAAAGATGACAACGTGCAGCAGTAGGTGCCATGCCCTCTTGCATGGTTGGTGCGGTGGACGACGTGCTGTGTGTTGGGTGCACGTCGACGAGCTATTCTCCGAGGAGTACTGCCGAGTGGACTTGGGGGGGCCCAAGCGTGAACGCGGCAGGGGAGTGTCAACGGGAGTTGTGTGTTGGCCCCGTCCACGCTTTGGCGGAGCCGACTTCGTGGTGGGGTGTACGGAAGGTCACCGACTTGCCAGGTCACCGACTTGCAAGGTCACCGACTTGCAAGGTCACCGACTTGCAAGGTCACCGACTTGCACGTCGGCGCCGACTTGGGAGGGCGCCGACTTGGGAGGTCGCCAACTTCAAGAAGTCAGTCTGGAAGTCGGCGCCGACGTACCTGGTGACGCCGACTTTGGGTAGCAGACTTGGGTGGTCGGCTGACAACTGCACTGGTCGACCAGGAGTGACGTCGACCTAGATCTGGTCGATCGGAGGAGTGGTCGACCTGGTGAGGTCGACTTGGTGTGGTTGTCGACTTGGGAGGTCGACGAGCACATACAGGAGCAGCTGGTCGACAAAGTTGCCCGGTCGACCAGGATACCTGGGTGACGAGGTTCTGCGAAGGAGTGCGACGGTCACCCAGGCGAAGTTGGCGAGACCGACCTCCATGGTGGTATCCCGAGGTCGTCGTGGCGGATCAGAGGCAGTCGCTAGCCCGAGGTTGACGTGGTGTGTGCGCTGTGCAGGTGACGAGACTTTGCACGCCAATCATCTGCGCGCACCTGCAAAGCGGGTGCACTGCTGTCCTGCGTGAGCAATGCTGGCACACCGTCAACCTGCAGCGTTGGCAAGCTGTCGACTTTGCACTGCTGTAGCGTGGTCGACCAAGTCGTGCTGGAACGCGGTTGACCATGCTGTGCTGGGAGTCGACCAACCTGAATGCTAGCTCTGATGTAGTCTTGCATTGCCAACTTCATTGTACCATTATTGACAACGTTCTCTAGTGAAACTCTTGCCAAATTGCCCCATGAACTAGCAAGCAGTGTGAGCACTAGGAAAACGTCTAAGGACCAACGAACGCAGACATCACACGAGCACACGTGCCTAGCCAGTACCCTAAGCTCCCGTTGTAGTAGTTATCTCCGCAGTAATCACCCAAATTAGATATAACCCCAAAAGGTAATAAGAAATCCAAGTCTTGGAAATCTTGTAACTTGGGCGATCTTGGTCGGAATAAGGCGATCTTGGTATCGTCGGAAAGCTCTGGATTTTTCTTGCATGATCAAGCATTTAAACTTGGAGAAAAACACAGAGACGAAAATATCCAACAGCCATGCACAATGAGATATGCTCATGCAAACAATGCACACATGAATAGCACGAGCACTCGGCAGGACGTTAGGATTATATGCACCCAGAATGACGTGCACCCAGCAAAAAGTCCCGCAATGAGGTCAGGGGAAAACTCACCACCTCTGTCAGAGTGAAGACGCAGGACGGGAAGGTCCGTCTCGAATCGCTCGCGGAGGTGGAGACGAAAAGCGCGGATCCAAGGGATCAAAACATCAGAGACCTCCCCCTTGGTGCACAAGGGAAAGACCGTGGTGTAACGCGTGTAGTCGTCGACAACCAGTAGAAAGTAGCACTCGCGGCCCTTTCCACGGACGCGGGCTGGGCCCCACACGTCCATGTGGAGAGTCTGCAGGGGAGAAATCGTCGGGGGAAACTCGGAGGAGTGAGGAGCAGCGCGCTGCCGCCACTCAAAATAGGGAAGACAGGGAGGGGCAGGCGAGGGTGGGAGGGGAGGGAGAGACCTGGGAAGACCAGAGAGAAGGATACGGGAGTGCATGCCACGAAGGCGTGCCACGGAGGGGTGACCAAGGCGGTGGTGCCAAAGGAGCGTCTAGTGCGACAGGGCGCGACACGAGCAGGGGGCTGACAGCTGACCTGACGCAGACGCAGACGCAGCTACCTGAGGAGGCGCAGTAGTCAGTGTGTACAGACTTGACCCAGGCCGACGGGTGAACGTGGCCAGGTGCCGGCCAGTCCGGGAGCACGTACTGATCACCACACGCTGTCCTCAAGGGGTGAAGGTATCAACCCACTCATCCTGAAGGACGGCGTTGCTCACCAAGTTCGTAGAGAACGAGGGGAGGTGAAGATTTGACAGTGAGCTAGACGAAACCGCTGGACACGGCAGAAGAGTCCTGGAACGTGCAAGGACTGGGCCCCCGGAGGGGTCAGCCAAAGATACAGCAACCGGGGCAGAGAGCGGTGTGACTGTGTCACTGTCGCGAAAGAAACAGCGGGAAGCACTTGAGTCAAGCGTGAAGGTGTGCAAGGCTGCAGCAGGCGCAGTACCAGAGAGAGCAGACTCACCATCACCTAGAGCAGCAGACTCACTAGCACCTAGCGCAGCAGACTCACTAGCACCTAGAGCAGCAGCCTCTATACCTGGGTCGGGCGGCACACACAGGTAACAGTCACCCTCAGCACTAACAGGCAATGCATACATGGCAGTGAGGATAGCATCATAGTCAAGAGCAAAGATATCCACTCTCTGCCTAAGCAGCTCCACCCAGCTGGGGAGCTCAGCTGCGTCACCAAACTCTGTACGCCAAGCGTCGCTCAGACCGGCGAAGCAGCAAGACTGTGTGTGACCAATTGTCCCGCAAGTCTGACCAGCCCGATCACCTGTGCGAATGACGTACGGGCAGCGAGCAGTACCCCGAGACCCTCTACTCTGAGCGTACCACTCACGTAGCTGCTGTGGCGTAAGGGTCTCGCGCGGACGCCGCTGCAGCTGCATCTGGCCACCGCCAGAAACTCCCGACCGACCAGCTCCAAGGCGACTGCCACTACGGCCGCCGCCACAACCCCAACTGCCGTAGGGCCCGACGCGCAGGGCAGCAGGGCGCTACGCACAGGCTGCAGCAGAGCGTGACACGCGGGGCAGCAGAGCGTGATACGCGGGGCAGCAGAGCGTGATGCACAGGCTGCCGTAGGGCGCGACGCGCAGGGCATCAGGACGCGATGTGCGGGCTGCAGCAGAGCGCGACGCGCAGGGCAGGAGAGCGCGACGCGCAGGGCAGCAGGGCGCGACTTGCGGGCTGCAGCAGGGCGCGACGTGCGGGCTGCAGCAGGGCGCGACGCACGGGCTGCAGCAGGACGCGGAGTAGGGCGTGCGCGGGGCAGCGCGACGCGGGGCAGGGCAGGGCGTGCGCAGGGCAGCGCGATGCGGGACAGGGCAGGGCGTGCGCGGAGCAGCACGACGCAAGGCAGGGCAGGGCGTGCACGGGGCAGCGCGATGCAAGGCAGGGCAGGGCGTGCGCGGGGCAGCACGACGCAAGGCAGGGCAGGGCAGGGCGCGCGCTGACGGTGCAGCGCAGGGCAGGGTGTGGGGTAACGCGGTAACCGCAGTCGGTCCCTAGGTAATGGTGGGCAAAAAAAAAATCGGTCCTATGGACCTAATGCTCTGAAACCATGTCAGAATCTAACAAGCAGGAATGATTAACATCAGAAGAGATGGGTACAAGTAGGAAACCCTAATTGAGTTGTACTCCATATAGGCTACCCCCACTACAGCCTACACAATAAGCAGCACATAAGTTTGACACTATCAATCAGTTAGTTAGGGTGTACAGCTCAATTTGGGGCGGGGGGGTCTTATATTCGTACCGAATCCGCGCAAATTTCGCGCTAGCAGCACGTCAGATCTGTGTCAGAATTCGAGTCTGACACAAGTAGAGTGTCAGAATTCGAGTCTGACACAAAAACCGTGTCAGAATTCGAATTTGTGCCAGTAAAAATTTATGCACAATAGCAATAATAACTACTATATACAGAAAAGGGGGGGTCTTATGATGATTAGAGGCAAAGGGGAGGTCCTCACAAAACCTGCCACAATAAGAGTCCCCCTTCCCATTCAAGAGTCCCAGGGGACCTTCTTACTGGCGGGTCTTTTAGCCGAAACTATACGGTACCTCAAAAAGTGCCTTTCCGCATACCGGAAGCGAAACCAGTGACCAAATGTCACTTTGATCTTACATTAGCGGCAACATCGCCCATCCGCGCGCCGCACCAAACTACTTTTTTTTTTTTTACATGCGCCTTGGCCATAAACACGCCGCGCATACTCAACATTGCATCAAACTTCTCACAGTACAGTCCATTAACAATACATTGCGCCATACAGGGTTCTTTTCTACATTCGATATAGAATCATGTCATGTTATGGTACAGGGTTTAGGATTGCACACTCCGCATAACAGCCAACGTTGCAAATTTCAAAACCAGACATCACACCTAGGACAACGACACCCAAAAGAGCATGCCCACTGGAATACCGCACACAATAACCCAATTAACAAGTCCTCACATCACCATCCCTTACTCCGAAATCCAAACCCTAAGAAGCTAACAGCAAACACTTGCACATCAATAAGTCCCCGAGATCCCCATACGGCGCTGCGCGAACGTTTTTGTGCATCGACCGCCACCACATACTCCACCAATGCACGCCCCCGAAACACGTGCATCGCTAGATCTCACGCCAACGACGATCCTTCGTCCGCGACACGACAGTGTGAGAACGCTTCACATGGGTCCTTGATAAACGACTTATCACCTCCTCATTCAGGGCCCCCATTTCAGCCGGCACTTCTGCAGGGGGTGTGCCAAGCTCGTCGGCATGGTGAGTGTACGCATGGGTGACTGAACGAATAACGTGCCTCCTGCTAAGTTCGTCTCACATCAGTGGGCCTTCAGATATGCACATTTCCCCACCACCGCCACCAGATCCGTTGGAAACTGGCTCGAACTGAATACCCGCTTCTCCAACAGTGTCTCGTCGTAGTCCACAAAACCGCATGCGGTCATATAAGTTCCGCGCTCGATTTTGAACTGCTCGATCAAAACCTGCAGATCAACAGTGGTCGACACCAACGGCTAGTACATCCCCGCCGCAAAAGTGTTGCGCAGGTGTCCCTTCAAGGGCGTCGACGAGTCCGGAACACAGCCAGCACGTCACCAGCGTCGCTGCATGGTCGCACTTGAAACATGCCTCCGTGCCTCTCCAATCCAACGCAGCATTCCGTAGTAATCCACCACAGTAATCGGTGCCGAATATCAGCGCTAACACTCGCTGGAGTGCACTGCCCTTCGCATGAGAAAAACACGGTACTGCGCTTTGAAAGCATGAACAACTCCGTTCATGTGAGGCATGCTCATAACGGGAGACAAAACGCAGACAAAGGAGGTGCTGCATCGGAAACCCATGCTCCACAGTCGGCGGAGACACGCCCCCGGTGATGCGATGTCCATCGTTGCACGTGAGAATCACAACCCTCATGTCCTTGCTGAAATGATTGACGTTTACCTCGTCCATGTACTATGTAAAGACATGTACACACACATCAACCATAGTACGGACACGTTTAGAGGTGCGCGGAGCCGCATACCAAAACATGCTCCACCACACTCCCACATTATGTAGAAAATTGCAAAAATCCAAACGTACCTCGGGGGTCAATCTTCCGCTCTTCGTGTACCGCACGAGTTTGGCCGTCCTTCTCCCAATGCTTTCGGGCCGCTCATCTGGACATAGTACGACGAGAGGCAAAGCAGTGCAGTCGCCGGCCACGTTGAAGAGGATGCCAACACTTATGGCGCGTGCGCCGCATATAAGGTTACAGAGACGATCGAGAATGCACCATTTCGGGAGCCGAGACGGAAGGAAGTGTAACTCAACAAACCAAAACACATCATCGGGACTGGCCTTTAGCTCCTCGATGAGACCCTTGATCATAGCCATCCTGTTATGCAGGGGAGAGTTTTGGCACTGAGTCACACTGGGAGAAGAACTGCAAAACTGATATACAAAATGGAAAAGAACCCTCTTCTTATGAGAAAGTGCATGGCAAATGTGAAATTGCATACCTCCTGTGCTAAGCAGAAACTGCAAAACGACTGCGACAAGAAATGACATTGGTCATACCAGATGAAACACAATGATTGGCCGGAAATAAAAGAACATTACACACACCAATAATTTGAACGACACAACATCCTCACTACCATCTACAATAAGACGAAGTCACATAGCTCGATATCCAACGCACAAAACACCAGTACCGCAAAAGACGCACATGTCGTAGAGCAATTGGTCAACCCGTTAGGACAGAAAGCCAGCCCCGCTGTAATTGACCAACCACGTGATCGGAACACATTCGTGGATTCGGTCGTCCACACACACAAAACCGCAAACCAAAACCACAATTTCGGAGCTCGCTACACCGCTAGAAATGCATACCATTAGAGAAAGCGATAATATTCGGACTCAAACACCTGTGCAACCCGTGTAACGATGCAAACGTCTACTGAACTTGTTTCCGCGTACAAAGTAGAAAAAATGTCAACATCCAGTAACACGTGTTTTATCATTCAGCCCTTGCAGTATGTGACCACGACCACCAAGCACCGAGCATTTTAGTGCATAACGTTCTGAGAAAGCTACAATCAGTCACAAACCCAACCAAACCCAAGTAGCTACAACAATACATATCCACACTCTACAAACCCTCTCTCCAGAAAACAAATAGAGGCCCGTGGGTAAAATAGCATGTGCTGGCTTGCCACTCGCATCACTCACACAAAGAAAACTTGTTCAGCAACAGAACCTTGGTGTTGCTGTACGAGGTGTCAGAATGTTATATTTGTTATCTAGCCTGCAGTGGGGTACTCTATAGCGAGTATAACCCCTTAGGGTTTCATATTTGTATCTCATTGCTTGCTAGTACAACTCCTCTTTTGCCTAACTTCTTCTTGCCTAGCTAGGTTAGTCCTAGCTATGGCTCTTACCTCGATCTACCTATTTTCACACGAGGGGCATGTCAGAACATTATAGCTTATGCTTTTGTGTAGGCTGTAGTGGGGTAGCCCATATGGGGTACAACCCAATCAGGGTTAGTACTTGTACCCAACTGTTTCATAGTTCATTCATTCTCGTTTCGATTTTCACATGGTATCAAGCAGGTTCCCTCGTGGGAACTGTTCCTAGGGCCCACCAAGTCGAATTTTTTTTTCCTGCCCGGAGCGCGCTCAGCCCTAGCCCGAGTCGCGCTCCCCCATTTTCTCGACCCCGTCGCGCCGCCCTAGCGGCCCCGTCACCTGCCTTGCGGCCCTCGCGCCGCCCTTCCTGGCCCCGACCCGCCGCCCTGCGGCCTCGTTGCCTACCCCACGGCCATCGCGCCGCCCTTTCCCGGCCCCGATCCGCCGCCCTGCGGCGTCGTCGCCTACCCCGCGGCCCTCGCGCCGCCCTGCGGCGCTGACGCCGCCCTTTACCAGCCCCGGCGCCTACCTGCGGCCCCGACGCCTACCTGTGAGGCCCCGGCGCCTACCTGCTGGCCCCGCCACCTACCTGCGGCCCCGCCACCTACCAGCGGCCCCGCCACCTAACCGTGGCCCCGTCACCTACCTGTGCGGCTCCGGAGCCTACCTGCTGGCCCCACCACCTACCTGCGGCCCCGCCGCCTACCAGCGGCCACGCCACCTAACCACGGCCCCGCCACCTACCTGTGCCGCCCCGGCGCCTACCTGCTAGCCCCGCCACCTACCTACGGCCCCGCCTGTCTTCAAGGCGCGGTACGTGGCTCGTGGCTTCAGTCAGCGGCAGGGAGTTGACTACTTTCAGACCTTCTCTCCCACCCCGAAGATGACCACTCTTCGCGTGCTACTGCACATAGCCGCTCAGCGCGACTACGAGCTTCACTCTCTTAACTTCAGCACTGCTTTCTTGCAGGGTAGCCTGCACGAGGAGATCTGGCTGCGCCAACCACCTGGCTTCACTGAGACTTTTCCTCCTGGCACCCAGTGGAGCCTCCGGGGGCCAGTCTACGGTCTTCGCCAAGCACCGCGCGAGTGGCACGACACAATGAAGACTACGCTTGCGACTCTTGGGTTTGCTCCCTCTACTACTGACCCGTCGCTGTTTCTGCGCACCGACACTTCTTTGCCGCCGTTCTACATCCTCGTGTACGTCGACGACTTGGTCTTTGCCACTGCTGACACTGCTGGACTCGCCCACGTGAAGTCCGAGCTGCAAAAGAGACACACGTGCACAGACCTGGGTGAACTGCGCAGCTACCTTGGCTTGCAGATCACCCGGGACAGAGCACGCCACACCATTACCCTGACTCAGTCACACATGGTGCAGCAGGTCCTTCAGCGCTTCGGCTTCACGTACTCCTCGCCTCAGGCCACTCCTCTGCCTACTCGCCACTCGCTCTCAGCTCTGCCTTCGGATGAGTCCGTAGAGTCGAGTGGCCCGTACCCAGAGGTTGTTGGCTGCCTCATGTACCTGATGACCTGCACTCGACCTGACCTTGTATACCCTCTTAGCATTCTCGCACGCTATGTTGCTCCTGGGAGACACAGACCGGAGCACATGGCTGCAGCGAAGAGGGTGTTGCCCTACTTGTGCAGTACGTCGGGCATGGGGCTTGTGCTTGGCGGGCGGAGTCCAGTGGTCCTCACTGGGCACGCAGACGCTTCTTGGGCGGACGACCAGGCTACGCAGCGGTCGTCACAGGGTTACACCTTCAGCCTTGGTTCCGGCTCTGTTTCGTGGCGGGCTACCCGCTCGTCTTCTGTTCTCGGCTCCAGTTGTGAGGCTGAGATCTACGCCGGGGCCATGGCTGCACAGGAGCTTCGCTGGCTCACCTACCTGCTGTCTGACTTTGGAGAGGTGCCTCGTTCTCCTCCAGTGCTGTACGTAGACAACAAGGCCATGTTGGCCTTGTGTCGAGAGCAGAGACTGGAGCACAGAACGAAGCACATTGCTCTTCACTACTTCCTTGCTCATGAGCTGCAGCAGCGTGGTCAGCAGCGTCTTGTGTACGTGGCCTCTGAGGCCAACACTGCTGATATCTTCACCAAGGCACTTGCGCCTTGTGATCATCAGCGCTTCTGTACTCAGCTTGGTCTTGTGCCTGTCTTACCTCACTTGCTCACCTCTTGACCTTGCTTGTACTGTTACATATATATACACCTGCTCTTGCTTGTTTAGCTTTCTATATATATATGTACTCCTGCATGTGAACTGGCCTTGTGGCCTTGAACTTGTGCTCGGAATGTGTGGTGACATTGTGATCCACCCTGAGCTTGCTTTGCTTTGCTTTGCTTGACTGGTCTTGTGACCGCTTGTTCTCCCCCACTTTGCCTATGGGGGTGTGTCAGAACATTATAGCTTATGCTTTTGTGTAGGCTATAGTGGGGTAGCCCATATGGGGTACAACCCAATCAAGGTTAGTACTTGTCCCCAACTGTTTCATAGTTCATTCATTCTCGTTTCAATTTTCACCGGGCAGACATGCACCATGCGCATGATGCTTTCCACCTCCACCACGGCGTATCTGCCATCATCTCGTCAGGGGCAGAGCTGCTTGCATGTGGTGAGCTGACACTGGTTGACCTTCTCGTAGTACCTCAAGTACACAAATGCCTTCCGAGTACCATCTTTATCATTTGTGGTGAAGATGCACAGGCATCTATGTCAGAATGTTATCTTATGCTCTGGCCTGTAGTGGGGTGCTCTATAGCGAGTACAACCCTTCTAGGGTTTGCTATTTGTATCCCCATTCTTCCTAGTGCAACCCTCTTCTTTCTTCTAAATTTTGACATGCTATCAGAGCAGGTCGATCCCCTTGGATCGATCCTGTGGGTGGGCTTACCACCTTCTCGCTTCCGCTGCTACTACTGCAACTACCCTCTGAGCCGCACGCCCCGTGGTGTGCGGCATTTTTCTTCCCGCCGTGCGCCCCGAGGCGCGCGGCGGTTTTGTGCCCGCCGTGCGCCCCGAGGCGCGCGGCGGTTCTCTGCCCGCTGTGCGCCCCGAGGCGCGCGGCGGGCTTCTGCCCCGTCGACCGGCGCGTCGCACTTGGGCGGCGCCGCGACGGGCGACGGGGACCCGTTCTTCGCCCCCCGTCGTGCGTCGTGGCCTGCGCGCGGCACGTACGGGCCGCGCCCGACCCGTCCGCGGCCCGTACGGGCTGCGCCAGGCCCGCGCTCCACCCGTACGGGCTGCGCCAGGCCCGCGCGCGACCTGTACGGGCGTCGCCAGGCCCGCGCGCGGCTCGGGCCGCCTGCGCGCGGCTCGGGCGACCCTACCTACGGCCCTGACCCCGGCCCCGTCGCCCTACCTGCGGCCCCGTCGACCCGCCGCCCTACAGGCCCGACCCCGTCGCCCTACCTACGGCACGTGCACCCCCCCCCCCCCCCCCCCCTTTTCCCGTCGCCTGTGGGTCCGTTGCTCGTCTGCCGCTACTTTAGCCGCGGGGCCAGTTACTCCAGTAGTCCGGGGGCTTCGCCCGGTAGCCGCTGTGCCAGTCTGCCTCCTGTTGCCCGTGTGTCTGCAGCTTCAGCCGTCGCCTCCTATCTTCTCTCCTCTCACTCTCTCTCCTCCTCACTTGCCCGTTGTGACTACCACTAGCTTTGCTCATAATTGTGAACTTTAAACTATTGCTTCTTGAACTTGTGCTCAGAATGTGTGGTGACATTGTGATCCACCCTGAGCTTGTACTGCTTTGCTTGCTCTGCTGATTACACCCCACTTTGGCTATGGGGGTGTGTCAGAATGTTATCTTATGCTCTAGCCTGTAGTGGGGTGCTCTATAGCGAGTACAACCCTTCTAGGGTTTGCTATTTGTATCCCCATTGTTCCTAGTGCAACCCTCTTCTTTCTTCTAAATTTTGACAATCTAGAATACCACTCTCCTTTGGTAGGTGCCTTGACTGCCACGTCCGAGAATTATTTCTCTCTCGGAGATGCCTTCACAAAGGCCCCTTTGGGTACTAAAGCACATCCGCGGGTCCGTGGAATGGCAAGAGCGTTGTGCACATGAATACAAATCGGCAACTTAATGCCACGTCACTTTAACCATTTAGGATGGAAGCTGGCGCATCGTCAACGGTTGCGATTGAGCCCTTCCACAAATAAACAACACTTCAAATCTCACCTGCACAGCGTTGCCACTTAAGCCAAGTGCTTGAATTTCTGCGCGCAGGATGACCATCTCCTCACCCAATGCAGTATTTTACTCCCCCATAACTACGTCTGGTGGACCACATACCCGCATGGCGCGATACTTCTTGGTCAGCACTAGTTCCTTAGTGCGAGCTGCCTGCCACCAATACCCAACCCAGGCAGACATACAACAGGATTGTCATCCCTCACGACTCTATTCCAACAAGACCCGGCAAAACATCGCCTTAAACCCACTATGCCCCACTCTATCCTGGCACACATCTCACGAAGAGCAGAGACATATTGGCGTCCCCCGCCCGCATCCGCAGCCACTTCTCTGTAAATCTCGCGTTGCACATCTTCTTCTACAGTTCTCTGTGGAATGTCCCTCCAGTTTCCCCCCCGCTCTGGTGTCTTCACTATGCCCTTGTGCGTGCGTTCCCACATCTCAGTGTTGTAGTGGTGCGGCATCCCACGTGTCACGACGTTCTCCAGAAGATGTTTTATCATGTGAACCTTCGGCATTTCCCAGTGGGACTTGTGAGTCTTGAAAGCCCTCCGCAGCAACTCCACGAGTCTGTGCGTTACGGGGGAGTCAAATGCAGAAATACTCCACTAATTAGTCAAATATGCGTATTTAAACGCCTCATTTTCTACATGCGATACACTATCAAATAGCCAGAATACACAACAATCAGTAGAGAAACTTTCGTGATAGCGTGTTGTCGGGCAATTGCTAGAGTGGTATGGGTGTGCAAATCCACACCCAAGAAGGCCTTGTAGAACACGGCATACATACGGAAAGCGCGGAACTGCAGTGCTCGCAGCTCTTTCGCCTCGTAACGCTTGGTTGCACTCTGATCCGCGATTAGTATTGGCACGATTTGCATCATGCTCCGGTGCTCAACTACTGCGTAGTTTGCGCCGGAGCTTAAAAACGAGTTTCCTCCAAGTATACGAAAGAGAACGCTCAGTGTGTCTCATTTCACCCCCTTCTTGCACCTGCGATTTAGAGGATTAGCTATCATTCACGTGATACAATGTTCACAGATGAGTGCTAGATCTAAATCAAAGCATTATGACTCCACGTCTCACCAACCCTGCTCACCTCTCCAGAACGTGCATTTCCGCCTTGCCTAGCGTTGTCAGGTATGCATCCATCATGTGGATGAACACCCCAGAGTCCAGGACGTGCAACGTGTCGGCGAGGCACGCCAAATAAACGTTTCCCCATTCGGTGTCCGCTGAATTCCATCGATATCCTTTCGTGCGCGCGTAGAGCTCCTTCTCTCGTGCTGATATCTTCTCTGTGGTTTCTTTTCCCACTTCGTCCGCAGGTTCTTCCGGCATGAAGACTTGTACTGCTGCCGCGTGGAGCGTCTCGATTCGTGCTCGATGTTACTTGCCGCTGGTGTCGCCGATGGTGGAGGTGTCGATCGTCACGGGAAGCTCCAGGAGTCCTTCCAGAGGTGTGACTTCTTCTTATTCGAAGTCATTATTGACAATCGCTGCTCCCCTTGTCTGTCGCGATGGGGATGAGGTGAGGCCCGTAATCCGTCAGTGATTCTTCCTCTTCTGCTTCCAGTGCCTCCTCAGTAACTTCTGGTTCTTCTGCTTCTTCTGCTGCACGTCCTTTGACGACGTTTCCCCATCCGGTTTTGGCTGCAATAGCTTCTCCCAGCTCGGTGTTCTCCATGACCCAGAGTGCTCGCGCCCTTCCTCCAACTTCTGTGTTTGCTGTTTCCGAAGTAATTTCTTCACCTTCCTCCACTTCTTGTGGTCCTTTGTCCGCAAGATTAGTGGTTGAGGCGACAGGTAGGGCAAGAGCATGGAAGGTTCCGTCAAGGCCTAGTCGTTGATAATCGGTTTCTTCTGGGTGGCTCCAAGTTGGCGGTAACGGGTGACCGGGCGGATCAAGAACTATGACGTGTTGATTGTCGCCAGAAGTCTTGGGTGACTCGAAGTCGAGCATGAACACCCTGTTTTCGCTCTTCGCCATTCCGAGAAGATTCCCTTCGTATATTAAGTGAAGCTCGTTCTCTGTTGTGTGCAGCTCGACACCGCACTTCATCAGCTGGTCGAAGGACAAGAGATTGAACTGAAGCTCCGGCACCACCAGGACATCGCTGATGTGGATGCAGTAACCGGTGTCGTTTGACTCCAGCTGGATCTGCCCGCGGCTTCTCGCGTAGATCGTCTGGTTGTTGGCGACGGTGATTTCAATCTCATTGAAGAGTTCCTCACTGCTGAGAATGAAGACATTCGACGACACCATTTGCTGACCGCAACAACTGTCCAGGTACCATTTGTTGATGTCTTTCTTGGCTTGGGCAAGATTTGCGAGTTTTGGAGTAAAGTCATGATCCATGTCGTGATCATTCTCATAGTCGTAACCTTCATCGTCGTATGCGATGCATGCAGGTGGCGATTCTTGAATCTAAAGTCGTGCTTGCCAATCGTACTACATGCGACCGACTGTCAGCTCATCGTATGTGGGGTCGTTCTCCTCTTCGTCTTCAATGGAACCTTCTGGTCTTTCTGGAGGTGGGTCTGCGGAGATAACTACTACAACGGGAGCTAGACTATGAGCTAGGCACGGGTGCTCGTGTGATCTCTGCGTTTGTTGGTCCTTAGTTGTTTTCCTAGTGCACACACTGATTGCTGGTTCACGGGGAAATTTGACAAGAGTTTCACTAAGGAAGGTTGACAACAATAGTTCAAAGAAGTTGGCATGGCAAGACTACATCAGAGCTAGCATTCAGGTCGGTCGACTGCCAGGGCAACATGGTCGACCGCGTTCCAGCACGACTTGGTCGACCGCGCTCCAGCAATGCAAAGTCTACGGCGTGCCAACGCAGCAGGTCGACGGCGTGCCAGCGTTGCTCCCGCAGTACAACATCACACCAGCTTCGCAGGTGCTTGCAGATGATTGGCGTGCTGAGCCTCGTCACCTGCACAGTGCACACACCAAGTCAACCTGGTGCTGACGACTGCATCTGATCAGCCACGTCGACCTCGGGATACCACCACCGAGGTCAGACTCTCCAACTTCGCCTGGAAGACCGTCGCACTCCTCCACAGAACCTCGTCACCCAGGTAACATGGTCGACCAGGCAACCACGTCGACCAGCTGCACCTGTATGTGCCCGTCAACCTCCCAAGTCAACGACGACCTTCAGTCGACCTCACCAGGTCGACCATACCCCTGGTTCACCAGCTCTAGGTCGACGTCACTCCTGGCAGCAGTGCGGGAGGCACGACCAGCTCCACGTCGACCAGCACCGTTATCAGCCGACCACCGAAGTGGGCTACCCGAAGTCGGCGTCACCAAGTTGACGCCCTACTACTCGACGCCCAGCTGCTCGGCGTCCTGAGTTGTGGTCGACGTCGGCCCCTCCTCCGTCGACCACCAGGTCGACATCACGCCTGGTCGACCTACCACCAAGTCGACCAGCAGGCCTGTCAGCCGACCACCCAAGTCGGCTGCCCAAAGTTGGCGTCACCAAGTCGACGTCCTCCACAGTTCGACTTCCCAGGTCGACCTCCCTGAATTCATCGCCACCCTGAAGTCGGCGCCCGTGCAGTGGCTCCCGTGCAGGTCGACCTCCTTGTCAACCAGCTCGCCCACTGCTGCAAGTCGGCTGCTCCGCTCACACCCAACCACGAAGTCAGCTCCGCCCAAGCGTGGACGGGGCCAAACCCAACTCCTGTTGACACTCCCTTGCCACGTTCACGCTTGGGCCCCCAGCCCACACGTCAGTACTCCTCGGAGAATAGCTCATCGACGTGCACCCAACACACAGCACGTCGTCCAACGCACCAGCCATGCAATAGGGCATAGCACCTACTGCTGCACGTCGTCGTCGCCGTCGCCCACGTCGGCCAAGCGCACCTGGCCGATGGCAACGGAGCACCGGTTGAAGGCGAGATAGTGCAGCGCCTTCGTCAGGAAGTCGGCCAGCTGCTCGGTGGTCGGGGTGTACCTCAGCGAGAACTTCCAGCGCCTTACCATAGGCTGCAGCCAGGCCAGTCGCCGCTCCATGTGCTTGAGGTTTCCCGTCGACCCCATGCCCTCGGCGACAGTGATGGCCGACTTGTTGTCCACCCGAAGGACAGTCGGCTTCCCGGCATCCTGCTGCCGGAATTCTGCGAGGAGAAAGCAAAGACGACGTCCCTCCTTGCCGGCTTCCGTGGCCGCCACGTACTCCGACTCGGTCAACGACAACGTCGCACACTTGATGCGCTGCCTTTGTAGACGAACACATAGCCGCCCGTGCTCGTCCGGCTCTGCTTGTCACCGGCGTCGTCGGCGTCCACATAGCCGACCAGCTCCAGCGACTCAGGTCCACCGCCGAACTCCAGGGCGGTGTCACGCGTGTTGGCGATGTAGGCAAGGCAGCGGTCGACCTCGCGCCAGTGCTGGTCGCTCCTCACCGTGAGGCCGCTCCCCAGCTTGCTGTAGGCGAAGGCGATGTCCAGCCTTGTCGTCGTCGCCGCGAACTGCAGCGAGCCGACCTTTTGCCAGTACTCCTCCTCCTTTCGTTCCTGTGCCCCCTCGTCGTCGAACGTGAGCTCGGTGTAGGCGTCGACCGAGACCGGCGTCTTCGGAGTGCGTCCGGTCTGCTCCTTGTCGAAGAAGCGCCTACGCAGCTTGTTGTCGTAGCCCTGCTGGTGCAGCCACAGCTTCCCCGCCGACCTGTCTCGGACGATCTCCAGCCCGAGGTTCTTCTGCATCGGCGAGATCTCACGCAACTCGAAGGCGGACTCCAGCAGCTCCTTCAGCTCCTTCAGCATCTCGGTGCTGCTGCTAGCAGCGAGCAGGTCGTTGACGTAGACCAGCACACAGCAGGCCACTCCGTCGTCGCCAACCTTGAAGTACAAAGCCTCGTCGACCTGGCTCTTCTTCCACCCGGCGCCGACCAGGACATCGTTGAGCGCCAAGTACCACAGCAGCGGCAACTGCTTCAACCCGTACAGGCTCTTCAACAGCTTGCACACCCGGCCAGTTCCATCGTTGAAGTAGTTTGGCTAGGACATGTAGAGCACCCGGTCGAGCTTGCTCTGCAGGAAGGCATTCTTGATGTCGAGCTGCATCAGGTTGAAGTTGAGGACAGCGACGATGCAGAGGAAGATCCTCAGCGTGACGTAGCTGCCCACCGGCACAAATGTCTCGTCGTAGTCGGCTCAATACACCTGGGTGAAGCCCTTCACGACCAGCCTCGCCTTCTCGCGCTCGACGGTGTTGTCGACGTGGTACTTCGTCGTCAACACCCACCGGTTCTTCATGATGTTCACTCCCGGCGGGCGTTCGACCAGCTCCCAAGTGCCCATGTTGATGAGGCTGCAGATCTCCTCCTCCATGGCGGCCTTCACCGCCGGGCCCTTCCAGCTCGCCAACGCCTCTTTCACCGTCATCGTCAAGATGTCCCGACGATGTTCGGGGTCAGCATGCATGTCAGAGTTGAGCTCCAGAAACTCCTCATCCTCCTCGGCGTTGTCATATGCCAGGTTGTCGTCGTCCACGTCGTACACCGTGGTAAAGGCAGCGGGGATGAAGAAGTCGGGCGGCCTCCAAAGTCGGCCTGACTTCCGGGGTTCAGACCGAACCTCCACCACGTCGCTCTTGGTGGACTCCTCGGCGTCCCTTCCTTAGTCGCCATCTTCGCTGCTCTCGTCGTCCTGCTGCACCTCAGTCGACTTCCTGGCCGACGTCTCTCCTGTGGTCGGCTCCTCTACCGACTGCCTGGTTGCGGACTGCTCCGTGGTCGGTTTCGTCGCTGCCTGCTCCCCCGTCGGGTGCTGCCCTGCTGTATACTTCGCCGACTTCACCCAAGTCGGCTGCTTCTCCTCGACCTGCTCCTCCCCTGTCAACGTCGACTTCACTCCCACATCGACTTGCCGCTCATCACGTCGGCCACTAGCGATGCCCTTGGCCGGCGCCAAAGGCAACGTCCCATGACTCCCCTCATCGCCGGAGGCCGACACAGAAGTCAGCCCGCGCAGGTCGGTCACGAGGGGAGGGGCAGGGGTCGGAGAGGGAGGGGAAGAGGAAGGAGGAGGGACGACCTCGGCGGCCTCGTCAGCAAGCTCACCGACCTCGGCAAGGAGAGACAGCGTCGCCGTCAAGGTGTCGGTCGGCGGGGTGGTCGTCGTCCGTCCTGACACCGGCCCGTGGTCCGACTTCCACACCTCCAGCGACATATCCTTGTAGAAGACCACGTCCGACGTGGTGACCACCCGGTTGGCGTCGATGTCGAGGAGCTCCCAGCCCTTGCTCTCTGCCGACGCGCCGAGGTGAAGGCCCCACCTGGCCTTCGGCTTCAGCTTTCCGCCACGCTGCTGCTCAGGGACCAAGAACTGTGCCATGCAGCCCCACACCCGCGCCAGCGACAAGTCGGGCTTCGACCTGGTGAGGAGCTGCTACGGCGTCGTCCACGGCGACAGTGTCGACCGTTCAAGGCAGTTGCGGACCCAGACGGCCTGCCGCAGAGAGAGGTTCCACCTGTGGTGCTGCATGCCTATGTGCAGCAGCATCGTCCGCACCGACTCCACCAACGTCCTCATCTCCCGCTCCGCCATACCATTCTGCTGCGGGGTGTACGGGCAGGTCAGGTCGTGGACGATCCCCATGCCGTCCACGAAGTCGGTGATCTTCTTCCCGATGAACTCCCCTCCTCGGTCGGAGCGAAGCATCAGCACCGACTTCTTCGTCTGCCTCTCCACCAACACCAGCCACTTCTCGAACTCCAGCAGCACATCCGACTTCTTGGCGAACGGCCTCACCCACACGAAGCGGGTCTTGCGGTCCTTGGCAGCCACGCGGAACGGCCCGCACAGGTCGATGTGCATGACGGCCAGCACGTCGTCGGCGTCGTAGCCTTGGTCGGGGAAGGTGTGCCGCGCCAGCTTCCCGCCGACGCACGAGACACACGGTGAGTCGGCGCCCTTCGCCGACTTGATGTCCAGGCCAATGGCGACCTCGTGCTTCGCCGAGCACCGTATGGTATCCATGCCGACGTGCGCAAGCCTCGCATGCATTCTGTCTGGCGTCGACTTCGTCGTCAAGACGATCGCCCGCAGTCGACCTCGTTGAGCAGGGACGTAGGTCGGTGCAGAGGACGACAGCAGGTTTGCCCGCACTCCCGGGACGTACAGCACGTCGGGGATGAGCACCTGCTTCCCGGCCTCTCCTTGCAGAGCGACAGTGCCACGGCCCTGGACGTCCTGCAAGGCCCCATTGAAGCCGCGCACGTGCTTAATGGAGCCGCTCGGCTGCATGTCGACAAAGACTTCCTTCGTCCCCATCAGGTGGTGGGAGCAGCCGCTGTCGAGCAGGACCACCGCCGGGTTTTCCTGCACAGCTGCCGCCACCGCCTGGAAGTCCTCTCCGGCCTCCGGCGCCATCGAGACGGTCGGCTCCACGACGCCGTTCAGCGAGCACGACGCCGTCTTATCGTCCCGCGCCTTGCCGCCAGCAGGGGAGTCAGCGTCCTTTGCCGAGGTTGATTTGGTCGACTGCGTCTCCGTGCGCGGCTTGTTCCCTCCTCAACGAGGACGACGTCTTCCAGACCTGCCGCGGCCTCCCTTGGCGTCGTCGTCGTCGGAGTCACTACGGTCGCGGCACTCGAAGGAGAGGTGGTCGGGGTCGCTGCACAATCAGAATTACCGAGGTCGACTTCCTCCTCCTCGACCGATGTTCTTGGTCGACTTCTTTTTGTCGACTTCCTTTGCCGGCTTGCAGCCACCGCTACCACCGCCGCCAGACCGCCCGCGCTGCCCCGGTTGGCTTCCCCGGAGCGACGTAGTTGGCCTGCACCAAGAGCTCCTGGGACCGCTCTACCTCCTGCATCGCCTCGTCGTGCAGGATGTACGAGGTCAAGTTGTCCTCGTTGAGTGTCGTCCTCGTGCTTGGCGCCATTGACAGCCTCTTCAGGAGGTTGGAGCTGCTCGAGAGTCCCTGCATGACGTGGGTGACGTACGACGCCGTCGGGTACTACGCGCCGGCCATCCTGATGGTGGCGAGAATTTGCCAGGCTCGGTTGCAGTAGTCGGTCGCCGTCTCCTCGTCGCCCATACGCAGCTGCGTCAGCTGCCCATCGAGCTGGGCGATGAACAGGTCGTCGGTGACTTGGAAGGTCGACTCGATGAAGTACCACGCCCAGTGGGCGGCGTCGAGGTGCTCTCGGCACCACTTCAGGGCGATCTGCACGCCTGGCGAGCAGCACCGCGAGATGACCGTGAAGGTCAACAGCTGCACGGCGCGGAACTCCGCTCGTAAGTCGGCGTGGTGCTCCTCCGGCATCGCCACGGTTTCTCGGGCGAAGCCAATCAACCGGGCCATCTCCAGCTAGGGCTCGATAGCTTCCTTCGAGGTGAGAATGTCTTATCGACCAACGAGCGGCGGGGTCACCAAGATCCTGTCTGGCGTAAACTTGAAGTAGGCGTAGCTCGGTGCAATCTCGCCCACCGTCACCTGGATCGCCGACATCGGCGACAATCCGCTTCGTCGACCTCCGACGTCACCCTACGAGGAGCCTGCAGCCGCCGAGGACTGCACCCGTCGCGTCTGAACGCCGCCGGCTTCACCGGCGTGTATCACACCTCGCTGCCTCGAAGGGCCTCCCGCACTGCTCGTCAGATTTATATTACTTAGTCGCTGTAGGCTATAGTGGGGTAGATACTAAGGGGTACAACAATCTAGGGTTTCATATTTGTACTCATCTCGTTTCTAGTCCCATCATTCCTCGATATTATCTTCACATGGTATTCTGAGCAGGCTCCCTAGTGGGAACTATTTTTTTTTTCAAGGGCCCACCGAATTTTTTTTTAGCCTGCCCGAATCGCGCTTCGCACCCTGCCCTACTTTGCGGCCCCCCCTTAGCGGCCCCTTCGTAGCCCCTCGCGGCCCCTCTTACGGCCCCTCGCGGCCCCCCTTAGCGGCTCTCCTCGCGGCCCTCCTTAGCGGCCCCTTCGCGGCCCCTCTTAAGGCCCCTCACGGCCCCTTCGCGGCACTTTGCGGCCCCTCTCAAGGCCCCTCGCGGCCCCTTCGTGGCACTTCGCGGCCCTCTCACGGCCCTTCAAGGCCCCTTCGCGGCCCGTCGCGGCCCCGTCACGGTCCTTCGCGGCCCCTTTTACGGCCCTTCGCGTCCCCTTCCGCGGCTCCTCACGGCCCCTCCACGGCCCCTCCGTGGCTCTTTGCGGCCCCTCCGCGGCTCTTCGCGGCCCGTCGTAGCCGCCCTGCCGCCCCGTCGCCGCCGCCCAGCAGTCGCTGCCGCCGCTACTGTTTGCCGCTGCCGCTCCCGTGATGGCCCCGCGCGGCCTGCTCACCCGCTGGTGCAGGTCCCCGCGGTTGTGCCGCCCCTCTGTTGCGGCACCGCCCCTCCTTTCGTCGCGGCCTCCGCCTGCAGCAGCCGACAAGGCGAGCCCTGCAGCAGCCGCCGCCGCTGAACCTGCAACAGCTGCCACCGCCGGACCTGCAGCAGCTGCCGTCGCCGAACCTGACGCAGCTGCCGCCGCCGAACCTGCAGTAGTTGACGCCGCCGAAGGTGTTGCAGTCGCTGCCGTCACTGCTGCCCCAGCCCTGCCCTGCAGCCGAGTCGCGGCCCTGCTCTGCCGCCTCGTTGCGGCCCCGACCTTGCCACCGCACCATGGCCCGCCCCTGGTAAGCACAACACCGAGCCGCGCCGCCCTGCCAAACCGTGTTGCCTTGCCGAGCCGCACCTTCTAGCCGTGTCGCGCTGCTACTGCTGCTGCTAGCCTACTGCTACTGCTGTCATGGCTAGTCCTACTGTGCTTACCTTTGATGCTGAGGGACGGGTGGTCGATTTGGATGTCTGGCTCGATGACCTGCAGCTTTTCTTACAGTGCGATAGCAAAGCCGGTCTCTCGCTGTACGATCTCACGTCCGGTGCCTCTACTGCCCCTGCTGCTGATGCTGACACTGCTGTTCGCTCGCAGTGGGCCACGCGCGATGCTGCTGCTCGCCTTGCTGTGCGTAGTCACCTGCCGACAACTGAGCGCGCGCACTTTAGTCAGTACAAGAGCACTAAGACCCTGTACGACGATGTAGTTGCCCACTACTCCTCCCCTGCCACTGCTGCTCTTAGCCGCCTCATGCTGCCGTACCTGTTCCCCGACCTCGCTGCTTTTGCCACAGTCGCTGACCTCATTACGCACCTCCGCACTAGTGACACCCGCTACCGTGCTGCGCTTCCTGCTAAGTTTTGCGCCAAGAACCCCCCCACCCCCCATGTACATCACCCTCTACTACCTGGTCACCTGGCTCCCTGACACCCTTCGCTCGGTCAGGGACCACTTCCTCTCCCTTTGCCCCACCACGCTCACTGTTGACCTCCTTGAGGAGCGCCTCCTAGCAGCGGAGAAGAGCATTACCGCTGTGGGAGCCTCTCGTGGTGACCCTCGTACCCCTTACTTTGAGGGGTGCTCCCCCGTCCCCCTTTTGCCCTCTGTTGCCTCTGCTGCTGCTGTCGACCTCATTGGCACTGAGTCGGTAGCTGCTGCGTCTACTCCTAGTGGGAGGCGCCACACCAGCAAGGGCAAGGGGGGCAAGGGTACTGGAGGGGCTGGCGGGGGCGCCGGTGGTGGTGGTGGGGGCGGCGGAGGAGGTGGGGGTGGGAGTGGTGGATGGCGTGGGGGCTTTGGTGGTGGCGGTGGAGGTGGAGGCGGCGGTAGAGGCGGTGGGGGTGGAGGAGGCAGGAGCGGCAGTGGAGGTGGAGGCGGCGGAGGCGGCGGGGGTGGAGCTGGTCGGGGTGGTGGTCAGCACCAGCACCAACAGCACGCTCGTGAGACCCCGTCGCCCCAGCAGCTTCGTGAGTGGTACGCTGCGCGCCAGCGCCTTGGGGGTCCTGGTCCCTGTGCCTACGTCCTGCGTACAAGTGACCGCACTGGAGAGCCGTGCGGCGGGCCGCACACCACCCAGCGCTGCTTTGGCCGCCTGACGGACGCCTGGCGTATCCAGTTCCCTCACGCCACTAAGATCCCCTGCTGGGGTGATTTGCTTAGGTCGGGTGTAGCTATCTTTGATCTTGACTTTGATGCTATTCTTGCTACAATGTATGGTGTCTCTGATAGTGCTGAGGGTGACTGTTACCTGTGTGTTCCGCCTGACCCGAGCATTGAGGCCGCTGCTCTAGGTGATGGTGAGGCCGCTGCTCTAGGTGCTAGTGCGTTTGCTGCTCCAGGTGCTGGTGAGGCCGCTGCTCTAGGTGCTAGTGCGTCTACTGCTCTAGGTGCTGGTGAGTCTGCTCTCTCAGGTGCCGCGTCGGCTCAGGCTTTGCACACCTTCACCCTTGATTCGGGAGCTTCCCGGTCCTTCTTTCGAGACCGCACCACCCTCACACCGCTTGGTCGGCAGGTTGCAGACTCCCTGGTAGACCCCTCTGGGGGTCCTGTCCTTGCTCACTACTCCACTGTCCTACCGTGTCCGGCTGCCCCCTCTGGCTCCTTGTCGGGTATTTACCTCCCCTCTTTCTCTACGAACTTGGTGAGTGGTGCTGACCTACAGGATGGGGGGGTTGACTAGTTCACTCCTGCGCGTCAGCGAGTGACTCAATGCACGTGTGCTCAGACGGGACGTCACTTGGCCACGTTCACCCGCCAGCAGAGGTCGAGCCTGTACACACTCACTACTGAGTCTCCTCCGGTTCCTGCGTCCAGTCAGGTAGTTGCCTCGGGTCAGGTGTTTGCTGCAGCGTCCAGGTCTGGTCCTAAGTCTGCCCCCTGCTCGTGTCGCCTCCTGTCTCACCAGACCCTCCTCTGGCACCACCGCCTTGATCACCTCTCCCTGCCCCGTCTTCGGGGCATGGCCTCCCGTGTCCTTGTCTCTGGTCTGCCCCGGGTCTCCCTCCCCTTCCCCCGGGGCCTGCCCCTGCTTGCGTCCCCTACGTCGAGGGGCGGCAGCGTGCCGCTCCTCACTCCTCCGAGTTTCCTCCGACAAAGGCTCCGCTCCAGACTCTCCACATGGACGTGTGGGGCCCAGCCAGCGTCCGTGGACAGGGTCACAAGCATTACTTCCTGCTGGTGGTTGACGACTACTCGTGTTACACCTCAGTCTTCCCCTTGCGCCGCAAGGGTGAGGTCACTGAGGTGTTGATCGACTGGATCCGCGCTGCCTGTCTCCAGCTCAGAGAGAGTTTTGGCTCGGACGTTCCTGTTCTGCGTCTGCACTCTAACAGAGGTGGGGAGTTTTCCTACGACCTTCAGTGAGCCTTTTGTAGTGCGGAGGGCATCCGCCAGACGTTCACGCTTCCGGCCTCTCCACAGCAAAATGGGATTGCTGAGCGCCGCATTGGCATGATCATGGACGTCGCTCGTACGTCCATGATCCATGCGGCTGCTCCCCATTTTCTGTGGCCGTTCGCAGTTCAGTACGCGGCACATCAGATCAACCTTCAGCCCCGGGTCTCGGTGCATGAGACCTGCCCCACTCTGCGGTGGACTGGGAAGGTTGGCGATGCGTCTGCGTTCCGTGTCTGGGGATCTCGAGCTTTCGTCCGTGACTTGTCTGTGGACAAGCTGTCCTCTCGTGTGGTTCCCTGCGTCTTCCTTGGCTTCCCCCCTGACGCGCCTGGTTGGCAGTTTTACCACCCCACCTTGCGCCGTGTTCTGTCCTCCCAGGACGTCACGTTTGACGAGTCGGTGCCGTACTACCGTCTCTTCCCTTACCGCGCTGCCCCCCTCCCACACCGCCGCTCTTCCTCGCTCCAGGTCCCCCCCCTGTAGACCCCCTTCCCCCTCAGGGTCCTGCCCCCTCAGGTGTGTCTTAGGTAGACGCTGTCGAGCCTGTCGAGGTAGTTGTTGACTCTGGTGCTGCTCGGGGTGCTGTGCCTGCGGGTGCCGGTTCTGGGGGTGCTCAGCCTGAGCGTGCGGAGCCTGGGGGTGCTGGGACTGGGGGTGCTGGGCCTGGAGGTGCTGAGTCTAAGGGTGCTGAGCCTGGGGTTGCTGAGTCTGGGGGTGCGGAGCCTGGGGGTGCGGAGCCTGGAGGTCCTTCGGGTGCTTCACCTCGGCGGGAGCTCCTCTCTCCACAGAAGCTGCACGAGTGGTTTGCTCAGCGTTGGAGTCGTGCTGCTGGAGCTGGTGTTGCTGCTGGTGCTGGAGTTTCTACTGCTGCTGGGGGTGCTGGAGTCACGCGTCCCGGAGGTGCTCGTACTGGAGGTATTGGAGCTGCTGGGCCTGGTGGTTCTTCTGGAGCTGGAGGTGCTGCTGGAGCTGGAGCTGGAGGTTCTGGAGTTGGAGGTGTTGCTGGAGCCGGTGCTCCTAGAGGTGCTGGAGTTGGCGTTACTGGTGCTGTTGGAGGTGCTACTGGAGCTGGTGGTGCTGCTGGAGTTGGAGCTGCAGCTGGGGGTGCTGGTGCTGTCCCTACTAGTTCTGGAGGTGTTGTGCGGCCTCGGCCGTACTTCGTTCCCCTCCTTGAGCAGGTTCTTGGCTTTCCGCCTTCTTCTGGTCCTTCTCCTGCCTTAGAGTGTCGACAGCGCGTCCCGTCCGAGTCACAGTTACAGCTGGCCTGTCCACTGCCTGCCCCTTCTCCCTACGCTGGTCCTACTGGAGGTCTTGCTGAGCGTCGTCAGCCTGAGTCGCGTCCTGCGTCGCCTGTTCGTGATGTTCGCACCTGTCGCCATGTTCCGCGTGAGCGTCCTCCTGCGGTCCCAGGCACACACCAGATGGCACTGCGTCCTTCCACTGCTCCATAGCGTATCCCTTTCCCGACTCGTCTTGGGTCCTCTCTTCTTGCTCTAATTGACCCGGAGTCTGACTCTCTTCGTGCTTCTAGTCCTACTGTCACGCAAATCCTGGCTACTTTTGTCACTGACCCTTCTTTTGAGTCCACTGCTGCGTGTGCCTTAGTTGCTGAGCTTGTCGACTTCGCTGCTAACTGTCGTCTAGACTACGCCGCTAGTCTTGTTGCTGAGTCTGAGTCTGTCTGTCCTCCGTCCGTCGGGGGTAAGTGTGCTCTTGGCACGGACATCCTTGAGAACAGGCAGGAGGAGTTCCACTGTTTTGCTGCTGATTTACCCCATCTCGTGGCCATGCTGCTTGCCCCTGAGGGAGACCCGGATGCACCAGACATCCCGACCCCGCGCTCTTACGCAGAGGCGATAGAGGGTCCCTACTCCTCTCAGTGGCAGACAGCCATGGACGTAGAGATGGCTTCCTAGAAGTCCACAGGCACCTACCTTGACGAGGCTTCCCCTCCTGGGGCGGACATCGTCAGTGGCATGTGGATCTTCCGGGTGAAGCGGCCGCTGGGTTCTCCGCCTGTCTTCAAGGCGCGCTACGTGGCTAGGGGCTTCAGTCAGCGGCATGGAGTTGACTACTTTCATACCTTCTCTCCCACCCCAAAGATGACTACTCTTCGGGTGCTGCTACACATAGCCGCTGAGGGCGAATACGAGCTTCACTCTCTTGACTTCAGCACTGCTTTCCTACAAGACAGCCTGCACGAGGAGATCTGGCTGCACCGCCTACCTGGCTTCACTTGGTCTTTTCCTCCCGGCACCCAGTGGAGCCTCCGGAGGCCAGTCTACGGTCTCCGCCAGGCGCCTCGTGAGTGGCACGACACACTGAGGACTACACTTGCGACTCTTGGGTTTGCTCCTTCCACTGCCGACCCGTCGCTGTTTCTGCGCACCGACACCTCCTTGCCGCCGTTCTACATCCTCGTGTACGTCGACGACTTGGTCTTTGCCACTGCTGACACTGCTGGACTCGCCCAAGTGAAGTCCGAGCTGCAGAAGAGACACACGTGCACTGACCTGGGTGAGCTGCGCAGCTATCTTGGCTTGCAGATCACCCGCGACAGAGCACGCTGCACCATTACCTTGACTCAGTCACACATGGTGCAGCAGGTCCTTCAGCGCTTCAACTTCACGTACTCCTCGCCTCAGGCCACTCCTCTGCCTACTCGCCACTCGCTCTCAGCTCTGCCTTCGGATGAGTTCGTAGAGCCGAGTGGCCCGTATCCAGAGCTTGTTGGCTGCCTCATGTACCTGATGACCTGCACACAACCTGACCTGGCATACCCTCTTAGCATCCTGGCACGCTATGTTGCTCCTAGGAGACACAGACCAGAGCACATGGATGCAGCTGAGAGGTTGTTGCGCTACTTGTGCAATACGTCGGGCATGGGGCTAGTGCTTGGAGGGCGGAGTTCAATGGTCCTCACTGGTCACGCAGACGCTTCTTGGGTTCACGACTTGGCTACGCAGCGGTCGTCACAGGGTTACACCTTCAGCCTTGGTTCCGGCTCTGTTTCGTGGCGGTCTACCCGCTCGTCTTCTGTTCTTGGCTCCAGTTGTGAGGCTGAGATCTACGCAGGGGCCATGGCTGCACAGGAGTTACGCTGGCTCACCTACCTGCTGACTGATCTTGGAGAGGCGCCTCGTTCTCCTCCAGTGCTGTACGTCGACAACAAGGCCATGCTGGCCTTGTGTCGGGAGCAGAGACTGGAGCACAGAACGAAGCACATTGCTCTCCGTTACTTTCATGCTCGTGAGCTGCAGCAGCGTGGTCAGCTGTGCCTTGCTTACGTGGCCTCTAGGGCCAACACTGCTGATATCTTTACCAAGGCACTTCAGCCTTGTTATCATCAGCGTTTTTGTACTATGCTAGGTCTTGTGCCTACTTGGCCTCACTTGCTCACTTCTTGACCTTGCTTGTACTGTGATCTAGATATACCTGCACTTGCTTGTTTGCCTTTATATATGATCTTGCATATGAACTGGCCTTGTGGCCTTGAACTTTTGCTTGGAGTGTGTGGTGACGTTGTGATCCACCCTGAGCTTACTTTGCTGTGTTTGACTGGTCTTGTGACCCCTAGTTCTCCCCCACTCTGCCTATGGGGGTATGTCAGATTTATATTACTTAGTCGTTGTAGGCTATAGTGGGGTAGACACTAAGGGGTACAACGATCTAGGGTTTCATATTTGTACTCATCTCGTTTCTAGTCCCATCATTCCTCGCTTTTATCTTCACACAACTGCCGACTTGACCACCACCAGCGTTGACGCCCACGTCGACGCCGCCTTCGTCGTGTACCGGTCAAGGAGAGGGAGGTCGAGAGGGGTGCTCCGTCGCCCACATGGTGCGGAGTCTAGCCTCGACGATCCCCCAAGATAGGTCGCCATACTTGTTGGCCTCGTGCTTATTCCTCGTGTTCACCAGCCGTGCCTCCATGGTGTCCACCACCCCTGCGTCACCTACGGCTCCAACCATAGTGAGTACCGTACAACTTCCGGCCTACAACAACGAATTAGGTATGTGATGTCTACGTCGACCTGACTGAAAGGTAAGTCGTGTGTTGTCCACGCTCACCGCACCATGCGTAGATAACTACTACAACGGGAGCTAGACTACGGGCTAGGCACGGCTGCTCGTGTGATCTCTGCGTTCGTTGGTCCTTAGTCGTTCTCTTAGTGCACACACTGATTGCTGGTTCACGGGGCAATTTGATAAGAGTTTCACTAAGGAAGGTTGACAACAATGGTACAAAGAAGTTGGCATGGCAAGACTACATCAGATCTAGCATTCAGGTCGGTCGACTGCCAGCGCAGAATGGTCGACCGCATTCTAGCACGACTTGGTCGACCGCGCTCCAGCAGTGCAAATTCGACGGCGTGCCAACGCAGCAGGTCGACGGCGTGCCAACGCAGCAGGTCAACGGCGTGCCAGCTTTGCTCCCGCAGTACAGCATCACACCAGCTTCGCAGGTGCTCGCAGATGATTGGCGTGCTGAGCCTCGTCACCTGCACAGCGCACACACCAACTCAACCTGGCGCTGACGACTGCATCTGATCAGCCACGTCGACCTCGGGATACCACCACTGAGGTCGCACTCGCCAACTTCGCGTGGGCGACCGTTGCACTCCTCCGCAGAACCTCGTCACCCAGGTAACCTGGACGACCGGGCAACCACGTCGACCAGCTGCTCCTGTATGTGCCCGTCGACCTCCCAAGTTGACGAGGACCTCCAGTCGACCTCACCAGGTCGACCACACCCCTGGTCGACCAGCTCCAGGTCGACGTCACTCCTGGCAGCAGTGGGGGAGGCACGACCAGCTCCACCTCGACCAGCACCGTTATCAGCCGACCACCCAAGTCGGCTACCCGAAGTCGGCGTCACCAAGTTGACGCCGTGCTACTCGACGCCCAGCTGCTCGGCGTCCTGAGTTGTGATCGACGTCGGCCCCTCCTCCGTCGACCACAAGGTTAGGTCGACCACCAGGTCGACATCACGCCTGGTCGACCTACCACCAAGTCGACCAGCAGGCCTGTCAGCCGACCACCCAAGTCGGCTGCCCCAAGTTGGCGTCACCAAGTCGACGCCCTCCGCAAGTCGACTTCCCAAGTCGACCTCCCTGAAGTCGGCGCCACCCTGAAGTCGGCGCCCGTGCAGTGGCTCCCGTGCAGGTCGACCTCCTCGTCAAACAGCTCGCCCACTGCTGCAAGTCGGCTGCTCCCCTCACATCCGACCACGAAGTCGGCTCCGCCCAAGCGTGACGGGACCAAACCCAACTCCCGTTGACAGGGTCTGCGAACAAATCTTCCCATCTCTGAAAGAACCGGTAGTGACAATTTGGTCGCGGTGGTCCAAGCCGCACCATGCAAGTTAACACCTTGTTTTTCCCTTTGTCGTTTCTAGATATGCGAGCGGGAGCCTAAGCGGTGTTGGTGACGGCAGGCGGAGAGACGGTCTGATTGCGCGCCGAGGCTCCTGCGGGCTGCTGGTGAGATGCTCCTCCTTGTTGTTTCTGACCATGATTGTTGTTGCAGTTCAGCTTCCAACATTCGTGGATCGTATCTCCTGTCTTCTTGCATTTCTTGCAGAAGAGTCTTTTCTTTTCTCTTCTCCTTCTTGTTGCCTCTCTCGTTGTACAGGTCAATCTCCTATTGTTCGGCAAGAAGCAAGGCACAGAGGGAAGTTTCGCTGAGTGTTCCTTGGGTGCGAAGGAGTGACTTGCTGTGGCGCCATTCCGGGCTTAAACCAGCAAGGATGATCGTGACGAACATGTCGTCAGGGAAGTTGCCACCACTTTTCCTAAATTGATCTCTCAGGTTTCTGCAACGGTTGATGTATGGCCCAGCCTTCTCTCGGGGAAAATCTTTACGTTGTTCAGCTGGTTAAGAAGGCGACTAAGTGTCACCGAATCTGATGCCATGTGGCAGGTGCGCAGGTGCTCCCAGGATTGCTGCGCGGGCGCCCACTCGTTTTTGAAGGGGCGAATGCTCAGTTGTTCTTCGGGCGACATGTTCTGGATCAAGTTGGTGAAGGCCAACAACGACTCGTTGTAATATTGTGTCTTCTCTTGAGGTGAGCCGTTGACCGGGAATGCGTAGGATCCGTCGTAGTACATCCAGATCTGTGCGCCTTGAGACAGGAGTTCAAACTCGAAACTCCAAGTGTGAGTCCTTCCCGTCGAAGGGCTTGGTTGTCCTAAGCTTTGATGTTGAGAGGAACTTGTTCTGCATTGACGCCATCGTCTCGAGATGCGCATGTTGTGCTTGTGCAGATCCTTGAGCTCCGCGATTGTGGAAGGTGAAGGATCCCTTGGACTGAGCACCTTGCGGTTCGGGAGGTCTTCGGGCGTAGCTAGAGTCGTCGATGCTCATTGGCTTATAGCTCTCCAGTGCGGTGATGCGTGTTATCAGCTGCTCGAGAAGTTTTGTATCCACGGTTGTCGTCCCGGAGGCGACAACTAAGAAGAAACGAAAATGAAATGACTAAGGGAAAGTTGGGTACAAGTACAAACCCTAGAAAGCTATACCCCATATGTGCTACCCCACTATAGCCTACAGTAGCTATGTCCTATAAATCTGACACACCGCCATAGGCAAAGTGGGGGAGAACAAGGGGTCACAAGACCAGTCAAGCAAAGCAAAGCAAGCTCAGGGTGGATCACAAAGTCATCACACATTCCGAGCACAAGTTCAAGGCCACAAGGCCAGTTCACATGCAGGAGTACATATATGTAAAAGGCTAGACAAGCAAGAGCAGGTGTATATATATATGTAACAGTACAGACAAGGTCAAGGGGTGAGCAACTGAGGCAAGGCAGGCACAAGACCCAGCTGAGTACAGAAGCGCTGATGATCACAAGGCGCAAGCGCCTTGGTGAAGATATCAGCAGTGTTGGCCTCAGAGGCCACGTACGCAAGGCGCAGCTGACCACGCTGCTGCAACTCACGAGCAAGGAAGTAGCGGACAGCAATGTTCTTCGTTCTGTGCTCCAGTCTCTGCTCCCAACACAAGGCCAGCATGACCTTGTTGTCTACGTACAGCACTAGAGGAGAACGAGGCGGCTCTCCGAGGTCAGTCAGCAGGTAGGTGAGCCAGCGAAGCTCCTGTGCAGCCATGGCTCCTGCGTAGATCTCAGCCTCACAACTGGAGCCGAGAACAGAAGACGAGCGAGTAGCCCGCCACGAAACAGAGCCGGAACCAAGGCTGAAGGTGTCACCCTGTGACGACCGTTGCGTAGCCTGGTCGTCAGCCCAAGAAGCGTCTGCGTGTCCAGTGAGGACCACTGGACTCTGCCCTCCAAGCACAAGCCCCATGCCCGACGTACTGCACAAGTAGCGCAACACCCTCTTCGCTGCAGCCATGTGCTCTGGTCTGTGTCTCCCAGGAGCAACATAGCGTGCGAGAATGCTAAGAGGGTATGCAAGGTCAGGTCGTGTGCAGGTCATCAGGTACATGAGGCAGCCAACAAGCTTTGGGTATGGGCCACTCGACTCTACGGACTCATCCGAAGGGTGAGCTGAGAGCGAGTGGCGAGTAGGCAGAGGAGTGGCCTGAGGCGAGAAGTACGTGAAGTCGAAGCGCTGAAGGACCTGTTGCACCATGTGTGACAGAGTCAGGGTAATGGTGCGGCGTGCTCTGTCCCGGGTGATCTGCAAGCCAAGGTAGCTGCGCAGTTCACCCAGGTCAGTGCACGTGTGTCTCTTCTGCAGCTCGGACTTCGCGTGGGCGAGTCCAGAAGTGTCAGCTGTGGCAAAGACCAGATCGTCGACGTACACGAGGATGTAGAGCGGCGACAAAGAAGTGTCGGTGCGCAGAAACAACGACGGGTCAGCAGAAGAGGGAGCAAACCCAAGAGCCGCAAGTGTAGTCCTCACTGTGTCGTGCCACTCACGCAGTGCCTGTCGGAGACCGTAGACCGGCCGCCGAAGGCTCCACTGGGTGCCAGGAGGAAAAGACCCAGTGAAGCCAGGAGGGCGGCGCAGCCAGATCTCCTCGTGCAGGTTGCCCTGCAAAAAAGCAGTGCTGAAGTCAAGAGAGTGTAGCTCGTAGTCACGGTGAGCAGCTATGTGCAGCAGTACCCAAAGAGTGGTCATCTTTGGGGTGGGAGAGAAGGTCTGAAAGTAGTCAACTCCCTGCCGCTGACTGAAGCCACGAGCCACGTAGCGCGCCTTGAAGACAGGCGGAGAACCCGGCGGCCGCTTCACCCTGAAAATCCACATGCCACTGATGATGTTCGCCCCAGGAGGGGGAACGTCGTCAACGTAGGTGCCTGTGGACTTCCAGGAAGCCATCTCTGCGTCCATAGATGTCTGCCACTGAGAGAAGTAGGGACCCTCTATCGCCTCCGCGTAAGAGCACGGAGTCGGGATGTCAAGTGCATCCGGGTCTCCCTCAGGGGTAAGCAGTACGGACACGAGATGAGGTGAAGCAGCAGCCAAACACTGGAACTCCTTCTACCTGTCCTCAAGGACGTCTGTGCCAAGGGCACACTCACCCCCGACGGACGGAGGACAGACAGACTCGGACTCGGCAACAAGACTGGCAGCGTAGTCTAGGCGACTACGAGCAGCAAAGTCGACGAGCTCAGCAACTAGGGCAGACGCAGCACTAGACTCAAAGGAAGGGTCAGTGACAACAGTAGCAAGGAGACGCGTGACAGAAGGACTGGCTGCATGAAGAGAGTCTGACTCCGGTTCGGCAAGAGCAGGAAGACAAGACTCAGGAGGAGAAGGCAAAGGGGCACGCACAGGAGCAATGGACGGACGTAGAGACATCCGGTGCGTGCCAGGGACAGGAGGAGGACGCTGACGCGAACCACGACCACTAGTGCGAGCAGCACGGACAGGCGACGCAGGGGGAGACGCAGGCTCACGACGCTCAGCAAGACCTCCAGTAGGACCAGTGTAGGGAGAAGGAGCAGGCAATGGGGAGGCCGGCTGTAACTGTAACGGTGACGGGACAGGCTGTGGACACTCTAAGGGAGGAGGAGGACCAGTAGAAGGCGGGAGACCAAGAACTTGCTCAAGGAGCGGAACAAAGTACGGCCAAGGCCGCGCGGCGACTCCAGACACAGCAGGGATAGTACCAGTACCCCCAGTGGTAGCATCAGCGCCAGCAGCACCTCCAGCTCCAGTACCTCCAGCAGCACTAGAAGCACCCCAAGCAGGACCACCTCCAGGACCGACAGCAGTAGCCTCAGCGCCAACACCCGCAGCAGCTCCAGCTCCTGTCGGACCACGAGAAGACGTAGTGGCTCCAGCTCCAGTAGTACCCGAAGGCCCAGCAGCTCCAGTACTCCCAGTACGAGCACCTCCGGGACCCGCGGCACCAGCACCCTTAGCAGCCGAAGAAACTCCAGCTCCAGCAGCACGCCTCCAGCACCGGGCAAACCACTCTCGCAGCTCCTGTGGAGAGAGTGGCTCCCGCCGAGACGAAGCACCCGGAGAACCGCCAGGCACAGCACCGCCAGGCATTGCACCGCCAGACGCCACACGAGCAGGCCCAGCTCCCTCAGGCTCCGCACCCCCAGGCTCAGCACCTCCAGGCGTAGCACCCCCATGTCATAATGTTATCTTACGCTCTAGCCTGTAGTGGGGTGCTCTATAGCGAGTACAACCCTTCTAGGGTTTGCTATTTGTATCCTCATTCTTGCTAGTGCAACCCTCTTCTCTCTTCTAAACTTTCACATGGTATCAGAGCAGGTCGATCCCCTTGGATCGATTCTGTGGGTGGTCTTACCACCTCCTTGCTTCCGCTACAACTGCTACCACTACTCTCTGAGCCGCACGCCCCGTGGCGTGCGGCAGTTTTTCTTCCCGCCATGCACCCCGAGGCGCGCGGCGGTTTTCTGCCCGCCGTGCGCCCCGAGGCGCGCGGCGGTTCTCTGCCCGCTATGCGCCCCGAGGCGCGCGGCTGGCTTCTGCCCCGTCATTCGGCGCGGCGCCCTCTGGAGGCGCCGCGACGGGCGACGGGGACCCGCGCGTCGCCCCCCGTCGCCCGTCGTGGCCTGCGCGCGGCCTGTACAGGCAGCGCGCGGCCCGTACGGGCTGCGCCAGACCTGCGCGCGGCCCGTACGGGCTGCGCCAGGCCCGCGCGCGGCCCGTACGGGCTGCGCCAGGCCCGCGCGCGATCCGTACGGGCGGCGCCAGGCCCGTGCGCCGCCCGTACGGACGGCGCCAGGCCTGCGCGCGGCTCGGGCCGCCTGCGCGCGGCTCGAGCGTCTGTACCAGGCCCGTGGTGGGCCCCTTCCTCGTCGCCCCTGCCCTCCCCACTGTCCCTCCGTGCTTCTACTGGCGCCCCACCCCTCCTACTCCCCATTCTTCTGTGGGGGTGACCTCACTGTGTGTCGTTCCCTGCTCCTCCTCCTCCTCCGTCTCCATGTGCTGCAGCTGCCGTTAAGGGGGGGTGGACGTGTTGGAGCCGGTGGAGTGGTACTTGGGGGGGTGAAGGGGGAGTGGAGCTAGCGGTGTAGCAGCGGGTGTGTGTTAGGGGGAGTGGGATAGTTTGGGGAAGCTGAATGGAGGTTGCCGTCTATCGACAGCAGCACGTGTAGTCCAGGGAGTTGCTCCGGTAGCCCAGTCGTAGCCAGCTGTGCCAGCCGCCCGTGGGTCCGTTGCTCGTCTGCCGCTACTTTAGCCGCGGGGCCAGTTACTCCAGTATTCCGGAGCGTTGTTCCGGTAGCCGCTGTGCCAGTGTGCCTCCTGTTGCCCGTGTGTCTGCAGCTTCAGCCGTCGCCTCCTATCTCCTCTCCTCTCACTCTCTCTCCTCCTCCTCACTTGCCCGTTGTGACTACCACTAGATTTGCTCATAATTGTGAACTTTAAACTATTTCTTCTTGAACTTGTGCTCAAAATGTGTGGTGACATTGAGATCCACCCTGAGCTTGTACTGCTTTGCTTGCTCTGCTGATTACACCCCACTTTGGCTATGGGGGTGTGTCAGAATGTTATCTTATGCTCTAGCTTGTAGTGGGGTGCTCTATAGCGAGTAAAACCCTTCTAGGGTTTGCTATTTGTATCCTCATTCTTCCTGGTGCAACCCTCTTCTCTCTCCTAAACTTTCACACCCCAGGCTCGGCACCCCCAGGCGTAGCACCCCCAGGCTCAGCACCCCCAGGCTCAGCACCCCCAGGCTCAGCACCCCCAGACTCAGCACCCCCAGACTCAGCACCCCCAGTCGTAGTACCCTCAGGCTCAGCACCCCCAGGCATAGCACCCACATGCTCAGCACCCTCAGAGTCAGCAACCCCAGGCTCAGCACCGTCAGCAGCACCAGAGTCACCAGCGACCTCGACAGGCTAAATTGCGTCTACCTAGGACACACCTGAAGGGGCAGGACCCTGAGGGGGAAATGGGTCTACCGGGGGGGGACCTGGTACAAGGAAGAGCGGTGGCGGGGGGAGGGACGGAGTGCGGTAGGGGAAGAGACGGTAGTAGGGGACCAACTCGTCGAACGTGACGTCCTTGGAGGACAGAATACGGCGAGAGGTGGGGTGGTAGAACTGCCACCCTGGCGCATCAGGGGGGAAGTTAAGGAAGACGCAAGGAGCAGCACGAGGGGACAGCTTGTCCGCAGACAGGTCGCGGACAAACGCCCGAGATCCCCAGACACGGAACGCAGACGCATCGCCAACCTTCCCCGTCCAAAACAAAGCTGGGGAGGTCTCCGGCATGGAGAGCGTGGGCAGAAGGTTGATCTGATGCGCCGCGTACCGAACCGCAAACGGCCACAGAAAATGGGGGGCAGCCGCATGCATCATGGACGTACGGGCGACGTCCATGACCATGCCAATGCGGCACTCAGCAATCCCATTTTGCTGTGGAGAGTCCGGAAGCGTGAAGGTCTGGCGGATGCCTCGTGCACGACAGTAGGCTCGCAGAAGGCCAGAGGAGAACTCTCCGCCTCTGTCAGAGTGCAGACGCAGAACAAGAAAGTCCGAGCCGAAGCTCTGCCTGAGCTGGAGACAAGCTGCGCGGATCCAGTCGATCAACACCTCTGTGACATCACCCTTGCTGCGCAAGGGGAAGACAGTGGTGTAACGCGAGTAGTCGTCAACCACCAGTAGGAAGTAGCGCTCGTGACCCTGTCCACGGACGCGGGCGGGGCCCCACACGTCCATGTGAAGCGTCTACAGCGAGGCCTCTGTCGGAGGAAACTGGGAGGAGTGAGGGGCAGCCCGCTGCCGCCCCTCGACACACGGGACGCAGGTAGGGCCAGGCCTCGGAGGAAGGGGAGGGAGGGACCGGGGAAGACCAGAGACAAGGAGACGGGAGGCCATGCCTCGGAGACGAAGCAGGGAGGGGTGACCAAGGCGGTGGTGCCAGAGGAGAGTCTCGTGAGACAGGAGGCGACACGAGCAGGGGGCAGACACAGGACCAGACCTGGACGCCGCAGCAAACACCTGACCCGACGCAGCTACCTGACGAGCCGCAGTGACTGGAGGAGACTCAGTGGTCAGTGTGTACAGGCTCAACCCCGGCCGACATGTAAACGTGGCCAAGTGTCGGCCCGTCCGAGTGTCCGTGTAGTGGGTCACCCGCTGGCTCGCAGGAGTGAACTGGTGAACCCCCGCATCCTGCAGGTCAGCACCACTCACCAAGTTCGTAGAGAACGAGGGGAGGTAAAGACCAGACAGGGTGCCAAAGGGGGCCGCCGGACACGGGAGGACAGTGGAGAAGTGAGCAAGGACAGAACTCCCAGAGGGGACTGCCAGAGAGACTGCAACTGGCCGACCAAGTGGCGTGAGTGTGGTGTGGTCTCGAAAGAAGGAGCGAGAAGCCCCCGAGTCAAGGGTGAAGGTGAGGGAGGCCGAAGCCGACGCAGTACCTGAGAGAGCAGACTCACCAGCACCTGAGGAAGCAGACGCACTTGCACCTAGAGCAGCAGCCTTGCTGGCACCTAGAGCAGCAGTCTCACCAGTACCTAGAGCAGCAGTCCCAATGCCCGGGTCGGGCGGAAAACACCGGGAACAGTCACCCTCATCACTAATAGTCACAGCATACATGGCAGCAAGAATAACATCAAAGTCAAGGTCAAAGAAAGCTACTCCCGCCCTAGACAGCTCGCCCCAGCGAGGGATCTCAGTGGCCTCAGGGAACTGGTGACGCCAAGCGTCCGTCATGCAGCCAAAGCAGCGCTGAGTGGAGTGCGCACCCCCGCACTGCTCACCAGTGCGGTCGCCGGTGCGGAGAACGTAGGTGCAGGGACCCGTACCCCCACCGTGCTGACGCGCAGCGTACCACTCACGAAGCTGCTGAGGGGACAGGGTCTCACGACTGCGCTGCTCCTGCTGGCGCGTACCACCACCGGAGCCACTCCTCTGCGAAGAGCCGCGACCAGGTCCAGTGCTGCTGCTGCCGCTTCCGCCGCCTCCGCCGCCTCCGCCGCATCCGCCACCTCCGCCGCCTCCGCCGCCTCCACCGCCTCCGCTATCTACGCCACCGCCACCGCCTCCTCCGCCACCACTGCTGCCACCGACACCTCCACCCCTGCCACCACTCCCACGACCACCCCCACCCCCTCCACTGCCTCCACCACCACCTCCACCGCCCCCGCCAGCCCCTCCAGCGCCCTTGCCCCTCTTGCCCTTGCCGGTGCGGCGTCTCCCGCTAGGGGCAGACGCAGCGCCGACCGACTCGAAACCAACGAGGTTGGCCGCAGCAGCAGAAGCAACAGAGGGCAAGAGGGGGGTGGGGGAACACCCCTCAAAGACGGGGGTGCGAGGGTCACCACGAGAGGCTCCTACAGCGACTATGCTCTTCTCTGCTGCTAGGAGGCCCTTCTTGAGGAGGTCAACGGTGAGAGTGGTTGGGCAAACTGAGAGGAAGTGGTCCCTGACTACGCGAAGAGAGTCAGGAAGCCGGGTGACTATGTAGTAGAGGGTGATGTACATGGGGGGGGGGGGGGGGGGGGTTCTTGGCGCAGAACTCAGCAGGAAGCGCAGCGCGGTAGCGAGTGTCACCAGTGCGGAGGTGCGTAATGAGTTCAGCGACTGTAGGAAAGGCAGCAAGGTCAGGGAAGAGGTACGGTAGCATGAGGCGGCTCAATGCAGCAGTGGCAGGGGAAGAGTAGCGTGCAACTACAGCGTCGTACAAAGTCTGAGCACTCTTGTACTGGCTAAAGTGTGCACGCTCAGTGGTCGGTAAGTGGCGACGCACAGCAAGGCGAGCAGCAGCATCGCGTGTTGCCCACTGTGAGCGAACAGTGGCGTCAGCATCAGCAGCAGGGGCAGGAGAGGCACCAGAAGTGAGGTCAAAGAGGGAGAGACCGTCTGCCCTATCGCACTGTAGGAACAGCTGGAGGTCATAAACCCAGACCTCAAAGTCAATGGCACGGCCCGCAGCATCAAAAGTAAGAACACTGGGGTTAGCCATGACTGTAATGGCCTAGAAAGAAGTGAGCTCACCACTCCGAGGAAGGAGGGGCGGGGAGCACTGGTAGGAACAGCAGCGGCTCGACAGTAGGGCGACTCGGCGGCTCGGCGGCAGGGCGGCAGGGCGGCTCGACTGCTGGGCGGCTTGGCCGCAGGGCGGCTCGGCTGCTGGGCGGCTCTGGTGCAGGGCGGCTCGGCTGCTGGGCGGCTCGGCTGCAGGGCGGCTCGGCTGCTGGGCGGCTCGGCGACAGGGTGGCTCGGCTGCTAGGCTGCTCGGCGGCTCTGTCGCTGGGCGGCTGAGCGGTGATAGGGCCGCTAGGGGAGGGCGACGGGGCCGCAAGTGACGGCGACGGGGCCGTAGGTGGCGGCGAGGCCGCAGGTGGCGGCTGCGTGGCCGCAGGTGGCGGCGACGGGGCCGCAGGTGGTGGCGACGGGGCCGGTGGTGGTGGCGACGGGGCCGCACGTGGCGGAAGTGCCTTGGTGAAGACATCAGCAGTGTTGGCCTCAGAGGCCACGTACGCAAGTCGCAACTGACCACGCTGCTGTAGCTCACGAGCAAGGAAGTAACAGAGAGCAATGTGCTTTGTTCTGTGCTCCAGTCTCTGCTCTCGACTCAAGGCCAGCATGGCCTTGTTGTCTACGTACAGGACTGGAGGAGAACGAGGCGGCTCTTCAAGGTTGGTCAGCAGGTAGGTGAGCCAGCGAAGCTCCTGAGTAGCCATGGCCCCTGCGTAGATCTCAGCCTCACAACTGGAGCCGAGAACAGAAGACGAGCGAGTAGCCCGCCATGAAACAGAGCCGGAACCAAGGCTGAAGGTGTAACCCTGTGACGACCGCTGCGTAGCCTGGTCGTCAGCCCAAGAAGCGTCTGCGTGTACAGTGAGGACCACTGGACTCCGCCCTCCAAGCACTAGCCCCATGCCCGACGTACTGCACAAGTAGCGCAACACCCTCTTTGCTGCAGCCATGTGCTCTAGTCGGTGTCTCCCAGGAGCAACATAGCGTGCAAGAATGCTAAGAGGGTATGCAAGGTCAGGTCGTGTGCAGGTCATCAGGTACATGAGGCAGCCAACAAGCTCTTGATATGGGCCACTCGACTCTACGGACTGATCCGAAGGCAGAGCTGAGAGCGAGTGGCGAGTAGACAGAGGAGTGGCCTGAGGCGAGAAGTACGTGAAGCCGAAGCGCTGAAGGACCTGCTGCACCATGTGTGACTGAGTCAGGGTAATGGTGCGGCGTGCTCTGTCCCGGGTGATCTGCAAGCCAAGGTAGCTGCGCAGTTCACCCAGGTCAGTGCACGTGTGTCTCTTCTACAGCTCAGACTTCACGTGGGCGAGTTCAGCAGTGTCACCTCTGGCATAGACCAAGTCGTCGACGTACACGAGGATGTAGAACGGCGGCAGAGAGGTGTCGGTGCGTAGAAACAGCGACGGGTCAGCAGTGGAGGGGGCAAACCCAAGAGCCGCAAGTGTAGTCCTCAGTGTGTCGTGCCACTCACGTAGTGCCTGGCGGAGACCATAGACCGGCCGCCGAAGGCTCCACTGGGTGCCAGGAGGAAAAGACCCAGTGAAGCCAGGAGGGCGGCGCAGCCAGATCTCCTCGTGCAGGCTGCCCTGCAGGAACGCAGTGCTGAAGTCAAGGGAGTGTAGCTCGTAGTCACGGTGAGCAGCGACGTGCAGCAGTACCCGAAGAGTGGTCATCTTCGAGGTGGGAGAGAAGGTCTGAAAGTAGTCAACTCCATGCCGCTGACTGAAGCCACGAGCCACGTAGCGCGCCTTGAAGACAGGCGGAGAACCCGGCGGCCGCTTCACCCTGAAAATCCACATGCCACTGACGATGTTCGCCCCAGGAGGGGGGACAGCGTCAACGTAGGTGCCTGTGGACTTCCAGGAAGCCATCTCTGCATCCATAGCTGCCTGCCACTGAGAAGAGTAGGGACCCTCTATCGCCTCCGCGTAAGAGCGCGGAGTCGGGATGTCAAGTGCATCCGGGTCTCCCTCAGGGGTAAGCAGTACGGACACGAGATGAGGTGAAGCAGCGGCCAAGCACTGAAACTCCTCCTGCCTGTCCTCAAGGACGTCCGTGCCAAGGACACACACACCCCCGACGGACGGAGGACAGACAGACTCAGACTCAGCGACGAGGCTAGCAGCGTAGTCTAGACGACAGCGAGCAGCAAAGTCGACAAGCTCAGCAACTAGGGCAGATGCAGCAGTGGACTCAAAGGAAGGGTCAGTGACGACAGTAGCAAGGAGACGCGTGAAAGTAGGACTGGCAGCACGAAGAGAGTCCGACTCCGGGTCGGCAAGAGCAGGAAGAGAAGACGTAGGAGGAGAAGGTAAAGAGGCACGCAGAGGAGCAGTGGACGGACGAAGAGACATCCGGTGCGTGCCAGGGACAGGAGGAGGACGCTGACGCGAACCACGACCACCAGCGCTAGCAGGACGGACAGGCGACGCAGGGCGAGACGCAGGCTCACGACGCTCAGTAAGGCCTCTAGTAGGGCCAGCGTAGGGAGAAGGAGCAGGTAGTGGGGAGGCCGTCTGCAACTGTAACTGTGACGGGACAGGCTGTGGACACGCTAAGGGAGGAGGACCAGGAGGAGGCGAGAGACCAAGAACCTGCTAAAGGAGCGGTACGAAGTACGGCCGAGGCCGCGCGGCGACTCCAGAGACAGCAGGGACAACACCAGCACGACCAGCGGCAGCACCAGTACCAGCAGCAGCTCCAACGCCCGACTCCACAGCACCAGCACCCGGGTCCGCAGCACCAGCAGCAGCTCCAACGCCCAGGTCCGCAGTACCAGTAGCAGCACCAACGCCCGGGTCCTCAGCACCAGCCGCAGCACCAGCGCCCGGGTTCGCCGTACCGGTAGCAACTCCAACGCCCGGGCCCTCAGCACCAGCAGCAGCTCCAACGCCCGGGTCCGCAGCACCAGCAGCAGCTCCAACGCCCGGGTCCTCAGCACCAGCCGCAGCACCAGTGCCTGGGTCCTCAGCACCAGCAGCAGCTCCAACGCCCAACTCCACAGCACCAGTCGCAGCTCCAACTCCCGGGTCCGCCGCACCAGTAGCAGCTCCAACGGCCGGGTCCGTAGCACCAGCAGCAGCGGGGTCCGTGAGATGAGGCGCGCCACTCCGAAGTGTGCAGCGCCGCTCGTACCACTCACGGATCCGCTCACGGGAGGGGAGCTCCCGGCTAGGAGGAGAAGTACCAGCACCAGTCCCTGTAGTGCGTCTGGCCCCAGAGGTACCTTTCCGGAGGCTGCAGTACTGTAAGTACCACTCACGCAACTGCTCCAAGGAGAGGCCTCGTCCAGGTGTAGGACTCTCAGGTCCAGCACCTCCAGAGGCAGAACCCCCAGGTCCCGCACCCCCAGGCTCAGCACCCCCACGCTCAGCACCCCCAGTCTTCGCACCCCCAGGCTCAGCACCCCCAGTGTCCGCACCCCCAGGCTCAGCAACCCCAGTCTCCGCACCCCCAGGCTCAGCACCCCCAGTGTCCGCACCCCCAGGCTCAGCACCCCCAGTCTCCGCACCCCCAGGCTCAGCACCCCCAGGCTCCGCACCCCCAGTAGGTCGAGAGTCGACAGCAACCTCAACAGGCTCAACCGGGTCTACCTGAGACACACCTGAGGGAGCGGCACCCTGAGGGGGGAGGGGGTCTACGACAGCAGCACCTGGCGCGAGGAAGAGAGGCGGGGGGGGGAGCGGGGCAGTGCGGTAGGGGAAGAGGCGGTAGTAGGGGACAGACTCGTCAAAAGTGACGTCCTGAGAGGGCAAGACCCGGCGCGAGGTGGCGTGGTAAAACTGCCAACGAGGCGCGTCCGGAACAAAGCCGAGGAAGACGCAGGGAACAGCACGAGAGGAGAGCTTGTCCGCAGACGTATCGCGGACAAAAGCTCGAGATCCCCAGACCCGGAAACGCGACGCATCGCCAACCTCCCCCGTCCACAGCAGTGTGGGCGAGGTCTCCGGCAAGGAGACACAGGGGCCAGAGGTTGAGCTGGTGCGCAGCGTACCGGACCGCAAACGGCCACAGAAAGTGGGGGGCAGCCGCATGGATCAAGGAGGTACGAGCGACCTCCATGACCAGGCCAATGCGGCGCTCCGCAACCCCATTCTGCTGAGGAGAGGCCGGAAGCGTGAACGACTGCTCAATGCCGTGCTGAGCACAGTAGGCTGCCAAGAGGTCGGAGGAGAACTCACCACCTTTGTCAGAGTGCAAGCACAGGACAGGAAAGTCCGAGCGGAAACGCTCGCTGAGCTGGAGACGAGCTCTGCGGATCCAAGGGATCAAGACATCAGGGACCTCACCCTTGGTGCGCAAGGGGAAGACCGTGGTGTAGCGCGAGTAGTCGTCAACAACTATCAGGAAGTACCTCTCCTGACCCTGACCACGGACGCGGGCTGGGCCCCACACGTCCATGTGGAGCGTCTGCAAGGGAGCAGTCGTCGGGGGAAACGAGGAGGAGTGAGGAGCGGCGCGCTGCCGCCCCTCGACACAGGGAAGGCAGGGAGGAGCGGGCGAGGGTGGGAGGGGAGGGAGGACACTGGGAAGACCAGAGACAAGGTACCGGGAGTGCATGGCACGAAGGCGCTGCACAGACGGGTGGCCAAGTCGGTGGTGCCAGAGGATAGTCTCGTGCGCTAGAGAGCGACACGAGCAAGGGGCAGACAGCTGACCTGACGCGGACGCAGACGCAGCGACCTGAGGGGAGGTGGTACTCAGTGTGTACAGGTCCGACCCCGGCTGCCGGGTGAAGGTAGCCAGGTGGCGGCCTGTACGAGCACACGTGCAGTGTGGGACACGCTCGTAGGCAGGGGTGAACTGGTGAACACCCCCGTCCTGGAGTGCACAACCTGCCACCAAGTTCGTAGAGAACGAGGGGAGGTGGAGACCTGACAGTGTGCCCGACGGGACCGCAGGACAGGGAAGGACAGTGGAGGAGGTCGCAATGACCGGACCCCCAGAGGGGTCAGCGAGGGAGACAGCTACTGGCCGAGCAAGTGGCTCAAGGGCAATGCGGTCACGAAAGAAACAGCGAGAAGCACCTGAGTCCAGCGTGAAGGTGTGTAGTGCTGCGGTCGACACAGTACTAAGGGGGCCAGACGTACAAGCACCTAGAGCAGCAGCCTCACCAGCAACTGGGGCAGGGGACACGCAAGTACCTGAAGCGGCAGACACACCAGTCCTAATGCCCGGGTCGGCCGGGACACTCAGGTACTCAGCACCCTCTCCACTAGTAGACATCACATACATGGCAGTGAGAATAGCATCAAAGTCTAGAGCATAGATATCAATCCCCTTCTTCAGGAGATCAATCCAGCGGGGCAGCTCAGAGGCCTGAGGGAACTGAACACGCCAAGCGTCGTTCAGACGAGCGCAGCAACGCTGTTGTGAGAGTACGACGGCTTATGCCAGCTATGCTTGCTTGCCTTTACTTTATTATGCTATTTCTAGCATAGGTTAATTATATGCATGCATGAATTGCTTGATTTCCTAGGCTAGGTGCTTTCCTATATTTTATTGTAGTTATAGCACCGAGCTAGGTTGTGTGCACCGAATTCTGGCTTTTCAGTTGCCACCGAATTGTCTCCTACCGAATTCGGTAAGGATCTGTTCGGGACGCTTCGTGACCCGCGGAACCTTCGCGTAACACCTGGTTACGGGGCCTTGTGTCGAGCCTATATATAGCCTCGTGTTGTACCCAGGTGATCATTCAATTCAATTCAAACTCTCTTTTCTGAGCTCGATCCTAGATCCTCACAGCTGTGTGGCGTGCGGTCCCCCACACGGCTGGCCAGTGCGGTCACCTGTGCGAATGACGTACGTGCAGCTAAGGCCACCCCCCCCCCCCCCCCCCCACGTGCTGAGAGTACCACTCACGGACCTCCTAAGGCGACGGAGTGTGCTGCTGGCCCTGGCCACCGCCAGTGCCTCCACGACCACCACCGCTGCCACCACCTCCTCGACCACCCCAACCCCTGCCGCCGCCTCGTCCACCGCCACCCCCACCACCTCCTCCGCCCCGGCCACCTCCCCCGCCGCTGCCGCCACCCCCCCCACCGCTGCCACCTCCCCCGCCCGCGCCACCACCCCCGCCACCACCACCTCCCCCACCACCGCCACCCCCGCTGTCACCACCACCGCCTTTGCCCCCCTTGCCCTTGCCGCTGCGGCGCCCGCTCGAGGCAGACGCAGTCGCGACCTTCTCAGCACCAAGGAGGTCGACAGCAGCAGCACAGGCGACAGAGGGAAGAAGGGGGGAGGGAGAACACCCCTCAAAGAACGGGGTACGGGGGTCACCACGAGAGGCACCTACAGCGACTATGCTAGCCTCAGCTGCAAGGAGTTCCTTCTCGAGGAGGGCAATGGTGAGCTCAGTGGGGCAGCGCGCTAGGAAGTGGTCCCTGACTGAGCGCAGAGTGTTAGGGAGGCGCGTGACTAGGTGGTAGAGAGTGAGCCAGAGCGGGGGTGGGTTCGTGGCAAGGAACTCATCAGGCATAGCGGCGCGGAAGCGAGCCTCACTAGTGCGGAGGTGGGTAATGAGGTCAGCGACTGTGTGGAAAGAAGCTAAGTCGTGGAACAGGTAGGGAAGAGAGAGACGGCCTAGTGCGGCAGAGGCCGGTGAGGAGTAGCGGGCAACGACAGCAGTGTACAGTGCCTGCGCAGTCTTGTGCTGCCCAAAGTGCTCGCGCTCATCTATCGACAGAGAGTTGCGAAAAGCGAAGCGAGCATGGGCGTCACGAGTCTGCCACTGTGAGCGGGCAGTGCTGTCAGCAGTAGCAGCAGGAGCAGTAGCGTGGCCTAGGGCGTGATCGTACAGTGAGATGTCTTCCTTGGCAGTGAGCTGTAGGAAGAGGTGTAAGTCATCAAGCCAGGTGTCGAACTTCACTGGGCGGCCCTCAGCATCGAAAGCTAGCACAGGAGGGCTAGCCATAGCAGTAGTAACACTAATGGTAGCAGTAGTAGGAAAAAAAAAAAAAACAGTAGAAGCACCCAAAGGGCAGGTAGGGCGGCGCGGCTCGGTACGGGTAGGGCGGTGCGGCTCGGTACAGGTAGGGCGGCGCGGCTCGGTTCGGGCGGCGCGGCTCGGTTTGGGCTGGGCGGCTCGGGTCGGGCGGCTCGGGTCGGGCGGCTCGGGTCGGGCGGCTCGTTTTGGGTGGGGCCGTTCGGGGCCTATAGAGGCGAGCGCGGGGAGCGGGTGGGGCCAAACGGGGCCGTGAGGGACGAGCGCGGGGCCGACGTGGGCCTCTAAGGGGGAGCGCGGGGCCAATCGGGGCCGTTAGGGACGAGCGCGGGGCCGAACGAGGTCGATAGGGACGAGCGCGGGGCCGACGTGGGCCGCTAAGGGCGAGCGCGGGGCCTATCGGGGCCGTTAGGGATAAGCGCGGGGCCGTTCAGGGCCTCTAAGGGCGAGCGCGGGGCCGTCGTGGGCCTCTAGGGGCAAACACGGGGCCGTTCGGGGCCGTGAAGGACGAGCGCGGGGCCGACGTGGGCCGATAAGGACGAGCGTAGGGCCAATCGGGGCCTCTAGGGGTAAGCGCGGGGCCGATTCGGGGCCTCTAAGGACGTGAGCGCGGGGCCGACAGGGCCTCTAAGGGCGAGCGCGTGGGCCGTTCGGGGCCTCTAGGGGTGAGAAAACCGAGGCGCCCTAGGGCGTAGGTAGGTAGGTAGGTAGCGGTGGACCCTAAAAATCGGTCCTAGGAAGAACCTGCTCTATACCATGTTGAACAAGAATGAATGAACTAGCAGTGAAATGAGTACAAGTAGGAAACCCTAGAAATGTGTACCCCCTATAGGCTAACCCACTGTAGCCTAAACAACTAAAACATAGATATAATGTTTGACACGGGCCAGGTGTTTGCTGTAGCGTCCAGGTCTGGTCCTCAGTCTGCCCCCTGTTCGTGCCGTCTCCTGTGTCACGAGACTCTCCTCTGGCACCACCGCCTTGGTCACCCCTCTCTGCTTCGGCTCAGAGGCATGGCCTCCCGTCTTCTTGTGTCTGGTCTCCCCCGGTCCCTCCCTCCCCTTCCTCATGGCCCTGGCCCTACCTGTGTCCCCTGTGTCGAGGGGCGCCAGCGTGCTGCCCCTCACTCCTCCCAGTTTCCTCCGACAGAGGCCCCGTTGCAGACGCTTCACATGGACGTGTGGGGCCCAGCCCGCGTCCGTGGACAGGGTCACGAGCGCTACTTCCTGCTTGTTGTTGACGACTATTCGCGTCACACCGCAGTCTTCCCCTTGCGCAGCAAGGGTGATGTCACTGAGTTGCTGATCGACTGGATCCGCGCTGCTCGTCTCCAGCTCAGGCAGAGCTTTGGCTCGGACTTCCCTGTTCTGCGTCTGCACTCGGACAGAGGCGGAGAGTTCTCCTCTGGCCTTCTGCAAGCCTACTGTCGTGCACGAGGTATCCGTCAGACCTTCACGCTTCCGGACTCTCCGCAGCGAAATGGGATTGCTGAGCGCCGCATTGGCATGGTCATGGACGTCGCCCGTACGTCTATGATGCATGCGGCTGCCCCCCATTTTCTGTGGCCGTTTGCGGTGCGGTACGCGGCGCATCAGATCAACCTCCACCCCAGGGTCTCCAGGCCGGAGACCTCCCCAGCCTTGCTGTGGACGGGGAAGGTTGGCGATGCGTCGGCGTTCCGGGTCTGGGGATCTCGGGCGTTTGTCCGGGACTTGTCTGCGTACAAGCTCTCTACTCGTGCTGCTCCTTGCGTCTTCCTGGGGTTCCCCCCTGACGCGCCTCGGTGGCAGTTCTACCACCCCACCTCTCGACGTGTTCTGTCCTCCCAGGACGTCACGTTTGAGGAGTCGGTCCCCTACTACCGCCTCTTCCCTTACCGCACTCCGTCCCTCCCCCCGCCCCCGCTCTTCCTTGTACCAGGTCCCCCCCCGGTAGACGCCCTCCCCCCTCAGGGTCCTGCCCCTTCAGGTGTGTCCCAGGTAGACGCAGTCGAGCCTGTCAAGGTCACTGGTGACTCTGGTGCTGCTGAGGGTGTTGAGCATGGGGGTGCTGACTCTGGGGGTGCTGAGCTTCAGGGTGCGGAGCCTAGGGGTGCTACGCGTGGGGGTGCTAAGCCTGGGGGTGCTGAGCCTGGGGGTGCTGAGTCTGGGGGTGCTACGCCTGGGGGTGCTCAGCCTGGAGGTACTCCGCCTGGAGGTTCTCCGGGTGCTTCGTCTCGCAGGGAGCCACTCTCTCCACAGGAGCTGCGCGAGTGGTTTGCCCAGCGTTTGCGCCGTGCTGCTAGTGCTGGAGGTTCTTCGGCTGCTGAGGGTGCTGCTGTCGCGGGTCCCGGACGTGCTCGTAGTGGGAGTACTGGAGCTGCAGGGCCTGCAGATTCGACTGGAGCTAGTGCTGCTGAGGGTGTTGGCGCTGAGCCTACCGCTGGCGGTCCTGCTGGGGGTGCTCCTGGAGCTGCTGGAGGTGCTGCTGGAGCGGGTGCTTCTGCTGGGGATACTGGTGCTGTACCTGCTGTGTCTAGGGTCGCCGCGCGGCCTCGACTGTACTTCGTTCCACTCCTGCAGCAGGTTCTTGGTCTTCAGCCTTCTCCTGGTCCTCCTCCTTCTTTAGAGTGTCCACAGCCAGTCCCGTCACAGTTCCAGTTGCAGCCTACCTCCCCTTTGCCTACTCCTTCTCCCTACAGTGGTCCTACTGGAGGTCTTGCTGAGCGTCGTGAGCCTGCGTCTTGCCCTGCGTCGCCTATCCGTGCTGCTCGCGCTAGTGGTCGTGGTTCGCGTCAGCGTCCTCCTCCTGTCCCTGGCACGCACCGGATGTCTCTGCGTCCGTCCACTGCTCCTCTGCGTGCCCCTTTGCCTTCTCCTCCTGAGTCCTCTCTTCCTGCTCTTGCCGACCCGGAGTCGGACTCTCTTCGTGCTGCCAGTCCTACTGTCACGCGTCTCCTTGCTACTGTCGTCACTGACCCTTCTTTCGAGTCCACTGCTGCGTCTGCCCTAGTTACTGAGCTCGTCGACTTTGCTGCTCGCTGTCGCCTAGACTACGCTACTAGTCTTGTTGCTGAGTCTGAGTCTGTCCATCCTCTGTCCGTCGGGGGTGAGTGTGCCCTTGGCACGGACGTCCTTGAGGACAGGCAGGAGGAGTTCCAGTGTCTGGCAGCTGCTTCACCTCATCTCGTGTCCGTACTGCTAACCCCTGAGGGAGACCCGGATGCACTTGACATCCCGACTCCGCGCTCTTACGCGGAGGCGATAGAGGGTCCCTACTCCTCTCAGTGGCAGGCAGCTATGGATGCAGAGATGACTTCCTGGAAATCCACAGGCACCTACGTTGACGCTGTCCCCCCTCCTGGGGCGAACATCGTCAGTGGCATGTGGATCTTCAGGGTGAAGCGGCCGCCGGGTTCTCCGCCTGTCTTCAAGGCGCATTACGTGGCTCGTGGCTTCAGTCAGCGGCAGGGAGTTGACTACTTTCAGACCTTCTCCCCCACCCCGAAGATGACCACTCTTCGGGTACTGCTGCACGTTGCTGCTCACCGTGACTACGAGCTGCACTCTCTCGACTTCAACACAGCTTTCTTGCAGGGCAGCCTGCATGAGGAGATCTGGCTGCGCCGCCCACCTGGCTTCACTGGGTCTTTCCTTCCTGGTACCCAGTGGAGTCTCCGGCGTCCAGTCTATGGTCTCCGCCAGGCGCCACGTGAGTGGCACGACACACTGAGGACTACGCTTGCGGCTCTTGGGTTTGCTCCTTCTACTGCCGACCCGTCGCTGTTTCTGCGCACGGACACCTCTCTGCCGCCGTTCTACATCCTTGTGTACGTCGACGACTTGGTCTTTGCCACAGCTGACACTGCTGGACTCGCCTACGTGAAGTCCGAGCTGCAGAAGAGACACACGTGCACTGACCTGGGTGAACTGCGCAGCTACCTTGGCTTGCAGATCACCCGGGACAGAGCACGCCGCACCATTACCCTGACTCAGTCACACATGGTGCAGCAGGTCCTTCAGCGCTTCGGCTTCACGTACTCCTCGCCTCAGGCCACTCCTCTGCCTACTCGCCACTCACTCTCAACTCTGCCTTCGGATGAGTTCGTAGAGTCGAGTGGCCCGTATCCAGAGCTTGTTGGCTGCCTCATGTACCTGATGACCTGCACACGACCTGACCTTGCATACCGTCTTAGCATTCTTGCACGCTATGTTGCTCCTGGGAGACACCGACCAGAGAACATGGTTGCAGCGAAGAGGGTGTTGCGCTACTTGTGCAGTACGTCGGGCATGGGGCTAGTGCTTGGAGGGCGGAGTCCAGTGGTCCTCACTGGGCACGCGGACGCTTCTTGGGCTGACGACCAGGCTACGCAGCGGTCGTCACAGGGTTACACCTTCAGCCTTGGTTCCGGTTCTATTTCGTGGCGGGCTACTCGCTCGTCTTCTGTTCTCGGCTCCAATTGTGAGGCTGAGATCTACGCCGGGGCCATGGCTGCACAGGAGCTTCGCTGGCTCACCTACCTGCTGACCGACCTTGGAGAGCCGCCTCGTTCTCCTCCAGTCCTGTACGTAGACAACAAGGCCATGCTGGCCTTGTGTCGAGAGCAGAGACTGGAGCACAGAACAAAGCACATTGCTCTTCGCTACTTCCTTGCTCGTGAGCTACAGCAGCGTGGACAGTTGCGGCTTGCGTACGTGGCCTCTAAGGCCAACACTGCTGATGTCTTCACCAAGGCACTTGCGCCTTGTGACCATCAGCGTTTCTGCACTCAGCTGGGTCTTGTACCTGTCTTGCCTCACTTGCTCACCTCTTGACCTTGCTTGTACTTTCACATATATATATATATATATATATATATATATATACCTGCTCTTGCTTGTCTAGCTTTATATATATGTGTACTCTTGTATGTGAACTAGCCTTGTGGCCTTGACCTTGTGCTCAGACTGTGTGGTGACTTTGAGATCCACCCTGAGCTTGCCTTGCTTTGCTTTGCTGGACTGGTCTTGTGACCCCTTGTTCTCCCCCACTTTGCCTATGGGGGTGTGTCAGAACGTTATATAGCTTATACATTTGTGTAGGCTGTAGTGGGGTATCCCATAGGGGGTACAACCCAATTACGGTTAGTACTTGTACTCACTTCTTTCATAGTTCATTCATTCTCGTTCACATTTTCTCAGAGTTTTCATAGCATAGTTGTTGGATGGATATAAACATAAGCATTACAAAGATTAAAAAATTAGACGCTACACTGAGAAACACCAGATGGTACTGTATGCCATTAGAAGGCATGCAACTACATTTGAAAATAAGAACAAGGAAATGATGGACTAGGAAATGAGTTGGGTACAAATATGCAACCCTAGGAAACTGTACCCCATACTGTCTACCCCACTACAGCCTAGAAAGACTGTAGCATGAACGTTTGACACACCAACGTAGGCAAAGTGGGAGAGAACAAGGGGTCACAAGACCAGTCAAGCAAGGCAAGCTCAGGGTGGATCACAACGTCACCACACATTCCGAGCACAAGTTCAAAAGCCAAAAGGCCAGTTCACATGCAGGATTATAAATCAAGGTGAACAAGCAATACAGTGATCGCAACCTAGCAAAGGTATACACGCAGGTGCAGAATATATAGATCACAATACAAAGCAAAGTCAAGAGGTAAGCAAGTGAGGCCAGGTAGGCACAAGACCTAACATAGTACAAAAGCGCTGATGTTCACAAGGCTGAAGTGCCTTGGTAAAGTTATTTGCAGTGTTGGCCTGAGAGGCCACGTAAGCAAGGCGCAGCTAACCACGCTGCTGCAGCTCACGTGCAAGGAAGTAGCGAAGAGCAATGTGCTTCGTTCTCTGCTCCAGTCTGTGCTCCTGACACGAAGCCAGCATGGCCTTGTTGTCTACGTACAGAATTGGAGGAGCGAGGCGGCTCTCCAGGTCGGTCAGCAGGTAGGTGAGCCAGCGTAGCTCCTGTGCAGCCATGGCCCCTGCAAAGATCTCAGCCTCACAGCTGGAGCCGAGAACAGAAGACGAGTGGGTAGACCGCAACGAAACAGAGCCGGAACCAAGGCTGAAGGTGTAACCCTGTGACGACCGCTGCGTAGCCAAGTCGTCAGCCCAAGAAGCGTCTGCGTGACCAGTGAGGACCACTGAGCGTCGCCCTCCAAGCACGAGCCCCATGCCCGACGTACTGCACAAGTAGCGCAACACCCTCTTCGCTGCATCCTTGTGCTCCTTCCAGTGTCGGCCAGGAGCGACATAGCGTGCTAGGATGCTAAGAGGGTATGCAAGGTCAGGTCGAGTGCAGGTCATCAGGTACATGAGGCAGCCCACAAGCTCCGGATACGGGCCACTCGGCTCTACGGACTCATCCGAAGGCAGAGCGGAGAGCGAGTGGCACGTAGGCAGTGGAGTGGGCTGTGGCGAGGAGTACGTGAAGCGGAAGCGCTGAAGGACCTGCTGCACCATGTGTGACTGATTTAAGGTAATGGTGCGCTGTGCTCTGTCCCGCCTGATCCGCAAGCCAAGATAGCTTGTCAGCTCACACTGGTCTGTGCACGTGTGTCTCTTCTGCAGCTCCGACTTCACGTGGGCGAGTGCCTCAGTGTCAGCAGTAGCAAAAACCAAGTCGTCTACGTACACGAGAACGTAGAACGGTGGCAGAGTGGTGTCGGTGCGCAGAAACAGCGACGGGTCGGCAGTAGAGGGAGCAAACCCAAGAGCAGCAAGAGTCATCATCAGTGTGTCGTGCCACTCACGGGGTGCCTGGCGGAGAACGTAGACCGGCCGCTGGAGGCTCCACTGGGTACCAGGAGGAAACGACCCAGTGAAGCCAGGTGGGCGGCGCAGCCAGATCTCCTTGTGCAGGCTCCCCTGTAGGAAAGCAGTGCTGAAGTCAAGAGAGTGGAGCTCGTAGTCACGCTAAGCGGCGACGTGCAGCAAAACCCGAAGAGTGGTCATCTTCGGGGTACGGAAGAAGGTCTGGAAGAAGTCAACTCCCTCACGCTGACTGAAGCCTCGTGTAACGTAACGCGCCTTGAAGACAGGCGGAGAACCCGGCGGTCGCTTCACCCTGAAAATCGACATGCCACTGACGATGTTCGCCCCAGGCGGGGGAACCTCGTCGACGTAGGTGCTTCTGGACTTCCAGGAAGCCAACTCTGCGTCCATGGCTGACTGCCAATGAGAGGAGTAGGGACCCTCTATCGCCTCTATGTAAGAGCGCAGGGCCGGGATGTCTGGTGCATCCAGGTCTCCCTCAGGGGCAATCAGCATGGACACGAGATGAGGTAAAGCAGCGGCAAAGCAATCAAAGTCCTCCTGCCTATCCTCAAGGACGTCCGTGCTAAGAGCACACTCACCCCCGATGGATGGAGGACAGACAGACTCAGACTCAGCAAAAAGACTAGCGGCGCAGTCGAGACGATAGTGAGCAGCAAAGTCGACAAGCTCAGCAACTAAGGCGGACGCAACAGTGGACTCGAAGGAAGGGTCAGTGAGAACAGTAGCCAGGAGACGCGTGACTGTAGGACTAGAGGTGGAAGAGAGGACGCAGGAGGAGACGGCAGAGGGACACGCTGTGGAGCAGTGGAAGGACGAAGCGACATCTGGTGTGTGCCTGGGACAGCAGGAGGACGCTGACGCGGAACACGACGACCAGTGCGAGCAGCACGAACAGGCGACGCACGACGAGACTCTGTCGACGCAGGACGAGACTCAGGCTTACGACACTCCGTAAGACCTCCTGTTGGACTAGTGTAGGGAGAAGGACTAGGGAGTCGCGAGGCATGCTGTAACTGTGACTGCGAGTGGACATGTAGAGGACACTCTAAAAGGAGAGTAGGACCAGGAGCAGGCGGGAGACCAAGAAGCTGCTGAAGGAGCAGAACGAAATACGGCTGCGGCCGCGGAGCTCCTCCAGAACCAGCAGAGACACCACCTGCACCCTCAGCTCCAGGGTCTCCAGCTACAACTCCTGCAGCACCACCAGTAGCTCCAGCAGCTCCAGCACCTTCAGCTCCAGCTCCCGCAGTAGCTCCAGTCCCAGTAGCTCCAGAAACTCCAGTACGAGCACCTCCAGGGCCAGCGGCCCCAGCAGCTCCAGCACTGGCAGCACCTCCATCAGCTCCAGCACCAGCAGCACGTCCAGTAGCTCCAACTCCAGTAGTACGTCCAGCAGCTCCAGCACCAGCAGCACCTCCAGCAGCTCCAGCACCAGCAGCACCTCCAGCAGCTCCAGCACCAGCAGCACCTCCAGCAGCTCTTGCACCAGCAGCACCGCCAGCAGCTCCAGCACCAGCAGCACCTCCAGCAGTAGGCCCCCCAGCTCCAGCAGCACGGCTACAGCGCCGAGCGTACCACTCACGAAGCTGTCATGGAGAGAGGGGCTCCCGCCGCAACGGGACACTCGGAGGACCTCCAGTCTCAGCACCCCAAGACTCAGCAACCCCAGGCTCAGCACCCCTAGGCTCAACACCCCCAGGCTCAGCACCCCCAAACTCAGCACCCCCAGGCTCAGCACGCTCAGGCTCAGCACCCCCAGACCCAGCACCCACAGGCTCAGCACCCCTAGCAGCACCAGAGTCAACAGCTACCTCGACAGGCTCGACTGCGTCTACCTGGGACACACCTAAAGGGGCAGGACCGTGAGGGGGGAGGGGGTCTACCTGGGGAGGACCTGGCGTGAGGAAGAGCGGCGGGGGGGGGGGGAGGAGGGCAGTGCGGTAGGGGAAGAGACGGTAGTAGGGAACGGACTCGTCAAACGTGGCGTCCTGAGAGGACAGATAACGGCGCGAGGTGGGGTGGTAAAACTGCCAGCCAGGCGCGTCAGGGGGGAAGCCAAGGAAGACGCAGGGAACGGCACGAGAGGACAGCTTGTCCACAGACAAGTCACGGACGAAATCTCGAGACCCCCAGACACGGAACCCAGACGCATCGCCAACCTTCCCCATCCACCGCAGAGTAGGAGTGGTCTCCGGCACGGAGACCCAAGGCTGGAGGTTGATCTGATGCGCCGCATACTGAACCGCGAACGGCCACAGAAAATGGGGAGCAGCCGCATGGATCATGGACGTACGGGCGACATCCATGACCATGCCAATGCAGCGCTCAGCAATCCCATTTTGTTGTGGAGAGGCCGGAAGTGTGAAGGTCTGGCGGATGCCTCGTGCACGACAGTAGGCTCGCAGAAGGCCAGAGGAGAACTCTCCGCCTCTGTCAGAGTGCAGACGCAGAACAAGAAAGTCCGAGCCGAAGCTCTGCCTGAACTGGAGACGAGCTGCGCGGATCCAGTCGATCAACACCTTAGTGACCTCACCCTTGCGGCGCAAGGGGAAGACTGTGGTGAAACGCGAGTAGTCGTCAACAACCAGCAGGAAGTAGCGCTCGTGACCATGTCCACGGACGCGGGCTGGGCCCCACACGTCCATGTGAAGAGTCTGCAGCGGAGCCTCCGTCGGAGGAAACTCGGAGGAGTGAGGAGCGGCGCGCTGCCAGCCCTCGACGCAGGGAGCGCAGGTAGGGGCAGGCCCCGGAGGAAGGGGAGGAAGGGAAGGGGAGAGACCAGAGACAAGGACACGGGAGGCCATGCCTCTGAGACGAGGCAGGGAGGGGTGACCAAGGCGGTGGTGCCAGAGGAGAGTCTGGTGAGACAGGAGACGACACGAGCAGGGGGTAGACTCAGGACTAGACCTCGACGCTGCAGCAAACACCTGACCCGACGCAGCTACCGGAGGAGACTCGGTAGTCAGTGTGTACAGGCTCGACCCCGGCTTACGGGTAAACGTGGCCAAGTGTCGGCCCGTCCGAGCACACGTGCAGTGGGTCACCCGCTGACTCACAGGAGTGAACTGGTCAACCCCCCCATCCTGAAGGTCAGCACCACTCACCAAGTTCGTAGAGAACGAGGGGAGGTAAAGACCTGACAGGGAGCCGGACGGGGCCGCCGGGCACGGTAGGACAGTGGAGTAGTGGGCAAGGACAGGACCCCTAGAGGGGTCTGCGAGGGAGACTGCAACCGGCCGACTAAGCGGCGTGAGTGTGGTGCGGTCTCGAAAGAAGGAGCGGGAAGCACCCGAGTTAAGGGTGAAGGTGTGTACGACCGCAGCAGGCACAGTACCAGAGAGACCAGACTCACCAGCATCTAGAGCAGTAGACTCAGGAGCACCTAGAGCAGCAGCCTCACCAACACCTGGAGCAGGAGACGTACCAGCACCTAGAGCAGCAGCCTCACCACTACCTAGAGCAGCAAACTGGATACAGGGGTCAGGTGGCACACACAGGTAACAGGCACCCTCAGCACTAGTAGGAAATGCATACATGGCAGTGAGGATAGCATCATAGTCAAGAGCACAGATGTCTACCCTCTGCCTAAGTAGCTCCACCCAGTCGGGGAGCTCAGCCGCGTCGCCAAACTCTGTACGCCAGGCGTCGCTCAGACGGGCGAAGCAGCGGGACTCTGTGTGACCAAACGTCCCACAAGGCTGACCAGTCTGAGCACCAGTGCGAATGACGTATCGGCAGCGAGTAGTACCCCGTGACCCTCCACGCTGAGCGTACCACTCACGAAGCTGCTAGGGCAAAAGGGCCGCGCGCAGACGACGCTGCAGCTGCACCTGGCCACTACAAGAAGCTCCCGACCTACTCACTCCAGGATGACTCTCACTACGGCCACCCCGACAACCCCAACTATCTTACCACTCACGAAGCTTCTACGGCGTGAGGGATTCACGCGGACGTCGCTGGAGTTGCATCTAGCCACCGCCAGGAGCAGCAGTAGCAGTAGTAGCCGTAGTAAAAGCAGTAGCAGTAGTAGCAGTAGTAGCCGTAGTAGCAGCAGAAGCAGCAGTAGCAGTAGTAGCAGCGCGGCCACCCCTACAACCCCAACTAGCATACCACTCACGAAGCTGTTGGGGCGTGAGGGACTCACGCGGACGGCGCTGGAGCTGCATTTGGCCACGCCAGGAGCAGCAGTAGAAGTAGAATGAGCAGTAGCAGCAGGAGCAGTAGTAACAGCAGTACGGGCAGAGCAGTGCTCACCAGTGGCGAGAAGGGCAGGCGTACAACGGTGGCAACGGCGAGGCCGCTACCACTGCAGGGCGAGGGCTCCGCGGCAGCTCCAGGGGCGGCTGCTCCAGGGGCCAGGGGCGGCTGCTGCAGGGGCAGCTGCTCCAGGGGCCAGGGGCGGCTGCAGAGGTCCAGGGGCGGCTGCTGCAGGGGCAGCTGCTGCAGGGGCGGCTGCTGCAGGGGCGGCTGCTCCAGGGGCCAGGGGCTGCTGCTGCAGGGGCGGCTGCTCCAGGGGCAAGGGGCAGCTGCTCCTTTGTTTTTTTTTTTTAAATAAATAATTATTTATTTTAGGGTTTGGCAGGGCGCACTCGGCGCTGCAAAGGCGGCTCGTGGGCTGCAGGGTGGCTCGGGCAGCAGCGAGGGGGGGGGCAGCGCGCGGCTCCCCAGGGCGCCGCGATGGGGCAGCGGGGGGGGGGGGGGGGGGGGGGGGGGGCGCGCGGCTCCCTTGGGCGTCGCGACGGGGCAGCGGGGGGTCGCGCGCGGCTCCTTAGGGCGTCGCGACGGGGCAGCAGGGGGTCGCGCGCAGCTCCCTAGGGCGTCGCAACAGGGCAGCGGGGGCCGAGCGCGGCTCCCCAGGGAGTCGCGACAGGGCAGCGGGGGCCGAGCGCGGCTCCCCTGGGCGACACGACGGGACAGCGGGGGTCGCGCGCGGCTCCTCAGGGCAGCGCGACGGGGCAGCGGGGGGTCGCGCGCGGCTTATCAGGGCAGCGCGACGGGGCAGCGGGGGGCGACACGAGAGTCGCAGAGGCAGCACCCATGGGCGACACGCGGCTCGGCAGGGTAGCGGCAGCGCCTACGGGCGACACGCGGCTCGGCAGGGCAGCGCGCTGGCTGCAGGGGCAGTACCCACGGGCTGCAGGGGCAGGCACTGATGCAGAGGCAGCTCCCACGGGCTGCAAGGGCAGGCACGGCTGCACGGGCAGGCACGGCTGCAGGGGCAGCACGGTCGCAGGTGGAGCACGCGGGCTGCAAGGGCAGCGCAGCTGCAGGGGCAGCTTTCAAAAAATATTTCAGTTAGGGCAGGGCGGAACGTTCGGTGGGCCCTAGGAACAATTCTGCTCTAATACCACGTGAAAATAAGAACAATGAAATGGACTAGGAAATGAGTTGGGTACAAATATGCAACCCTAGGAAACTGTACCCCATACTGTCTACCCCACTACAGCCTAGAAAGACTATAGCATGAATGTTTGACACTACAATGTGCATCGCAACAGACCAACATTTCTCCATGGTATAACAGAACTTTAAAATAAGGTGAAGCTACATTGCCTGCCACAACAAGGTTACGAAATAAACAAGCAGAGAAATGTCAGTAAATGAAAAGATTACATCAAGGAACCATACGGACAGTGAAACATTACCATATCGCCACACCACAGCTGTCCCTTAACGATGACTGTCGGGTATCCTCTAGTTTACCGTATCACCGCAGTCTTCTTACGAGGAAAAATAACGTGGCATGTAGAAAGCTTGATAAGCTTATGTCTGCAAAACCAGGGTGCAAGGGCAATGATTTGCAGTGAAACAAATACCATCACTAGGAGAAGGCCAGTGCAAACCGGGAGGCTGACATATCGAATCGTGGATATGAAGAAAAATATACAGAACGACGACAAGAAGCCAAACAGAATGAGCGGCGCTGATCGCAACCGGCGAACAGCATTGAAGGCAAATAAGAGTTGAATAACTTACCTTACGAACATTCTGGGCTGAAAAACGAAGTCTGTGGAGGTATGCGATGTTGGAATAGAATCGCGCATCGCTCACGCCACCTTCAATCTGCCATGGAAAAATGAAAGCGAGAGAAATAAGTTATACACTCGTCATTAAGATCAGCTCTTCCTGACATACTAAGACGCCGCTAGTGAATGCTCGAAAACATAAGGAGCCCCAATCTCTTAGTGTGAATGCACGGCATTCAGGACACTATGCGCCATATAGCGACAATCGCGGAGCTAGGGAGACGGGAGGGGATGTAAACTTATGTGTGAGCTTGAAGCTCCAATAACTGAAGAATGATAGCTTGCGGCAAGAAGGGTGGTAAACTATGTGCATGTCTTGTTTTGCAGAAGTGACAAGGCGAGCTGTGATTGGTCAGCGATATTCTGCCTGCCTCCCAGCAAAACTCATCAAATTATATTCTGATATTGTGTGGCTCGTTAGCAGAATCATCGTTCAACAGTGTCACTATTATAATAGCTTATAACATCAACGTGCTTCAGGTCAGTTTCGGTTGCCGAAACAGTGCGACCAAACAGAATGAGCTGCCTCGTTCCGAAGCAGGGGGTATCTTTGTGGTGACCTCAAAATTTCTCCGCATCCTAATTAGTTTATTTCTGATTATCGATAGTGAACGAATTTCTGAAGACATTCGTCAATGTCGTTGATCCCCAAATGTTTCCAATTGGCATCTTGAGGGCAACGTTTTTGTTGGGTGCAAATATTTATTTTTGCACGTCAACCAGCCGCCTGCGTCGCATTTCGCATTTTGTGTGTGTGTGCGCATTTTTATTTTCTTTTTGTGATGTTATGTGCGCATTTGTTTCTGCATTTTGTGTGTTTCGTTTTTCATTCGTAATTGCATTTTATGTTTGTGCATTTTCAGTTTCGTTTTCACTGTTCTCATGAGGCTCTTATGACGTGCTCAAATGAAGCTCTCATGACGCGCTCAAATGAAGCTCTCATGACGCGCTCAAATGAAGCTACCATGACGCGCTCAAATGAAGCTCTCATGAAGCGCTTAAATGAAGGCCCCATGGAGCTCAAACGAAGCTCGCATGAGACTTAAATGTTTCATCCGAGGCTCATGCGAGCAACACATGAAAGTCCCATCAAATTCGAATGTTTCATGCGAGACTCATTGGGGTTCCATACGAGCGAGGGGTGTACCAGGGGGCTCGAGGGGGTGCTGTTTACTATTCCTGATGCCTGTTTGAGCCCCTCCCGGTTGCCTTGTGAAGGGGGCATATAAGCTGTCACGAGGCGTTTCGCTAAGTTTCGTCAATTCGCAGCTGGCTAAAAAGGATTCGCATGTGCTTATATACAAGATCTGTTACCATATTTGACTTCAGTCTATTCTGCTTGACTTCGGTCTGTTCGTTACTATTGGTTGATAACCACGCGACGCGCTTGTAATGTAGGTGGATGAGGCTGGGGAAACAACCTCGGGTGCAGCGTATCCATCCGGCGCAAGGCAAATTCGCGTGCATTGGGTGAGCATCAGGTGTACTCTGGCGCGAGTCAAAGGGTACGAAATCAGGACCGCATGTGGGGTCGTGCACGCTCGTGAGGTCCCACTGGGCATGCGCGTGTGCCACGCACTGTTGCGAGCGTGTTGTAGAGCACGATCGCAACAAGACAGGGCACGTTTCTGCCTTGTCCCGAACTGTACACGCACATGATCGCAATCATGCGCGCTGTAAAGAACGACCGAGAAATATCTCGGTCGTTTCTTGTGGCAGGTGGGGCCGCGTGGGATCTCGGTTGATAATCAGAATCCCGCGCTGACTCACGGAACAACAAATTGCACACGAATGTCTCGCCGCATAAAATAATTATTTTGCCGCGGGTACAATTCGGTTGTTCACGTCATCAAACAGCTAAAACCGTTTTACAGCTGTATACTCGCATGAACTTCATGTGAGGCTTATGGGAGCCATATGGGAACCACATGAAACGACAAATGTTCATGTGAGGATTCAGCAATGGAATTGTCTTGTGTTACAAGAGAAGAAAAAAGGCAACATCATAAGAAATTATACAACCGTTTTCTATTACATCGTGGCAAAAATGAAGACCTTGTTCTACAACTACTTTTATGCCTGCCTTTGTGTGTGCGTAGGATTTAATATAAATGTGTGCCTGTAATTGCTCATGTATACAACAACTATTTTGTAATTCGACTTTCAAGTTCACTTTCTACTACTACGTATTGACGAGAGTAGAATCGCTACCGTGGTGCTGCCGAAACTCTGCTCGACCAGTTTACTCATTCCACAGGTTGAGCAAGGCATAACTACTCATTTGCAATTTCTCTATGCCCTTGGCTAGGAGGTGACAAGCTGTCACGCTCGAAGGGCTGCAAGTGATGTTAATTGTTGCCAAGTCCAAGAAATGGCAAGGGGCTGGGAGAGGAGCATCAAAAGATGATAACCCCCCTAATCAGCAAGGCGGCAGAGGAGTAGTGTGTGGTGAAGGCCGAGGTGGCAGAGGTGGTGGAAGGGGACCTGGGAGAATGGAAGGCAAGTGTTGGTACTCTGAGAAAGTGGGTCACCCGTGGTTTAAATGCAGGACCAAACCCACTTGGTGGACCCCCTCCAACAGGACTCAAGATGGGAGCGGCGCCGGAGCGGTTGCCGATGATGAGCTCCCCGACTGGGTGGAGCTGCTTGGGCAGAGGGTAGATATATTTGCTCTTGACTATGATGCTATTCTCACTGCCATGTATGCATTGCCTACTAGTGCTGACCGTGCATGTTACCTGTGCGTACCGCCTGACCCAGGTATAGAGCCTGCTGCTCTAGGTGCTGGTGAGGCTGCTGCTCTAGGTGCTCGTGCGTCTCCTGCTCTAGGTGCTGGTGAGGCTGCTGCTCTAGGTGCTAGTGCGTCTCGTGCTCTGGGTGCTGGTGAGGCTGCTTCTCCAGGTGCTGGTGAGTCTGCTCTCTCCCCCCCCCCCCCGCCGCTCTTCCTCGCTCCAGGTGCTCCCCAGGTAGACCCCCTCCCCACTCCCGGTCCTGCTCCTTCAGGTGTGTCTCAGGTAGACCCTCCTCCATTGACTGCGCCGGTTGAGGTCACTGGTGACTCAGGTCCTGCTGAGGGTGGTCATGCTCGGGGTGCTGCTTCTGGAGGTGCTGAGCCTGGGGTTGCGGAGCCTGGGGGTGCTGAGCCTGGGGGTGCGGAGCCTGGAGGTGCAAAGCCTGGGGGTGCGGAGACTGGAGGTGCTGAGCATGGGCGTGAGGAGTCTGGGGGTGCTGAGCCTGGGGGTACTAAGTCTGGGGGTGCTGCACCTGGGGGCGCTGAGGCGTCTGGTGAGCTGTCTCCCTGGAGTGGCCGTCTTCGTAGTCGCTCCGCTGGTGCCTCGCCGCTGCACTCTTGTAGTCGACTCCCTCTCTCCCCACAGCAGCTGCACGACTGGTACGGTCGCCGTCAGGGTCGTGCTGCTGGAGCTAGGGGCCCTGCTGCGGGAGGCGCTGGAGCTGGTGACTCTGCTACTGGAGTTGTTTCTGTTGGAGGTTCTGGAGCTGCTGAGGGTGCTGGAGCTGGAGGTTCTGGAGCTGCTGGTGGTGCTGGAGCTGGAGGTTCTGGAGCTGCTGCTGGTGCTGGCGCTGGAGGTTCAGGAGCTGCTGCGGGTGCTGGCGCTGAGGGTTCTGAGTCTGCTGTTGCGCGGTCCCCTTGAAGTAGCCGCCTTCGTCTTCGTGTGCCTCTCACCTCACAGCAGCTGCACGACTGGTACGCTCGCCGTCAGGGTCGCGCTTCTGGAGCTCGGGGCTCTCCCGCTGGAGGTACTTCTGCTGACGTCACTGAAGCTGGGAGTGGTGCTGGTCCAGGAGGTGCTCGTACTGGAGGTACTGGAGCTGCTAGGGCTGGAGGTGCTGAGCCTGAGGGTGCTACTGCTGGAGACCCTAGGTCTAGGCATGCTACTGCTGGAGACACTGAGGCTGGAGACCCTGGGACTGGAGGTGCCGGTTCTGGGGGTGCTGCTGCTGGTGGAGCTGGTCCTGGAGGAGCTGGCGCTGCGGTTTCTGGAGCTGCTAGAGCTGCTGGAGCTGCTGGAGCTGCTGGGGGTGCTGGAGCTGGTGGTGGTGGTGGCACTGCACAGCCGCGCCTGTTCTTTGCTCCACCGTCTCCGTCGTCTCAGCCACTGTCTGACTCTGTGCTTCGCCATGTTCTTAGTCTCCCTTCGTCTACTGGTCTTCCGTTACAGCCTGGCTCACCGCTGCCTGCTCATTCTCCTTACACTGAGCAGACAGGAGCAGACAGACTGCTCATTCGTCGTGAGCCTGCGCCGCGTCCTGTCTCGCCTGTCCGTTCTGGTCGTTCTGGTCGTCGTCTTCCTCGTTCGCGTCAGCCGACTGTCACCGGCACCCACCTCGTAGTTCGTCGTCCCTCCTCTCCTCCACAGCGTGTTCCCCTGCCGTCCCCTCCTCCGTCTTCTCTGCCTACCGTTCCTGAGCCTGAGTCTGACCGCACCCGTGCTGCTCACCCTACTGTCACGCGTATGCTAGCCACAGTTGTCACTGACCCGTCGTTTGAGTCTGCTGCTGCGTCTGCCTTTGCTGCTGCCTGTCGTCTAGACTACGCCGCTAGTCTTGTTGCTGAGTCTGAGACTGTCTGTCCTCCGTCCGTCGGGGGTGAGTGTGCTCTTGGCACGGACGTCCTTGAGGACAGGCAGGAGGACCTTGAGTGTCTTGCAGCCATTGCGCCTCATCTCGTGTCCATGCTGCTTGCCCCTGAGGGAGACCCAGATGCACCAGACATCCCGACCCCGCGCTCTTACGCTGAGGCGATCGCGGGTGAGTACTCCTCTCAGTGGCAGACAGCCATGGACGCAGAGATGGCATCCTGGAAGTCCACAGGCACTTACGTTGACGAGGTTCCCCCTCCTCGGGCGAACATCGTCAGTGGCATGTGGGTTTTCAGTGTGAAGCGGCCGCCAGGTTCTCCGCCTGTCTTCAAGGCTCGTTACGTTGCTCGAGGTTTCAGTCAGTGAGAGGGAGTAGACTTCTTCCAGAACCTTCTCCCCTACCCCGATGATGACCACTCTTCAGGTGCTGCTGCACGTTGCCGCTCATCGTGACTACGAGCTTCAGTCTCTTGACTTCAGCACAGCTTTCTTACAGGGCAGCCTGCACGAGGAGGTCTGGCTGCGCCGCCCTCCTGGCTTCACTGGGTCGTTCCCTCCTGGTACCCAGTGGAGCCTCCGGCGGCCGGTCTACGGTCTTCGCCAGGCGCCACGTGAGTGGCACGACACACTGAGGACTACACTTGCGCTTCGGCTTCACCTGGTCCTCGCCACAGCACACTCCTCTGGCTACAGGCCACTCGCTCTCAGCTCCACCTTCGGACGAGTCCGTAGAGCCGAGTGGCCCGTACCCAGAGCTAGTGGGCTGCCTCATGTACTTGATGACCTGCACTCGACCTGACCTTGAGTATCCTCTTGGCCTTCAGGCTCGCTACATGGCTCCTGGTAGGCACCGAAAGGTGCACATGGATGCTGCTAACAGGGTACTGCACTACTTGTGCAGTACATCGGGCATGGGGTTCGTGCCTGGAGGGCGGAGCCCAGTTGTCCTCACTTGGCACTCGGACGCTTCTTGGGTTGACGACCTAGCTACGCAGCAGCCGTCACAGGGTTAGACCTTCAGCCTTGGCTCTGGTTCAGTTTCCTGGCGGTCTACACGCTCGTTTTGAGTTATCAGCTCCAGTTGTGAGGCTGAGATCTACGCCACAGCCATGGCTGCACAGGAGCTACACTGACTCACCTACCTGCTGACCGACTTGGGAGAGCGGCCTCGTTCTCCTCTAGTGATGTACGTCGACAACAAGGCCGCCATTGCCTTGTGTCATGAGCATAGACTGGAGCACAGAACGTTGCACATCGCGCTTCGTTACTTCCTTGCTCGAGAGTTGCAGTAGCGTGGTCAACTTCGACTTGCTTACGTGGCCACTCGGGCCAACACTGCTGATATATTCACCAAGGCACTTCCGTCTGGTGATCATCAGCGTTTTTGTACTTTGTTTGGCCTTGTGCCTACGTTTTCTCACTTGCTGTAGACTTTGCATGTATTGTGATCTATATATATACCTGCATGCTTGCTCTGCTAGGTAGAGATCACTGTCAGGCCCTAAATTTCAAGGGTAAAATACCCTTTTTGCCCTGATGGTAGGCCGCTTTTTGGCAATTACCCTTGTGAAATCAGGCTATGCAATTTTTTACCCTAGTGAAATCAGGATACTGAGAAAAGCACTCTTGTAACAAGTTTAGTTACACTGGCTGTATCAGGGTACGGGCTCAACTACACTTTTACCAGATCTTTTTCTATCTGAGTATTCCGCCACAATACGCGCCAAGACAAAATTCACCACGGACCCACTGGATCATTTGTACGGTATGCCCACTAGCGCGCCAACGTACAAGCAGCGCGAGTGCACGCGCACGTCTACGATTGGTCCGTTGAGCAACATCCAAGCAACGTAGGGCGTTCCCGAAGCATCGCTCACTGCCAACGGTGCCAAAATGCGCGACAGGTGGGTTTCCTGCTGTCGTTTGCACCACATGGCAGTGATTGTGGTGTTGCAGCCTCTGCCATGTACTTCCCGCGGTGCGCGGAGACCGTGCTGCTTGGGCCTTCTTGAGCTTTGTGATTCCCAACGGGTCTCTCAGCCTCTCGCCATTCTCTCACCTTTCTCACGTTCCTCGTTCGACTGTTCTCATCTTTCGAAGTATTTGCTAATGCATCAGTGTACCAGAAAACATACCCTGCTGAAATCAGTGTACCCAAATTTTTAAACTGCTGTAAACAGTGTACCACGAAAATTACCCTAACAGTCAAGGTACGGAGGGCCTGCCACCCTGATTTGAAAGAGTGAGCCTAAACCTATTTTGGGCCTTGATCACTGTGCTGTCGTTGTTGCATATATACCTCTGCATGTGAACTGGCGTTGTGGCCCTTTGCTTGTGCTCAGTGTATGTGGTGACGTTTGTTGGGAATAATAAGTCTTAAGCGCCTCTGTCGTGTCGAAACTCAGGACACTTGCGAAGCAGTCCGAATCGAAGTATTGCGAGTCAACCCTCGGAGGTTAGGGTAACCGCCTGGAGGTTACGCGAAGGTCAAAGGTCAGCGACCTTTGACTTGACAAATACAGCGCGACAGCAAGGACACACAACTGACTCGACATTGAGCAGTTGCCCGAGTCGCACTGTATCGAATCGCAACAGTAAAACGGTTTGAACTTATCTATTCGTATTCCTTGTACTCTTATATAAACCTTTGTATTTGCTTGCTTAATTAACTTACTTTGCCCTCACATATTAGCGCAAGGTGGTTCAAGGACTTTCATTCAAACGCTTCCGCTATTACAATCCTACTCAGACTTTAAGCTCTACAAAGATCCTAGGGCACCTCAGCCCAACATGGTATGAGAGCTATTAGAGTTTAAAGTTGTTTTTCCTTTTAACACTCAAATACAAGAAGACGTGTCTGCAAGGAAGGAGAGGAGCTCCTCCAACGGCTCTCCAGGCACTACTCCTACTCCACCTCCTGCCTCTGGCCTACAGACAGAGGAAGGAACTACCACGAGACCAGCAGCTGGGTCCACGGAAACTCCCGCAGGCTTCGATCCAAGCATGATGGAGAAGTTCTTCTCCTTCATGTCCTTCTACGAGCAGCACCAGCAAGGAGTACCTGCGCAGTCAAACAACAGCAACAACAACAACGTGACTCCTTTGAGCCTCGATGGCTCATCCTACGCACGCGGGATTCAACAAGAACAACAGCAGCCTACCTTTGCGCCGCACGAGCCCCAACGTGGCTCCGTCTGCTTCATGCCGCAACCGCAACCTGCACCGGGACAAGAAAGGGCATTGGATGCGTTACAAGTTCAATCGCAATTCGCGCATGTCCTAAAACTGCAAACGACAAAGCCTTTCGACGGCAAAGACTCCTTCACCTGGTCGTTCGAGTTCGAACTGATGATGGAAGGAGCACAGATTCTCGGCTTCTTCGACGGGTCCCTGCCATATCCAACAAACGGGACGCAATATGAGAAGCAGCAGTACACCTATCAATCAATGATGGCGTACACGATACTGCTAAGAAACATCACCCCAACCCAGCAGCAGAACATCAGGACTTACCGAGGCTACGGCAACTCCGCGGAGCTCGCGTACAACCACCTGAAGAACTTGTATCAAGCAACAGACAGCGTAAATCAAAGCAGGTTAATGGCGCAGCTGACAACGATTGAAATGAAACCAGGCGAGAAAGGCATGGCTTATATCAGCCGCTGCCGCGAACTGCGTGACAAGCTTCTTCGATGCGGCGGGTCGATTTCAGAAGACGCCTTTGTCACGGTGGTCATTGGCGGTCTCGGCCCCCACTGGCGCTCCACTCGCGCCATATTACGAGCACACGGGAGGATCTCCGAAGTGGCACTCTGTGCCGAAATTCATGCTGAGCAGCAGGACATGGACCTGCAAGAAGAAAGACACAAGAAGAAAACATTAGCACCGGAGTTTGCGTTTCACACTCAGCGACGATACAACGGCAACAACAATCGACAACAGCAACAAGTAAAGACGGTACCTCCGTTCTGCCACATCTGCAAGACTTCGGGCCATCCTCGCACGCATTGCCCGTCTCGTCAGACAACACCACAGCGACAACTCCGGCCTTCAAGCTCCCAAGTTGCTTCAACGCAAGCAAATCCGACGACCACAATCCAAGCCTCAACAACTTCAACTGGACAACCTGCACAAGGAACAAGAAGCATTGTCAATTGAATGGTGAAGATAACGGATTCGTGCACAACCGAGTCACCACCCCACTACTCACCGGAAGAAGAGCTCGACAACAAGACGCCTCGCCGCGAGTCACTCCAGCCGAATCCAACGTACGCCGCCATCGCCCAAAGCGAACCATCTGGGCAAGACACCTGGTTCTTGGATAGTTGCTGCGGACAACACATGTGCTCCTCCGGACGCTTCGTACAACGCGAACATCGACTCCAGCGAGAAGTAGTCATCACGGTCGCCAACAACCAGAACCTGCGCACACGACGACAAGGAGTAGTTCAGCTTCAATGAAGAGAGACAAACGTCATACTGCACATGTCAAAGGTACTCATCGCAGAAGGACTCGGTTATAACTTACTGAGTGTTAGGCAGCTGATGGCGAAAGGGATTCACTTGGAAGCCGACAGCACCACCCAGGAGTTTAAGTTATACCACGGGAAGGGCGGCCTCTACATCGGAAGAGCAGTGTTGAAGAACAACGTCTTCGTTCTTGATTTCGTCCCCGACCTGGGCACTGCAGACAGCGACGCCATCGTCAACTTCACCGACTGGACACATCCTCCGGATCTCGATCCCGACTTCAGCCCGGGAGGTTTCTGGTACTCGCACACCATCCCTGAAGCAGAACGAATACGAGCATTAGCAACGATTCAACAAACGGCAGCAGTGGAGACAACATCGGCAGCAGCAGAGACAACATCGGCAGCAGCAGAGACAACATCAGCAGCAGCAGAGACAACAACGACAGCAGGAGAGACAACATCGGCAGCAGCAGAAACAACATCGGCAGCAGCAGGAACAACGACACCAGTCATCGTCGACGAAGCACCACCAACTCCCGCACAGCAGCTGACCCCGACTCAACGAGAATTCCACGGAAGCGCCAAATTCGTCGCCAGCTTCTACTCCAACTCCGACGCGTATCAACGCTCACCCGGACATCGCGCCCCTGAAGACATCTGGCACGCACGCACAGGACATCCATGTGAAAGGAATGAACAGGAATGAATTGACTAAGTCAGAGTTGGGTACAAATACAACCCTAGCAAACTGTACCCCATATGTGCTACCCCACTACAGCCTACAAACATGCATCAGCTATAATAATCTGACACACCCCCATAGGCAAAGTGGGGGAGAACAAGGGGTCACAAGACCAGTCAAGCAAAGCAAAGCAAGCTCAGGGTGGATCACAAAGTCACCACACAGTCCGAGCACAAGAGCAAGGCCAGAGGCCAGTTCACATGCAGGAGTACAGACATATATATAAAACTAGACAAGCAAGAGCAGGTATATATATGTCAAAGTACAAGTAAAGTCAAGAAGAGAGCAAGTGAGGCAAGACAGGTACAAGACCCAGCTGGGTACAAAAGCGCTGATGGTCGCAAGGCGCAAGTGCCTTGGTGAACACATCAGCAGTGTTGGCCTCAGAGGCCACGTAAGCAAGTCGCAACTGACCACGCTGCTGCAGCTCACGAGCAAGGAAGTAGCGGAGAGCAATGTGCTTCGTTCTGTGCTCCAAGCGCTGCTCTCGACACAAGGCCAACATGGCCTTGTTGTCTACGTACAGCACTGGAGGAGAACGAGGCAGCTCTCCAAGGTCAGTCAGCAGGTAGGTGAGCCAGCGAAGCTCCTGTGCAGCCATGGCCCCGGCGTAGATCTCAGCCTCACAACTGGAGCCGAGAACCGAAGACGAGCGAGTAGACCGCCACGAGACAGAGCCGGAACCAAGGCTGAAGGTGTAACCCTGTGACGACCGCTGCGTAGCCTGGTCGTCAGCCCAAGAAGCGTCTGCGTGCCCAGTAAGGACCACTGGACTCCGCCCTCCAAGCACTAGCCCCATGCCCGACGTACTGCACAGGTAGCGCAATACCCTCTTCGCTGCAGCCATGTGCTCTGGTCGGTGTCTCCCAGGAGCAACATAGCGTGCAAGGATGCTCAGAGGGTATGCAAGGTCAGGTCGTGTGCAGGTCATCAGGTACATGAGGCAGCCAACAAGCTCTGCATACGGACCACTCGACTCTACGGACTCATCCGAAGGCAGAGCTGAGAGTGAGTGGCGAGTAGGCAGAGGAGTGGCCTGAGGCGAGGAGTACGTGAAGCCGAAGCGCTGAAGGACCTGCTGCACCATGTGTGACTGAGTCAGGGTAATGGTGCGGCGTGCTCTGTCCCGAGTGATCTGCAAGCTAAGGTAGCTGCGCAGTTCACCCAGGTCTGTGCACGTGTGTCTCTTCAGCAGCTCGGACTTCACGTAGGCGAGTCCAGCAGTGTCCGCTGTGGCAAAGACCAAGTCGTCGACGTACACGAGGATGTAGAACGGCGGCAGGGAAGTGTCGGTGCGAAGAAACAGCGACGGGTCAGCAGTAGAAGGAGCAAACCCAAGAGCCGCAAGCGTAGTCCTCAGTGTGTCGTGCCACTCACGCGGTGCCTGGCGGAGACCGTAGACTGGCCGTCGGAGGCTCCACTGGGTGCCAGGAGGGAAAGTCCCAGTGAAGCCAGGCGGACGGCGCAGCCAGATCTCCTCGTGCAGGCTACCCTGCAGGAACGCAGTGCTGAAGTCGAGAGAGTGAAGCTCGTAGTCGCGCTGAGCGGCAATGTGCAGCAGCACCCGAAGAGTGGTCATCTTCGGGGTGGGAGAGAAGGTCTGAAAGTAGTCAACTCCCTGCCGCTGACTGAAGCCACGAGCCACGTAACGCGCCTTGAAGACAGGCGGCGAGCCCGGCGGCCGCTTCACCCTGAAGATCCACATGCCACTGACGATGTTCGCCCCAGGAGGGGGAACCGCGTCAACGTAGGTGCCTGTGGACTTCCAGGAAGCCATCTCTGCATCCATAGCTGCCTGCCACTGAGAGGAGTAGGGACCCTCTACGGCCTCCGCGTAAGAACGCGGAGTCGGGATGTCTAGTGCATCCGGGTCTCCCTCAGGGGCTAGCAGTACAGACGCGAGACGAGGTGAAGCAGCGGCTAGACACTGGAACTCCTCCTGCCTGTCCTCTAGGACGTCCGTGCCAAGGGCACACTCACCCCCGACGGACGGAGGACAGGCGGACTCAGACTCAGCGACAAGACGAGCACCGTAGTCTAGACGACAGCGCGCAGCAAAGTCGACAAGCTCAGTGACAAGGGCAGACGCAGCAGACGACTCGAAGGAAGGGTCAGTGACAGCAGTAGCAAGGAGACGCGTGACAGTAGGACTGGCAGCACGAAGAGAGTCCGACTCCGGGTCGGCAAGAGCAGGAAGAGAGGAAGCAGGAGGAGAAGGCAAAGGGGCACGCAGAGGAGCAGTGGACGGACGCAGTGACATCCGGTGCGTGCCAGGGACAGGAGGAGGACGCTGACGCGACCCGCGACCACTAGCGCGTGCAGTACGAACAGGCGACGCAGGACGAGACGCAGGCTCACGACGCTCAGTAAGGCCTCCAGTCGGACCAGCGTAGGGAGAAGGAGCAGGCAAAGGGGAGGCAGGCTCTAGCTGTGGCTGTGACCGGACAGGCTGTGGACCCTCTAAGGGAGGAGGAGGAGGAGCAAGACCAAGAACCTGCTCCAGGAGCGGAACGAAGTACGGTCGAGACCGCGCGGCGACGCCAGAAACAGCAGGAACAGAACCAGCAGCTCCGGCCGGAGCACCCACTCCAGCAGCACCTCCAGCAGAACCACCAGAAGCTCCAGAACCTCCAGCAGCAGCACCAGGAGCACCGTCAGTCGGACCACCAACCGCAGGCTCAGCGTCAACGTCCTCAGCAGGACCAGCTCCAGGAGAACCCTCAGACCCAGCAGCTCCAGCACCCACAGGACGAGCACCGCCAGGTCGCGTGGCAGCAGCGCCCTCCGCAGCCGAAGAACCACTAGCACCAGCGGCACGCCTCCAGCGCCGGGCAAACCACTCACGCAGCTCCTGTGGAGAGAGCGGCTCCCGGCGAGACGAAGCACCCCCAGGCACAGCACCTCCAGGCTCGGCACCTCCAGGCTCAGCACCCCCAGGCTCAGCACCCCCAGGCTCAGTACCCCCAGACACAGCACCCCCAGGCTCAGCACCCCCAGGCCCAGCACCCCCAGACTCCGCACCCCCAGGCTCAGCACCCCCAGGCTCAGCACCCCTAGACTCCGCACCCCCAGGCTCAGCTCCCGCAGCAGCACCGGAGTCACCAGTGACCTCGACAGGCTCGACCGCGTCTACCTGAGACACACCTGAAGGGGCAGGACCCTGAGGGGGGAGGGGGACTACTGGGGGGGGACCTGGTACCAAGAAGAGCGGGGGTGGGGGGAGGGACGGAGTGCGGTAGGGGAAGAGGCGGTAGTAGGGTACCGACTCGTCGAACGTGACGTCCTGGGAGGACAGAACACGTCGAGAGGTGGGGTGGTAAAACTGCCACCCAGGGGCGTCGGGGGGGAACCCAAGGAAGACGCAGGGAGAAGCACGAGGGGACAGCTTGTCCGCAGACAGGTCGCGAACAAACGCCCGAGATCCCCAGACCCGGAACGCCGACGCATCGCCAACCTTCCCCGTCCACAACAGAGCTGGGGAGGTCTCCGGTCGAGAGACCCTGGGGTGGAGGTTGATCTGGTGCGCAGCGTACCTGACCGCAAACGGCCACAGAAAATGGGGAGCAGCCGCATGCATCATGGACGTACGAGCGACGTCCATGACCATGCCAATGCGGCGCTCAGCAATCCCATTCTGCTGTGGTGAGTCCGGAAGCGTGAAGGTCTGACGGATGCCTCGCACACGACAGTAGGCACTCAGGAGGGCAGAGGAGAACTCTCCGCCTCTGTCCGAGTGCAGACGCAAAACAGGGAAGTCAGAGCCAAAGCTTCTCCGAAGCTGAAGACGAGCTGCGCGGATCCAGTCGATCAACACCTGAGTGACCTCACCCTTGCTGCGCAAGGGGAAGACTGTGGTGTAACGCGAGTAGTCGTCAACCACCAGCAGGAAGTAGCGCTCCTGACCCTGTCCACGGACGCGGGCTGGGCCCCACACGTCCATGTGAAGCGTCTGCAACGGGGCCTCTGTCGGAGGAAACTGGGAGGAGTGAGGGGCAGCACGCTGGCGCCCCTCGACACAGGGGACACAGGCAGGGCCAGGGCCCGGAGGAAGGGGAGGGAGGGACCGGGGAAGACCAGACACAAGGACCCGCGAGGCCATGCCTCTGAGCCGAAGCAGAGAGGGGTGGCCAAGGCGGTGGTGCCAGAGGAGGGTCTCGTGAGACAGACGACGACACGAACAAGGGGCAGACTCAGGACCAGACCTGGACGCTGCAGCAAACACCTGACCAGACAAAGGGGCCCTACCAGACGCAGTACCTGGAGGAGAAGCAGTGGTCAGTGTGTACAGGCTCGACCCCGGCCGACGTGTAAACGTAGCCAGGTGGCGACCTGTATCCGCCTCCGTACAGTGGGTCACCCGCTGACGAGCAGGGGTGAACTGGTGGACACCTGCATCCTGGAGGTCAGCACCACTCACCAAGTTCGTCGAGAACGAGGGGAGGTAGAGACCAGTCAGGGTGCCAGAGGGGGCCGCCGGACACGGGAGGACAGTGGAGAAGCGAGACAGGACAGGCCCCCCAAAGGGGTCCGCCAGGGACACCGCAACAGGCCGACTCAGCGGCGTGAGAGTGGTGCGGTCCCTAAAGAAGGAGCGAGACGCTCCAGAGTCAAGGGTGAAGGTGTGAGAGGCCGAAGCCGACACAGTACCTGAGAGGGCGGACTCATCAGTACCTGAAAGCACAGACGCACTGGCACCTAGAGCAGCAGCCTCACTAGTACCTGACGCGGCAGTACCAATGCCCGGGTCGGGCGGGAAACACCGGTAACAGTCATCCTCATCACTACCAGTCACAGCATACATAGCAGAGAGAATAGCATCAAAATCAAGATCATAAATAGCTACACCAGCCCTAGACAGCTCTCCCCAGCGGGGGATCTCAGCGGCCTCCGGAAACTGCTGACGCCAGGCGTCGGTCAGGCGGCCAAAGCAGCGACGGGCTGTGTGGGCGCCTGCACACCTCTCCCCTGCATGGTCACCAGTGCGAAGAACGTAGGGGCAGGGACCAAGCGCACCACCGCGCTGACGCTGCAAGTACCACTCACGGAGCTGCTGAGGGCCGGGGACGGTGCGAGAGCGCTGCTGCTGCTGCGGCTGCTGCTGCGGCTGCTGCTGCTGCTGGCGCTGACCACCCCCAGAGCTGCTCCGCTGGGACGAGCCACTCCGACCCCCTCCTCCACCGCCACCCCCGCCTCCACCGCCACCCCCGTCGCCACCGCCACCTCCCCCACCAGGACCGTCGCTCCCACCGCTCCCACCGCCTCCTCCGCTACCACCTCCGCCTCCACCTCCGCCTCCACCGCCGCCACTACTACCTCCACTCCCGCCACCACCCCCCCCGCCACCCCCACTCCCCCCTCCACCCCCACCGCCTCCTCCACCGCCCCCTCTGGCTCCACCCGCTCCCTTGCCCCCCTTGCCCTTGCCAGTGCGGCGTCTGCCACTGGGGGCAGACGCCGCGCCGACCGACTCAAAACCAACGAGGTCGGCCGCAGCGGCAGAGGCGACAGAGGGCAGCAGGGGGGAGGGACCACACCCCTCAAAGATGGGGGTGCGAGGGTCACCCCGAGAGGCCCCTACAGCGACAATACTCTTCTCAGCCGCTAGCAGGGACTCCTCAAGGAGGTCGACAGTGAGAGTGGTGGGACAGACAGAGAGAAACTGGTCCCTAACGACACGAAGGGACTCAGGGAGACGGGTGACAAGAAAGTAGAGAGTGATGTACATGGGAGGAGGGTTCGCAGCGCGGAACTCAGCAGGAAGGGCAGCGCGGTAGCGGGTGTCACTAGCGCGGAGGTGGGTAACGAGGTCAGCGACAGTGGGAAAGGAAGCGAGGTCAGGGAAGAGAAACGGTAGCATGAGGCGGCTAAGGGTAGCGGAGGAAGGGGAGGAGTAGCGCGCAACTACAGCGTCGTACAAGGCCTGAGCGGTCTTGCACTGACTAAAGTGGGCACGCTCAGAGGAAGGGAGGTGGCGACGCACAGCAAGACGTGCAGCAGCATCGCGGGTCGCCCACTTGGAGCGAACGGCAGAGTCAGCATCAGCAGGCGGGGCAGGGACAGCGCCAGAGACAAAGTCAAAGAGAGAGACCTCATCTACCGCATCACACAGTAAGTACAGCTGCAGGTCCTCGATCCAGACGGCAAAGTCAATGGCCCTCCCCTCAGCGTCAAAAGTGAGAACATTGGGGGTGGCCATGGCAGCAGCTGAAAGTCTCACCGGGATGGGAGAGTCGGGTAGGTCAGCAGCAGGCGGCTCGGGCTGCTCGGGCGGCTCGGGCGGCTCGGGCGGCTCGGGCGACTCGGGCGGCTCGGGCGGCTCGGGCGACTCAGGTACCGGGCGGCTCGGCTGCTGCTGGGCGGCTCGGCTGCTGCTGGGCGGTTCGGCTGCTGCTGGGCGGCTCGGCTGCTGCTGGGCGGCTCGGCTGCTGCTGGGCGGCTCGGCTGCTGCTGGGCGGCTCGGCTGCTGTTGGGCGGCTCGGCTGCTGCTGGGCGGCTCGGCTGCAGTGTAGTGGCGGGGCCGGGACAAGGGACGGCGGGGCCGTCAGGGTGCAGCGGTGGGGCCGAGACAGGGGACGGCGGGGCCGTCAGGGTGCAGTGGCGGAGCCGGGACAGGCGCAGTGGCGGGGCCGCAGGAAGCACCCGCGGCTGAGCAGGCTGCGGGGCCGCGTCGTAGGAGGCGGCAGGGCCGCGGCTGAGCAGGCGGCAGAGGCCGCGTCGTAGAGGGCGGCGGGGCCGCGGCTGAGCAGGCGGCGGAGGCCGCGTCGTAGCGGGCGGCGGGGTCGCGGCTGAGCAGGCGGCGGAGGCCGCGGCGTCTGCAGGCGGCGGAGGCCGCGTCGTAGAGGGCGGCGGGGCCGCGGCTGAGCAGGCGGCGGGGCCGCGTCTTAGCAGGCGGCGGGGCCGCGTCTTAGCAGGCGGCGGGGCCGCGTCTTAGCAGGCGGCGGGGCCGCGTCCGAGTAGGCGGCGGGGCCGCGACTGGGTGGCGGGGCCGCGACTTAGTGGCGGGGCCGCGACGTAAGGGCGGGGCCGCGACTGGACGGCGGGGCCGCGAACGAAGGGCGGCGGGGCCGCAGGGGAAGGGCAACTCGGGGGGGTCGCTAAAAAAAAGGATCGCGCGCCTCGGGGCGCGCTTCGGTGGGCCCTAGGCGAAGTTCCCACAGGGAACCCGCTCTATACCATGTGAAAGGAATGAACAGGAATGAATTGACTAAGTCAGAGTTGGGTACAAATACAACCCTAGCAAACTGTACCCCATATGTGCTACCCCACTACAGCCTACAAACATGCATCAGCTATAATAATCTGACAATCCAAGCAATACAGTGCTAAATAACACAATACGAGCAGGAGTCCTAGACAAGGACTCACTACTACTACCTGACGGCAGAGAACTTCAACGTGCACGAGGGACTTGCCTCATTTGCCCCGAAGCCGACTTACCACATCGACCGTTTTCTTCTCACCACAACCCGAGCGCACCTGCATACGCACCACTCGAAAAAGTATACAGCGACATCCTCTTCAATCGAGAACCAGGACAAATCACCTACAATTACACGATCACCTTCATCGACGCCGCCACTCGATATGTCTGGCATCGAACCCTACCCAGCCGCGACATGGCACTCGCAGCGTTCGTCGCCTGGCTACCGATAGCAGAGAGGGAATCAGGAACACAGCTGAAAAGCTTCCAGTCAGACGGAGGTGGCGAATACACCTCTCAGCGCTTCAAGCAGTACCTGGCGGAAAGGGGAATCAAGCAACTCCTCTCCCTTCCCTACGCCCATCAGCAGCAAGGTGTGGCAGAAAGAATGAACAGGACTCTGCAAAATAGCATGCGCAAGCTGCTACGTGGCATGCGGCTACCCAATCACCAGTGGCCAGCAGCAATGGACCATGCTGTCATGCTGCACAACTTGCTGTCGTCGTCGTCACTCCCGAACAACGCCTCACCGCATCTGCTGTGGACAGGAAAGCTGGGCAGCACAAAAATGTTACGAGTTTTCGGGTGCATGGTACAGTACCGACCCCCAGAAGCACGAGCGGGAAGATTTTCGCAACGGGCACAGTGGGGACTACACCTCGGCATCGAGAAAAATTGCAACGCGTGGAAAATCTTCGATGTCCACTCAAAGGAAACAGTAGCAGCACGTGATGTGATCTTCTACGAGCGACTCACCCTTCAAACGTACCTCGCCAACTTGCACGAGAATCAGGACCCCACAGGTGGCTTTCGTGGTGACCGAGCCTTCGCCTCAGCAGCGGACGAAGCAGACTGGGATGAACAGAACGTAGACAACGCATCGGAAGAAGCCGGACCTCTCCCGTTCTGCTCCGTCGACGTGCCCATGGACGAAGAAAATCCTCGCGAGAGTGTCAACGCCGAAGTCTTCTACCACTTCGCCGACAACGGTTACGTAACACCTACGACAGTCAACACAAACGAAGCAGAAAGTATAGGGCCACATTTCATACCCGATCCAGAAGCGGGAGACGAAGCAGCTTATCCCGAGGACCCAACACTCCCCCGATACTGACAGACTGGACTGCAAATCCTTGGTCTCGTCACCGCAGTCCACGGCAACGCACTTCCTAAAGAGCCTGCGACAGTTTAGCAGGCTCTGGGGGGGGAACACAGGGAGAAATGTTGTGAAGCCATGGACAGAGAATTGAAGGCATTAGAGGAACGCAACACCTGATAGGTCGTTCCTGCAAGCGTGGCACGGAACAAGACCATTCTCACCGGGAAATGGGTTTTCCGTGTCAGATTATATTTAGCTGATGCATGTATTGTAGGCTGCTGTTGGGGTAGACCATAGGGGGTAAAACCCAATTAGGGTTGGTACTTGTATCCTTGTTTCATTCCATAGTGCATCCATTCTCTCTAATCTCGACATGGTATAGAGCGGGTCCTTCCTAAGGACCATTTTTTTTAAGGGCCCACCAACGAAATTTTCTCTGCCCGGAGCGCGCCCTCCTCTCCCCGAGGCGCGCTCCCCCTAGTCCCTCTCGCGCTGCCCTTGTGACCCCCGCGAGTCGCGCGCGCGACCTTTTTTTTCACGCGCGCGACCCGGGCCACGTCGCGCTGGCCTTACGGCCGCGTCGCGCCGCCCTCGCGGCTCTGCTGCGTCGCGCCGCCCTCGCGGCCCCCTAGCGCCGCCCACGCGGCCCCGCCGTCCCCTCTGCCGGCCCCGCCGCTACATCCGACGGCCCCGCCGTCCCCTCTGCCGGCCCCGCCGCTGCACCTGACGGCCTCGCCGTCCCCTCTGCCGGCCCCGCCGCTGCACCCGACGGCCCCGCCGTCCCCTCTACCGGCCCCGCCGCTGCACCCGACGGCCCCGCCGTCCCCTCTGCCGACCTCGCCGCTGCACCCGACGGCCCCGCCGTCCCCTCTACCGGCCCCGCCGCTGCTTCACACGGCCCCGCCGCTGCACCTGAAGGCCCCGCCGTCCCCTCTGACGGCCCCGCCACTACGCCTGCCGGCCCCGCCACTACCCCTGACGGCCCCGCTGCTGCACCTGCCGGCCCCGCTGCTGCACCTACCGGCCCCGCCACTGCACCTGACGGCCCCGCCGCTGCGTCTCCCGGCCCCGCCACTGCATCTCCCGGCCCCGCCGCTGCATCTCCCGGCCCCGCCGCCCCAGCAGCTGAGCCGCCACAGCAGCCGAGCCGCCCCAGCAGCCGAGCCGCCCCAGCAGCCGAGCCGCCCCAGCAGTCGAGCCGCCCCAGCAGCCGAGCCGCCCCTGCAGCCGAGCCGCCCCAGCAGCCGAGCCGCCCGAGCCGCCCGAGCCGCCGAGCCGCCCGAGCCGCCCAGCAGCCGAGCCGCCGAGCCGCCTGAGCCGCCCGAGCCACCTGCACTGCCCTGTCTGGTGAGCACTGAGCTTTACTCTCCGCACTGCCCTCACCCTACTACTGTCATGGCTACCCCCAGTGTCCTCACCCTTGACGCTGAGGGCAGAGCCATCGACTTTGACGTGTGGGTAGACGACCTGCTGCTTTTCCTACAGTGCGACAGAGCTGACGGCCTCTCTCTCTTTGATCTCACTTCTGGTGCCTCTCCCGCCCCTGCTGCTACTGAGGATGCCACTGTTCGCTCACAGTGGGCCACACGCGATGCTGCTGCACGTCTTGCTGGGCGTCGCCACCTCCCTCCCTCTGAGCGTGCACACTTTGGGTCGTACAAGAGTGCTCATACCTTGTACGACGCCGTTATTGCACGCTACTCCTCCCCTGCCACTGCTGCACTGAGCCGCCTCATGCTACCGTACCTCTTTCCCGACCTTGCTGCTTTTGCCACAGTCGCCGACCTCATTACCCACCTGCGCACTAGTGACGCTCGCTACCGCGCTGCGCTTCCTGCTGAGTTCTGCGCCAAGAACCCCCCCCCCCATGTACATCACTCTCTACTACATTGTCACCCGCCTCCCTGACTCCCTTCGCGGAGTCAGGGACGACTTACTCTCAGTCTGCCCCACCACTCTCACTGTTGACCTCCTCGAGAAGTCCCTCCTAGCGGCCGAGAAGAGCATTCTCGCTGTAGGGGCCTCTCGTGGTGACCCGCGCGCCCCCATCTTTGAGGGGTATTCCCCCTCCCCCCTCCTGCCCTCTCTCGCCTCTGTTGCTACGGCCGACCTAGTTGGTTTTGAGTCGGTCGGTGCGGCGTCTGCCCCCAGTGGGAGACGTTGCCCTGGCAAGGGCAAGGGGGGCAGGGGCGGTGGTGGAGGCGGCGGGGGCGGTGGAGGCAGCGGTGGAGGCAGCGGAGGAGGTGGGGGTGGTAGCGGTAGTGGTGGCGGGGGTGGAGGTGTCAGCGGCGGCAGTGGAGGCGGGGGCGGCGGCGGCGGTGGTGGTGGGAGTGGAGGCGGGGGCGGCGGTGGTGGCAGCGACGGTGGGAGTGGCGGTGGACGCGGAGGTGGTGGCGGCGGCGGCGGCGGAGGCGGCGGCGGAGGTCGTGGCTCGTCGCAGAGGAGTGGCTCCGGTGGTGGTCAGCGCCAGCAGCAGCAGCGTGGTAAGGAGACTCTCTCCCCGCAGCAGCTCCGTGAGTGGTACGCTGCACGTCAGCAGGGTGGGGGTACTGGTCCGTGCACCTACGTCCTGCGCACTGGCGACCGTGCGGGTGAGCCGTGTGGTGGTCCACACTCCACCCAGCACTGCTTCGGCCGCCTCACTGACGCTTGGCGCAGCCAGTTTCCTGACGCCTCTGAGATCCCTCGCTGGGACCAGCTATCTAGGGCAGGAATAGCTATCTTTGATCTTGACTTTGATGCTATTCTTCGTGCCATGTATTCTGTGACTATTAGTAAGGAGGGTGACTGTTACCGGTGTTTCCCGCCCGACCCGGGCATTGGTACTGCGGCTCTAGGTGCTGTTGAGGCTGCTGCTCCAGGTGCTGGTGAGGCTGTCGCTCTAGGTGCCAGTGAGTCTGTGTCCTCAGGTGCTGGTGAGTCTGCTCTCTCAGGTACTGCGTCGGCTCCGCCCTCTCTCACCTTCACTCTTGACTCAGGAGCGTCTCGCTCCTTCTTTCGAGACCGCACCACACTCACGCCGCTTAGTCGGCTAGTGGAAGTCTCCCTGGCGGACCCCTCTGGGGGTCCTGTTCTGGCTCGCTACTCCACTGTCCTTCCGTGCCCTGCGGTCCCGTCTGGCTCCCTGTCCGGTCTCTACCTCCCCTCGTTCTCTACGAACTTGGTGGCGGGTGCTGACCTACAGGATGCAGGGGTTGACCAGTTCACCCCTGCGCGCCGACGGGACACCCACTGCACGGACGCGGACACGGGTCGACACTTGACCACATTCACACGTGGGCCGGGGTCGAGCCTGTACACACTCACTGTTCCGTCTCCTCCTCCTGCGTCTGGTCAGGTAGCTGCGTCGGGTCAGGTGTTTGCTGCAGCGTCCAGGTCTGGTCCTGAGTCTTTCCCCTGCTCGTGTCGCCTCCTGTCCCACGAGACCCTCCTGTGGCACCACCGCATGGGTCACCCCTCCCTGCCTCGTCTCCGGGGCATGGCCTCTCGCCTTCTTGTCTCTGGTCTTCCCCGGTCCCTCCCTCCCCTTCCTCCGGGGCCTGGCCCTCCCTGTGTCCCCTGTGTCGAGGGTCGCCTGCGGGCTACCCCTCACTCCTCCCCGTTTCCTCCGACGGAGGCCCCGATGCAGACGCTTCACATGGACGTGTGGGGCCCTGCCCGCGTCCGTGGACAGGGTCACGAGCGCTACTTCCTGCTGGTGGTTGACGACTACTCGCGTTACACCACAGTCTTCCCCTTGCGCAGCAAGGGTGAGGTCACTGAGGTGTTGATCGACTGGATCCGCGCAGCTCATCTCCAGCTCAGGCGGAGCTTCGGCTCGGACTTTCCTGTTTTGCGTCTGCACTCGGACAGAGGCGGAGAGTTCTCCTCCGGCCTTCTGCGAGCCTACTGTCGTGCACGAGGCATCCGCCAGACCTTCACGCTTCCGGACTCTCCACAGCAGAATGGGATTGCTGAGCGCCGCATCGGCATAGTCATGGACGTCGCCCGTACGTCCATGGTGCATGCGGCTGCCCCCCATTTTCTGTGGCCGTTTGCGGTTCGGTACGCCGCGCATCAGATCAACCTTCAGCCCAGGGTCTCCAGATCGGAGACTTCCCCAGCTTTGCTGTGGACGGGGAAGGTTGGCGATGCGTCGGCGTTCCGTGTCTGGGGATCTCGGGCGTTTGTCCGCGACTTGTCTGCGGACAAGCTGTCCCGTCGTGCTGCTCCTTGCGTCCGCCGCGAGTGCGCGCGCGCCCGCCGCGCCCTCCGCGCCAGCCGCGAGTGCGCGCGCCCGTCGCGAGTGCGCGCGCCCGCCGCGCCCGCCGCGAGTGCGCGCGCCCGCTGCGCCAGCCGCGAGTGCGCGCGCCCGCCGCGCCCGCCGCGAGTGCGCGCGCCCGCCGCGCCCGCCGCGCCCGCCGCGATGTGCGCGCGCCCGCCGCGCCCCGCCGCCCCCCTCCGCGCATGCGCGCGCCCGCCGCGCCCGCCGCGCCCGCCGCCCCCTCCGCGCGTGCGCGCGCCCGCCGCGCCCGCCGCCCCCGCCGCCCCCTCCGCGCGTGCGCGCGCGCCCGCCGCCCCCGCCGCCCCCTCCGCGCGTGCGCGCGCCCGCCGCGCCCGCCGCCCCCGCCGCCCCCTCCGCGCGTGCGCGCGCGCCGCCGCCCCCACCGCCCCCTCCGCACGTGCGCGCGCCCGCCGCGCCCCGCCGCCCCCGCCGCCCCCTCCGCGCGTGCGCGCGCGCCCGCCGCCCCCGCCCCCCCCGCCGCCCCCTCCGCGCGTGCGCGCGCGCTCGCCGCCCCCGCCGCCCCCGCCGCCCCCTCCGCGCGTGCGCGCGCCTGCCGCCCCCGCCGCCCCGGCCGCCCCCTCCGCGCGTGCGCGCGCCCGCCGCCCCCGCCGCCCCCTCCGCACGTGCGCGCAGCCCGCCGCCCCCGCCGCCCCCTCCGCGCGTGCGCGCGCCCGCCGCCCCCCGCCGCCCCCGCCGCCCCCTCCGCGCGTGCGCGCCTGCCCGCCGCGCCCCGCCGCCCCCGCCGCCCCCCTCCGCGCGTGCGCGCGCCCGCCGCGCCCGCCGCCCCCCCGCCGCCCCTTCCGCGCGTGCGCGCGCCCGCCGCGCCCCGCCGCCCCCGCCGCCCCCTCCGCGCGTGCGCGCGCCCGCCGCGCCCGCCGCCCCCCGCCGCCCCCTTCCGCGCGTGCGCGCGCCCGCCGCCCGCGCCGCCCCCGCCGCCCCCATCCGCGCGTGCGCGCGGCCCGCCGCCCCCGCCGCCCCCGCCGCCCCCTCCGCGCGTGCGCGCGCCCGCCGCCCCCGCCGCCCCCGCCGCCCCCTCCGCGCGTGCGCGCGCCCGCCGCCCCCGCCGCCCCGGCCGCCCCCTCCGCGCGTGCGCGCGCCCTACGCCCCTGCCGCCCCCTCCGCCACGTGCGCGCGCCCGCCGCGCCCGCCCGCCCCCGCCGCCCCCTCCGCGCGTGCGCGCGCCGCCGCCCGCCGCCGCCCCCGCCGCCCCCTCCGCGCGTGCGCGCGCCCGCGCCCCCGCCGCCCCCGCCGCCCCCTCGCGCGTGCGCGCGCCCGCTGCACCCTGCCGCCCCGGCCGCCCCCTCCGCGCGTGCGCGCGCCCGCCGCCCCCGCCGCCCCCCTCCGCGCGTGCTCGCGCCGCCCGCCGCCCCCGCCGCCCCCTCCGCGCGTGCGCGCGCCCGCCGCCCCCCGCCGCCCCCTCCGCGCGTGCGCTGCGCCCGCCGCCCCCCGCCGCCCCCCCTCCGGCGCGTGCGGCGCGCCCGCCGCCCCCGCACGCCCCCTCCGCGCGTGCGCGCGCCCGCCGCCCCCGCCGCCCCCTCCGCGCGTGCGCGCGCCCCGCCGCCCCCGCCGCCCCCTCCGCGCTGTGGCGCGCGCCCCGCCCGCCCCCCGCCGCCACCTCCGCGCGTGCGCGCGCCCGCCGCCCCCCGCCGCCCCCTCCCTCCCCCGCGCCGTGCGCGTGCCCGCCGCCCCCGCCGCCCCCGCCGCCCCCTCGGCGCGTGCGCGCGCCCGCCGCCCCCGCCGCCCCCTCCGCGCGTGCGCGCTTCCGCCGCCCCCCGCCGCCCCCTCCGCGCGTGCGCGCGCGCCCGCCGCCCCCGCCGCCCCCTCCGCGCGTGCGCGCGCCGCCGCCCCCGCCGCCCCATCCGCGCGTGTGCGCGCCCGCCGCCCCCGCCGCCCCCCTCCTCACGTGCTGTTCCTTGGCCTTCATGGCGTCTGCGTGCGCTGTGATGGCATCTGCACCCACCAGCACGCACACATGGTGGTCAGGGGAAACGAGATCTCAACTTAAGAATGGGTAAGGGGAAAGGGGAATCAGCAAGGGATGCATGAAGCGATGCGAGATACAGGGAAAGTAGGGGAGAGTGGAGAGATGTAGGAAGGTGAACGGTGAAAGAAAGAAAGTTTCGGGTATATAAGAGGAGCACGGATTGAGTGAGTAGAAAGGTTAGAATTAACAGCGTTCGCTTAATTCGTCATCTTTCATGGCACAGCCATCTGATGGCCATTCGATTGTGTACATCAATTTCATAAAAAAAACAGTTTCAGTCATAATACAAAGGAATAGGGCGGGATTATGGTCAACACAAGGACACGACGGGAAAGATGCAGCGCAACGCTAACAGAAGTGCTTCTCACGTCCACGAGTCCTCCATCTCCTCAGAAGCTTCGACAAGTGTGGAGAGCACACTACGCACAAGAGGTGCATGCAATATGCAGTACGTGACATGTGCCCACCTGTCGTGCATCACAGCACCAGCGCACCTCTGCCATGCCAGGTTGCGACAAGGCATGCACCATGGCTTCTCTCCACGTCCACCCCGGCTCGTCATGCAACGCTCTCCCGTCCAACCGGTCTGCAACCCGCGGCACCACTTTGAGAATCTCAGCCACCCGCTCCTCCACACACCCCCGCACCTCCTCCATCGCCCTCTCCACTTCTTCCATCGCCCCCCTCAACCCCTCCTCTCCCCCATTTTCTCTCACTACTACACCATTTCCCTTCCCCTCCACGTCTCTCTGCTTCTTCCCCTCCCCACTCGCCCTCTCCACTGGCTCCCGGAGCCTCTTACTCGACGGAATCCGCTCCCCAGCCTCCGCGCCTTCCCCCACGCCCCGTTCACCGCACCCAACCGGTTCCTCACAGGGCATCTTCTCCACCTTCACCACTCTTGTGCCCTCCACTCCACGCCCATACCTCCCGGCATCACCGTCCGCTCGCCCCCCATCCTCCTCCGCCTTCACCGCCTCCCCCACTGCCGTCCCTTGCGCGTCCTCCCCCACCCCTCGCGCACATCTCCCCCCCTGTGCGCGGACCTGCCTCATGCCACTCGCGTGGTCCCCCGCACGTCCTCTGCAGCTGCAGAAAGGAAGCGCAAGAACTGTGCCGCGGGGAGTGGGATCGGGAAGCGGAGGAATGGACGGGAGTCGGGAGGTTCTATGGTCGGAGGGTGTGGGGAACCATGGGGGGAGAGACAAGCGGAGAGAGGCAAGATGGGTGGGAGCGATGGGTTAGGGGACGGAAGAGGCATGAATCGGAGGGAGGCAGGCAGGAGCAGGGTAGAGCAGGAGGAGAGAGAGAGCGGGGCAAGGGAGGGGGATTACAGAGCAGAATGACATGCTGATGTGGCACGATGGGAAGAGCGGCTTGAGCACACCTACATGGGTTTCGGCAAATGCGCTTCCACTCTCTCGCGATTTCGCTTCGCTGCCCCGCTTAAAACCGGAGTCTCAAGTTTCCCGTAGTTGCCTCATCCTTCCTACCTTTGGTTGGGTCACAAAGTCCAACCAACCTTCCTACCTTTGGTTTTGTCACTAAGTCCAACCAACCTTCCTACTTTTGAAACCTGTGGACCCTGGGTTTTAACCGGGGCTCGTAGTACTTGTTCTCGATCCACACAGCGGCTCCCCTAATCCTCCCAGCTTCCTCCTCGATCTTCTCTGCCAGCTGCGCCACCACTCTCCCTGCCTCCCTCACCGCTCCTAACACCTCCTTTTCCCTCCTTTTTCTTGCCACGGCAGCGTCACGCGCCACCTCCCCCAGCCGCGTCTCCTCCTCACCCGCCATCCGCCGCGCCTCTCTCTGCCTTGTCGCGCTCACCAGCTTGTCCGCCCTCGCTCACCTCCACCGTTGCTCTCAGTGGCTCGCAGGATCGCTCTCGCGGCTCGAGATCTGAACGGTACGAGAAGCGGAAAGCCGTGACGACCCAAGAAGGTAGCTGCTACGGTGTGAGGGCCTTTTGGAGCAAGCAGTGTGAGCACTCCATTCCAAGATTTTCCCCTTGGAAATCCCTACCTCAATGAGGGAAACCGCAAGGTTCGCGTCTACCATACCCGCTGGTAACCTCGGGTTGAGGCAACTGCCATGCACATGCGTTGGCGCGGCATGCGAGGCACTGGGAACATCGCGGCCGTTGCCGGGGGGGACAAACTCGGCTCGGGGCGCATTCGCAATACATGGTTAACCGGAGTCGTGTCAGCATGTGGAATGGGGCATGAAGACGCCGCGACGATGTGCCACTACCGAAGTGTGCTGCGCGGGAGAACAATTTCCAGTAGAGTAACCCACGCGCGAAAATACACCCGTGTTTGCGTTTGCGAGGAAATTCGGATCTGACATTTGTGTTTTGTATCCCTCTTGCTCCTTTCAGAGCAGCCCATTCCTTTCGCAAATCCCAAACTGATCAATTCCCACCTACCAGATTCTTTACAGAATGCGCACGGGCGTCCAAAGTTCCGCCTGTCATCCCGCATGCCGTTCCGCCAGCGTCGTTCCGCCTTTCGCTCAGTGACCACCCCTGCGCAGCGCGTCTCGCCTTGAGGTCATCTCCCGCCGACGCGCACTCCAACGCCCTCTGCGCCGCGCTGTCTCGTCGTCGCCGCTGCTCCCATCTGCTGCATCCGCACTTTTGCGCCTCCCCTCGCTCAGGCCCGCACAGTGGAAGGTCAACCCATAATGGGTTTGGCCCCAACCCACTGTTGGTAGATATCTACCCCACAAAACCGCCGCACACCCACACCGCCCTGTGCCCCGCGTGCCCTCAGCCCCGCGTGCCCTCATCCCAAAAATCGTGGGCGCCTGTCAGTATGTTTGAGAAAGTCACCTTCCAAGAGTGGCGGGTTGGGTGCAAGCCTGTCGATTCAAGGGCATATGCCCTTAATGCCCTGAACATTCCGGGCTACTTTTGCTCCAGCTCGACTGCATGAAGTGTTGGATTTGCACTGCACCCGTGCCACTAAGTGCCTCGGTCGACTCTTCCCCGGATGCATTAAGGGCCGAAACCAGGCCTTCCCCTGTCTGAAAGTTTTGGTTTCCGATTGTAGGACCCCCCCTGCCTTCCGAGGCTGCCCAACCCCCCCCCCCCCCCCCCCCCCCTCCCCGCATTTTTCCTTAGGTTGCACGAGAGCACGCCAAGTGGTTTTTTCCCTTAGCGTTTTCTAGCCAATCCCATGTTTGTAAAGTGTCTAAGTCAAAGTCAGCTTGGTTTGGAGCACCCGAATTTTCCCTTAGCGTCCAATACAGCTGGGAGGTCCTAGGCTGGAAAACCCATCAGTTCACACTAATAGTACGACATGAAAGACGACCACCTCGGAAGTGCTTTGCGATTGTACACACGAGTTTAAATGACTTCTTTGCTGACGATGTTTTGCCCTACGACCCCCCTCCTCCCCTCCCCACCACTTCCCCCCTTGCTGTAGGTATACACATGAGTCGTATTAGCTTACTCCTTCCCTCTGCTAAGTAATAGGTTAACATCCGCCTTTGTGCCATTATGGTTCACGTACATTTTTTTAGGACGCCTGGATTTCAAGTTTTGATTTTGACCTGCGCCCGTGATCGTTAAGGGCTAAAAAACGGTCACCTTAGTCAAAATCAGGGCCAAACTTCGAGCAGCTCAAGACTCAAAGTGTTGATCCCAAGGACTTCGACAGGCCTGCTTGGGTGTATGTTGGTGGTATGTCAAGTGTCCCTGTAGTTACTTTCTCGCAGCTTTCCAGGTTCGGAACGTAGCCAGCTCGGTTCAGTTCGAAGTAACTCACACGTAGATTTGCACATCCAACAAATCCCAGCCTCAGGAGGTGCGTGGTTTGGAATTCGAAACCTGTGGCTTCGGCTAGGGCTCTACACTCGAAAAATCTATGTGAAGAGCTGGTAACCTTGGTGGCAGTTACACAATATATTTTGTATCTATTTCCCACATTTGCTTATTTGCTGTTTGTAGAGCTTGCTTTTTGCTTGAACAAACAGACCCAGACTCAGTGACAAGACTAGCAGCGTAGTCTAGACGACAGCGAGCAGCAAAGTCGACGAGCTCAGCAACTAGGGCAGACGCAGCAGTGGACTCAAAAGAAGGGTCAGTGACGACAGTCGCAAGGAGACGCGTGACAGTAGGACTGGCAGCACGAAGAGAGTCTGACTCCGGGTCGGCAAGAGCAGGAAGAGAAGACTCAGGAGGAGAAGGCAACGGGGCACGCAGAGGAGCAGTGGACGGACGCAGAGACATCCGGTGCGTGCCAGGGACAGGAGGAGGACGCTGACGAGAAGTACGACCACTAGCGCGAGCAGGACGGACAGGCGACGTAGGGCGAGACGCAGGCTCACGATGCTCAGCAAGACCTCCAGTAGGACCCGTGTAGGGAGAAGGAGCAGGCAGTGGGGAGGCGGGCTGTAACTGTAACTGTGACGGGACAGGCTGTGGACACTCTAAGGGAGGAGGAGGACCAGTAGAAGGCGGGAGACCAAGAACCTGCTGAAGAAGCGGAACGAAGTACAGCCGAGGCCGCGCGGCGACTCCAGACACAGCAGGGACAGCACCAGCACCCCCAGCGGCAGCACCAGCTCCAGCAGCACCTCCAGCTCCAGGAACTCCAACAGCACCGCCGCCAGGACCGACACCAGTAGCCTCAGCGCCAACACCCTCAGCAGCTCCAGCTCCAGAAGCACCCGCCGGCCCAGCAGCTCCAGTACCTCCAGTACGAGTACCTCCAAGACTGGCGGCACCAGCACCCTCAGCAGCCGAAGAAACTCCAGCCCCAGCAGAACGCCTCCAGCGTCGGCCAACCCACTCTCGCAGCTCCTGTGGAGAGAGTGGCTCCCGCCAAGACGAAGCACCCGGAGAAACTCCAGGCCCAGCACCTCCGGACGCCTCACAAGCAGGCCCAGCTCCCTTTGGCTCAGTACCTCCAGTCGTAGCACCCCCAGGCTCAGCACCCCCAGACTCAGCACCCCCAGGTGTAGCACCCCCAGGCTCAGCACCCCTAGTCGCAGCACCCCCAGGCTCAGCACCCCCAGGCGTAGCACCCACACGCTCAGCACCCCCAGAGTCAGCACCCGCAGGCTCAGCACCCTCAGCAGCACCAGAGTCACCAGTGACCTCGACAAGCTCGACTGCGTCTACCTGGGACACACCTGAAGGGGACGGACCCTGAGGGGGGAGGGGGTCTACCGGAGGGGGACCTGGTACAAGGAAGAGCGGCGGCGGGGGGAGGGACGGAGTGCGATAGGGGAAGAGGCGGTAGTAGGGGACCGACTCGTCAAGCGTGACGTCCTGGGAGGACAGAACACCGCGAGAGGTGGGGTGGTAGAACTGCCACCCTGGCGCGTCAGGGGGGAAACCCATGAAGACGCAAGGAGCAGCACGAGGGGACAGCCTGTCCACAGACAAGTCGCGGACAAACGCATGAGATCCCCAGACACGGAACGCAGACGCATCGCCAACCCTCCCCGTCCATAGCAGGGCTGGGGAGTTCTCCGGCCTGGAGACCCTGGGGTGAAGGTTGATCTGATGCGCCGCGTACCGAACCGCAAACGGCCACAGAAAATGGGGGGCAACCGCATGCATCATGGACGTACGAGCGACGTCCATGACCATGCCAATGCGGCGCTCAGCAATCCCATTTTTCTGTGGAGAGTCCGGAAGCCTGAAGGTCTAGCGATGCCTCGTGCACGACAGTAGGCTCGCAGAAGGCTAGAGGAGAACTCTCCGCCTATGTCAGAGTGCAGACGCAGAACAGGAAAGTCCGAGCCGAAGCTCTGCCTGAGTTGGAGACGAGCTGCGCGGATCCAGTCGATCAACACCTCAGTGAAATCACCCTTGCTGTGCAAGGGGAAGACTGTGGTGTAACGCGAGTAGTCGTCAACCACCAACAGGAAGTAGCGCTCGTGACCCTGTCCACGGCACGGGCCGGGCCCCACACGTCCATGTGAAGCGTCTGCAGCGGGGCCTCTGTCGGAGGAAACAGGGAGGTGTGAGGGGCAGCCTGCTGCCGCCCCTCGACAAAGGGGACACAGGTAGGGCCAGGCCCCGGAGGAAGGGGAGGGAGGGACCGGGGAAGACCAGAGACAAGGACACGAGAGGCCATGCCTCGGAGACGAAGCAGGGAGGGGTGACCAAGGCGGTGGTGCCAAAGAAGAGTCTCGTGAGACAGGCGGCGACACGAGCAGGGGGCAGACTCATGACCAGACCTGGACGCTGCGATAAACACCTGACCCGAAGTAGCTACCTGACCAGACGCAGGGACAGAGGGAGACGTAGTGGATAGTGTGTACAGGCTCGACCCCGGCCGAAGAGTAAACGTGGCCAAGTGTCAGCCCGTCCGAGCGTTAGTGCAGTGGGTCACCCGCTGGCTCGCAGGAGTGAACTGGTGAACTCTCCCATCCTGAAGGTCAGCGCCACTCACCAAGTTCGTAGAGAACGAGGAGAGGTAAAGACCAGACAGGGTGCCAGAGGGAGCCGCCGGACATGGGAGGACAGTGGAGAAGTGAGCAAGGACAGGACCCCCAGAGGGGTATGCCAGAGAGACCGCAACTGGCCGACCAAGCGGCGTGAGTGTGGTGCGGTCCCGAAAGAAGGAGCGAGACGCCCGAGAGTCAAGGGTGAAGGTGAGGGAGGCCGAAGCCGACTCGGTACCTGAGAGCGCGGACTCACCAGCACCTGAGGAAGCAGACGCACTAGCACCTAGAGCAGCAGCCTCGCTAGCACCTAGAGCAGCAACCTCACCAGTACCTAGAGCAGCAGTCTCAATGCCCGGGTCGGGCGGGAAACACCTGTAACAGTCACCCTCATCACTAATAGTCACAGCATACATGGCAGCAAGAATAGCATCAAAGTCAAGATCAAAGATAGCTACGCCCGCCCTAGACAGCTCACCCCAGCGGGGGATCTCCGTGGCCTCCGGAAACTGGTGACGCCAAGCGTCCGTCAGGCGGCCAAAGCAGCGCTGGGTGGGGTGCGCACCCCCACACTGCTCACCCGTGCGGTCGCCGGTGCGTAGGACGTAGGTGCACGGACCAGTACCCCCACCCCGCTGGCGTGCAGCGTACAACTCACGGAGCTGCTGAGGGTGGGGGATGTCAAGAGTGCGCTGCTGCTGCTGCTAGCGCTGACCACCGGAGCCGACCCTCTGCGCAGCGCCACCCCGGCCAGCTCCACCTCCTCCGCCACCGCCTCCTCCACCGCCGCCACCCCCCGCCACCTCCGCTCACACCGCCACCGCCGCCGCCTCCGCCTCCGCTGCCGCCAGCGACACCTCCACCCCCGCCACCACCCCCACCGCCACCCCCACCCCCTCCGCCGCCTCCACCGCCCCCGCTAGCTCCTCCAGCGCCCCTGCCCCCCTTGCCCTTGCCAGGGCGGCGTCTCCCGCTAGGGGTAGACGTCGCACCGACCGACTCAAGCCCAACGAGGTCGGCCGCAGCAGCAGAGGCAACAGAGGGCAAAAGAGGGGAGGTGGAACACCCCTCAATGATGGGGGTGCGCGGGTCACCACGAGAGGCTCCTACAGCGACTATGCTCTTCTTAGCTGCGAAGAGGGCCTTCTCGAGGAGGTCAACAGTGAGAGTGGTGGGACAGACTGAGAGGAAGTGGTCCCTGACTACGCGAAGGGAGTCAGGGAGGCGGGTGACTATGTAGTAGAGAGTGATGTACATGGGGGGGGGGGGGGGGGGGTTCTTGGCGCAGAACTCAGCAGGAAGCGCAGGGCGGTAGCGAGTGTCACTAGTGCGGAGGTGCGTAATGAGGTCAGCGACTGTGGGAAAGGCAGCAAGGTCAGGAAAGAGGTACGGTAGCATGAGGCGGCTCAGTGCAGCAGTGGCAGGGGAGGAGTAGCGTGCAACTACAGCGTCGTACAAGGTCTGAGCACTCTTGTACTGGCTAAAGTGCGCACGCTCAGAGGTAGGCAGGTGGCGACGCACAGCAAGACGTGCAGCAGCATCGCGCGTGGCCCACTCTGAGCGAACAGTGGCGTCAGCATCAGCAGCAGGGGCAGGAGAGGCGCCAGAGGTGAGGTCAAAGAGAGAGAGACCGTCTGCCCTATCGCATTGTAAGAAAAGCTGCAGGTCATCTATCCAGATGTCAAAGTCAATGGCCCGACCCTCAGCGTCAAAAACAAGGACACAAGGGGTAGCCATGACAGCAATGGACTTGCAGCGCAAACAGTAGGGCGAGGGCAGTGCTGTGAAAGAGGCCCTGCTCTTACCAGACAGGGCGGCTCGGGCGGCTCGACTGCAGGGCGACTCGGCGGCTCGGCAGCTGGGCGGCTCGGATGCTGGGCGGCTCGGCTGCTGGTCCGCTCGGCGGCTGGGCGGCTGGGCGGCTGGGCGGCTGGGCGGCTCGGCTGCTGGGCGGCTCAGATGCGTGGCTGCTCGGATGCTGGGCGGCTCGGCTGCTGGGCGGCTCGGTTGGGCCGCTGAGAGGAGGCGGGGCGGCAGGTAGGTGTCGGGGCCGCTGGCAGGTGGCGGGGCCGCAGGTAGGCGGCAAGGCCGCAGGTAGGCGCCGGGGCCGCACAGGTAGGTGGCGGGGCCGCGGGTAGGTGGCGAGGCCGCATGTAGGTGGCGGGGCCGCTGGTAGATTGCGAGGCCGCAGGTAGGTGGCGGGGCCAGCAGGTAGGCGCCGGGGCCGCAGAGGTAGGTGGTGGGGCCGCGGGTAGGTGGCGGGGCCGCAGGTAGGTGGCGGGGCCGCTGGTAGATGGCGAGGCCGCTGGTAGGTGGCGGGGCCGTGTAAGGGCGGCGACGGGGCCGCTGGTGAAAGGGCGGCGAGGGGCCGCAGGGTGAGAGCGGCGACGGGCCGCAAAGGGCGGCGGATCGAGGCCGCAAGGGTGGCGGATCGGGGCCGCGAGAGGCCGCTAAGGGGCCGTGAGGGCGGCTAGGGCGGCGCGACGTGGCCGTTAGGGCGGCGCGACGCGGCCGTTAGGGCGGCGCGACGCGACCGCTAGGGCAGCGCGACGAGGCCGCTAGGGGCCGCTAAGGGCGACGCGACGGGGCGGTGAGGGGCCTAGCGAGGGCGCGACGGTAAGGAAAGCACACGAGGCGCGACTCGGGCCTAAGCGGAGCGCGCTCCGGGCAGGAAAAAAAAATCGTAGTGGTGGGCCCTAGGAATCGTTCCCGTTAGGGAACCTGCTTGATACCATGAGAAGAAACGAGAATGAATGAACTATGAAACAGTTGGGTACAAGTACTAACCGTAATTGGGTTGTACCCCATATGGGCTACCCCACTACAGCCTACACAAAAGTATAAGCTATAATGTTCTGACATGTATACCTATCCAAATCAGTTACGAATGATCTAAAACCCGGACAGGCTCACCTATATACGTAGTAGATGCTAATGGTACAAAGAAACGGGAGTTGAAACAAGGGACGGGGCACTAAACCGCTGATAGTGTGTTGACTGCCTATCCGTCAACATATTTGACCCGTTATGCGCACCGACGCTTGCCTACCTATCTGAATCAGTTGCGAGTGACCCTTAACCCGGACAGCCTCACTTAGCTACATACCGTCATACCCCGGATATAAGCGCCACCCTCGGATAAGCGCCTGACGCTTTTAATTGGCGTGTGGCGCTTATATCCCCTGCGCGATTATAAGCGCACCCCCTGAAAAAACTTGTTTTATTATAAGCGCAGGCAAACTTAACTTTTGAAATGTGTTCAAAACGCAGTAACGATTTTTACTTTAGCAGGCGGATGTGTCAAAACATATGCATGATTGTATCTAGGCTATATTGGGGCTATCCTTAGGGGGTACATAAATAGTCTCGACACTCTAGTCTTGTACCCCAATCTTCACCTAATCTCATCATTCTCGTTTCTTTCCTCACCTAGCTAGTGATTGTAACATGGTATTAAGAGCACAATGCTCCTTAGGACCGAATTTTTAAAAAGGGCCCACCACTACTATTTCGATCTACTGCCCGAGTCGCGCCCCTAGGAGAAATGCGAAATTCGAAACCGTGCTCTAGGCGAGACGGTTCCCTAGACGCGATTTTCCCTCCTAGTCACGTGCGACCCCCCCCCCTGACCGCGCCCTAGCTGCCAGTACAACCCGCGTAGGCCCGTCGTGAAGCCCGTACAGCCCGCGTAGGCCCGTCGCGAAGCCCGTACAGCCCGCGTAGGCCGTCGCGAAGCCCGTACAGCCCGCGCCAGGCCGTCGCGCAGCCCGTACAGCCCGCGCCAGGCTGTCGCGCAGCCCGTACAGCTCACGTCAGGCCCGCACCCAGCGTGTAAAGCCCGCGCCAGGCCCGCACGCAGCCCTTTCAGCCCGCGCCTGGCCCGCACGCGGCCCGTGTTACTGCTGATGCTACTGAAGCTAGTGCTGCTACAGCTAGTGCTACTGCTACAGCTCCTACTACTACACTTGCTACAGCTAGTGCTACTGCTGCAGCTCCTACTACTGCACTTGCTACAGCTAGTGCTACTGCTGCAGCTCCTACAACTGCACTTGCTACAGCTAGTGCTACTGCTGCAGCTCCTACTCCAGCACTTACTGTAGCTGCTCCTAACTGAAGCTACTGCTGCTACAGCCCTTGAAGCAGCCGCCCCTGGTGCAGCCGCCCCTGGACCCTGGACCCTCGAGCAGCCGCCTCTGGGCCCAGAGCAGCCGCTCCTGGCCCCTGAAGCAGCCGCCCCTGGTGCAGCCGCCCCTGGACCCAGAGCAGCCGCCCCTGGCCCCTGAAGCAGCCGCCCCTGGTGCAGCCGCTTTGCACGCCCTCGCGTGCCCCTAGCGTACCGGCCCCGCCCCACTAGCCCGCCCTTGCTGGCCCCGTGAGACCAGGCCCCGCCCTACTCTGCACGCCCTTGCGTGCCTCCCCCCGCGCAGCCTTGCCCTTGCAGCCCCGCTTGCACCCTGTCACACCCGAGCCGCGCCACCTTACCGAGCCGCGCTGCTGTTCCTGCACTCCTACTGCAACTATGGCTAGCCCTACTGTGCTCGCTTTCGATGCTGAGGGCCGCCCACTGAAATTTGACACCTGGCTCGATGACCTGCACCTTTTCCTCCAGCTCACTGCCAAGGAGGATATTTCACTGTACAATCACGCGCTAGGACACGCTGCTGCTCCTGCTGCCACTACTGACAGTACTGCCCGTTCACAGTGGCAGACTCGTGACGCCCACGCTCGCTTCGCTATTCGCAACTCCCTGCCGATAGATGAACGCGAACACTTTGGCCAGCACAAGACTGCACAGGCACTGTACACTGCTGTAGTCGCACGCTACTCCTCACCTGCCTCTACTGCGCTAGGCCGTCTCTCACTCCCCTACCTGTTCCCAGACCTGTCCGCTTTCTCCACAGTCGCTGACCTCATCACGCACCTCCGCTCTAGTGAGGCCCGCTTCTGTGCCGCTATGCCCGTTGAGTTTCTTGCAAAGAACCCCCCCCCCCCCCGCTGTGGCTGACGCTCTACCACCTAGTCACCCGTCTCCCTGACTCCCTTCATGCTGTTAGGGACCACTTCCTCGCTTGTTGCCCCACTGAGCTCACCATTGACCTCCTCGAGAAGGAACTGCTTGCAGCTGAGGCTACCATAGTCGCTGTAGGTACCTCTCCTGGCGACCCCCGCACCCCTTTCTTTGACGGGTGTTCCCCTTCCCCCCTCCTCCCCTCTTTCCCCTTTGCTGCTGGTGTCGACCTCCTGGGTACTGAGCAGGTCGGGACTGCGTCCACTCAGAGTGGACGCCGCAGCAGCAAGGGCAAAAGGGGGCAAGGGGGGTGGTGGTGACGGCAGGGGAGGCGGTGGTGGGGGTGGTGGCGGTGGTGGGGGTGGTGGCGGGGCTGGAGGGGCTAGTGGCAGCAATGGGGGTGGTGGCGGCAGTGGGGGTGGTGGCGGTAGTGGGGGTGGTGGCGGCAACGGCGGAGGAGGTGGCCGGGGTGTCAAATGTTGTAGCCTGTAGTGAGGTTTGTCTTAGGGGGTACAGAAGTTAGGGTTTGTTATATGTACCCCAACCAACATCAATGGCACCATCCATTCCTCATTCTGACATGGTATCAGCTAGGTTAGGATCCTGTGGGATCCCGTTCCTCCGTTCTCCGTTCGTACCTCCCGAGCCTGATCCTCCCTCTCGTTCGTACCAGTTCCGTTGTTACCGCGCCTAGTACCGAGCCTAGCGCCCTTTCCCCCCGTCGCTTAGCGCCCTTTCTCCCCGTTGCCTAGCGCCCTTTCCCCCCCCCCCCCCCCCCCCCCCCCCCCCGTCGCGTCGCGCCCTTTCCCCCCGTCGCGTCGCGCCCTTTCCCCCCCCGTCGCGTCGCGCCCGTTCCCCCCGTCGCGTCGTGCCCGCCCGTTCCCCCCCGTCCCGTCGCCCTGTCCCGTCGCGTCGCCCTGCCCCGTCGCGTCGCCCTGCCCCATCCCGTCGCCCTGTCCCGTCGCGTTGCCCTGCCCCGTCGCGTCGCCCTGCCCCGTCGCGTCGCCCTGCCCCGTCCCGTCGCCCTGTCCCGTCCCATCGCCCTGCCCCGTCGCGTCGCCTTGCCCCGTCGCGTCGCTCCCGCCCTTTCCCCCGTCCCGTCGCCCTGCCCTACGCCCTGGCCCGTCGCCCTACTCTAAGCCCTGGCCCGTCGCCCTACCCTAATCCCTGGCCCGTCGCCCTTCCCTACGCCCTGGCCCGTCGCCCTTCCCTACGCCCTGGCCCGTCGCTCTACCCTAAGCCCTGGCCCGTCGCCCTACCCTACGCCCTGGCCTGTTGCCCTACCCTACGCCCTGGCCCGTCGCCCTAGCCCGCTCTTCCGCTGCGACTGAGTCCTCTTCCCCCCGGTTGTTACTCGCCTGTTCGTTCGCGTTAGTTCTCACTATGGCGACTCCGCGAGTTCTTCGTTTCGACGCTGACGGTAGACCCCTTGACTTTTCCGTCTGGCTTCTTCGCGCGCGCCGTCTGTTAGAGAGTCAGGTCCAGGGGGGCGAGACCCTCTGGTCGCACGCTACTGGTGACCTCCTCGAGCCCCCCGAGCCTACAGATTTAGGCCCTGCTCCTGACGACGCTGCTACGGCTCGCTTTGCCCGTCAGCGCGCTGACCGGACGGCTTGGACGTCGCGTGACGCTGCGGCCTGCATCGCACTCAGCAGCCTCCTCCCTGAGTCCGAGGAGGTCCACTTTACTCAGGTTCGCACCGCTGCTGCGTACCTCACTGCGATTAAGGCCCGCTACTCTACTCCCACTACTGTCTCTCTTGGCCGTCTTTTCCTCCCGTTCTTGTTTCCTGATCTCGCCTCGTTTGAGCGCTCTGCTGACTTGATCGCTCACCTCCGCTCGCTCGACGCTAGTTACCGCGCTGCTTGCACTGAGGCACAGCTTGCACTGCTTCCTCCCCCCATGGCGATTACTGTCTATTTCATCGCCACTAGCCTCCCTGACCGCCTTGCCTCCGTTCGTGACGCGCTTCTGCTGAAGCACCCTAGTGAGCTGACTATCGAGGTCCTTGAGTCTGCACTCAAGGACGTCGAGAGCAACCTTCGTTCGGTAGCTGCCGCCTCTGGTACTGTGTCCCCCCCACTCTTCCACGGGTGCACAGTCCCGCAGTTACCCACCTTCACTGCCTCTCTTGCCACTGCCGCTACTGACGGGCTTGCGGCTGCTGTTACGACTGCGTCGCGGTCCCGCGGCAGGGGGGGCAAGAAAGGTGGTGCTGGTGGAGGTGGAGGCGGAGGTAGCGGAGGTAGTGGGGGTGCTTTTGCGACTGGCGGTGGTGGGAGTGCAGCGTCTGGAGAGACCCCTCGTGCAGCGGCTGGTGACTCCACTGCACCTGCTGGTGGCGGCGACCCCCGAGCTCGTCAGTCGCCTCCTGTACTGCCGGCCCCGCTAGGTGGAGCAGCGGCGTGGTACCAGGCTCAGCGGCAGCAGCACCTTCAGCAGCAGCAGCAGCCCCTTTCCTCCTAGCAGCCTCAGCAGCAGCAGCGTCAGCAGCTGGCTCCGGGGTCGGGGCTGCGTCAGCCCCAGCGCGGTGCTGCTTACCCTCCCTACCCCTACCAGGTTCTGACAGGTCCTCGTCGGGGCCACCCTTGTGGCCGCTTTCACCCCCCTGGTCAGTGCTTTGCTCAGCTCACTGACACGGTCCGGTTGGCCTACGGGGTTGGCGGTCCTGCTCCTGACTGGCTTCCTCTGGTTCAGCGCTATGGCTCCGCTCTGTGGGGCATGTCTGCTGAGCAGTTAGTTGATCTGATTAGTGCTCCTCATGCTATGTATGCTGTTGTTGACTCTATTGTTTCTGACTCTATTTACTCTGGTGTTGTTAGCTTAGGTGCTAGTCTTGCTCAGTTGCATGTTGCTAGTGTAGGTTCTTGTGTAGACTCTAGACCAGCGACTACCTCAGAGGACGCTTCGCTGTCGTTCACGCTGGACTCTGGAGCCTCCCACTGCTTCTTTCGGGACAGCACGACACTTACACCACTTCCTGCGCCTGTTTCTGTAGCGTTGGCTGATCCCACTACGGGACCAGTCACTGCACGTCACACTACCACTTTACCGTGTCCTGCTGCTCCCTCCGGGTCTCTCACTGGGTTTCACGTCCCCTCGTTCTCCCGGAACTTGGTGGGCGTGCGACCCCTTGTGAGTCAGCACGTGGGTGTGTGGTTTGAGCCTTCTGGAGAGACTGCGGTGTGTGTTGACGGAGACTCTTACCAGCCTCTTGCTACCTTTACTGCTGAGCCGGGCTCGGGTCTCTACACTCTTCACACTGGCCCGCGTGCGCCGCAGCAGCAGCCGCAGCAGCAGCCGCAGCAGCAGCAGCAGCCGCAGCCGCAGCAGCAGCAGCAGCAGCAGCAGCACCAGCGGCCGCACCAGCAGCCCCCCCTATTGCCACTGCCCCCGGTTCCCCCCCCCGTTCGGGTCCCCGCGTCTCACCAGGTTGCTTCGTCCCCCCAGGTGTCTGTGTCGTGTCAGGTTCCTACGTCTGTTCCGGTCGCTGCGTCGTGCTCCTGCCGGTCGCTTGCCCACCCCACCGTTCTGTGGCACCACCGGATGGGGCACCCGTCCCTTCCTCGTCTGCGCGCTATGTCTAGTCAGCCTCTTGTCCTAGGCCTCCCACGTGTCTTGCCGTCGCTGCCGCCTTCGCTTGCGCCGCCGTGTGGTCCCTGCGTCGAGGGTCGGCTGCGCGCCACCCCTCACTCCTCCTCCCTTCGTCCGGCCACCGAGCCTTTTGAGACGCTTCACTTGGACGTCTGGGGCCCCGCCCCTCGTCTAGGCCCTGAGCGTGAGCGTTACTTTCTGGTGGTCGTTGACGACTTCTCCCGCTACACCACAGTGTTCCCTCTGGCGAAGAAGTCTGAGGTGACTTCTACGCTGATCAGGTGGTTGCTCACCACCGAGGACACTCGTGGTCGTCGTGTCAGCTGTCTCCACTCCGACCGTGGGGGTGAGTTTCGCTCCGGCATTCTCGCTGGATTCTGTCGCGAGCAGGGCATTCGTCAGTCCTGGACGCTTCCAGAGTCCCCACAGCAGAATGGGGTTGCTGAGCGCCGCATAGGCCTGGTCATGGAGATCGCCCGCACCTCCCTGACTCACGCCTGTGCCCCCCATTTTCTGTGGCCCTACGCGGTCAGGTACGCCGCGCACCAGCTGAACCTCTGGCCACGTGTCTCTCGACCAGAGGTTTCACCGACCAGTCTTTGGACAGGGTCCCCTGGTGTTGCGTCGCGGTTTCGCGTCTGGGGGTGCTTGGCTCTTGTCCGCGACACCTCCGCGGACAAGCTCTCGCCTCGTGCCGTCCCCTGTGTCTTCCTTGGTTTCCCTGAGGACTCCTATGACTTCACCTTTTACCACCCTCCCTCTCACCGGTTCTTTGACTCCCGTGACGTCCGTTTCGAGGAGTCCACTCCGTACTACGTCAGGTACCCCAGTCGAGGTCTCCCGGTTCCTCCTCCCCCCCTCTTCCTGACTGCAGCCCCCCCTCCTGCTCCCCCGGTACAGCCTCCCCCCCCTGGTCCAGCCCCGTCAGGTGTGTCCCAGGCTACCCCTCCTCCTTCGGTAGCCCCTCCGGTACAGCCTCCCTCCCCACAGTCCTCCTCGCAGCGTGCCGCTGGTGCTAGCTCTCGAGAGGTTGGTGCTGCGCCTGTTCCTGTACCGGTTTCTGGTTCTGGGGGTGCTGGAGTTGGAGCTGGAGTTGGAGCTGGAGTTGGCACTGGAGTTTCTGGTTCTGGGGGTGCTGGAGTTGGAGCTGGAGTTTCTGGTTCTGGAGTTGGAGCTGTCCCGGTGGGTGCAGAGGACTCTTGTCGTCCGGGAGCTGGTGCTGGTCGCGCGGCCACTGGGGGTGCTCCGTCTGGGGGTGAGGGTGCGCCTCCTTCGGGTTCAGGTGAGCCTGGGTCTGGAGCTGGTGTTAGTGCTGCCTCTGGGGGTGGTGCGCCTAGTTCTTCGGGGGTGGACTCTGGAGCTGCCGCTGCTTCGGACACTACACCACCCCCCCACCCCTACCCGACTAGGCACCAGGCTCGCGTTCGCCGTGCCCGTGACGAGCAGCTGGCGTTGGAGAGAGAGGAGAGGGAGTTACAGCGGCTGGAGGAGCAGCAGCAGCAGCTGGACCCGCAGGAGCAGCAGTCCCAGCAGCAGCCGCGTCCGCAGCAGCAGCAGTCGCAGCCGCAGCAGCAGCAGCCACTTCCTCCTCCTGTCTCGGGTCTTCGGACCCTTGGTCTCCCCTCCCCTTCTCCTCCCTCCTCCGCCTCTCCTCCTGTCTACGGTCCCACGTTTCCTCCTCCTGACTCCTCCCCCGCTGTTTTCCCCAGTTCTCCGCCCTTGTCCTCTTCTCCTCCGTCTCGTTCTTGGGCTACTCGTCGCTCCCCTCGTGCTCGTCCCTCGTCTCCTGTTCCCTTCACTGACCTTCGTACTGCCTTACTTTGTTCTAGTCCACCTCGTCCGTCTCAGTCTGTACTTCCGTCTCCTCCTGAGTCGGCCCTCACTGTGTCGCTCCCTACTCCTGTCACTGACTACTACCGCACGTACCGTCCTGTTCTCTCTCGTGTTCTTGCCTCTCTTGTTACTCACCCTCGTGCCTCTGTGTCCTCTGTGTCCGCTCTTACTGCCGCAGTTACTGACTTTGCCTCTACCCGCCGCCTTGACTACGCCACCACGCTTGTGGCTGCTCCTCCTACCAGTCCTTTGGCCGTCGGGGGTGTGTCTGCCCTTGGCTGTGACGCCCTAGAGGACAGGCAGTTTGAGCTAGAGTTCCTGGCGGCCGCTTCCCCTCATCTCTGTGCCATGCTCCTCGCCCCTGAGGGTGACCCCGACGCCCTTGACATTCCGACTCCTCGCACTTACGCTGAGGCAGTGTCAGGGCCTTGGGCCTCTCAGTGGAGAGCTGCCATGGACGCAGAGATGGCCTCCTACAGATCCACAGGCACCTACGTCGATGAGGTTCCCCCCCCTGGGGCGAACGTAGTCGACGGCATGTGGATCTACAGGGTGAAGCGGCCACCGGGATTTCCCCCGGTCTTCAAGGCGCGCTACGTGGCTAGAGGTTTCAGTCAGCGCGAGGGAGTTGACTTCTTTCAGACCTTCGCACCTACCCCGAAGATGACCACTCTTCGGGTGTTACTACACGTAGCAGCACAGAGAGACTACGAGTTACACTCTCTCGACTTCTCCACTGCTTTCCTTCAGGGCAGCCTACACGAGGAGGTCTGGTTGCGTCGTCCCTCGGCCTTCACTGGCACTTTCCCTCCTGGGACCCAGTGGAGGCTGAGGCGACCTGTTTACGGTCTTCGCCAGGCCCCTCGTGAGTGGCACGACACTCTGCGTTCTACCCTCTCTGACCTTGGGTTCCAGCCGTCTTCTGCCGACCCGTCGCTGTTCGTTCGTCGTGGCTCTACACCGTTCTTTGTTCTGGTCTACGTCGACGACCTCGTTTTCGCCACTCCGGACAGGGTTGCTTTGGCAGACGTGAAGTCCGAACTGCAGAAGAGACACACGTGCACTGATCTTGGTGAGCTGCGCCATTACCTTGGCCTGCAGATCACCAGGGACAGAGCCGCTCGCACCATTACACTCTCACAGTCACACATGGTGCAGCAGGTCCTTCAGCGGTTCGGGCTTCAGCACTCCACCGTACAGCGCACACCTCTCGCTGTTGACCACAGACTCACTGGTCCCTTTCCTGACGAGCCGTTTGAGCCTAGTGGTCCCTACGCAGAGCTTGTGGGTTGCCTCATGTACCTGATGACTTGTACTCGCCCGGACCTCGCCTTCCCTCTCAGCATCCTTGCGCGCTTTGTTGCGCCTGGGAGACACCGTCCTGTTCACTGGACGGCAGCTGTGAGGGTGGCGAAGTACCTAGCGACTACATCAGGCGTGGGGCTAGTTCTTGGAGGGCAGCAGTCTGTCGTACTCACTGGTCACTGTGACTCCTCTTACGCTGACGACGCTGAGACTCACAGGTCTACTCAGGGGTACTGTTTCAGTCTGGGTTCTGGAGCTGTTTCCTGGCGTTCCACGCGCTCCTCTTCTGTCTCGACCTCTACAGCTGAGGCTGAGATTTACGCTGGTGCCATGGCGGCACAGGAGTTGCGGTGGTTGACCTTCTTGCTCGCCGACCTTGGTGAGCGGCCGAGCTCTGCACCGACCTTGTTTACTGACAACAAGGCGTCGATCCTCCTCTGTCGTGAGCCGCGACTGGAGAGCAGAGTGAAGCACATTCACGTCAGGTACTTTCTTCTGCGAGAGTTGCAGAGACGTGGACAGGCTCGCTTCGAGTTTGTGGAGTCCGAGGCCAACACTGCAGACATCTTCACCAAGGCGCTTCCGCCTCGTGACCACCAGAGGTGTTGTGTCCAGTTAGGCCTTGTTGACACAGGTTCTAGTCATGTGTAGGCTTGAGTTTATTGCCTGCTTCGTCTGTACTCTTGCTCTATATACTTGTGATCTCTTGGACTGGCCTTGTGGCCACTGTTGCTTGTGCTCAGAGTGTGTGGTGACGTTGTGATCCACCCTGAGCTTTGTTTTCTTTTGGACTGGTCTTGTGACCGTACTCTTTTTTATTTTGCTAGACACCCCTCACTTAGGCTATGGGGGTGTGTCAAATGTTGTAGCCTGTAGTGAGGTTTGTCTTAGGGGGTACAGAAGTTAGGGTTTGTTATATGTACCCCAACCAACATCAATGGCACCATCCATTCCTCATTCTGACACGGGGTGGGGGCGGTGGTGGTGGCAGCGGTGGCCGAGGTGGATGCAGGGGTGGTGGTGGTCGAGGCGGTGGTCGCGGTGGTGGTCAGCGCCAGCAGCAGACTCTGTCGTCCCAGGAGCTTCGTGAGTGGTACTCTCAGCATGGGGGGGGGGGGGGGGGGGGGTGGCCTTAGCTGCACGTACGTCATTCGCACAGGTGACCGCACTAGTCAGACGTGTGGGAGGGCTCACACCGCGCAGCGCTGCTTCTCTCGCCTTGACGATGCGTGGCGCACCCAGTTTCCTGGTGCCACTGAGCTGCCCCGCTGGGCTGATCTAATGAGGAAGAATATTGATGTCTATGGTCTTGACTTTGATGCTATTCTTGGTGCCATGTATGTGATGTCTAATAGTGGAGAGAGTGCTCAGTACCTGCGTGTTCCGCCCGATCCGGGCATTAGGACCAGTGACGCTGCCGCTCTAGGTGCTAGTGAGCCTGCCGCTCCAGGTGCTCGCGTGTCTGCTGCCCCAGGTGCTGGTGAGGCTGCTGCTCTAGGTGCTCGTGAGTCTCCCCCTGTTGGTACTGAGTCTACTGAGGCACTGCACACCTTCACACTGGACTCCGGTGCTTCCCACTCTTTCTTTCCTGACCGCACGGCTCTTGAGCAGCTTGCTCGGCCGGTTGCAGTCTCCCTCGCTGACCCCTCTGGGGGTCTGGTCATTGCGACCTCCTCCACTGTCCTCCCCTGTCCTGCGGTCCCGTCGGGCACACTGTCAGGTCTCTACCTCCCCTCGTTCTCTACAAACTTGGTGGCGGGTCATGCGCTCCAGAACGGGGGTGTCCACCAGTTCACCCCTTCCTACGAGCGCGTGACACGCTACACGTGCGCTCGGACGGGTCGCCACCTGGCTACCTTCACTCGGCAGCTAGGGTCGGACCTGTACACACTGACCACTGAGTCCCCTCAGGTAGCTGCGTCTGCGTCTGCGTCAGATCAGCTGTCGGCCCCCTGCTCGTGTCGCTCCTTGTCGCACGAGACCGTCCTCTGGCACCACCGCCTTGGTCACCCGTCCGTGCAGCGCCTTCGTGGCATGCACTCTCGGTACCTTGTCTCTGGTCTTCCCAGGGTTCTCCCTCCCCTCCCACCCTCGCCTGCTCCTCCGTGTCTTCCCTGCGTTGAGGGGCGGCAGCGCGCCGCTCCTCACTCCTCGTTTCCCCCGACGACTGCTCCTCTGCAGACACTCCACATGGACGTGTGGGGTCCAGCTCGCGTCCGTGGACAGGGTCAAGAGAGGTACTTCTTGATAGTTATTGACGACTACTCGCGCTACACCACGGTCTTCCCCTTGCGCACCAAGGGTGAGGTCCCTGATGTTTTGATCCCTTGGATCCGCGCTGCGCGTCTCCAGCTCAGCGAGAGGTTCCACTCTGACTTTCCTGTCCTCCATCTGCACTCTGACAGAGGTGGGGAGTTTTCCTCCGGCCTCCTGGAGGCCTTCTGTCAGAAAGAGGGTATTGAGCAGTAGTTTACGCTTCCGGCCTCTCCGCAGCAGAATGGGGTTGCTGATCGCCGCATTGGCTTGGTCATGGAGGTCGCTCGTTCCTCCTTGATCCATGCGGCTGCCCCCCACTTTCTGTGGCCGTTTGCAGTCCGATACGCTGCGTATCAGCTCAACCTCTGGCCCCGTGTCTCCGTTCCGGAGACTTCGCCGACACTGCGTTGGACGGGCAAGGTTTTCGATGCGTCACGCTTTCGGGTTTGGGGATCTCGAGCCTTTGTTCGCGATACGTCCGCGGACAAGCTCTCCTCCCGCGCTGTTCCTTGTGTCTTCCTTGGCTTTGTCACGGACGCGTCTGGTTGGCAGTTTTACCACCCCACCTCGCGCCGTGTCCTGCCTTCTCAGGACGTCACTTTTGACGAGTCCGTCCCCTACTACCGCCTCTTCCCCTACCGCACTGCCCCGCTCCCTCACCCACCTCTCTTCATTGCGCCAGGTGCTGCTGTGGTAGACCCCCTCCCCCCTCAGGGTGCCGCTCCCTCAGGTGTGTCCCACGTAGACCCGGTTGAGCCTGTCGAGGTAGCTGTCGACTCTCGTCCTACTTGGGGTGTTGAGCCTGAGTGTGCGGAGCCTGAGTGTGCGGAGCCTGGGGCTGCTGAGCCTGGGGGTGCTGAGCCTGAGTGTGCTGAGCCTGGGGGTGCGGAGCCTGAGGGTACGGAGTCTGGGGGTGCGGAGCCTGGGGGTGCGGAGCCTGGGGGTGCTGGACCTGAGAGTGCTACGTCTGAGGGTGCTAAGCCTGGGGGTGCTGCGACTGAGTGTGCTGAGCCTGGGGGTGCTACTCCTGGGCGTTCGGCGCCTGGAGACCCTCCTTCTTCCCAGCAGCTGCGTGAGTGGTGCTCGCGGTACTGCAGCCTCAGGAGAGGTGTTGCTGCAGCTGGTGCTCGTGGTTTCCCGCCTCAGCGTGAGCTACCCTCTCCCCAGCGTCTCCGAGAGTGGTACGCTCGGCGCTGCAGTCTTCGGAGTGGCGCTGCTGGTGCTAGGGACCCTGGAGTTGGAGCTACTGCTAGTGCTGAGGACCCTGGAGCTGGAGCTGCTGCTGGTGCTGCGGACCCTGGAGTTGGAGCTGCTGCGGACCCGGGCGTTGGAGCTACTGCTGGTGCTGGGGACCCTGGAGTTGGAGCTGCTGCTGGTGCTGAGGACCCTGGAGTTGGAGCTGCTACTTGTGCTGGAGGTGCTGGCGCTGCTGGAACTACTGGTGGTCCTGCTGCCGCTGTAGCTGGAGACCCTAGAGCTGAGGCTACTGGTGGTCTCTCTGCTGGTTCTGGCGGCGCTACGCGGCCGCAGCCGTACTTCGTTCCACTCCTTCAGCAGGTTCTTGGTCAGTTGCCTCCTCCTTGTCCTGCTCCCTCCTTAGAGTGTCTTCCGCCAGTCTAGTCGCAGTCACAGTTACCTCCTGCCTTACCACTCTCTGGTCCTTCTCCTTACACTGGTCCGACTAGAGGTCTTACATAGCGTCGTGAGCCTGAGTCTCGTCCTGCGTCGCCCGAGTCTCGTCGTGCGTCGCCTGTTTGTGCAGCTCACACTGGTCGTCGTGTCCCTCGTCAGCGCCCTCCTGCTGTCCCAGGCACTCACCAGATGGTGCTTCGTCCTTCCCCTGCTCCTCAGCGCGTCCCCTTGCCGTCTCCTCCTGAGTCCTCTCTTCCTGCTCTTGCTGACCCGGAGTCTGACTCCCTTCGTGCTGCCAGTCCTACTGTCACGCGTCTCCTCGCCACTGTTGTCACTTACCCTTCCTTTGAGTCCTCTGTTGCGTCTGCTCTAGTCGCTGAGTTAGTTGAATTTGCTATTGCTTGTCGTCTAGACTACGCCGCTAGTCTTGTCGCTGAGTCTGAGTCTGAGTCTGTCTGTCCTCCGTCCGTCGGGGGTGAATGTGCTCTTTGCACGGACGTCCTTGAGGACAGGCAGGAGGAGTTTGAGTGCTTTGCCGTTGCTTTACCTCATCTCGTGTCCATGCTGGTTGCCCCTGAGGGAGACCCGGATGCTCCAGACATCCCGACCCCGCGCTCTTACGCAGAGGCGATCGCGGGTGAATACTCCTCTCAGTGGCAGACAGCCATGGACGCAGAGATGGCTTCCTGGAAGTCCACAGGCACCTACGTCGACGAGGTTCCCCCACCTGGGGCGAACATCGTCAGTGGCATGTGGATTTTCAGGGTGAAGCGGCCGTCGGGTTCTCCGCCTGTCTTCAAGGCGCGTTACGTTGCACAAGGCTTTAGTCAGCGAGAGGGAGTAGACTTCTTTCAGACCTTCTCCCCGACCCCGAAGATGACCACTCTTCGGGTTCTGCTGCACGTCGCCGCTCAGCGTGACTACGAGCTCCACTCTCTTGATTTGAGCACTGCTTTCCTACAGGGCAGCCTACACGAGGAGATCTGGCTGCGCCGCCCACCTGGCTTCACTGGGTCGTTCCCTCCTAGTACCCAGTGGAGCCTCAGGCGGCCAGTCTACGGTCTCCGCCAGGCACCCCGTGAGTGGCACGACACACTGAGGACTACTCTTGCTGCTCTTGGCTTTGCTCCTTCTACTACTGACCCGTCGCTGTTTCTGCGCACCGACACCACTCTGCCGCCGTTCTACGTTCTCGTTTACGTAGACGACTTGGTCTTTGCTACTGGTGACACTGCGTCATTTGCCCACGTGAAGTCGGAGCTGCAGAAGAGACACACGTGCACCGACCTGGGTGAGCTGACAAGCTATCTTGGCTTGCGGATCACCCGGGACACAGCACATCGCACCATCACCTTGACTCAGTCACACATGGTGCAGCAGGTCCTTCACAGCTTCCGCTTCACGTACTCCTCGCCTCAGGCCACTCCTCTGCCTACGGGTCACTCGCTCTCAGCTTTGCCTTCGGATGAGTCCGTAGAGCCGAGTGGCCCTTATCCAGAGCTTGTGGGCTGCCTCATGTACCTGATGACCTGCACTCGACCTGACCTTGCATACCCTCTTAGCATCCTCGCACGCTATGTCGGTCCTAGCCATCATCGGAAGGAGCACATGGATGCAGCTAAGAGGGTGTTGCGCTACTTGTGCAGTACGTCAGGCATGGGGCTAGTGCTTGGAGGACGGGCTCGAGTTGTCCTCACTGGGCACTCTGACGCTTCTTGGGCTGACGACCAGGCTACTCAGCGGTCGTCTCAGGGTTACACCTTCAGCCTTGGCTCTGGTTCAGTTTCTTGGCGTTCTACTCGCTCTTCTTCAGTTCTCAGCTCCAGTTGTGAGGCTGAGATCTACTCCGCAGCCATGGCTGCACAGGAGTTACGCTGGCTCACCTACCTGCTGACTGACCTCGGAGAGCGGCCTCGTTCTCCTCCAGTGCTGTACGTAGACAACAAGGCTACCATTGCCTTGTGTGAGGAGCACAGACTGGAGCACAGGACGAAGCACATCGCTCTGCGCTACTTCCTTGCTCGAGAGCTGCAGTAGCGAGGTCAGCTTCGTCTTGCTTACGTGGCCACTAGGGCCAACAGTGCTGATGTGTTCACCAAGGCTCATCAGCCTTGTGATCATCAATGCTTCTGTACTGTTCTAGGCCTTGTGCCTACTGTGCCTCACTTGCTTACTTCTTGACTCTGTTTGTACTGTGATCTCTATATATATACCTGCATGCTAACACTTGCTAGGTTGTGAACACTGTACCCCTTGCTATATTTTTAAACTGCATGTGAACTGGTCTTGTGACCACTTGCTTGTGCTCGGAATTTGTGTGGTTTCCTCGAGATCCACCCTGAGCTTGCTTTGCCTTTCCTGACTGGTCGTGTGACCACTACTTGCTCTGGCTATCCCCCATTTCACCTATGGGGGTGTGTCAAAACATATGCATAATTGTATCTAGGCTATATTGGGGCTACCCTTAGTGGGTATAGAAATAGTCTCGACACTCTAGTCTTGTACCCCAATCTTCACCTAATCTCATCATTCTCGTTTCTTTCCTCACCTAGCTAGTGATTGTAACAGGATGTGTTGCAGATTCGGTTCCCTTCACATTCGGACCCTGCACTAGATGCGGGTCCAATCAGCAGGAGCTGTCAGGAGCTGAATGTGAGTCAGATTCGGTGTATCTTCCTGCGCGCGCGAGAATTTCACAGACGACCCCATGTAACTTTGACTCGATTGAAAAGGCAAGCACAAGATCTATATTTTGGTGTTATAAAATATAAAAACATATATGTCATTTCATAAACGTCGGCGCTTATAAATTTACTCGATTATAAGCCCACCCCCCAAAAAAACCTGTTTTCTTATTGCCTTCCATGGGGGTGTCAGAGGTCCACTGGAGATCCCCGATTGATCCTAGGGAAGGGTTACAGGCTCGTTGTCCTGGGGGGTTATAGGAGCACTGACCTGCTACTAAACAAGCCCTTTTATCCCAATGGTCTAGTGGTTGGGATTGTGACAGGGGGTATATCCGGGGTATGACGGTAGTAGATGCTAATGGTAGAAAGAAGCAGGAATTAAAACAAGGGACGCGGCCCTAATTCGCTGATAGTGTGTTGAGTGCCTATCCTTGAACAGTTCTGGTCTGTTATGCGCACCGACGTTTGCCTACCTATCCAAATCAGTTGCGAATGATCTCAAACCCTGAAAGCCTCCCCTAGCTACGTGGTAGATGCTAACGATACAAAGAAACGGGAGTTAAAACAAGGGACGGGGCACTAATTATGTGATAGCGTGTTGACTGCCTATCCTTGAACAGTTCTGGTCCGTTCTGCGCACCGTCGCTTACCTACCTATCCAAATCAGTTGCGAATGATCTCAAACCCGGACAGCCCCACCTAGCTACTTGTTAGATGCTAACGGTACAAAGAAACGGGAGTTAAAACAAGGAACGGGGCACTAATTCGCTGATAGTGTGTTGACTGCCTATCCTTGGTCAGATCTGGTCCGTTCTGCGCACCGACGCTTGCCTATGTGAGAGTTGTAGAACAGGAATGAAATGACTAAGGAAAGATTGGGTACAAATACAACCCTAGAAACCTGTACCCCATATGTGCTACCCCAGTATAGCCTACAGCAACTATGTCATATAAATCTGACACACCCCCATAGGCAAAGTGGGGGAGAACAAGGGGTCACAAGACCAGTCAAGCAAAGCAAAGCAAAGCTCAGGGTGGATCACAAAGTCACCACACAGTCCGAGCACAACGTCAAGGCCACAAGGCCAGTTCACATGCAGCAGAGCATATATATATAACAGTGCTAAACAAGCAAGAGCAAGGATATATATATGCAGCAGTACAAGCAAGGTCAAGAGGTAAGCAAGTGAGGCCCAGTGGGCACAAGACCTAGCAGAGTGCAAAAGCGCTGATGGTCACGAGGCGGAAGTGCCTTGGTGAACACATCAGCATTGTTGGCCTCAGTGGCCACGAAACGCAGGCGAAGCTGACCACGCTGCTGCAGCTCTCGAGCAAGGAAGTAGCGCAGAGCAATGTGCTTCGTCCTGTGCTCCAGTCTGTGCTCCTGACACAAGGCAATAGTTGCCTTGTTGTCGACGTACAGCACTGGAGGAGAACGAGGCCGCTCTCCAAGGTCAGTCAGCAGGTAGGTGAGCCAGCGAAGCTCCTGGGCAGCCATGGCCGTGGCGTAGATCTCAGCCTCACAGCTGGAGCTGAGAACCGAAGAAGAGCGAGTAGAGCGCCAAGAGACAGAGCCAGAGCCAAGACTGAAGGTGTAACCCTAAGACGACCTCTGAGTAGCCTGGTCGTCAGCCCAAGGAGCGTCTGAGTGCCCAGTGAGTACAGGCCGCTCACGCCCTCCAAGCACTAGCCCCATGCCCGACGTACTGCACAAGTAGCGCAACACCCTCTTAGCTGCATCCATGTGCTCCTTCCGGTGACGGCCGGGAGCGACATAGCGTGCTAAGATGCTGAGAGGGTATGCGAGGTCAGGTCGAGTGCAGGTCATCAGGTACATGAGGCAGCCCACAAGCTCTGGATACGGACCACTCGACTCTACGGACTCATCCGAAGGCAGAGCTGAGAGCGAGTGTCCCGTAGGCAGAGGAGTGGACTGAGGCGAGGAGTACGTGAAGCCGAAGCGCTGAAGGACCTGCTGCACCATGTGTGACTGAGTCAGGGTAATGGTGCGGCGTGCTCTGTCCCGGGTGATCCACAAGCCAAGATAGCTTGTCAGTTCACCCAGGTCTGTGCACGTGTGTCTCTTCTGCAGCTCGGACTTCACGTGGGCGAGTGCGGTAGTGTCCGCAGTGGCAAAGACCAAGTCGTCGACGTACACGAGAATGTAGAACGGCGGCAGTGAGGTGTCGGTGCGCAGAAACAGCGACGGGTCAGCAGTGGAAGGAGCAAACCCAAGAGCCGCAAGTGTAGTCCTCAGTGTGTCGTGCCACTCACGCGACGCCTGGCGGAGACCGTAGACTGGCCGCCGGAGGCTCCACTGGGTACCAGGAGGGAACGACCTAGTGAAACCAGGAGGGCGGCGCAGCCAGATCTCCTCGTGCACGCGACCCTGCAGGAAAGCAGTGCTGAAGTCAAGAGAGTGTAGCTCGTAGTCACGCTGAGCAGCGACGTGCAGCAGAACCCGAAGAGTGGTCATCTTTGGGGTGGGGGAGAAAGTCTGAAAGAAGTCAACTCCCTGTCGCTGACTGAAGCCACGAGCCACGTAGCGCGCCTTGAAGACAGGCGGAGAACCCGGCGGTCGCTTCACCCTGAAAATCCACATGCCACTGACAATGTTCGCCCCAGGAGGGGGAACAGCGTCAACGTAGGTGCCTGTGGACTTCCAGGAAGCCATCTCTGCGTCCATGGCTGACTGCCACTGAGAGGAGTAGGGACCGGCCATCGCCTCTGCGTAAGAGCGTGGGGTCGGGATGTCTAGAGCATCCGGGTCTCCCTCAGGGGCAACAAGCATGGACACGAGATGAGGCAAAGCGGCGGCAAAGCACTGGAACTCCTCCTGCCTGTCCTCAAGGACGTCCGTGCCAAGAGCACAGTCACCCCCGACGGACGGAGGACAGGCAGACGCGGACGCAGCAGACGCAGACTCAGCAGACTCAGCAGACTCAGCAACAAGACTGGCAGCGTAGTCTAAACGACACGCAGCAGCAAAGTCGACCAGCTCCGCAACTAGGGCAGACGCAGCAGCGGACTCAAAGGAAGGGTCAGTGACAAGAGAAGCAAGAAGACGCGTGACAGTAGGACTGGCAGCACGGCGAGAGTCCGACTCCGGGTCGGCAAGTGTAGGAAGAGAAGACTGAGGAGGAGAAGGCAAAGGGGCACGCAGAGGAGCAGTGGACGGACGCAGAGACATCTGGTGCGTGCCAGGGACAGGAGGAGGACGCTGACGCGAACCGCGACCACTAGGGCGAGCAGCTCGGACTGGCGACGCAGGGCGGGACGCAGGCTCACGACGCTCAGCAAGACCTCCAGTAGGACCAGTGTAGGGAGAAGGAGAAGGCAGGGGAGAGGCGGGCTGTAACTGTGACTGCGACGGGACAGGCCGTGGACACTCTACGGGAGGAGAAGGACCAGTGGAAGGCGGGAGACCAAGAACCTGCTGGAGGAGCGGAACGAAGTACGGCCGAGGCCGCGCAGCACCGCCAGAGACAGAAGGGACAGCACCAACACCTCCAGAGGCAGCACCAGCACCAGTAGCAGCTCCAACTCCAGCACCTCCAGCAGCGCCAGAAGTACCCTCAGAAGGACCGACAGTCGTAGTCTCAGCGCCAGCACCCGCAGCAGCTCCAGCTCCAGAGGCACCCCCGGGTCCGGCAGCTCCAGTACTCTCAGTACGAGCACCTCCGGGACCCGTGGTACCAGCTCCCTCGGCAGCAACAGAAACTCCAGCACCCGCAGCACCCCCAGCTCCAGCAGCGCGTCTCCAGCGCCTGGCAAACCACTCACGCAGCTCCAGAGGAGAGAGCGGCTCGCGGCTCGAACCACCAGGAAGAGAAGCAGCAGGCGCAGCACTCCCAGACGCAGTACCCCCAGGCTCAGCACCCCCAGGCTCAGCACCCCCAGGCTCAGCACCCCCAGGCTCAGCACCCCCAGTCGCAGCACCCCCAGGCTCAGCACCCCCAGGCTCAGCACCCCCAGGCTCAGCACCCCCAGGCTCAGCACCCCCAGGCTCAGCACCCCCAGGCTCAGCACCCTCAGGCTCAACACCCCCAGGCGCAGCACCCCCAGGCTCAGCACCCCGAGGCTCCGCACCCGCAGCAGCACCAGAGTCACCAGTGACCTCGACAGGCTCGACCGCGTCTACCTGAGACACACCTGAAGGGGCAGGACCCTGAGGGGGGAGGGGGTCTACCGGGGGGGGACCTGGGACCAGGAAGAGGGGCGGTGGGGGAAGGGAGGGAGTGCGGTAGGGGAAGAGCCGGTAGAAGGGAACCGACTCGTCGAACGTGACGTCCTGGGAGGACAGAACACGACGAGAGGTGGGGTGGTAAAACTGCCACCCAGGTGCGTCAGGGGGGAAACCAAGGAAGACGCAAGGAGCAGCACGAGGGGACAGCTTGTCCGCAGACAAGTCGCGGACAAACGCCCGAGATCCCCAGACACGGAACGCCGACGCATCGCCAACCTTCCCCGTCCACAGCAGAGCTGGGGAGGTCTCCGGTCGGGAGACCCTGGGCTGAAGGTTGATCTGATGCGCGGCGTACCTCACCGCAAACGGCCACAGAAAATGGGGGGCAGCCGCATGCACCATGGACGTACGGGCGACGTCCATGACAATGCCGATGCGGCGCTCAGCAATCCCATTCTGCTGTGGAGAGTCCGGAAGTGTGAAGGTCTGGCGGATGTCTCGTGCACGACAGTAGGCTCGCAGAAGGCCGGAGGAGAACTCTCCGCCTCTGTCCGAGTGCAGACGCAAAACAGGAAAGTCAGAGCCGAAGCTCCGCCTGAGCTGGAGACGAGCTGCGCGGATCCAGTCGATCAACACCTCAGTGACCTCACCCTTGCTACGCAAGGGGAAGACCGTGGTGTAACGCGAGTAGTCGCCAACCACCAGCAGGAAGTAGCGCTCGTGACCCTGTCCACGGACGCGGGCTGGGCCCCACACGTCCATGTGAAGCGTCTGCATCGGGGCCTCCGTCGGAGGAAAGGTGGAGGAGTGAGGGGTAGCCCGCAGGCGACCCTCGACACAGGGGACACAGGGAGGGCCAGGCCCCGGAGGAAGGGGAGGGAGGGACCGGGGAAGACCAGAGACAAGGAGGCGAGAGGCCATGCCCCGGAGACGGGGCAGGGAGGGGTGACCCATCCTGTGGTGCCACAGGAGGGTCTCGTGGGACAGGAGGCGACACGAGCAGGGAGCAGACTCCGGACCAGACCTGGACGCTGCAGCAAACACCTGACCCGACGCAGCTACCTGACCAGACGCAGGGGGAGGAGACGGAACAGTGAGGGTGTACAGGCTCGACCCCGGCCCACGCGTGAACGTGGTCAAGTGTCGACCCGTGTCCGCGTCCGTGCAGTGGGTGTCTCGTCGGCGTGCAGGGGTGAACTGGTCAACCCCTGCATCCTGGAGGTCAGCACCTGCCACCAAGTTCGTAGAGAACGAGGAGAGGTAGAGACCGGACAGGGAGCCAGACGGGACCGAAGGGCACGGAAGGACAGTGGAGTAGCGAGCCAGAACAGGACCCCCTGAGGGGTCCGCCAGGGAGACTGCCACAGGCCGACTAAGCGGCGTGAGTGTGGTGCGGTCTCGAAAGAAGGAGCGAGACGCTCCTGAGTCAAGAGTGAAGGTGAGAGAGGGCGGAGCCGACGCTGTACCTGAGAGAGCAGACTCACCAGCACCTGGGGACACAGACTCACTGGCACCTAGAGTAGCAGCCGCAACAGCACCTGGAGCAGCAGCCTCAATAGCACCTAGCGCAGCAGTCTCAACAGCACCTGGAGTAGCAGCCTCAGCAGCACCTGGAGTCGCAGTACCAATGCCCGGGTCGGGCGGGAAACACCGGTAACAGTCACCCTCCTCACTAATAGTCACAGCATACATGGCACGAAGAATAGCATCAAAGTCAAGATCAAAGATAGCTACTCCTGCCCTAGACAGCTGGTCCCAGCGAGGGATCTCCGAGGCGTCAGGAAACTGGCGGCGCCAAGCGTCAGTCAGGCGGCCGAAGCAGCGCTGGGCGGAGTGTGGACCACCACACTGCTCACCTGCACGGTCGCCAGTGCGCAGGACGTAGGTGCACGGACCAGGACCCCCACCCCTCTGACGGGCAGCGTACCACTCACGGAGCTGCTGTGGGGAGAGGGTCTCCTGACCACGCTGCTGCTGCTGGCGCTGACCACCACCGGAGCCACTCCTCCGCGACGAGCCACGACCGCCGCCGCCCCCTCCGCCGCCTCCTCCGCCACCGCCGCCACCACCTCCACCGCCACCGCCACCCCCACCATCGCCGCCGCCACCACCGCCTCCGCCTCCACCCCCACCACCACCGCCACTGCCGCCCCCGCCTCCACTGCCGCCGCTGACACCTCCACTCCCGCCACCACTCCCGCTACCACCCTCACCTCCTCCGCTGCCTCCACCGCCGCCTCCACCGCCCCCGCCGCCTCCCCCACAGCCCCTGCCCCCCTTGCTTTTGCCAGAGCGACGTCTCCCACTGGGGGCAGACGCCGCACCGACCGACTCAAAACCAACGAGGTCGGCCGTGGCAGCAGAGGCGACAGAGGGCAGGAGGGGGGAGGGGGAACACCCCTCAAAGATGGGGGTGCGCGGGTCACCACGAGAGGCCCCTACAGCGAGAATGCTCTTCTCGGCCGCTAGGAGGGACTTCTCGAGGAGCTCAACGGTGAGAGTGGTGGGGCAGACTGAGAGCAAGTCGTCCCTGACTCCTCGAAGGGAGTCAGGGAGGCGGGTGACAATGTAGTAGAGAGTGAAGTACTGGGGGGGGGGGTTCTTGGCGCAGAACTCAGCAGGAAGCGCAGCGCGGAAGCGAGCGTCACTAGTGCGCAGGTGGGTAATGAGGTCGGCGACTGTAGCAAAAGCAGCAAGGTCGGGAAAGAGGTACGGTAGCATGAGGCGGCTCAGTGCAGCAGTGGCAGGGGTGGAGTAGCGTGCGATAACGGCGTAGTACAAGGTCTGAGCACTCTTGTACGACCCAAAGTGCGCACGCTCAGCGGGAGGGAGGTGGCGACGCACAGCAAGACGTGCAGCAGCATCGCGTGTGGCCCACTGTGAGCGAACAGTGGCATCCTCAGTAGCAGCAGGGGCGGGAGAGGCACCAGAAGTGAGATCAAAGAGAGAGAGTCCGTCAGCTCTGTCGCACTGTAGGAAAAGCAGTAGGTCGTCTACCCACACGTCAAAGTCGATGGCTCTGCCCTCAGCGTCAAAGGCGAGGACACTGGGGGTAGCCATGAGAGCGGTAGAGAGAGGGCAGTGCGCAGAGTAAAGCTCAGTGCTCACCAGACAGGGCAGTGCAGGGAGGGCTCGGGCGGCTCGGGCGGCTCGGCCGGCTCAAGCGGCTCGGCGGCTGGACTGCAGGGCGGCTCGGGCGGCTCGGGCGGCACGGCGGCTGGGGTGGCTCGGCTGCTGGGGCGGCTCGGCTGGTGGGGCGGCTCGGCTGCTGGAACGGCTCGGCGCTGGGGCGGCTCGGCTGCTGGGGCGGCTCGGCTGCTGTGGCGGCGGGGCCGGGAGGTGCAGCGGCGGGACCGTCTGGTGCAGTGGCGGGCCGGCAGGTGCAGCGGCGGGGCCGTAAGGTGCAGCGGCGGGGCCGTAAGGTGCAGCGGCGGGCCGGCAGGTGCAGCGGCGGGCCAGCAGAGGTGACGGCGGGGCCGTCAGGTGCAGCTGCGGGGCCGGCAGAGGGGACGGCGGGGCCGTCAGAGGGAACGGCGGGGCCGTAAGGTGCAGCGGCGGGCCGGCAGGTGCAGCGGCGGGGCCGTCAGGTGCAGCGGCGGGCCGTCAGGCGCAGCGGCGGGGCCGGCAGAGCAGGCGGCGGGGGCCGCGTCGTAGCGGACGGCGAGGCCGCGCCTGAGCACGCGGCGGGGCCGCGTCGTAGCGGGCGGCGGGGCCGCGGCTGGGTAGGCGGCGGGGCCGCGTCTAAGCAGGCGGCGGGGCCGCGTTGTAGCGGGCGGCGGGGCCGCGGCTAAGCAGGCGGCGGGGCCGCGTCTGAGCGGGCGGCGGGGCCGCGTCTGATCGCGCGGCGGGGCCGCGTCTGAGCAGGCGGCGGGGCCGCGTCTGAGCAGGCGGCGAGGCCGCGGTCGAAATGGGCGGCGGGGCCGCGGCAGAAATGGCGGCGGGGCCGCGTCAGAGAGGGCGGCGGGGCCGCGAGGGAAGGGCGACACGGAGGGTCGCTCGAGCGAGAGAAAAAAAAAAAAAGTTGGCGCGCCTCGGGGCGCGCTTCGGTGGGCCCTAGGCGAAGTTCCCACAGGGAACCCGCTCTATACCATGTGAGAGTTGTAGAACAGGAATGAAATGACTAAGGAAAGATTGGGTACAAATACAACCCTAGAAACCTGTACCCCATATGTGCTACCCCAGTATAGCCTACAGCAACTATGTCATATAAATCTGACAGCCTACCTATCCAAATCAGTTGCGAACGAACTCAAACCCGGACAGCCTCACCTATATACGTAGTAGCTGCTAATGGTACAAAGAAACGGGAGTTAAAATTAGGGATGGGGCACTAAACCGCTGATAGTGTGTTGACTGCCTGTCCTTCAACAAATTTGACCCGTTCTGCGCACCGACGCTTGCCTACCTATCCAAATCAGTTGCGAATGATCTCAAACCCGGACAGCCCCACCTAGCTACTTATTAGATGCTAACGGTACAAAGAAACGGGAGTTAAAAAGAGTTATGGGGCACTAATTCGCTGATAGTGTGTTGACTGCCTGTCCTTCAACAGATTTGACCCGTTCTGCGCACCGACGCTTGCCTACCTATCCAAATCAGTTGCGAATGATCTCAAACCCGGACAGCCCCACCTAGCTACTTATTAGATGCTAACGGTACAAAGAAACGGGAGTTAAAACAAGGAACGGGGCACTAATTCGCTGATAGTGTGTTGACTGCCTATCCTTGAACAGATCTGGTCCGTTATGCGCACCGACGCTTGCCTACCTATCCAAATCAGTTGCGAATGATCTCAAACCCGGACAGCCTCACCTATATACGTTGTAGATGCTAATGGTACAAAGAAACAGGAGTTAAAATAAGGGACGCGACACTAATTCGCTGATAGTGTGTTGATTGCCTATCCTTGAACAGTTCTGGTCCGTTCTGCGCACCGTCGCTTGCCTACCTATCGAAATCAGTTGCAAATGATCTCAAACCCGAATAGCCTCCCCTAGCTACGTAGTAGATGCTAACGGTACAAAGAAAATAGAGTTAAAACACGGGACGGGGCACTAATTCGCTGATAGTGTGTTGACTGCCTATCCTTGAACATGTCTGGTTCGTTTTTGCGCACCGACGCTTGCATACCTATCCAAATCAGTTGCGAATGATATCAAACCCGGACAGCCTCACCTAGATATATAGTGGAGGCTAATGGTAGAGAGATGCGTAGTTGCTATAGAAGTTTTGAGAAAGATTTGAATATGTTAACAAACATATCTATTATGTACATCGTATGTATGTTTATACATACATAATAAAACCATTCATGCAACTTACATTTAGCATAGTTCATTTATGTTTTGTGACAATGACGTGGTCATTCTATGATTTTTATACTGTCAGAACATTATAGCTTACTTATTTGTGTAGGCTATAGTGGGGTATCCCATAGGGGGTACAACCCAATTAGGGTTTCCTATTTGTACTCACTTCGTTCATAGTCATTCCACTCTCTTGTTCTATTCTTCTCATATACTACGGAAGAAGTATTTACATGAAGAGGACAGAATATGTTGCCATTGTAATGAGAAATGTTTGTGCATCAGTTTTGAATAAACTTACCGAGGTGGTTTAGATTCATGACCCTGCAATACCCACTTGTGTGACAGCATTACAGATGTTTGTCACGCTGGCAGATTACAGGGAAGCAACGCCGTGCGCCAACGCGAAGTGGCGATTAGGCAGCTCAGGGCGCCCAATCATGTTCCACCAGCTCAGGGCAGTTTTTTGCTGCACTAGATTATTCGGCTAATAAACCCACCCTTCATTTTCGAGTCACCACACCTCCTCCGAAACGCACACCATCGACACCTCCAGCAGGATATTCGCTGGCATGTGTGGTTGTGAGCAGTTTTAGGACAACTCCAGTTAGTTTTGCTTTTCTGACCGTTCAGTTTCATTCGCACAGTGTTTCGTAATTACATTACGAATGTGCAACCAATCTTCCCGGAGTTACTGTTGTCAGTAGAGCTACACTGTGAGATCCCGGATCGATCCTAAGGGGGGTTACAGGCGCGTTTGCCTGGGGGATTATGGGCGCACTGACCCGCTACTGAAACAAGCCCTTTTATCCCAATGGTCTAGTGGTTGGGATTCTGACATGGTATCAGAGCGGTCTCGGGTTAGAATCCCGGTGTATGCACATGTTGGCCGTTGCCACTGTGCTCAGTCCTGGGCCTCCCAGTGTGGGGGGGTGTCAGTAGAGCTACACTGTGAGATCCCCGATCGATCCTAAGGGGGGTTACAGGCGCGTTTGCCTGGGGGGTTATGGGCGCACTGACCCGCTACTGAAACAAGCCCTTTTATCCCAATGGTCTAGTGGTTGGGATTCTGACAACTGTATTTTCGGTTGTTATTTGTTTTTACCTTGGCCTGCCCCCATCGTTTCTCGTCATCCTTCCCTTTCCCCGTCCTCTTTCCTTGCTGCTCGAATCCACCCATCCTTCCCTTTCCCCGTCCTCTTTCCTTGCTGCTCAACCCCACCCCATTCCAGACGCTCGCGTTTATGTATCAGCATCAACCCACCACCTAATAGTTTATTTCTTCCCTAGCTTCACGGTTTCCTGCCGCTCAATTTCGTCTGCTGCTTCATCTAGTTTGCACTTAGTAGTCTCTGCCTTAGCTGCCGTTTTCTTCCATTACGTATATGTGATTCCCTGCGGATGTCAAGTTGTCGGTTTCCTTCCCTTACGTTCCAACACCTAACATTACATAATCCCGTAGTGTTGTGTTTCCGTTTTTGTTTTCTGTCTGTTATTATTTCTTGCAGTTAATTCTACTGCTACTGAAGGACAAAACACGATCGAACGTCGTCCATGTGTTGACCGGCGACAGCCGCTTGCTTTTCTTCTGATAGGTACAGGTTCCGGTAGGTACCGATTCACTACCTAATCCCGAAGTATTGTGGTTATGTTTGTCTGTGTGTGTTTTTTTTCGGCACTTATACTACGGTTCTTACTTGGCTACTTATAAGAACAGAACGCAAGGTGCAAGTCTTCCTTGGGCAGACTGTCGGCAGCCGCTTTCCGTCACTGGTATGTACCGACTCACAGGGTGATTTTTTCCCTGTGGCTTGTTTCGTCAATCTTGTTGCTACTAAACTTGAGTGCTCTCTTATCTCTATTGTTCTGCAGCGTTGTCGTTGCAGCGTTCTTGATACTGCTATCGCCTAAACTTTAGATTAGTTTAGCTTGCTGGTTAGGTAGGATTTGAATGTATTTTACCGTGTAATGCTGATTTTAACTTTTACTGACTATCGTAATTCGGCTGTAATAGCCCACCAGAGACCCTGGAGAACCAGTTGATGAATATCGTTGATAAGTGTTAAGAAGTGTTAATCCAGCTGGCATGAAGAAACGTGCAGCTTTAACGAGCAAAATAAAATTAATTGTACTGATTTTATTATTAATTGCCATGAACTTGTTACCTTAATGTTACCTGGTTACCATATCATGTAACAACGTTTTTGGAAGTGGTGCATCATGATTATGCTTTAGAGTGTCAGAACATTATAGCTTATGCTGTTGTGTATGCTATAGTGGGGTATCCCATAAGGGGTACAACCTATTAGGGATTCATATTTGTACTCACTTCATTCATAGTTCATTCATTCTCGTTTCAGTCTTCTCATGGTATCGAGCAGGTTCCCTCGTGGGAACTGTTCCTAGGGCCCACCGTCTATTTTTCCTGCCCGGAGCGCACTCTGCCCCTGCCCGATTCGCGCTCCACTCTCTCTCGGGGCCTAAGCGGGGCCGTAGCAGGGCCGACGGGGCCTAAGCGGGGCCGTAGTGGGGCCGACGGGGCCGACGGGGCCGTAGCAGGGCCGTAGCGGGGCCGTAGCGGGGCCGTAGCGGGGCCTAAGCGGGGCCGTAGCGAAGCCTAAGCGGGGCCGTAGCGGGGCCGACGGGGCCTAAGCGGGGCCGTAGTGGGGCCGACAGGGCCGACGGGGCTGTAGCGGGGCCGTAGCGGGGCCGTAGCGGGGCCGAAGCGGGGCCGTAGCGAGGCCGAAGCGGGGCCGTAGAGGAGCCGACGGGGCCTAAGCGGGGCCGTAGCGGGTGGCTCGAGGGGCAGTAAGGGCGGCCAATAGGGGCCACTAAGGGGGCTCGAGGCGCTACTCGGGTTAGGAGCTAAGTGCGCTCCAGGCAGGAAAAAAAAGTTTGTGGTGGGCCCTAGGAACAGTTCCCACAGGGGAACCTGCTCGATACCATGAGAAGATGTGAACGAGAATGGATGAACTATGAATGAAGTGGGTACAAGTACTAACCCTAATTGGGTTGTACCCCCTATGGGATACCCCACAACAGCCTACACAAAAGTATAAGCTATAGTGTTCTGACACGGACGGCCCCAACCCTCACATCGCATGATTCTAGTATGTTCGTTAGTAACCGAAACGTTGATCTCTGGACACCTACCACAAAGAATCTAGGAATTAGCTTTGTGGTAGGTTTAGCTTCCCATCATTTTTGGGATGCTCAGCGCCGCGCGCCCTCAGCCCTGCGCACCTTTCCGCCTCTAAGCATCGCTCTGCCCGCCACCAGGCAGACATAATCATAATCCCAGCACCAGGCAGTGCGCAGCACGCAGACATCGGAACCTATACCTGTGTGTCAATCCAGATGCCATCCATTCTCTTGAGGTTTGAATGACATCGCTGGGGCAATTTTTGCGATGCCTGGGATTGGCGTCTTGCAATACACACTTACAGCATATCACCTGCTGCTTGAATTCGTCATCCCACGCGGCATCTTTCCCAACTCCTGGATTTCCCTCCACAATCGAACTCGCCGTTTTCCAAAGTCCGCAAGTACTGTACACATCCAATTGCGGAAAATTGTTCCGTACTTTTTTTTCTCTTTCGGCTTGATGCAAAATATTTGTGAATCAATCAAAGTGCGACTGCTCTGAGAAGAAACGAGAATGAAAATTGTTGAGAACTAAGTCGAGTTTGGCTTAGAAGCCATAGTTTAAGAGTTAGTGATCGAGTTGTAAGGTGTAAGGAAAATGTCGAGAGATTTTAGAAGGAGAATGTTGTAACTAGAAAGGAGGGGGATACAAGTAGTAAGCCCTAAAAGGGTTATACTCACTTTTGAGTACCCCATTACAGATTAGACATGCATTATAATCTGACACACCCCCATTCAATGTCGGGTATAATCAGTACAGCATGCAGGCATAGAGCAAGAGTTCACAATAGGTAAGTAAGGCTAGAGCTAATCACAGAGGGCAAGTGAGGAGGAGGAGAGACTGTAGGGGAGAGAAGATGGGAGGCGACTGCTGACGCTGCAGACACACAGACGAGCTGCTGACTCAGTGGCTACCGAAGCAAAGGCCCGGAATACAGGAGTAACTGGCTCCGCGGCTATAGACGAGCGGCAGGAGCAACTGACCCACACGCGACTGGCGACTACTGGAGATTGTAGCCTCCGGACTGCTGGTGCTGCTGACAACAAGACTGCTGTCTCCACTCAACCTCCCCCAGCTGCCCAACCGCCCTCTCACACAGCCCCTGCTCAAACTCTAGCCCTACACCCACAGCACCCCCTTAAACCCTTAACCCCAGACTCCCACACATCCACCCCCCTCAGCGATAGCTGCAGCAGTGGGAGACGAAGGAGGAGGAGGAGGAGGAGGAGGAGGAGGAGGAGGAGGGGACGGCACGCACAACCGACACCCCCACAACCATCACCCCCACACCCACCCCCCCACGGCTGCACCGGGTCCAGGAGCGGCTGCTGCAGGGGCCAGGGGCGGCTGCTGCAGCGGCGGCTGCTCTAGGGGCTGCTGCTGCTGGGGCGGCTGCTGCTGCTGGGGCGGCTGCTCCAGGGGCTGCTGCTGCTGGGGCGGCTGCTCCAGGGGCTTCTGCTGCTGGGGCGGCTGCTCCAGGGGCTGCTGCTGCAGCAGAAAGTAGGAGGGAGGGGAGGGGAAGGGCGCGGCCCCCAGGGTGCCCTGACGGGCGACGTGCTAGGGAGCCACGCAGGCCCCCGAAAGTGCCTCGACGGGCGACGGGAGGGGACCGCGCGCAGGCCCCTAAGGCGCCGCGACGAGGCAACGGGAGGGGCCGGCTGGCGGGCCCCGAAAGTGCCGCGATGAGGCGACGGGAGGGGCCTGCGTGCGGGCCCCCAAGACGCCGCGACGAGGCGACGGTCGGGGCCAGTGCACGGGCCCCCAAGATGCCGTGACGAGGTAGGAACCCGCCACGCGCCTCGGGGCGCACGGCGGGCAGAAAACCGCCACGCGTTACAAGCGCGTGTGTGAGAGAACGACGGCTTATGCCAGCTATGCTTGCTTGCCTTTACCTTTTTATGCTATTTCTAGCATAGGATAATTATATGCATGCATTAATTGCTTGATTTCCTAGGCTAGGTGCTTTCCTATATTTTATTATAGTTATAGCACCGAGCTAGGTTGCGTGCACCGAATTCTGACTTTTCGGTTGCCACCAAATTGCCTTCTACCGAATTCGGGAAGGATCTGTTCGGAACCTTCGCGTAACACCTGGTTACAGGGCCTTGTGTCGAGCCTATATATAGCCTCGTGTTGTACCCAGGTGACAATTCAATTCGATTCAATTCACATTCTCTTTTCTGAGCTCGATCCTAGATCCTCACACTTGGTAATCAGAGCCTGTTTAGAAGCGAAGTTTTTCGACCGCTAAAACCTAGCTTTTAAAACCGCGGGGGCGACGACGGAAAGCGCCGATTTCGGGTACGTAAACCAGTTCCGCGCTATTTTCTAACGTCCCCCTCGAACCGGTTTTCGAACACTCCTCAGGTCCAGTGGGAATTTCGACCAAAAAGGTTGGAATTTCGACCGTCGAATCGATTCGAATCTCAACGGCCCTGGGAATTTCGACCAAAAAGGTTGGAAGTTCGACCGCCCCGTGGCGTGCGGCATTTTTTCATCCCGCCGTGCGCCCCGAGGCGCGCGGCGGTTTTCTGCCCACCGTGCGCCCCGAGGCGCGCGGCGGTTCTCTTCCCGCCGTGCGCCTCGAGGCGCGTGGCGGGTAACTGCCCCGTCACGCCGCGCGCCGCTCCTGGGAGGCGCTGCGACGGGCGACGGGGACCTCCGCGTCGCCCCCCGTCGCCCGTCGTGGCCTGCGCGCGGCCCGTACAGCCTGCGCGCGGCACGTACGGGCCGCGCCAGACCCGTCCGCGGCCCGTACGGGCCGCGCCAGGCCTACGCGCGACCCGTACGGGCGGCGCTAGGCCCGCGCGCGGCTCGGGCCGCCTGCGCGCGGCTCGGGCGACCCTACCTGCGGCCCTGGTCCCGGCCCCGCCGCCCTACCGGCGGCCCCGTCGTCCCGTCGCCCTACCTACGGCCCGGCTCCGTCGCCCTACCTACGGCACCCCCCCCCCCCCCCCCCCCCCTTTTCCCGTCGCCTGTCGAGGCGACCTGAGGGGGCCGCGTGCGGGTGTGTAGTCTCCCCTGCTCCTCCTCCTCCTCTGTCTCCCACTACTGCAGCTACCGCTGAGGGGGGTGGGTGTGTGGGATTCGACGGAGTGGTGCTAGGGGGTGGGGTGAGAGTGGAGCTAGGGGTGTAGCAGCGGGTGTGTGTCAGGGGGAGTGGGATCGTTTGGGGAAGTTGTATGGAGGTTGCCGTCGTGTCGCCAGCAGCACCTGTATTCCGGGGACTTCGTCCGATAGCCCAGTCGTAGCCAGCTGTGCGTGCCGCCCGTGGGTCCGTTGCTCGTCTGCCGCTACTTTAGCCGCGGGGCCTGTTACTCCTGTATTCCGGGGACTTCGTCTGGTAGCCGCTGTGCCAGTCTGCCTCCTGTTGCCCGTGTGTCTGCAGCTTCATCCGTCGCCTCCTATCTCCTCTCCTCTCACTCTCTGTCCTCCTCCTCACTTGCCCGTTGTGACTACCTCTAGCTTTGCTCATAATTGTGAACTTTAAACTATTGCTTCTTGAACTTGTGCTCAGAATGTGTGGTGACATTGTGATCCACCTTGAGCTTGTTCTGTTTTGCTTACTCTGCTGATTACACCCCACTTTGGCTATGGGGGTGTGTCAGAATATTATGCTCTAGCCTGTAGTGGGGTGCTCCATAGCGAGTACAACCCTTCTAGGGTTTGCTATTTGTATCCCCATTCTTGCTAGTTCAATCCTCTTCTTTCTTCTAAATTTTCACACATTGACTACCGCACACTGAATAAACATACAATAAAAAACAAATACCCCATACCGCGCATAGACGACCTACTGGACCAACTGCGTGGTGCAATAGTCTTTTCGAAGCTGGACCTACGGTCGGGTTACTGGCAGATCAAGATGGCGGACAACTCGATCCACAAGACGGCATTCCGTACCAGATACGGCTCCTACGAATACTTGGTGATGCCGCTCGGACTCTGCAACGCACCAGCAACGTTTCAGGCAGAGATGAATCACTCCAAGAACATGAAGGAGCACGTGGAACATCTGCGGAAGGAGTTCGAGATCCTGCGGAAAAACAAGTTCTACGTGAAGCTGTCAAAGAGCGACTTTGCATTGAAGAAAGTGCAGTTTCTCGGGCACATGGTGAGTGCCGAGGGCGTACACGTGGACCCGCGGAAGATCGAAGTCGTCAAGAAATGGAAAGTACTGGAGAACGTGAAGGAGTTGCAGCAGTTCATAGGCTTCGCCGACTACTACAACAGGTTCGTGCCGCAGTACGCTAAGATAGCAGCGCCACTAACCGACCTACTGAAAAAGGATATGCCCTACAAATGGGATACGCCTCATCAGCAAGCCGTGGAGCAGCTACAGACAGCACTGACTACAGCGCCAGTACTCATCCTACCAGATCCAGAGAAGGACTACGTGGTGGATGCAGACGCTAGTGACCAAGCAGTCGGAGCAGTACTGATGCAGGATCACGGACGCGGTTTGCAGCCCATCGCCTACCTCAGTAAAAAACTGCACGGAGCAGAACTGAACTACCCCATCCATGACAAGGAAGCCTTAGCGATAGTCATAGCCTTCAAGGCGTGGAGGTGTTACCTAGAGGGAGCCAAGACTACAGTCTATATTGACCACTACAGTCTCAAATACCTGAAGTCGCAACCGACGCTCTCACGACGACAGGTGCGGTGGATGGACTTCCTGGAAACTCACTTCCACTACGACATCATCTACAAGCCCGGGCTACACAACAAGGCAGACGCGTTGAGCCGCCCAGGTCATGTAGCAGGCATCCAACTCGACGGGATGAACCCTCTGCTCAAGGGTCTTTTCCAGCATGGGTACTCCATGGACGGCGAGATAGCAACGGCAGAGAAACAGAAGCTGTTACAGTGGGAGAAAGACTTAGCTGTAAGGAAGGGTTCAGAAAAGATTTGGGTACCGAATTACGCCCCGCTACGGCAGATCCTATTGGAGGAGTTTCACGACGTACCTTACGCGGGCCATTTCGGGAGCAACAAGACGTTAGCAGGGATAGCAAAGTATTACTACTGGCCCGGGATGGCAGCAGACGTGCAGCAGTTCGTCACCTCATGCGACACGTGCCAGCGGATGAAGAGCAGCAAGCAGAAAAAAGCAGGGTTACTTCAGCCTCTACCTGTACCGGAGCAACCATGGCAGGTCGTTAGCCTCGACTTTATCACAGGACTTCCTTCGACCTCACGGGGGCACAATTCCATCCTCGTAGTCATCGATAAGTTCTCAAAAATGGGTTACTTCATACCGACCAACGCCACAGCTACAGCTGAAGCAACTGCTCGCCTCTTCTTCGACCGCATCATCACCATCCACGGCATCCCCGCTACACTCATCTCAGACAGAGACCCAAAATTCACCAGTAAGTTCTGGAAGGAGCTCATGGGACTGTTGGGGACAAAGCTTGCAATGTCTTCAGCATACCACCCCCAGAGTGACGGACAGACAGAGCGACTCAATCAAGTGGTTGATCATTACTGCGCACAGCTTGCAAGGACGACGTCAGCCACTGGGACACACAGTTACCGACCCTAGAGTTCGCTTACAACAACGCATCACATGCGGCCACAGGGAAAACTCCTTTCTTCCTGTGTTACGGACGGGAACCACTCACACCACAGCAGCCAACCACACCGGCACACGTCCAAGCCGCACATGACTTCGTCACCACCATGCAGCAGCTATGGGAGAAAAATCAGAGACGACTTACCACGATGCAGACCTCCCAGAAGCAGTATGCAGATCGTCAGCGACGTGATCACTCAGTAGCAGTCGGAGATCAGGTGCTTCTTGACACGCGCAACTTGAACCTGTCTCACCTCCCATCCAAACTCCGGCCTCGCTTCTGTGGTCGTTTTCTCGTTGAGGCACAGGTGACACCAGTTACATTCTGCTTGCGCTTACCAGATACATGGAAGCTTCACAACGCTTTCCATGTCCAGCTACCGAAGCCCTACAAGGACCCCAACCAACAGTTCCACGGACGGCAGCTACCGCCACCACCACCTATTCTCATACAGGATGAACCCGAGTACGTAGTGGAGCGTGTTCTTACTCATCGGCGCCGCGGCGGCAAGACCCTCGAGTTCCTGATACGTTGGAAGGGATACGACCCCACTGAGGACAGTTGGGTTACAGAAGCTGATATGGGCAACGCACGCCGTGCTCTCAAGGACTATCTTGTCAAGCAGGGTGTAGCTCACGCCACCCAACTTTGAGGGGGGGACGTGTGAGAGAACGATGGCTTATGCCAGCTATGCTTGCTTGCCTTTACCTTATTATGCTATTTCTAGCATAGGATAATTATATGCATGCATTAATTGCTTGATTTCCTAGGCTAGGTGCTTTCCTATATTTTATTATAGTTATAGCACCGAGCTAGGTTGCGTGCACCGAATTCTGGCTTTTCGGTTGCCACCGAATTGCCTTCTACCGAATTCGGGAAGGATCTATTCGGGACGCTTCGCGACCTGCGGAACCTTCGCGTAACACCTGGTTACAGGGCCTTGTGTCGAGCCTATATATAGCCTCGTGTCGTACCCAGGTGATAGATTCAATTCGATTCAATTCACATTCTCTTTTCTGAGCTCGATCCTAGATCCTCACAGCGTGGCGGGAAGAAAAATAGGATGTCGCGCGCCACGGGGCGTGCGACACACAGTAGGGCAGCGGAAGCAAGTGGGCCCACAGGCCAGGAGCGTTAAGCTCTGATAGCATGTTGAGAAATAAAAGTCAAGTTTGGCTTAGAAGCCATAGTTTAGGAGTGAGTTTACTGATCGGGTTGTAGGGTGTAAGGAAAATGTCGAGAGATTTTAGAAGGAGAATGTTGTAATTAGAAAGGAGGGGGATACAAGTAGTAAGCCCTAAAAGGGTTATACTTACTTTTGAGTGCCCCACTACATACTAGACATGCATTATAATCTGACAAAAATGACTAAGGGAAAGTAGGGTACAAGTACAAACCCTAGAAAGCTGTACCCCATATGTGCTACCCCACTATAGCCTACACTAGCTATGTTATATAAATGTGACACACCCCCATAGGCAAAGTGGGGGAGAACAAGGGGTCACACGACCAGTCAAGCAAAGCAAAGCAAGCTCAGGGTGGATCACAAAGTCACCACACATTCCGAGCACAAGTTCAAGGCCACAAGGCCAGTTCACATGCAGGAGTACATATATATAAAAGGCTAGACAAGCAAGAGCAAGTGTATATATATATGTAACAGTACAGACAAGGTCAAGGGGTGAGCAAGTGAGGCAAGGCAGGCACAAGACCAAGCTGAGTACAGAAGCGCTGATGATCACAAGGCGCAAGCACCTTGGTGAAGATATCAGCAGTGTTGGCCTCAGAGGCCACGTACGCAAGCCGCAGCTGACCACGCTGCTGCAACTCACGAGCAAGGAAGTAGCAGAGAGCAATGTGCTTCGTTCTGTGCTCCAGTCTCTACTCTCGACACAAGGCCAGCATGGCCTTGTTGTCTACGTACAGCACTGGAGGAGAACGAGGCGGCTCTTCGAGGTCAGTCAGCAGGTAGGTGAGCCAGCGAAGCTCCTGTGCAGCCATGGCTCCTTCGTAGATCTCAGCCTCACAACTAGAGCCGAGAACAGAAGACGAACGAGTAGCGCGCCACGAAACAGAGCCGGAACCAAGGCTGAAGGTGTAACCCTGTGACGACCGCTGCGTAGCCTGGTCGTCAGCCCAAGAAGCGTCTGCGTGTCCAGTGAGGTACACTGGACTCTGCCCTCCAAGCACAAGCCCCATGCCTGACGTACTGCACAAGTAGCGCAACACCCTCTTCGATGTAGCCATGTGCTCTGGTCGGTGTCTCCCAGGAGCAACATAGCGTGCGAGAATGCTCAGAGGGTATGCAAGGTCAGGTCGTGTGCAGGTCATCAGGTACATGAGGCAGCCAACAAGCTCTGGGCACGGGCCACTCGACTCTACGGACTCATCCGAAGGCAGAGCTGAGAGCGAGTGGCGAGTAGGCAGAGGAGTGGCCTGAGGCGAGGAGTACGTGAAGCCGAAGCGCTGAAGGACCTGCTGCACCATGTGTGACTGAGTCAGGGTAATGGTGCGACGTGCTCTGTCCCGGGTGATCTGCAAGCCAAGGTAGCTGCCCAATTCACCCAGGTCAGTGCACGTGTGTCTCTTCTGCAGCTCGGACTTCACGTGGGCGAGTCCAGCAGTGTCAGCTGTGGCAAAGACCAAGTCGTCGACGTACACGAGGATGTAGAACGGCGGCAAAGAAGTGTCGGTGCGCAGAAACAGCGACGGGTCAGCAGTAGAGGGAGCAAACCCAAGAGCCGCAACTGTAGTCCTCAGTGTGTCGTGCCAGTCACGCGGTGCCTGGCGGAGACCGTAGAGTGGCCGCCGGAGGCTCCACTGGGTGCTAGGAGGAAAAGTCCCAGTAAAGCCAAGTGAGCCCTGCAAGAAAGCACTGCTGAAGTCAAGAGAGTGTAGCTCGTAGTCACGGTGAGCAGCTATGTGCAGCAGTACCCGAAGAGTGGTCATCTTCGGGGTAGGAGAGAAGGTATGAAAGTAGTCAACTCCCTGCCGCTGACTGAAGCCTCGAGCCACGTAACGCGCCTTGAAGACAGGCGGAGAACCCGGCGGCCGCTTCACCCTGAAAATCCACATGCCACTGACGATGTTCGCCCCAGGAGGGGGAACGTCGTCAACGTAGGTGCCTGTGGACTTCCAGGAAGCCATCTCTGCGTCCATAGCTGCCTGCCACCGAGAGGAATAGGGACCCTCTATCGCCTCCGCGTAAGAGCGCGGAGTCGGGATGTCAAGTGCATCCGGGTCTCCCTCAGGGGTAAGCAGTACGGACACGAGATGAGGTGAAGCAGCAGCCAAACACTCGAACTCCTCCTGCCTGTCCTCAAGGACGTCCGTGCCAAGGGCACACTCACCCCCGACGGACAGAGGACAGACAGAATAAGACTCTGCAACAAGACTGGCAGCGTAGTCTAGGCGACAGCGAGCAGCAAAGTCGACGAGCTCAGACGCAGCAATGGACTCAAAGGAAGGGTCAGTGACAAAAGTAGCAAGGAGACGCGTGACAGAAGGACTGCAGCATGAAGAGAGTCCGACTCCGGGTCGGCAAGAGCAGGAAGAGAGGACTCAGGAGGAGAAGGCAAAGGGGCACGCACAGGAGCAATGGACGGACGCAGAGACATCCGGTGCGTGCCAGGGACAGGAGGAGGACGCTGACGCGAACCACGACCACTAGTGCGAGCAGCACGGACAGGCGACGCAGGGCGAGACGCAGGCTCACGACGCTCAGCAAGACCTCCAGTAGGACCAGTGTAGGGAGAAGGAGCAGGCAGTGGGGAGGCCGGCAGTAACTGTAACTGTGACGGGACAGGCTGTGGACACTCTAAGGGAGGAGGAGGACCGGTAGAAGGCGGGAGACCAAGAACCTGCTCAAGGAGCGAAACTAAGTTTGGCCGAGGCTGCGCGGTGACTCCACACACAGCAGGAACAGTACCAGTACCCCAAATGGTAGCACCAGCACCAACAGCACCTCCAGCTCCAGTACCTCCAGCAGCACCAGTAGCACCCCTAGCAGGACTGCCTCCAGGACCGACAGCAGTAGCCACAGCGCCAACACCCTCAGCAGCTCCAGCTCTAGTCGGACCACGAGAAGACGTAGTGGCTCCAGCTCCAGTTGTACCCGCAGGCCCAGCAGCTCTAGTACTCCCAGTAAGAGCACCTCCAAGACCCGCGGCACCAGCACCCTCAGTAGCCGAAGAAACTCCAGCTTCACCAGAACGCCTCCAGCACCGGGCAAACCACTCGCGCAGCTCCTGTGGAGAGAGTGGCTCCCGCCGAGACGAAGCACCCGGAGAACCACCAAGCACAGCACCGCCAGACACCACACGAGCAAGCCCAGCTCCCTCAGGCTCCGCACCCTCAGGCTCAGCACCTCCAGGCGTAGCACCCCCAGGCTCGTCACCCCCAGGCGTAGCACCCCCAGGCTCAGCACCCCCAGGCTCAGCACCCCCAGGCTCAGCACCCCCAGACTCAGCACCCCCAGGCTCAGCACCCCTAGTCGTAGTACCCTCAGGCTCAGCACCCCCATGCGTAGCACCCACACGCTCAGCACCCCCAGAGTCAGCACCCCCAGGCTCAGCACCCTCAGCAGCACCAGAGTCATTAGTGACCTCGACAGGCTCAGCTGCGTCTACCTGGGACACACTTGAAGGGGCAGGACCCTGAAAGGGAAGGGGGTCTACCGGGGGTGGACCTGGCACAAGGAAGAGCGGTGGCGGGGGGAGGGACGGAGTGCGGTAGGGGAAGAGACGGTAGTAGGGGACGTCCTGGAAGGACAGAACACGGCGAGAGGTGGGGTGGTAGAACTGTTATGTGATGCTATCATTTGCATTCACGTCTGTCTGCCTCCCATCATGTGTTCGTGCGTTGCATGTGTGAAATGAGCGTGCGCAAGAATTTGTGTTTTTCTGTGGTTTGGATTTTCTGAGTGTGTGTGAATGTTATTTGGCTTGAGCAGATATCTGAAGTGACTCCACTGCTCAAGATCTTCCGACGAGCCAAGAATCGTCGCGATCGGAGCAATATCAAGAAAGTTACGAACGTTGGAGTTCGTATGCTTTCTGTACTTCGGTTGTGGCGACTATGGGAAGCTGTGGGGTTGACTCAATATGGGGTACAGACTTTTGGGGGTTGGGAATTCGAACCCATCACTGTAGAATGCTGCCATGTGGTTGGGTGAAGCCAAACCAGGTTGGCAAGTGTGGCCAAGTGGGTTGAGGTGGATGGCATGAGTTGGGAAAGTGACAAATGTGAAAGTGGGGTTGCCTATGGGGAAGGGAATTGTGTGGCATGGGGTTTCCTTGGTTGGGGAATCTCTTGGGACCTTCCCTCTTGTCCTCCTCTTCCCTCCTACCTGGTTTAGTGCTACCCTAACTCTCTTGTGTGTAACTTTGTGGAACTTGTGAGAACTATATTTGTTATTGAGTTAAGCATGTGGCAGCATACCCCCTAGTGCGCCAAAATTGATAACTCGAGAAATACTCCACCTTATCACACAATTAAACTTGGGAATTGTAGCCATGGAATAGAGCTACAACATATCTGAAATTCGTGAAGGTTTGACAATGCGTTTTTCGTCGACGGCGTTTCTTGTGAACTCGACGATTCTGTCCAGAATTTCAAGCCAACGATTTTGAGAAATTTAGGCTCCTAATCTTCATTGACTCCGTCCTTAGTTTCTAACAAGTGGTATCAGAGCTGATTAAGGACCTTGTGGGGAGTCTACTGAAGTGTGAAGACCCTCCTAGACCCACCATGGCCTGTGGGCGTGCCTAAGTGGAGTTCTGGAGGTTGGATGTGACTTCCGCTAAGGGGAAACTCTGCCGAAATTTCGTTGGCGCCGTCACTTGTGAAAATATTGTGGATCTACATTGTGACCAGCAAAAGGGGGAGCTGAAACCTCTGATTGGGAGCAGAGGAGATGAGTGGAGAAGCAGCTGAGAAGAAGAGTGAACCGCCACCGTCCAAGATCGAGGCTTTGGACGGCTCCAACTACGAGGAATGGAGCGGGCGGATGCGGAGCGCTTTCAAGCGCTACAAGCTGCTGAAACTTGCGATGGGAGAAGAGAAGATGCCGGAGGAAGGTGATGCCCGCGACAAATGGATTGAGAAGAGCGCGGTGCTGTACGACCTAATCCTTCAATCGGTCAACAATGATATGTTCCAGCATATCAAGGACCTAGTGGAGCTGGACGACTCCGGGCCTAAGGCGTGGAAGCTGCTACGCGATGTGGTACAACCCAACACGCTGCCGATGGTGATCGTAATGGAGAAGGAGCTGGCTGCTCTCTCCATGAAGGCGGGAGACGATGTGAAACCGGTCCTTGACAAGATCAAGGACACCTATGCGAGGATGGCAGCGGCGGGCAGCAAGGTGTCGGAGATGCAGCAGTGCACCAAGATCATCTCGGTGCTCGACAACTCGTGGGACAACCTCATCCCCACCCTCAACGTTCAGCAGGACAAGTGGACGCCTGAGTGGCTACGGCAGCAGATCCTGCAGGAGGACTTCCGCAGGCGCCACATGGGAGGTGGTGCTGCCAACAAAACTGCTGAGGGGTATGGAGCTGCAGGAGGCAGCAGAGGAAGAGGGGGAGGGAGAGGCCGAGGCCGTGGGAGAGGCTTTGGCAGAGGAAGAGGCCGAGGTGACTACAACGAGGGGCATGGGAGCTCTGGTGGCAAGGGGAGTACCCGAATGGAGGGTGCGTGCTGGTACTGCAAGAAGGCTGGACACCCATGGTTCAAGTGTTTCAGCCGGCCTGAAGGATGGGCGCCTCCAGGCATGAAGCCGCCAAGTGGTGAACGTGCACGAGGTGGTGCTGTGCAAGGTTCAGGTGCACAAGGTGATGGTGCACAAGGTAAAGCCGACCCTGGTATGTTCCTCATGGTTGAGGACGTGCAAGGGAGTGGGGGTGATGTGGGTTCAGTTGGGAAGGTTGTGATGCACCCCCTCACTCACTGGGTGATCGATTCAGGTTGCACGAGTCACATGACTCCACGGGCAGATTTGCTTGATGAGGTGAAGCCCCCTGGGAAGATAAAGTTTGTGGCTGCCGCTTCAGGTGCCTTGCTCCCTGTGATTGGTGTTGGGAATGCCAAGGTTATGGGAGCTAATGGGGGGCTTGTGGGGCTGGGAAATGTGCTGTTGGTTGAAGGTTTATCCGCTAACCTCCTCTCTGTGCGCCGGCTGCAAAAAAGCAAGGCCAAAGTTACGTTCGGCCCAACCAGCTGCCGTGCCAAGCTTGGGAAGTTGCTGCTGTGGGATTTGGAGGAGAAGAGCAGCTGCATCAAGGACCTGTGGCAGCTGCCCATCATCCCTTGGAATGGGAAACCTCCAGCAACGGCAAAGGCAGCGGCAGCGGCTAAAGCAACTGCGGGAGGAGAGGAGACTGCACCAACTGCTGGGGCCCTGGATGCAGTCAAGAAGGTGCAGCAGCCACAGCAATCACATGGTGAGGTGCTTGCTGGTGTGGATGCAACAGCTGCATGGGCAAAGGCTTCTTCTGGGAGTGGTGAGGCCGATTGGGAGACGTGGCACGAGAGGTTGTGCCACATCAACATTCCGATGCTGCAGAAATTGGTGAAGGATGGGAACCTGAAGGGATTGGAGGTGAAGGGGGCAGCAAGGGAGATTGGGAGCTGCCCTACATGCCTTGAGACCAAGTTCACGAAGTTTCCCTTCAGCAGCAGCACGGGACCAGCGAAGGCTCCACTTGCACTTGTGCACATGGACGTGGTGGGCCCCACGAGGGCCCCTTCTCTCTCGGGCAGCCGCTATTTCCTAACCATTGTGGATGACCACACACGTGCGGTGTGGGTCTACCCTCTCAAGACTAAGGGGGAGGTGGCAGCGGCTGTTCTCAAGGAGTGGATGCCGAGAGCACAAAGGGAGAGCGGACACAAAGTGAAGGTGATCCGCACCGACAATGGGGGAGAGTTCATTGGCGCTGTTTTTGAGGCGGTGCTGAAGAAGAAGGGGATCCAGCATCAGCTCACGGTGCCCTACAACCCTCAGCAGAACGGCGTGGCTGAGCGGTTCAACCGGACCCTGCAGGAAGGTGCTCGCACTCTCCTTGGGCGTGCAGGGCTGCCGGATCCGTTTTGGGTGACTGCACTACGGCAGGTCGTTGTGGTGAAGAACAGGGTGCTCGCAACTGTGGGGGACAAGCAGTGGGTGCCTTACACCAAGTGGTATGGGAGTGCACCAGCAGTCAACATGCTGAGAGCCTACGGCTGCATGGTGGTGTTTCATGTGCCGAAGGAGAAGAGGGGAAAGTTGGAAGCTTCTGGAAGATGGGGTGTGCACTTGGGACTTGCGAAGGACCACAAGGGCTGGCTCATATGGGACTTGACCAGCCAGCAGCTGACTGTGTCAAGGGACGTGAAGTTCCTGGAGTCCTTGTACTACAAGGAGTGGAAGCAGCAGCAGCAGAAGCTTCCTACGACACCGCTGATCGTTGAGGCCGATGAGATGCAGCGGCCTTCGAGGCAAGTGGAGGTTGCCATCTCAGAGGAGGAGATCTCTGGGGTGACTGAGGATGGGGGAGAACCCGAGGTGGTGGAGCAGCAACAGCAGCAGCAGCAGCAGCAGCCGCAGCAGCAGCAGCAAGATGCTCCACGAGGTGCCGCACGTACGGCTGACCGTCCTAAGAGGGATGTGCGCCCTCCTAACCGGCTGACCTATCCGAGCTTTGGGAAGCCGAAGGTGGTACGGGCTGGGAGTGTGGCTGAGCAGTGTGATGAGGAGGAGATAGCGCACTGCTACTGGGCAGCCGTCCCTGAGCCCAAGACGCTTACCGAGGCCTTGAGTGGGCCCGATGCTGAGAAGTGGAAGCAGAGTGTGAAGGAGGAGTACGACTCACTGCTGGAGAATGAGACGTGGGAGCTGTGTGAGCTGCCTCCTGGGAAGAAGGCAATCTCTTCGAAGCTGATCTTCAGGCACAAGTATGGACCTGATGGGGAGCTGACGCGCTACAAGTCAAGGCTTGTCGCTAAGGGGTTCCAGCAGACGAAGGGGAAGGATTTTGATGAGCTCTATGCTCCTGTGGGAAAAGGCACAACACTGAGAGTGTCTTTGGCGATGGCCGCATACCGTGGATGGCGGGTAAAGCAGCTGGACATTACCACCGCCTTCCTCAATGGAGTCATTCTGGAGGAGCTGTACATGCTGCAGCCTGAGGGGTTGGATGATGGGAGCGGCAGGGTGTGCAGGCTGAAGAAGGCCATCTATGGCCTGAAGCAGGCTCCTCGTGCATGGTACCACAAACTGGAGGAGACACTGCTGGCTGGGGGGTTCAAGAAGAGTGAGTGCGATCACAGCTTGTTCCTGCTGCAAGAGAAGGAGCAGTTTCTCATGCTCCTGGTGTATGTGGACGACATACTGCTCTTCTCTGAGTCGTCTGCAATGATTGAGCGTGTGGAGGAGATGCTGGAAATGCAGTTCAAGTGCTCCAAGATGGGAGACGTGATGTACTACCTGGGGATGCATGTGGAGAGGGACCTTGACAAGGGAGTGTTGAGGTTGCACCAGAGGAAGTATTGTGAGGGGCTGGCCGAGAAGTATGGGCTGCGAGATGGAGGGAAGCCAGCCACCCCACTGCCTTCAGGGTTCACCGTAGAGCCCTGTGCTGATGAGGAGGTGGTGGGAGAGAGTGACAGGAAGCTGTTTCACTCCATGGTGGGGGCACTCAACTATGCGGCTAACCACACACGGCCTGACATTGCCTTTGCAACATCCAGGCTTGCCAGTGTGGTTTCACGCCCCAGTCATGAGCAGCTGGAAGCGGCCAAGAGGTTGGTCCGCTATGTGAGTGCAACGGCATCAGTGGGTTTGGAGTACAGTGCTGTGCGACAGAGGCTACAGAGGGGTGCAGCTGATTTGAGCAAGGGGGAGATGCGCTTGACTTGCTACACCGACGCTAGCTTCAACTCAGTGAAGACGGATGGCACCAGCATTGGAGGCTATGTGTGCCTCTTTGGAGGTGGTGCAGTGAGCTGGCGCAGCAAGAAGCAGAACGAGGTGGGGCTGTCCTCGTGTGAGACAGAGTACATGGCCCTTCATCATGGGGCAAAGGAGGTGGTGTGGCTGAGGCGTTTGCTAGAGGAGATTTGGGTTGGTCAAAGCGAGTCGACTGTGATTTTCTGTGACAATGAGTCGGCGGTGAAGCTTGCGAAGAATGCTTGTCTTCATGGGCTGACCAAACACATCAGGCCTAAGTGGCACTGGGTGAGAAGGCTCCTGGACAAGGAGGTGCGGCTGGAGATTGTGAAGACCCATCAGCAGGCGGCTGACATCCTCACCAAGCGCCTGGCTGAATCTGAGCATTGGAAGGGCATGAAGCTTGCTGGGATGAGTGTGCATTGAGGGTGCATGCTTGAGCTATGGCATGTGGGATGATGGTTGGCAGCCAGAGGGGGAGTTTGTTATGTGATGCTATCATTTGCATTCACGTCTGTCTGCCTCCCATCATGTGTTCGTGCGTTGCATGTGTGAAATGAGCGTGCGCAAGAATTTGTGTTTTTCTGTGGTTTGGATTTTCTGAGTGTGTGTGAATGTTATTTGGCTTGAGCAGATATCTGAAGTGACTCCACTGCTCAAGATCTTTCCGACGAGCCAAGAATCGTCGCGATCGGAGCAATATCAAGAAAGTTACGAACGTTGGAGTTCGTATGCTTTCTGTACTTCGGTTGTGGCGACTATGGGAAGCTGTGGGGTTGACTCAATATGGGGTACAGACTTTTGGGGGTTGGGAATTCGAACCCATCACTGTAGAATGCTGCCATGTGGTTGGGTGAAGCCAAACCAGGTTGGCAAGTGTGGCCAAGTGGGTTGAGGTGGATGGCATGAGTTGGGAAAGTGACAAATGTGAAAGTGGGGTTGCCTATGGGGAAGGGAATTGTGTGGCATGGGGTTTCCTTGGTTGGGGAATCTCTTGGGACCTTCCCTCTTGTCCTCCTCTTCCCTCCTACCTGGTTTAGTGCTACCCTAACTCTCTTGTGTGTAACTTTGTGGAACTTGTGAGAACTATATTTGTTATTGAGTTAAGCATGTGGCAGCATACCCCCTAGTGCGCCAAAATTGATAACTCGAGAAATACTCCACCTTATCACACAATTCAACTTGGGAATTGTAGCCATGGAATAGAGCTACAACATATCTGAAATTCGTGAAGGTTTGACAATGCGTTTTTCGTCGACGGCGTTTCTTGTGAACTCGACGATTCTGTCCAGAATTTCAAGCCAACGATTTTGAGAAATTTAGGCTCCTAATCTTCATTGACTCCGTCCTTAGTTTCTAACAAGAACTGCCACCCTGGCGCGTCAGGGGGGAAGCCAAGGAAGACGCAAGGAGCAGCACGAGGAGACAGGTCGCGGACAAACGCCCGAGATCCCCAGACACGGAACGCAGACGCATCGCCAACCTTCCCCGTCCACAGCAAAGCTGGGGAGGTCTCCGGCATGGAGACCCTGGGCTGAAGGTTGATCTGATGTGCCACGTACCTGACCGCAAACGGCCACAGAAAATGGGGGGCAGCTGCATGCATCATGGACGTACGGGCGACGTCCATGACCATGCAAATGCGGCGCTTAGCAATCCCATTTTGCTGTGGAGATTCCGGAAGCGTGAAGGTCTGGCGGATGCCTCGTGCACGACAGTAGGCTCACAGAAGGCCAGAGGAGAACTCTCCGCCTTTGTCAGAGTGCAGACGGAGAACATGAAAGTCCGAGCCGAAGCTCTGCCTGAGCTGGAGACGAGATGCGCTGATCCAGTCGATCAGCACCTGAGTGACATCACCCTTGCTGCGCAAGGGGAAGACTGTGGTGTAACGCGAGTAGTCGTCAACCACCAGCAGGAAGTAGCTCTCGTGACCCTGGCCACGGGCGCGGGCTGGGCCCCACACGTCCATGTGAAGCGTCTGCAGCGGGGCCTCTGCCGGAGGAAACTGGGAGGAGTGAGGGGCAGCCCGCTGCCGCCCCTCAACACAGGGGACGCAGGTAGGGGCAGGCCCCGGAGGAAGGGGAGGGAGGGACCGGGGAAGACCAGAGACAAGGACACGGGAGGCCATGCCTCGGAGACGAAGCAGGGAGGGGTGACCAAGTCGGTGGTGCCAGAGGAGAGTCTCGTGAGACAGTAGTCGACACGAGTAGGGGGCAGACTCAGGACCAGACCTGGATGCCGCAGCAAACACCTGACCCGACGCAGCTACCTGACGAGATGCACTGACTAGAGGAGACTCAGTGGTTAGTGTGTACAGGCTTGACCCCGGCCGATGTGTAAACGTGGCCAAGTGTCGGCCCGTCCGATCGTCGTGCATTGGGTTACCCGCTGGCTCGCAGGAGTGAACTGGTGAACCCCTGCATCCTGCAGGTCAGCACCACTCACTGATTTCGTAGAGAACGAGGGGAGGTACAGACCAGACAGGGTGCCAGAGGGGGCCGCCGGACACGGGAGGACAGTGGAGAAGTGAGCAAGGACAGGACCCCCAGAGGGGTCTGCCAGAGAGACTGCAACTAGCTGACCAAGCGGCGTGAGTGTGGTGAGGTCGCGAAAGAAGGAGCGAGAAGCCCCCGAGTCAAGGGTGAAGGTGTGGGAGGCCGAAGCCGACGAAGTACCTGAGAGAGCAGACTCACCAGCACCTGAGGAAGTAGACGCACTAGCACCTAGAGCAGCAGCCTCGCTGGCACCTAGAGCAGCAGCCTGACCAGTACCTAGAGCAGCAGTCTAAATGCCCGGGTCGGGCGAAAAACACCGGTAACAGTCACCCTCATCACTAATAGTCACAGCATACATGGCATCAAGAATAGCATCAAAGTCAAGGTCAAAGATTGCTACTCCAGCCCTAGACAGCTCGCCCCAGCGAGGGATCTCAGTGGCCTCAGGGAACTAGTGACGCAAAGCGTCCGTCAGGCGGCCAAAGCAGCGCTGAGTGGAGTGCGCACCCCCGCACTACTCACCTGCGCGGTCGCCGGTGCGGAGAACGTAGGTGCAGGGACCCGTACCCCCACCGCGCTGACGCGCAGCATATCACTCACGAAGCTGCTGAGGGGACAGGGTCTCACAACTGCGCTGCTGCTGCTGGCGCGTACCACTACCGGAGCCACTCCTCTGCGAAGAGCCGCGACCAGGTCCACTGCTGCCGCTTCCACTTCCGCTGCCTCCGCCGCCTTCGCCGCCTCCGCTACCTCCGCCGCCTCCACCGCCTCCGCTACCTCCGCCACCGCCACCGCCTCCTCCGCCACCACTGCTGCCACCGACATCTCCACCACCGCCACCACTCCCACCACCACCCCCACCCCCTCCACTGCCTCCACCACCACCTCCACCGCCCCTGCCAGCCCCTCCAGCGCCCTTGGCCCCCTTGCCCTTGCCGGTGCGGCGTCTCCCGCTAGGGGCAGGCGCAGCACCGACCAACTCGAAACCAACGAGGTCGGCCGCAGCAGCAGAAGCAACAGAGGGCAAGAGGGGGGAGGGGGAAGACCCCTCAAAGACGGGGGTGCGAGGGTCACCACGAGAGGCTCCTACAGCGACTATGCTCTTCTTTGCTCCTAGGAGGCCCTTCTCGAGGAGGTCAACGGTGAGAGTGGTGGGGAAAAATGAGAGGAAGTGGTCCCTGACTACGTGAAGAGAGTCAGGGAGCCGGGTGACTATGAAGTAGAGGGTGATGTACATGGGGGGGGGGGGGGGTTCTTGGCGCAGAACTCAGCAGGAAGCGCAGCGCGGTAGCGAGTGTCACTAGTGCGGAGGTGCGTAATGAGGTCAGCGACTGTGGTAAAGGCAGCAAGGTTAGGGAAGAGGTACGGTAGCATGAGGCGGCTCAGTGCAGCAGTGGCAGGGGAAGAGTAGCGTGCAAATACAGCGTCGTACAAGGTCTGAGCACTCTTGTACTGGCTAAAGTGTGCACGCTCAGTGGTCGGTAAGTGGCGACGCACAGCAAGGCGAGCAGCAGCATCGCGTGTGGCCCATTGTGAGCAAACAGTGGCGTCAGCATCAGCAGCAGGGGCAGGAGAGGCACCAGAAGTGAGGTCAAAGAGGGATTGACCGATTGCCCTATCGCACTGTAGGAACAGCTGGAGGTCATCGACCCAGACCTCAAAGTCAATGGCATGGCCCTCAGCATCAAAAGTAAGAACACTGGGGGTAGCCACGACTACAGTGGCCTAGAAGGAAGTGACTCGCCAGTCCGAGGAAGGAGGGGCGGGGAGTAAAAGAATGATAAAAAAATAAAAAATCATTTTGTTGGTAGGAACAGCAGCGGCTCGACAGTAGGGCGACTCGGCGGCTCGGCGGCACGGCGGCTTGGCTGCTGGGCGACTCGGCTGCAGGGCGGCTCGGCTGCTGGGCGGCTCGACTGCGGGGCGGCTCGGCTGCTGCGCGGCTCGGCGGCACGGCGGCTCGGTTGCTGGGCTGCTCGGCGGCTCTTTCGCTGGGCGGCTGAGCGGTGACAGGGCCGCTAGGGGAGGGCGACAGGGCCGCAGGTGATGGCGACGGGGCCGTAGGTGGCGGCGAGGCCGCAGGTGGCGGCTGCGTGGCCGCAGGTGGCGGCGACGGGGCCGCAGGTGGTGGCGACGGGGCCGCTGGTGGCGGCGACGGGGCCGCACGTGGCGGCGACGGGGCCGCAAGGGGCCTAGACGGGGCCGCGGGGGGGCCTAAACGGGGCCGTAGCGGGGCCGCAAGGGGCCTAGACGGGGCCGCGGAGGGGCCGTAAGGGGCCTAGACGGGGCCGTAGGGGGCCTGAAAGGGCGCCCGCGAGGGGCCGAAAGGGGCCGCGCGAGGGCCGTAAGGGCGACGCGAGGGGCCTTAAGGGGCCGTAATGGCGGCGCTAGGGGCCGTAGAGGGTGGCGCGAGGGGCCGTAAGGGCGGCGCGAGGGGCCGTAAGGGCGGCCAACGGGGCCGTGAGAGGGGCCACTAAGGGCGGCTGGAAGGTAGGGAGGGCACACAAAGCGCGACTCGGGCAGGAGTGAAGCGCGCTCTGGGCAGGAAAAAAAAAAAAAAAAACGTATCGTGGTGGGCCCTAGGTAGCGTTCCCACTAGGGAACCTGCTCGATACCATGAGAAGAAACGAGAATGAAAATGAGTAAGGGAAAGTTGGGTACAAGTACAAACCCTAGAAAGCTGTACCCCATATGTGCTACCCCACTATAGCCTACAGTAGCTATGTCATATAAATCTGACATGCTCGCCATAGAGTGACTCAACGATCTTTGCGGGCGAGGCTGAACTACAGTAACTCAGTGGTTACATAATGAAATTGTTACAGCATGCTTTTAGTTTGTTACATCGAAAACCGTGATTGGCTACAATATTGATATATACACTCGCACGTGCTATTGAACGTGCTATCATTGTTGCCCTATTGAAACATGCTTTTTTTATGACAGTGTTGATTTGATTTCTGCATGCCATAACTAAATATAGCATTGAAAAACTGAATATCAATTTTGTCAGAATCCCAACCACTAGACCATTGGGATAAAAGGGCTTGTTTAAGTAGCGGGTCAGTGCGCCCATAACCCCCCAGGCAACCGTGCCTGTAACCCTTCCCTAGGATCAATCGGGGATCACTAGTGGACCTCTGACACTCCCCCTCACTGGGATGCGCGATGTGCACACACTGGGATTTGAACCCAAGACCTTCGCTCTGGATACCCTCCAGAATCCCAACCACTAGACCATTGGGATAAAAGGGCTTGTTTAAGTAGCGGGTCAGTGCGCCCATAACCCCCCAGGCAACCGTGCCTGTAACCCTTCCCTAGGATCAATCGGGGATCACCAGTGGACCTCTGACAAATTTCAGTGGATATTAAAAGTTTGTCATACACGGCATGACATGCAAATTAACTAACAGTGATCATCAACCAGAGCAGGGTTGAATAGATTACAGAACTTAGCAGTTAAAAAACGACCAAGCATAAATCTTGCAATTCGGAAAACCAGCACTCGGTACGTGCACAATCCTGCACAGGATATAAACATAAATACACAACCTGCAAAAATCACGTACGATAAGAAAAAAGACGACCACCACAGCAGGAGTTACTGAAAATGAACTAAGCGTAGCATCGATACAAAGCATCTGGGTCAGACTCGGACTCTACGTTGTGAGTAGCAACCACAAAAAGCGGCAACCACCAGTGTTGCAGAAGCGCTCATAATGACACAACCTGCAAAAGAACACACGATTAGAGAATATCAGGCAAACCTCAATGGAGACGCCAATAAGAGACAGACAGCAAGTCAAGAGAAGAGACATTGCGCGACAATCAAGTAAATCTTACGGTCCTGCCAATACTTACCTACTAATGAAGCCTTCCAAAATACGAATGATTCCCTGCAACGAAGGTATAGTGAGTACATTAGAGTGAGACGAAAAAAAAAAAGGGTCGACGGTGTATGCAGAAGGTGAGCGCGAATAAAGAGATGCACTAAGGCTGCTGCTGCGACTGGAGCTGACGCTGGCCCTGGCACTAACAACAGAAACGATGAGATAGCAAATGAAGAAATGAGCTGCTCTCGCAAGGGAGAGCTGAAGTTCTCAGTCAGGGGAGGGAGAAACTGGGTGGTTGTGTTCCAGCGAGGCGGTGAGAAGAGCACTTCCCTGCTGGAGCACCAGCGAAGCACCAACTTGTGAAGAGGGCGTGAGCAATAGGGGTTCGAACTTCTGTCTAAGTTCGAACTTTTAGAGAGGTTATAATCGATACAAAAGTTTTGAGAGACGTGTCGCGACGGTTCAAAGCGGTTAATGTTCGAAGTTGACAGATTTCGCCAAAAGACACACGCCCTTATGATTCATGCACCAGTGAAGCACCAACCAGAGCACTTCACCTTGCAACGCGGCAACGATTCTGATTTGTAGCCTCGATGGCTAGCCCGCCGCCACCTCTCATATCGCTAGAGAAGGATGTGCATCAGCTACGGTGTCAAAAGAGTGAGCACGGATTGGCTGCAAATATATATATGCCGGGACAGCTGCCAAGTGTAACCTTACAATATATTGCACTGCCTGCGTCAGCGGGCAGTGCAATGAGTCAGCGGGCAAGAAAAAGAAAGGGGGGAATTCGTAGAGATGTGATCAGTAACAAGCAGAACAGTCATTATGTACAACTTTATGTGCTTACATACAGATTACATTTCAGAAAGTGTATCACACAAAAGCCATATTGGAAGCCACAGAGTTGGCTAAGTGTTGGGAATTTCAAGGTGTGTGTGTTTGTTTTTTTTTTTTTTTTTCTTAGGGTAGACTTAGGCATCCTTACCATACTACAACCAAAAGAATTGCAAAAAACACATCTAAGAGTGGTTTGTCGCTTCAAATGCCCGCCTATTTTAATACCTTTCGAGGCTGAGAACCACTTGGTTTGTAGTCCAAATCATACGTTTGATGGCTCTATTATCTCCCCTACACCTCCTCTACTGTTCTGAATTGAAATTCGTTTTTGGGTGGAATTCACGAAAACCAAGATTCAAGCTACACCGACAAAGCTCCAAGCACGTGACAACTCATTATTTGGCTATCATGGACATGTGTTAAATTCAAGCAAGTTTTTTTTTGCATTTAGAAGTACGTGGTGTGAATATGACCTACTATGGTGGCAGCCTGAGAAAACTGAAACGAGAATGAATGCACTACGAAACAGTTGGGTACAAGTACTAACCCTAATTGGGTTGTACCTCTTATGGGCTACCACACTACAGCCTACACAAATGTATAAGCTATAATGTTGTGACACACCCCCATAGGCAAAGTGGGGGAGAACAAAGGGTCACAAGACCAGTCAAGCAAAGCAAAGCAAAGCTCAGGGTGGATCACAACGTCACCACACATTCCGAGCACAAGTTCAAGGCCACAAGGCCAGTTCACATGCAGCACTACATATACATAAAAGGCTAGACAAGCAAGAGCCGGTGTATATATATGTAGCAGTACAAACAAGGTCAAGAGGTAAGCAAGTGAGGCAAGGCAGGCACAAGACCCAGCTGGGTACAGAAGCGCTGATGATCACAAGTCGCAAGCGCCTTGGTGAAGATATCAGCAGTGTTGGCCTCAGAAGCCACGTACGCAAGGCGCAGCTGACCACGCTGCTGCAACTCACGAGCAAGGAAGTAGCGGAGTGCAATGTGCTTCGTTCTGTCCTCCACTCGCAGCTCTTGACAAAAGGCCAGCATGGCCTTGTTGTCTACGTACAGCACTGGAGGAGAACGAGGCGGCTCTCCGAGGTCAGTCAGCACATAGGTGAGCCAGCGAAGCTCCTGTGCAGCCATGGCTCCTGCGTAGATCTCAGCCTCACAACTGGAGCCGAGAACAGAAGACGAGCGAGTAGCCCGCCACGAAACAGAGCCGGAACCAAGGCTGAAGGTGTAACCCTGTGACGACCCCTGCGTAGCCTGGTCGTCAGCCCAAGAAGCGTCTGCGTGCCCAGTGAGGACCACTGGACTCTGCCCTCCAAGCACAAGCCCCATGCCCGACGTACTGCACAAGTAGTGCAACACCCTCTTTGCTGCAGCCATGTGCTCTGGTCTGTGTCTCCCAGGAGCAACATAGCGTGCGAGAATGCTAAGAGGGTATGCAAGGTCAGGTCGTGTGCAGGTCATCAGGTACATGAGGCAGCCAACAAGCTCTGGGTACGGGCCACTCGACTCTACGGACTCATCCGAAGGCAGAGCTGAGAGCGAGTGGCGAGTAGGCAGAGGAGTGGCCTGAGGCGAGGAGTACGTGAAGCTGAAGCGCTGAAGGACCTGCTGCACCATGTGAGACTGAGTCAGAGTATTGGTGCGACGTGCTCTGTCCCGGGTGATCTGCAAACAAAGGTAGCTGAGCAGTTCACCCGGGTCTTTGCACGTGTGTCTCTTCTGCAGCTTGGACTTCACATGGGCGAGTCCACCAGTGTCAGCTGTGGGAAAAGACCAAGTCGTCGACGTACACGAGGATGTAGAATGGCGGCAAAGAAGTGTCGGTGCGCATAAACAGCGACGGGTCGGCAGTAGAGGGAGCAAACCCAAGAGCCGCAAGTGTAGTCCTCAGTGTGTCCTGCCACTCACGCGGTGCCTGGCGGAGACCGTAGACTGGCCGCCGGAGGCTCCATTGGGTGCCAGGAGGAAAAGTCCCTGTGAAGCCAAGTGGGCGGCGCAACCAAATCTCCTCGTGCAGGCTGCCCTGCAAGAAAGCAGTGCTGAAGTAGTGTAGCTCATAGTCACGGTCAGCAGCTATGTGCAGAAGTACCCGAAGAGTGGTCATCTTCGGGGTGGGAGAGAAGGTCTGAAAGTAGTCAACTCCCTGCCGCTGACTGAAGCCACGAGCCACGTAACGTGCCATGAAGACAGGCGAAGAACCCGGCGGTCGCCTCACCCTGAAAATCCACATGCCACTGACGATGTTCGCCCCAGGAGGGGGAACGGCATCAACGTAGGTGCCTGTGGACTTCCAGGAAGCCATCTCTGCGTCCATAGCTGCGTGCCACTTAGAGGAGTAGGGACCCTCTATCGCCTCCGCGTAAGAGCGCGGAGTCGGGATGTCAAGTGCATCCGGGTCTCCCTCAGGGGTAAGCAGTACGGACACGAGATGAGGTGAAGAAGCAGCCAAACACTGGAACTCCTCCTGCCTGTCCTCAAGGACGTCCGTGGCAAGGGCACACTCACCCCCGACGGACGGAGGACAGAAAGAATCAAAGTGAGCAACCAGACTGGCAGCGTAGTCTAGGCGACAGCGAACAGCAAAGTCGACAAGCTCAGCAACTAAGGCAGACGCAGCAGTGGACTCAAAGGAAGGGTCAGTGACAACAGTGACCAGGAGACGCGTGACAGTAGGACTGGCAGCACAAGGGAGTCCGACTCCGGGTCGGCAAGAGCAGGAAGAGAGGACTCAGGAGGAGAAGGCAAAGGGACACGCAGAGGAGCAGTGGACGGACGTAGAGACATGCGGTGCGTGCCAGGGACAGGAGGAGGACACTGACTCGAACCACGACCACTAGTGCGAGCTGAGAAAACTAGAACGAGAATGAAATGAACTATGAATGAAGTGAGTACAAATATGAAACCCTAATTGGGTTGTACCCCCTATGGGAACCCCACTATAGCCTACACAAAAGCATAAGCTATACGTTCTGACACACCCCCATAGGCAAATTGGGGGAGAACAAGGGGTCACAAGACCAGTCAAGCAAGCAAACCAAAGCTCAGGGTGGATCACAAAGTCACCACACATTCCGAGCACAAGTTCAAAGGCCAAAAGGCCAGTTCACATGCAAGATCACATATATATATATAAGAGGCTAAGCAAGCAAGAGCAGGAGTATATATATGTGATAGTACAAGCAAGGTCAAGAAGTGAGCAAGTGAGACAAGACAGGCACAAGACCCAATTGAGTGCAGAAGCGCTGATGATCACAAGGCGCAAGTGCCTTGGTGAAGTCATCAGCAGTGTTGGCCTCAAAGGCCACGTACGCAAGCCGCAACTGTCCACGTTGCTGTAGCTCACGAGCAAGAAAGTAGCGGAGAGCAATGTGCTTTGTCCTGTGCTCCAGTCGCTGCTCTCGACACAAGGCCAGCATGGCCTCGTTGTCTACGTACAGGACTGGAGGAGAACGAGGCGGCTCTCCAAGTCCGGTCAGCAGGTAGGTGAGCCAGCGAAGCTCCTGGGCAGCCATAGCCCCGGCGTAGATCTCAGCCTCACAACTGGAGCCGAGAACAGAAGACGAGCGGGTAGCCCGCCACGAAACAGAGCCGGAACCAAGACTGAAGGTGTAACCCTGTGACGACCGCTGCGTAGCCTGGTCGTCAGCCCAAGAGGCGTCCGCGTGCCCAGTGAGGACCACTGGACTCCGCCCTCCAAGCACTAGCCGCATGCCCGACGTACTGCACAAGTAGCGCAACACCCTCTTCGCTGCAGCCATGTGCTCTGGTCGGTGTCTCCCAGGAGCAACATAGCGTGCAAGAATGCTAAGAGGGTATGCAAGGTCAGGTCATGTGCAGGTCATCAGGTACATGAGGCAGCCAACAAGCTCTGGATACGGGCCACTCGACTCTACGGACTCATCCGAAGGCAGAGCTGAGAGCGAGTGGCGAGTAGGCAGAGGAGTGGCCTGAGGCGAGGAGTACGTGAAGCCGAAGCGCTGAAGGACTTGCTGCACCATGTGTGACTGAGTCAGGGTAATGGTGCGGCGTGCTCTGTCCCGGGTGATCTGCAAGCCAAGGTAGCTGCGCAGTTCACCCAGGTCAGTGCACGTGTGTCTCTTCTGCAGCTCGGACTTCACGTAGGCGAGTCCAGCAGTGTCAGTTGTGGCAAAGACCAAGTCGTCGACGTACACGAGGATGTAGAATGGCGGCAGAGAGGTGTCGGTGTGCAGAAACAGCGACGGGTCGGAAGTAGAAGGAGCAAACCCAAGTGCCGCCGGTGTAGTCCTCAGTGTGTCGTGCCACTCACGTGGCACCTGGCGGAGACCGTAGACTGGACGCTGGAGACTCCACTGGGTACCAGGAGGGAAAGACCCAGTGAAGCCAGGTGGGCGGCGCAGCCAGATCTCCTCGTGCAGGCTGCCCTGCAAGAAGGCGGTGCTGAAGTCGAGAGAGTGCAGCTCGTAGTCACGGTGAGCAGCAACGTGCAGCAGTACCTGAAGAGTGGTCATCTTCGGGGTGGGGGAGAAGGTCTGAAAGTAGTCAACTCCCTGCCGCTGACTGAAGCCACGAGCCACGTAACGCGCCTTGAAGACAGGCGGAGAACCCGGCGGCCGCTTCACCCTGAAGATTCACATGCCACTGACGATGTTTGCCCCAGGAGGGGGGACAGCGTCAACGTAGGTGCCTGTGGATTTCCAGGAAGCCATCTCTGCATCCATAGCTGCCTACCACTGAGAGGAGTAGGGACCCTCTATCGCCTCCGCGTAAGAGCGCGGAGTCGGGATGTCAAGTGCATCCTGGTCTCCCTCAGGGGTAAGCAGTACGGACACGAGATGAGGTGAAGCAGCGGCCAGACACTGGAACTCCTCCTGCCTGTCCTCAAGGACGTCCGTGCCAAGGGCACACTCACCCCCGACGGACGGAGGACAGGCAGACTCAGACTCAGCGACAAGACTAGCAGCGTAGTCTAGACGACAGCGAGCAGCAAAGTCGACAAGCTCAGTAACAAGGGCAGACGCAGCAGTAGACTCGCAAGAAGGGTCAGTGACGACAGTAGCAAGGAGACGCGTGACAGTAGGACTGGCAGCACGAAGAGAGTCCGACTCTGGGTCGGCAAGAGCAGGAAGAGAGGACTCAGGAGGAGAAGGCAAAGGGGCACGCAGACGAGCAGTAGACGGACGCAGAGACATCCGGTGCGTGCCAGGGACAGGAGGGGGACGCTGACGCGAACAGCGACCACTAGCGCGCGCAGCGCGAACAGGCGACGCAGGACGAGACGCAGGCTCACGACGCTCAGTAAGACCTCCAGTAGGAGCAGCGTAGGGAGAAGGAGCAGGCAAAGGGGAGGCAGGCTGTAGCTATGACTGTGACTGGACAGGCTGTGGACCCTCTAAGGTAGGAGGAGAAGGACCAGTAGAAGGGGGAAGACCAAGAACCTGCCGCAGGAGTGGAACGAAGTACGGTCGAGGCCGCGTGGCGACGCCAGAAACAGCAGGGACAGCACCAGGACCCCCAGCAGGATTACCCGCTCCAGTAGCACCTCCAGCAGCTCCAGAACCTCCAGCAGCACCAGGAGCACCCCCAGCAGGACCGCCAGCGGTAGTCTCAGCGCCAACACCCTCAGCAGCACCAGCTCCAGTCGCACGTGCAGGCCCAGCAGCTTCAGTACTCCCAGGACGAGCACCTCCGGGACCCGCAATAGCAGCACCCTCAGTAGCCGACGAACCTCCAGCACCAGCAGCACGGCTCCAGCGCCGGGCGAACCACTCGCGCAGCTCCTGTGGGGAGAGTGGCTCCCATCGAGACAAAGCACCCGGAGAACCTCCAGTCTCAGCACCCCCAGTCTCAGCACCCCCAGGCATATCACCCCCAGGCCCAACACCCCCAGGCTCAGCACCCCCAGGCTCAGTACCCCCAGGCTCAGCACCCCCAGGCTCAGCACCCCCAGGCGTAGCACCCCCAGGCGTAGCACCCCCAGTCTCAGCACCCCCAGTCGCAGCACCCCTAGGCTCAGCACCCCCAGTCTCATCACCCCTAGGCTCAGCACCCGCAGCAGCACCAGAGTCACCAGTGACCTCGACAGGCTCGACCGCGTCTACCTAGGACACACCTGAAGGGGCAGGACCCTGAGGGGGAAGGGGGTCTACCGGGGGGGGACTTGGTACCAAGAAGAGCGGGGGCGGGGGGAGGGACGGAGTGCGGTAGGCAGTAGGGGACCGACTCGTCGAACGTGACGTCCTGGGAGGACAGAACACGGCGAGAGGTGGGGTGGTAAAACTGCCACCCAGGTGCGTCGGGGGGGAACCCCAGGAAGACGCAAGGAGCAGCACGAGGGGACAGCTTGTCCGCAGACAAGTCGCGGACAAACGCCCGAGATCCCCAGACACGGAACGCCGACGCATCGCCAACCTTCCCCGTCCACAGCAGGGCTTGGGAGGTATCCGGCCAGGAGACCCTGGGGTGAAGGTTGATCTGGTGCACCGCGTACCTCACCGCAAACGGCCACAGAAAATGGGGGGCAGCCGCATGCATCATAGACATACGAGCGACGTCCATGACCATGCCAATGTGGCGCTCTGCAATCCCATTTTGCTGCGGTGAGTCCGGAAGCGTGAAGGTCTGACGGATGCCTCGCGCACGACAGTAGGCTCGCAGAAGGCCAGAGGAGAACTCTCCGCCTCTGTCCGAGTGCAGACGCAGAACAGGAAAGTCCGAGCCAAAGCTCTGCCTGAGCTGTAGACGAGCTGGGAGTAGGAAGTAGCGCTCGTGACCCTGTCCACGGATGCGGGCTGGGCCCCACACGTCCATGTGAAGCGTCTGCAACGGGGCCTCTGTCGGAGGAAACTGGGAGGAGTGAGGGGCAGCACGCTGGCGCCCCTCGACACAGGGGACACAGGAAGGGCCCTGAGGAAGGGGAGGGAGGGACCGAGGGAGACCAAACACAAGAAGACGGGAGGCCATGCCTCTGAGCCGAAGCAGGGAGGGGTGACCAAGGCGGTGGTGCCAGAGGAGAGTCTCATGAGACAGGAGACGACACGAACAGGGGGCAGACTCAGGACCAGACCTGGACGCTGCAGCAAACACCTGACCAGACGCAGGGGCCCTACCAGACTCAGTAACTGGGGGAGACGCAGTGGTCAGTGTGTACAGGCTCGACCCTGGCTGACGGGTAAACGTAGCTAGGTGTCGACTTGTGCTAGCCTCTGTGCAGTGCGTCACCCGCTGACGAGCAGGGGTGAACTGGTGGACTCCCGCTTCCTGTAGGTCAGCACCACTCACCAAGTTCGTAGAGAACGAGGGGAGGTAGAGACCAAACAGGGTGCCAGAGGGAGCCGTCGGACACGGGAGGACAGTGGAGAAGCGAGACAGGACAGGACCCCCAGAGGGGTCAGCCAGGGAAACCGCAACCGGCCGACTAAGCAGCGTGAGTGTGGTGCGGTCCCGAAAGAAGGAGCGAGTTGGCCCAGAGTCAAGGGTGAAGGTGTGGGAGGCCGAAGCCGACGTAGTACCTGAGAGCGCAGACTCACCAGTACCTGAGAGCGCAGACTCACTAGTACCTGAGAGCAAAGACGCACTGGCACCTAGAGCAGCAGCCTCACTAGCACCTAGAGCTGCAGTACCAATGCCCGGGTCGGGCGGGAAACACCGGTAACAGTCACCCTCATCACTAATAGTCACAGCATACATGGCCGCAAGGATAGCATCAAAGTTAAGATCAAAAATAGCTACGCCTGCCCTAGACAGCTCTCCCAAGCGGGGGATCTCCGTGGCCTCCGGAAACTGCTGACGCCAAGCGTCCATCAGGCGGCCAAATCAGCGCTGGGTGGGGTGGGCACCCCCACACTGCTCACCCGCGCGGTCACCGGTGCGAAGGACGTAGGTGCAGGGACCAAGACCCCCACCACGCTGACGCTGCGTGTACCACTCACGGAGCTGCTGAGGGGTGGGGACGTCGCGAGAACGCTGCTGCTGCTGCTGCTACTGGCGCTGACCACCCCCAGCGCCGCTCCGCTGTGAAGTGCCACTCCGACCACCTCCACCACCTCCACCTCCGCCTTCTCCACCTCTGCCTCCACCGCCGCCCCCGCCAGTACCGCCGCCGCCGACGCCGCCTCTGCCTCCACTGCTGCCACTAGCACCTCCACCCCCGCCACCACCTCCACCGCCACCCCCACTCCCTCCGCCGCCTCCACCTCCACCTCCACCGCCCCCGCTAGCTCCACCCGCTCCCTTGCCCCCCTTGCCCTTGCCAGGGCGGCGTCTCCCGCTAGGGGCAGACGCCGCACCGACCGACTCAAGACCAACGAGGTCGGCCGCAGCGGAAGAGGCGACAGAGGGAAAGAGAGGGGAAGGAGAACACCCCTCAAAGATGGGGGTGCGGGGGTCACCTCGAGAGGCTCCTACGGCGACGATGCTCTTCTCCGCCGCTAGAAGGGCCTTCTCTAGGAGGCCGACTGTGAGAGTTGTGGGACAGACCGCGAGGAAGTGGTCCCGGACTACACGAAGGGAGTCAGGGAGGCGGGTGACTAGAAAGTAGAGAGTGATGTACATGGGGGGGGGGTTCTTGGCGCAGAAGTCAGCAGGAAGTGCAGCGCGGTAGCGGGTGTCACTAGTGCGGAGGTGCGTAATGAGATCAGCGACTGTGGGAAAGGCAGCCAGGTCAGGGAAGAGGAAGGGTAGCATGAGGCGGCTCAGTGCAGCAGTGGCAGGGGAAGAGTAGCGCGCAACTACAGCGTCGTACAAGGTCTGAGCACTCTTGTACTGACTAAAGTGCGCGCGCTCAGCGGTAGGTAGGTGGCGACGCACAGCAAGACGTGCAGCAGCGTCGCGTGTGGCCCACTGGGAGCGAACAGTGGGGTCAGCATCAGCAGCAGGGGCAGGGACGGCGCCAGAGGTGAGGTCAAAGAGGGAAAGACCGTCTGCCCTATCGCACTGTAAGAACAGCTGCAGGTCGTCGACCCAGACCTCAAAGTCAATGGCGCGACCCTCAGCGTCAAAAGCTAGGACACTAGGGGTAGCCATGACAGCTGTAGACGTTCTCACCAGACAGGGCGGGTCGGGCAGCTCAGCAGCACAGCAACACGGCAACGTTTCTGCTCGGCCGGCTCAGCGTCAACAGCAGCCACGCGGGACCAGCGGCTCGGCTCCTCAGGTGACTCGGGCGGCTCGGGCGGCGCAGGCGGCTCGGGCGGCTCAGGCGGCTCGGGCGGCTCAGGCACTCAGCGGCACAGGCGGCTCGGGCGGCTCGGCTCCTCAGCAGCACAGGCAGCTCGGGCAGCTCGGGTGGCGCAGGTGGCACGGGCGGCTCGGGCGGCTCAGGCGTCACAGCGGCGTACGGGCGGCGTGGGGCCGGGACTGCGGCACGCGGTCGGGACGGGTGGCGCACGGGCGGTGTGGGGCCGGGACGGCGGCGCACGGCTGGGACGGGTGGAGCACGGGCGGCGTGAGGCCAGGACGGCGGCGCGCAGCCGGGACGGGCGGCGCACGGGCGGCGTGAGGAGGGGGGGCCGGGACGGTGGCGCAGGGCCGGGACGGGCGGCTTGGGGCCGGGACGGCGGCGAGAGGCCGGGACAGGCGGCACACGGGCGGTGTGGGGCCGGGACGGGCGGCGCACGGGCGGCGTGGGGCCGGTACGGGTGGCGCACGGGCGTCTAGGGGCCGGGTCGGGCGGCGCACGGGCGGCGCGGGGCCGGGACGGGCGGTGCGCAGGCGTCTAGGGGCCGGGACGGGCGGCGCGCGGGCGTCTAGGGGCCGGGACGGGCGGCGCGCGGGCATCTAGGGGCCGGGACGGGCGGCGCGTGGGCGTCTAGGGGCAACGCGACGGTGGCGTGGGGCCGGGACGGGCGGCGCGCGGGCGTCTAGGGGCCGGGACGGGCGGCGCGCGGGCGTCTAAGGGCGGCGCGCGGGCGTCTAGGGGCCGGGACGGGCGGCGCGCGGGCGTCTAAGGGCGGCGCGCGGGCGTCTAGGGGCCGCGACGGGCGGCTAAAGAGGCCACTACGGGCCGATAGAGAGGGGAGCGCGACTCGGGCAGGGGCAGAGTGCGCCCCGGGCAGGAAAAAAAAAGACGGTGGGCCCTAGGAACAGTTCCCACGAGGGAACCTGCTCGATACCATGAGAAAACTAGAACGAGAATGAAATGAACTATGAATGAAGTGAGTACAAATATAAAACCCTAATTGGGTTGTACCCCCTATGGGATACCCCACTATAGCCTACACAAAAGCATAAGCTATACGTCCTGACACGAGCAGCACGGACAGGCAACGCAGGGGGAGACGCAGGCTCACGACGCTCAGCAAGACCTCCAGTAGGACCAGTGTAGGGAGAAGGAGCAGGCAGTGGGGAGGTTGGCTGTAACTGAAACTGTGACGAGACAGGCTGTGGACACTCTAAGGGAGGAGGAGGACCAGTAGAAGGCGGGAGACCAAGAACCTGCTCAAGGAGCGAAACGAAGTACGGCGAAGGCCGCGCGGCGACTCCAGACACAGCAGGGACAGTACCAGTACCCCCAGTGGTAGCACCAGCGCCAGCAGCACCTCCAGCTCCAGTACCTCCAGCAGCACCAGTAGCACCCCCAGCAGGACCGCCAGCAGTAGCCTCAGCGCCAACACCCTTTGTAGCTCCAGCTGCAGAAGTACCTGCAGGCCCAGCAGCTCCGGTACTCCCACTACGATCACCTCCGGGACCCACGACACCAGCAACCTCAGCAGCCGAAGAGACTCCAGCTCCAGCAGCACGCCTCAAGCACCGGGCAAACCACTCGCGCAGCTCCTGTGGAGAGAGTGGCTCCCGCCGAGACGAAGCACCCGGAGAACCACCAGGCACAGCACCGCCAGACACCACACGAGCAAGCCCAGCTCCCTCAGGCTCCGCACCCTCAGGCTCAGCACCTCCAGGCGTAGCACCCCCAGGCTCGGCACCCCCAGGCGTAGCACCCCCAGGCTCAGCACCCCCAGGCTCAGCACCCCCAGGCTCAGCACCCCCGGGCTCAGCACCACCAGACTCAGCACCCCCAGGCTCAGCACCCCCAGTCGTAGTACCCACAGGCTCAGCACCCCCATGCGTAGCACCCACACGCTCAGCACCCCCAGAGTCAATACCCCCAGGCTCAGCACCCTCAGCAGCACCAGAGTCAACAGCGACCTCGACACGCTCAACTGCGTCTACCTGGGACACACCCGAAGGGGCAGGATCCTGAGGGGGAAGGGGGTGTACCGGGGGGGGACCTTGCACAAGGAAGAGCGGTGGCGGGGGGAGGGACGGAGTGTGGTAGGGGAAGAGACGCTAGTAGGGGACCGACTCGTCGAACGTGACGTCCTGGGAGGACAGAACACGGCGAGAGGTGGGGTGGTAGAACTGCCACCCTGGCGCGTCAGGGGGGAAGCCAAGGAAGACGCAAGGAGCAGCACGAGGGGACAGCTTGTCCGTAGACAGGTCGCGGACAAACGTCCGAGATCCCCAGACACAGAACGCAAATGCATCGCCAACCTTCCCCGTCCACAGTAAAGCTGCGGAGGTCTTCGGCATGGAGACCCTGGGCTGAAGTTTGATCTGATGCGCCGGGTACCGAACCGCAAACGGCCCAGAAAATGGGGGGCAGCCGCATGCATCATGGACGTACGGGCGACGTCCATGACCATGCCAATGCGGCGCTCAGCAATCCCATTTTGCTGTGGAGAGTCCGGAAGCGTGAAGGTCTGGCGGATGCCTCGTGCACGACAGTAGGCTCGCAGAAGGCCAGAGGAGAACTCTCCGCCTCTGTCAGAGTGCAGACGCAGAACAGGAAAGTCCGAGCCGAAGCTCTGCCTGAGCTGGAGACGAGCTGCGCGGATCCAGTCGATCAGCACCTCAGTGACATCACCCTTGCTGCGCAAGGGGAAGACTGTGGTGTAACGCGAGTAGTCGTCAACCACCAGCAGGAAGTAGCTCTTGTGACCCTGGCCACGGACGCGGGCTGGGCCCCACACGTCCATGTGAAGCGTCTGCAGCGGGGCCTCTGTCGGAGGAAACTGGGAGGAGTGAGGGGCAGCCCGCTGCCGCCCCTCGACACAAGGGACGCAGGCAGGGGCAGGCCTCGGAGGAAGGGGAGGGAGGGACCGTGGGAGACCAGAGACAAGGACACGGGAGGCCATGCCTCGGAGACGAAGCAGGGAGGGGTGACCAAGGCGGTGGTGCCAGAGGAGAGTCTCATGAGACAGGAGGCGACACAAGCAGGGGCCAGACTCAGGACCAGACCTGGACGCTGCAGCAAACACCTGACCCGACGCATCTACCTGACGCGACGCAGTGACTGGAGGAGACGTAGTGGTCAGTGTGTACAGGCTCGGCCCCGGCCGACGTGTAAACGTGGCCAGGTGTCGGCCTGTCCGAGCGTCCGTGCAGTGGGTCACCCGCTGACTCGCAGGAGTGAACTGGTGAACCCCCGCATCCTGCAGGTCAGCACCACTCACCAAGTTCGTAGAGAACGAGGGGAGGTAAAGACCAGACAGGGTGCCAGAGGGGGCCGCCAGACACGGGAGGACAGTGGAGAAGTGAGCAAGGACAGGACCCCGAGAGGGGTCTCCTAGGGAGACTGCAACTGGCCGACCAAGCGGCGTGAGTGTGGTGCGGTCTCGAAAGAAGGAGCGAGAAGCTCCCGAGTCAAGCGTGAGAGTGTGGGTGGCCGAAGCCGACGCAGTACCTGAGAGCGCAGACTCACCAGCACCTGAGGAAGTAGATGCACCAGCACCTAGAGCAGCAGCTTCGCTAGCACCTAGAGCAGCAGCCTCACCAGCACCTAGAGCAGCAGTCTCAATGCCCGGGTCGGGCGGAAAACACCGGTAACAGTCACCCTCGTCACTAATAGTCACAGCATACATGGCAGCAAGAATAGCATCAAAGTCAAGGTCAAAGATAGCTACCCTCGCCCTAGACAGCTCACCCCAGCGAGGGATCTCAGTGGCCTCAGGGATATGGTGACGCCAAGCGTCCGTCAGGCGGCCAAAGCAGCGGTGAGTGGAGTGCGAACCCCCACACTGCTCACCAGCGCGGTCGCCGGCGCGAAGAACGTAGGTGCAAGGACCCGTACCCCACCGCGCTGACGCGCAGCGTACCACTCACGAAGCTGCTGAGGGGACAGGGTCTCACGGTTGCGCTGCTGCTGCTGGCGCGTACCACCATCGGAGCCACTCCTCTGCGAAGAGCCGCGACTAGGTCCACTGCTGCCGCCGCCGCCTCCGCCGCCTCCGCCGCCTCCGCCACCTCCGCCGCCTCCGCCGCCTCCACCACCTCTGCCGCCTCCACTACCTCCACCACCGCCACCGCCTCCTCCGCCACCACTGCTGCCACCGACACCTCCACCCCCACCACCACTCCCACCACCACCCCCACCCCCTCCACTGCCTCCACTGCCACCTCCACCGCCCCCGCCAGCCCCTCCAGCGCCCTTGCCCCCCTTGCCCTTGCCGGTGCGGCGTCTCCCGCTAGGGGCAGACGCAGCGCCGACCGACTCGAAACCAACGAGGTCGGCCGCAGTAGCAGAGGCAACAGAGGGCAAGAGGGGGGAGGGGGAACCCCCCTCAAAGACAGGGGTGCGAGGGTCACCACGAGAGGCTCCTACAGCGACTATGCTCTTCTCTGCTGCTAGGGGGGCCTTCTCGAGGAGGTCAACGGTGAGAGTGGTGGGGCAGACTGAGAGGAAGTGGTCCCTGACTGCACAGAGAGAGTCAGGGAGCCGGGTGACTATGTAGTAGAGGGTGATGTACATGGGGGGGGGGGGGTTCTTGGCGCAGAACTCAGCAGGAAGCGCAGCGCGGTAGCGAGTGTCACTAGTGCGGATGTGCGTAATGAGGTCAGCGACTGTGGGGAAGGCAGCAAGGTCAGGGAAGAGGTACGGTAGCATGAGGCGGCTCAGTGCAGCAGTGGCAGGGGAGGAGTAGCGTGCAACTACAGCGTCGTAAAAGGTCTGAGCACTCTTGTACTGGTTAAAGTGCGCACGCTCAGAGGTAGGGAGGTGGCGACGCACAGCAAGACGTGCAGCAGCATCGCGTGTGGCCCACTGTGAGCGAACAGTGGCGTCAGCATCAGCAGCAGGGGTAGGAGAGGCGCCAGAGGTGAGGTCAAAGAGGGAGAGACCGTCTGCCCTATCGCATTGTAGGAAAAGCTGTAGGTCATCTAGCCAGACGTCAAAGTCAAAAGCCCGACCCTCAGCGTCAAAAGCGAGGACACTAGGGGTAGCCATGACAGCAGTAGACTAGCAGCGCGAACAGTAGGGTAAGGGCAGTGCAGTGATAGAGGCGTTGCTCTTACCGGACAGGGCGGCTTGGGCGGCTCGGGGGCTCGGCGGCTCGGCAGTACGGCGGCTCGGCAACAACTGCGGCTCGGCGACTCTACGGCACGGGTGGCTCGGCGGCTCGGGCGACTCGGTGGCTCGGGCGGCTCGGGCGGCTCGGCGACTCAGCAGATCGGGCGGCTCGGGCAGCTCGGCGTGGTGCGGCGGCTCGGGTGGCTCGGGTGTCTGGCGGCTCGTCAGCAGGCGGCGGCGCCGGCGGCTCGGTGGTGACGGCGGGGCCGCGTGGGGACGGCGGCGGGGCCGGGTGGAGCAGTGACGGGCCCAACAGAGGCGGCGCCGGGGCCGCAGGGGTAGGCAACCGAGCCAGCAGAGGTGGCGCCGGGGCCGGGAAGAGCGGCGCCGGGGCCGCAGGGGTAGGCGACGGGGCCAGCAGAGGTGGCACCGGGGCCGGGAAGGGCGGCGTCGGGGCCGCAGGGGTAGGTGACGGGGCCGGGAAGGGCTGCGCCGGGGCTGCAGGGGTAGGCGACGGGGCCGCAGGGCGGCTTGGAGGGGGGTCGCGAGGGCGGCCTGAAGAGGCCGCGAGGGCGGCACAAAGGGGCCGCGAGGGCGGCGTGAGAGGGCCGCGAGGGCGGCGCGACGCGGCGAAGCCGCTAGGGCGGCGGATCGGGGCCGTGAGGGCGGCGCGACGGCGCCGTAAGGGCGGCGCGACGGGGCCGCGAGAGGCCGCTAAGGGGCCGTGAGGGGCCGTGAGGGCGACGTGACGGGGCCGCTAGGGGCCGTTAGGGGGGAGCGCGACAAGGGCAGGGGCTGAGCGTGCTCTGGGCAGGAAAAATAAAAGAAACGGTGGGCCCTAGGAACAGTCCCCACGAGGGAACTTGCTCGATACCATGAGAAAACTGAAACGAGAATGAATGCACTATGAAACAGTTGGGTACAAGTACTAACCCTAATTGGGTTGTACCCCTTATGGGCTACCCCACTACAGCCTACACAAATGTATAAGCTATAATGTTCTGACACAGCCTACTATGGTACCCAGTGAGATTTCGACGACATTGCCTGGTTTTGCCCCGATACGCCCCAACCCATGCACAAACAAGCGTCACGGGCTGAATAGTTGTGCGAATGAAGTCAAACCAGTCTCTATGGCAAGGAAATAGGGTTAAATACCTGTATGTGTGAAGATATGGTGCTAAAAACAACAACAAAATGATAAAACGGTGACATGTTGCGTACTGGCCTATCCTTGCATAGATTCATGCCATCAAATGCACAAACAAGCGTCACGTGCTGCATAGTTGTGCGAATGAACTCAAACCAGTTCCTATGGCTAGGGAAATGGATAAACTAGGGAACTGTGTGAAGAAATAGGGCTAAAAAAAACATATAAATGACGAAACGGTGACATGTTGCGTACTGGCCTATCTTTGCACAGTTTCAGGCCATCAAACGCACAAACAAGCGTCACATGCTGCGTAGTTGTGCGAATCAACTCAAACCAGTTCCTGTGGCTAGGAAAATGGATGAAAAGGGAACTGTGAGAAGAAAAAGGGCTAAAAAAAGCATATAGGCGACGAAACGGTGACATGTTGCGTACTGGCCTATCCTTACACAGTTTCAGGCCATCAAACGCACAAACAAGCGTCACGTGCTGCTTAGTTGTGCGAATGAACTCAAACCAGTTCCTGTGGCTAGGACAATGGATACACTAGGGAACCGTGTGAAGAAATAGGGCTAAAAAAAACATATAGGCGACGAAGCGGTGACATGTTGCGTACTGGCCTATCCTTGCACAGTTCCAGGCCATCAAACGCACAAACAAGCGTCACGTGCTGCATAGTTGTGCAAATGAACTCAAACCAGTTCCTATGGCTAGGGAAATAGATAAACTAGGGAACTGCGTGAAGAAATAGGGCTAAACAAAACATATAAATGTGAAAGAAACTAGAACGAGAATGAATCAACTATGAATGAAATGAGTACATATAGGAAACCCTGATTGGGTTGTAGCCCCTATGGGATACCCCACTATAGCCTAAACAAATATATAAGCTATAATGTTCTGACACACCCCCATAGGCAAAGTGGGGGAGAACAAGGGGTCACAAGACCAGTCAAGCAAAGCAAAGCAAAGCTCAGGGTGGATCACAAAGTCACCACACATTCCGAGCACAAGTTCAGAGGCCAGAAGGCCAGTTCACATGCAAGATCACATATATATATATATATACAAGAGGCTAAGCAAGCAAGAGCAAGAGTATATATATATGTGACAGTACAAGCAAGGTCAAGAAGTGAGCAAGTGAGGCAAGACAGGCACAAGACCCAGCTGAGTGCAGAAGCGCTGATGATCACAAGGCGCAAGTGCCTTGGTGAAGACATCAGCAGTGTTGGCCTCAGAGGCCACGTACGCAAGTCGCAACTGTCCACGCTGCTGTAGCTCACGAGCAAGAAAGTAGCGGAGAGCAATGTGCTTTGTCCTGTGCTCCAGTCGCTGCTCTCGACACAAGGCCAGCATGGCCTTGTTGTCTACGTACAGGACTGGAGGAGAACGAGGCGACTCTCCAAGGTCCGTCAGCAGGTAGGTGAGCCAGCGAAGCTCCTGGGCAGCCATAGCCCTGGCGTAGATCTCAACCTCACAACTGGAGCCGAGAACAGAAGACGAGTGGGTAACCCGCCACGAAACAGAGCCGGAACCAAGACTGAAAGTGTAACCCTGTGACGACCGTGTCAGAGTATTATAGTTGATGCATGTTTGTAGGCTATAGTGGGGTAGCACATATGGGGTACAGCTTTCTAGGGTTGTATTTGTACCCAACTCTGACTTAGTCATTTCATTCCTGTTTTCCTTATTTCACATGGTATAGAGCGGGTTCTGCCTTAGGACCGTTTTTTTAGGGCCCACCGAAGCGCGCCCCGAGGCGCGCCCCTTTTTTTTTAGCGACCCCTCGGGTCGCCTTTTCCCTCGCGGCCCCGCTGTCCCTCAGACGCGGCCCCGCCACCTCTCCTGATCGCGGCCCCGCCGCCTGCTTGACGCGGCCCCGCCGCCTCCCCTGACGCGGCTCCGCCGCCTCCCCTGACGCGGCCCCGCCGCCTCCCTTGACGCGGCCCCGCCGCCTCCCTTGACGCGGCCCCGCCGCCTCCCTTGACGCGGCCCCGCCGCCTCCCTTGACGCGGCCCCGCCGCCTCCCCTGACGCGGCCCCGCCGCCTCCCCTGACACGGCTCCGCCGCCTCCCCTGACGCGGCCCCGCCGCCTCCCTTGATGCGGCGTGGCCGCCTCCCCTGACGCGGCCACGCCGCCTCCTCTGACGCGGCCCCGCCTCTACTGCCGCGGCCCCGCCGCCGCCTCTGACGGCCCCGCCGCTGCACTCTACGGCCCGCCGCTGCACTCTACGGCCCGCCGCTGCTCCTGCCGGCCCGCCACCTCATCTGACGGCCCCGCCGCTGCTCCTACTGGCCCGCCGCTGCTCCTGCCGGCCCGCCGCTGCACCTGCCGGCCCGCCGCTGCACCCAGCGGCCCGCCGCCTCTGACGGCCTCGCCGCTGCACCTTACGGCCCGCCGCTGCACCCTACGGCCCGCCGCCTGCACCTGCCGGCCCGCCGCTGCACCTGCCGGCCCGCCGCTGCACCTGCCGGCCCGCCGCTGCACCTGCCGGCCCGCCACTGCACCGGTCGACCCACCGCTGCACCTGACGGCCCCGCCCCTGCATCTCCCGGCCGAGCCGCCCCAGCAGCCGAGCCGCCCGGGATCCGAGCCGCCCTGCCGCCGAGCCGCCCGGGAGCCGAGCCGCCCTGCACCCGAGCCGCCCAGCCGCCGAGCCGCCCGGGAGCCGAGCCGCCCTGCGCCCGAGCCGCCCAGCCGCCGAGCCGCCCGGGAGCTGAGCCGCTGTGCACCCGAGCCGCCCGGTCGCTGAGCCGCCTTTCTGCATAGCTGCACGACCTGCCCTACCTGGTGAGCACAGTCCCACTGACACTGCGAGCTCTTTCCCTACTGCTTGCACTGCGTCGCTGTAGTCGCCATGGCTACCCCTAGTGTCCTAGCTTTTGACGCTGAGGGTCGCGCCATTGATTTTGAGGTCTGGTTAGACGACCTGCAGCTGTTCTTACAGTGCGACAGGGCTGACGACCTTTCTCTCTTTGACCTCACCTCTGGCGCCTCTCCTGCTCCTGCTGCTGATGCTGATCCCACTGTCCGCTCTAAGTGGTCCACCCGCGATGCTGCTGCACGTCTTGCTGTGCGTCGCCACCTCCCTACCTCTGAGCGTGCGCACTTTAGTCAGTACAAGAGTGCTCAGACCTTGTACGACGCTGTAGTTGCGCGCTACTCCTCCCCTGCCACAGCTGCACTGAGCCGTCTCATGCTTCCCTACCTCTTTCCTGACCTCTCTGCCTTTCCCACTGTAGCTGACCTCATTACGCACCTCCGCACTAGTGACACTCGCTACCGCGCCGCCCTTCCTGCTGAGTTCTGCGCTAAGAACCCACCCCCCATGTACATCGCTCTCTACTACGTAGTCGCGCGCCTCCCTGACTCCCTTCGCGTCGTCAGGGACCACTTTCTCGCAGTCTGTCCCACCACCCTCACCGTCGACCTCCTCGAGAAGGCCCTCCTCGCAGCGGAGAAGAGCATAGTCGCTGTAGGTGCTTCTCGTGGTGACCCTCGCACCCCCATCTTTGAGGGGTGCTCTCCTTCCCCCTTGCTGCCCTCTGTTGCCTCTGCTGCTGCTGCCGACCTGCTTGGTCTTGAGTCGGTCGGCGCGGCGTCTGCCCCTAGTGGGAGACGTCGCTCCAGCAAGGGCAAGGGGGGCAAGGGCGCGGGTGGAGCTGGAGGGGGCGGTGGCGGTGGCGGCGGTGGCGGCGGAGGGAGCGGGGGTGGCGGCGGGACTAGTGGTGGAGGTGGTGGTGGTGGTGGCAGCAGTGGCGGAGACGGTGGTGGTGGTGCCAGCGGTGGTGGTGGAGGCAGCGGCGGTGGTGGAGGCGGCGGAGGTGGAGGCGGTGGAGGCGGCAGCGGTGGAGGCGGTGGTGGTGGAGGAGGTGGAGCTGGTCGAGGTGGTACCCAGCAGCGTAGCGGCGGTGGTGGTGGCCAGCGCTCGCAGCGGCAGCAGCAGCAGCGCTCGCGGGACATCCCTCCGCCTCAGCAGCTTCGTGAGTGGTACGCTGGGCGTCAGAGGGGTTGGGGTACTGGTCCCTGCACCTACGTTCTCCGTTCCGGCGACCGCGCGGGTGAGCAGTGTGGGGGTGCCCACGCCACCCAGCGCTGCTTTGGCCGCCTGACGGACGCCTGGCGTCGGCAGTTCCCTGGGGCTAGTGAGATCCCTCGCTGGGATGAGCTTCTCAGGGCTGGTGTAGCGATCTTTGATCTTGATTTTGATGCTATCCTTGCTGCTATGTATGTTGTGGATTATAGTGAGGAGAATGAGGGTTACCGGTGTTTCCAGCCCGACCCGGGCATTGGTACTGCTGCGCTAGGTGCTTGTGAGGCTGCTGCTCTAGGTGCCAGTGCGTCTGTGCTCTCGGGTACTGGTGAGATTGCGCTCTCAGGTACTGCGTCGTCCTCGTCCTCCCTCACTTTCACACTTGACTCCGGAGCTTCTCGCTCCTTCTTTCGAGACCGCACTACCCTTACGCCGCTCGGCCGGCCGGTTGCGGTCTCCCTTGCTGACCCCTCTGGGGGTCCTGTCCTGTCTCACTTCTCCACTGTCCTCCCGTGTCCGGCTGCCCCTTCGGGCACCCTGTCGGGTCTGTACCTTCCCTCGTTCTCTACGAACTTGGTGAGTGGAGCGGACCTGCAGGATGTGGGGGTTCACCAGTTCACTCCTGCGAGTCAGCGGGTGACCCACTGCACGGAGGCACGCACAGGCCGACACCTGGCCACGTTCTCGCGTCGACCGGGGTCGAGTCTCTACACCCTGACCGTTGAGTCTCCTCCTGTCCCTGCGTCTAGTGAGGTGGCTGCGTCGGGTCAGGTGCTTGCTGCTGCGTCCCGGTCGGGTCCTGAGTCTGCCCCCTGTTCTTGTCGCCTCCTGTCTCACGAGACTCTCCTGTGGCACCACCGTCTTGGCCACCCCTCCTTGCCCCGTCTTCGGAGCATGGCTTCCCGTGTCCTTGTCTCTGGTCTTCCCCAGTCTCTCCCTCCTCTCCCCTCCGGGCCAGGACCTTCCTGTGTCCCCTGTGTCGAGGGTCGCCTCCGGGCTACTCCTCACTCCTCCCACTTCCCCCCGACAGAGGCTCCCCTGCAGACGCTTCACATGGATGTGTGGGGCCCAGCCCCCGTCCGTGGGCAGGGTTACGAGCGCTACTTCCTGTTGGTGGTTGACGACTACTCGCGTTACACCACAGTCCTCCCCTTGCGCAGCAAGGGTGCGGTCACTGAGGTGCTGATCGACTGGATCCGCGAGGCTCGTCTCCAGCTCAGGAAGAGCTTCGGCTCGGACTTTCCTGTTCTGCGTCTGCACTCTGACAGAGGCGGAGAGTTCTCTTCTCGCCTTCTGCGGGACTACTGTCGTGCACGGGGGATCCGCCAGACCTTCACGCTTCCGGACTCACCACAGCAAAATGGGATTGCTGAGCGCCGCATTGGTATGGTCATGGATGTCGCTCGTACGTCCATGATGCATGCGGCTGCCCCCCATTTTCTGTGGCCGTTTGCGGTGAGGTACGCGGCGCATCAGCTCAACCTTCACCCCCGGGTCTCTCGGCCTGCGATGTCCCCAGCCTTGCTGTGGACGGGGAAGGTTGGCGATGCGTCTGTGTTCCGTGTCTGGGGATCTCGGGCGTTTGTCCGCGACTTGTCTGCGGACAAGCTGTCCCCTCGTGCTGCTCCCTGTGTCTTCCTTGGCTTCCCCACTGACGCCCCAGGGTGGCAGTTTTACCACCCCTCCTCTCGTCGTGTTCTGTCCTCCCAGGACGTCACGTTCGACGAGTCAGTCCCCTTCTACCGTCTCTTCCCCTACCGCACTCCTTCCCTCCCCCCTCCCCCGGACTTCCTTGTGCCGGTTCCCCCCCCGGTAGACCCCCTCCCCCCTCAGGTTCCTGCCCCCTCAGGTGTGTCCCAGGTAGACGCCGTTGACCCGGTCGAGGTTACTGGTGACTCTGGTGCTGCTGCGGGTGCTGAGCCTGGGGGTGCTGACTCTGGGGGTGCTGTGCGCGGGGGTGCTGAGCCTGGGGGTGCTGCTGCTGGGGGTGCTGGGCCTGAGGGTGCTACTGCGGAGGGTGCGGAGCCTGGGGGTGCTGAGCCGGGGGGTGCTGTGCCTGGAGGTGCTGGGTCTGGGGGTGCTGGGTCGGGAGCTGCTGAGCCTGGGGGTGCTGACCTGGGAGCTGCTGAGCCTGGGGGTGCTGCGTCTGGAGCTGCAGAGCCTGGGGTTTCTCCTGCTGCTGCGTCTCGCCGGGAGCCCCTCTCTCCACAGGAGCTGCGCGAGTGGTTTGCTCGCCGCTGGAGGCGTGCTGCTGAGTCTGGGGGTGCTGCTGGAGCTGGAGCTGGAGCTTCCTTGACCGTCGAGGGTGCGGGTGCTGCCGGTCCCGGAGCTGCTGGACCTGCGGGTCCTCCTGGAGCTGGAGCTGCAGAGGGCGTTGGTGTTGAGCCTACTGCTGTTGGTCCTGCCGCTGGAGGTGTGGGTGGCGCTGGTGCTGTCGCTGAGGGTACTGGTGCTGTCCCTGCTGAGTCTGGAGCTGCCGCGCGGCCCCGGCCGTACTTCGTTCCGCTCCTGCAGCAGGTTCTTGGTCTTTCTCCTCTAGTAGAGGGTCCACCGCCTGTCGAGTCGCAGTCCCTGCTGGAGCCTTCCTCTCCACTGCCTGCTCCCTCTCCTTACACTGGTCCTACTGGAGGTCTTGCTGAGCGTCGTGAGCCTGCGTCTCGTCCCGCGTCGCCTGTTCGTGCTGCTCGCACTAGTGGTCGCAGTTCGCGTCAGCGTCCTCCTCCTGTCCCTGGCACACACCGGATGTCTTTGCGACCGTCCACTGCTCCTCTGCGTGCCCCTTTGCCTTCTCCTCCTGAGTCCTCTCTTCCTGCGCTTGCCGACCCTGAGTCGGACTCTCTTCGTGCTGCCAGTCCTACTGTCACGCGTGTGCTTGCTACTGTCGTCACTGACCCCTCTTTTGAGTCCACTGCTGCGTCTGCTCTAGTCGCTGAGCTCGTCGACTTTGCTGCTCGCTGTCGTCTCGACTACGCTGCTAGTCTTGTTGCTGAGTCTGCGTCTGTCTCTCCTCCGTCCGTCGGGGGTGAGTGTGCTCTTGGCACGGACGTCCTAGAGGACAGGCAGGAGGAGTTACAGTGTCTAGCGGCTGCTTCACCTCATCTCGCGTCTGTACTGCTTGCCCCTGAGGGAGACCCGGATGCACTAGACATCCCGACTCCGCGTTCTTACGCGGAGGCCGTAGAGGGTCCCTACTCCTCTCAGTGGCAGGCAGCTATGGATGCAGAGATGGCTTCCTGGAATTCCACAGGCACCTACGTTGACGCGGTTCCCCCTCCTGGGGCGAACATCGTCAGTGGCATGTGGATCTTCAGGGTGAAGCGGCCGCCTGGCTCTCCACCTGTCTTCAAGGCACGGTACGTTGCTCGTGGCTTCAGTCAGCGGCAGGGAGTTGACTACTTTCAGACCTTCTCTCCCACCCCGAAGATGACTACTCTTCGGGTGCTGCTGCACATAGCCGCTCAGCGCGACTACGAGCTTCACTCTCTCGACTTCAGCACTGCGTTCTTGCAGGGTAGCCTGCACGAGGAGATCTGGCTTCGCCGTCCACCTGGCTTCACTGGGACTTTCCCACCTGGCACCCAGTGGAGCCTCCGACGGCCAGTCTACGGTCTCCGTCAGGCACCGCGTGAGTGGCACGACACACTGAGGACTACGCTTGCGGCTCTTGGGTTTGCTCCTTCTACTGCTGACCCGTCACTGTTTCTTCGCACCGACACTTCCCTGCCGCCGTTCTACATCCTCGTGTACGTCGACGACTTGGTCTTTGCCACAGCGGACACTGCTGGACTCGCCTACGTGAAGTCCGAGCTGCTGAAGAGACACACGTGCACAGACCTGGGTGAACTGCGCAGCTACCTTGGCTTGCAGATCACTCGGGACAGAGCACGCCGCACCATTACCTTGACTCAGTCACACATGGTGCAGCAGGTCCTTCAGCGCTTCGGCTTCACGTACTCCTCGCCTCAGGCCACTCCTCTGCCTACTCGCCACTCACTCTCAGCTCTGCCTTCGGATGAGTCCGTAGAGTCGAGTGGTCCGTATGCAAAGCTTGTTGGCTGCCTCATGTACCTGATGACCTGCACACGACCTGACCTTGCATACCCTCTGAGCATTCTTGCACGCTATGTTGCTCCTGGGAGACACAGACCGGAGCACATGGCTGCAGCGAAGAGGGTATTGCGCTACCTGTGCAGTACGTCGGGCATGGGGCTAGTGCTTGGAGGGCGGAGTCCAGTGGTCCTTACCGGCCACGCGGACGCTTCTTGGGCTGACGACCAGGCTACGCAGCGGTCGTCTCAGGGTTACACCTTCAGCCTTGGTTCCGGCTCTGTCTCGTGGCGGTCTACTCGCTCGTCTTCGGTTCTCGGCTCCAGTTGTGAGGCTGAGATCTACGCCGGGGCCATGGCTGCACAGGAGCTTCGCTGGCTCACCTACCTGCTGACTGACCTTGGAGAGCCGCCTCGTTCTCCTCCAGTGCTGTACGTAGACAACAAGGCCATGCTGGCCTTGTGTCGAGAGCAGCGCTTGGAGCACAGAACGAAGCACATTGCTCTCCGCTACTTCCTTGCTCGTGAGCTGCAGCAGCGTGGTCAGTTGCGACTTGCGTACGTGGCCTCTGAGGCCAACACTGCTGATGTGTTCACCAAGGCACTCGCGCCTTGTGACCATCAGCGCTTTTGCACCCAGCTGGGTCTTGTACCTGTCTTGCCTCACTTGCTCTCCTCTTGACTTCACTTGTACTGTGACATATATATATACCTGCTCTTGCTTGTCTAGTTTTATATATATATGTGTACTCCTACATGTGAACTGGCCTCTGGCCCTGCTCTTGTGCTCGGACTGTGTGGTGACTTTGTGATCCACCCTGAGCTTGCTTTGCTTTGCTTTGCTTGACTGGTCTTGTGACCCCTTGTTCTCCCCCACTTAGCCTATGGGGGTGTGTCAGAGTATTATAGTTGATGCATGTTTGTAGGCTATAGTGGGGTAGCACATATGGGGTACAGCTTTCTAGGGTTGTATTTGTACCCAACTTTGACTTAGTCATTTCATTCCTGTTTTCCTTACTTCACAGACCGCTGCGTAGCCTGGTCGTCAGCCCAAGAGGCGTCCGCGTGCCCAGTGAGGACCACTGGACTCCGCCCTCCAAGCACTAGCCGCATGCCCGACGTACTGCACAAGTAGCGCAACACCCTCTTCGCTGCAGCCATGTGCTCTAGTCGGTGTCTCCCAAAAACAACATAGCGTGCGAGAATGCTAAGAGGGTATGCAAGGTCAGGTCGTGTGCAGGTCATCAGGTACATGAGGCAGCCAACAAGCTCTGGATACGGGCCACTCGACCCTACGGACTCATCCGAAGGCAGAGCTGAGAGCGAGTGGCGAGTAGGCAGAGGAGTGGCCTGAGGCGAGGAGTACGTGAAGCCGAAGCGCTGAAGGACCTGCTGCACCATGTGTGACTGAGTCAGGGTAATGGTGCGGCGTGCTCTGTCCCGGGTGATCTTCAAGCCAAGGTAGCTGCGCAATTCACCCAGGTCAGTGCACGTGTGTATCTTCTGCAGCTCGGACTTCACGTAGGCGAGTCCAGCAGTGTCAGCTATGGCAAAGACCAAGTCGTCAACGTACACGAGGATGTAGAACGGCGGCAGAGAGGTGTCGGTGCGCAGAAACAACGACGGGTCGGCAGTAGAAGGAGCAAACCCAAGTGCCGCCAGCGTAGTCCTCAGTGTGTCGTGCCACTTACGTGGCGCCTAGCGGAGACCGTAGACTGGACGCCGGAGACTCCACTGGGTACCAGGAGGGAACGACCCAGTGAAGCCAGGTGGGCGGCGCAGCCAGATCTCCTCGTGCAGGCTGCCCTGCAAGAAAGCAGTGCTGAAGTCGAGAGAGTGCAGCTCGTAGTCACGGTGAGCAGCAACGTGCAGCAGTACCCGAAGAGTGGTCATCGGGGTAGGGGAGAAGGTCTGAAAGTAGTCAACTCCCCGCCGCTGACTGAAGCCACGAGCCACGTAACGCGCCTTGAAGACGGGGCGGAGAACCCGGCGGCCGCTTCACCCTGAAGATCCACATGCCTCTGACGATGTTCGCCCCAGGAGGGGGGACAGCGTCAACGGAGGTGCCTGTGGACTTCTAGGAAGCCATCTCTGCATCCATAGCTGCCTGCCACTGAGAGGAGTAAGGACCCTCTATCGCCTCCGCGTAAGAGGGCGGAGTCGGGATGTCAAGTGCATCCGGGTCTCCCTCAGGGGTAAGCAGTACGGACACGAGATGAGGTGAAGCAGCGGCCACACACTGGAAGTCCTCCTGCCTGTCCTCAAGGACGTCCGTGCCAAGGGCACACTCACCCCCGACGGACGGAGGACAGACAGACTCAGACTCAGCGACAAGACTAGCAGCGTAGTCTAGGCGACAGCGAGCAGCAAAGTCGACGAGCTCAGTAACAAGGGCAGACGCAGCAGTAGACTCGAAAGAAGGGTCAGTGACGACAGTAGCAAGGAGACGCGTGACAGTAGGACTGGCAGCACGAAGAGAGTGCGACTCCGGGTCGGCAAGAGCAGGAAGAGAGGACTCAGGAGGAGAAGGCAAAGGGGCACGCAGAGGAGCAGTGGACGGACGCAGAGAAATCCGGTGCGTGCCAGGAACAGGAGGAGGACGCTGACGCGAACTGCGACCACTAGCGCGCGCAGCACGAACAGGCGACGCAGGACGAGACGCAGGCTCACGACGCTCAGTAAGACCTCCAGTAGGACCAGCGTAGGGAGAAGGAGCAGGCAAAGGGGAGGCAGGCTGTAGCTGTGACTGTGACTGGACAGGCTGTGGACCCTCTAAGGGAGGAGGAGGAGGACCAGTAGAAGGTGTAAGACCAAGAACCTGCTGCAGGAGTGGAACGAAGTACGGTCGAGGCCGCGTGGCGACGCCAGAAACAGCAGGGACAGCACCAGCACCCCCAGCAGGAGTACCCGCTCCAGCAGCACCTCCAGCAGCTCCCGCACCTCTAGCAGCACCTCCGGCAACTCCAGAACCCCCAGCAGCACCTCCAGCAACTCCAGAACCTCCAGCAGCACCAGGAGCACCCCCAGCAGGACCGCCAGTGGTAGTCTCAGCGCCAACACCCTCAGCAGCGCCAGCTCTAGTCGAACCTGCAGGCCCAGCAGCTCCAGTACTCCCAAGACGAGCACCTCCGGGACCCGCGACAGCAGCACCCTCAGTAGCCGACGAACCTCCAGCACCAGCAGCACGGCTCCAGCGCCGGGCAAACCACTCGCGCAGCTCTTGTGGAGAGAGTGGCTCCCGGCGAGACGAAGCACCCGGAGAACCTCCAGGCGGAGCACCCCCAGGTCCAGTACCCCCAGGCAAAGCACCCCCAGGCTCAGCACCCCCAGGCTCAGCACCCCCAGGGCCAGCACCCCCAGGGCCAGCACCCCCATGCGTAGCTCCCCCAGGCTCAGCACCCCCAGGCTCAGCACCCCTAGGCTCAGCACCCCCAGTAGCTGAAGAAACTCCAGCACCAGCAGCACGGCTCCAGCGCCGGGCAAACCACTCGCGCAACTCGTGTGGAGAGAGTGGTTCCCTGCGAGACGAAGCACCCGGAGAACCTCTAGGCGAAGCACCTCCAGGCTCAGCACCCCCAGGCCCGGCACCCCCAGGCAAAGCACCCCCAGGCGTAGCACCCCCAGGCTCAGCACCCCCAGGCCAGTACCCCCAGGCTCAGCACCCTCAGCAGCACCAGAGTCACCAGTGACCTCGACAGGCTCGACTGCGTCTACCTGGGACACACGTGAAGGGGCAGGACCCTGAGGGGGGAGGGGGTCTACCTGGGGGGGACCTGGTACAAGGAAGAGCGGGGGGCGGGGGGAGGGACGGAGTGCGGTAGGGGAAGAGGCGGTAGTAGGGGACCGACTCGTCAAACGTGACGTCCTGGGAGGACAGAACACGGCGAGAGGTGGGGTGGTAGAACTGCCACCCAGGCGCGTCAGGGGGGAACCCCAGGAAGATGCAAGGAGCAGCACGAGGGGACAGTTTGTCCACAGACAAGTCGCGGACAAATGCCCGAGATCCCCAGACCCGGAACGCCGACGCATCGCCAACCTTCCCCGTCCACAGCAAGGCTGTGGAGGTCTCCGGCCTGGAGACCCTGGGGTGAAGGTTGATCTGATGCGCCGCGTACCTCACCGCAAACGGCCACAGAAAATGGGGAGCAGCCGCATGCATCATAGACGTACGAGCGACGTCCATGACCATGCCAATGCGGCGCTCAGCAATCCCATTTTTCTGCGGAGAGTCCGGAAGCGTGAAGGTCTGACGGATGCCCCGTGCGCGACAGTAGGCTCTCAGAAGGCCAGAGGAAAACTCTCCGCCTCTGTTCGAGTGCAGACGCAGAACAGGAAAGTCGGAGCCAAAGCTCTGCCTGAGCTGGAGACGAGCTGCGCGGATCCAGTCGATCAGCACCTCAGTGACATCACCCTTGCTGCGCAAGGGGAAGACTGCGGTGTAACGCGAGGAGTCGTCAACAACTAGTAGGAAGTAGCGCTCGTGACCCTGTCCCCGGACGCGGGCTGGGCCCCACACGTCCATGTGAATCGTCTGCAACGGGGCCTCTGTCGGAGGAAACTGGGAGGAGTGAGGGGCAGCACGCTGGCGCCCCTCGACACAGGGGACACAGGTAGGGCCAGGGCCCTAAGGAAGGGGAGGGAGGGACCGGGGGAGACCAGAAACAAGAAGACGAGAGGCCATGCCTCTGAGCCGAAGTAGAGAGGGATGACCTAGGCGGTGGTGCCAGAGGAGAGTCTCGTGAGACAGGAGACGACACGAACAGGGGGCAGACTCAGGACCAGACCTTGACGCTGCAGCAAACACCTGACCCGACGGAGCTACCCTACCAGACTCAGTAACTGGAGGAGACGCAGTGGTCAGTGTGTACAGGCTCGACCCCGGCCGACGAGTAAACGTGGCCAGGTGTCGGCCTGTCCGAGCGTCTGTGCAGTGGGTCACCCGCTGACTCGCAGGAGTGAACTGGTGAACCCCCGCATCCTGCAGGTCAGCACCACTCACCAAGTTCGTAGAGAACGAGGGGAGGTAAAGACCAGACAGGGTGCCAGAGGGGGCCGCCGGACACGGGAGGACAGTGGAGAAGTGACCAAGGACAGGGCCCCCAGAGGGGTCTGCCAGAGAGACTGCAACTGGCCGACCAAGCGGCGTGAGTGTGGTGCGGTCTCGAAAGAAGGAGCGGGAAGCCCCCGAGTCAAGGGTGAAGGTGTGAGAGGCCGTAGCCGACGCGGTACCTGAGAGAGCAGACTCACCCGCACCTGAGGAAGCAGACTCACTAGCACCTAGAGCAGCAGCCGCACCTGTACCTGGAGCAGGAGACACACTAGCACCCAGAGCAGCAGCCGCACCAGTAGCTAGAGCAGCAGGCTCTATACCCGGGTCAGGCGGTACGCACAGGCGACCGGCACGGTCAGCACTAGTAGGCAATGCATACATGGCAGTGAGAATAGCATCATAGTCAAGAGCAAATATATCTACCCTCTGCCTAAGCAACTCCACCCAGTCGGGGAGCTCAGCCTCGTCGCCAAACTTGGTACGCCAGGCGTCGTTCAGACGGGCGAAGCAGCGGGACGGTGTATGACTAGGCGTCCCACAAGGCTGACCAGTCTGAGCACTAGTGCGAATCACGTAAGAGCAGCGAACAGAACTGAGAGACCCGCTACTCTGAGCGTACCACTCACGAAGCTGCTGGGGCGTGAGAGACGTGCGTGGGCGACGCTGGAGCTGCATCCGGTCGCCGCTAGTAGAAGCAGGAGCAGGAGTAGCAGCAGTAAGGCAGGCAGCCAAGCAAGCTGTAGACAGCGCGCTAGTAAGGCAGGGGCTCACCAGTGGTGGGAAAAGCAGGCTCGACGACTCGGCGACTCGGCGACTTGGCGGCACTGCAGCAACTGCGGCTCGACGGCTCGGGCGACCCGGGCGGCTCGGCTGCTCGGGCGACTCGGGCGGCTTGGCGGCTCGGGTGGCTCGTGCGGCTCGGGCGGCTCGGGCGGCTCGGGCGGCTCGGGCGGCTCGGCTGCTCTGCGGCTCGGCTGCTGGGGTGCTCAGCGGCTCGGCTACGGCTCGGCTGCTGGGCTGCACGGCGGCTCGGTGGGGGGGGCGGCTCGGCAATGCAGCAGGCGACGGGCCGGGGCAGCTGCGAGGGGCCGGGACGGGCGGTGCACGGGCGGCGTGGGGCCGAGACGGGCGGCGCACGGGCGGAGTGGGGGCCGGGACGACGGCGCGGGGCCGGGACGGGCAGTGCACGTGCGGCGTGGGGCCGGGACGGCGGCGCGCTGCCGGAATGGGCGGCGCACGAGCGGTGTGGGGCCGGGACGGGCGGCGCACGGGCGGAGTGGGGGCCGGGACGACGGCGCGGGGCCGGGACGGGCGGCGCACGGGCAGCGTGGGGCCGGGACGGGCGGCTCACGGGCGTCGACGGGCTGGAGCAGCGACGCGCGGTTGGGACGGGCGGCGCGCGGGCGGCTAAGGGCCGGGACGGGCGGCGCGCGGGCGGCTAGGGGCCAGGACGGGCGGCTAAGGGCCGGGACGGGCGGCGCGCGGGCGTCTAAGGGCCGGGACGGGCGGCGCACGTACGGTTAGGGGTCGGGACGGGCGGCGCGCGGGCGGCTAGTGGCCGGGACTGGCGGCGCGCCAGAAAAGAACGAGGCCGCGCGCCCCGAGGCGCGCACCAAAGTGCAAATCGCCGCGCGCCATGCGTCGCACGCCACGGGGCGTGCGACAGAGCATGTAGCAGCGGAAGCAGTAGTACCCACAGGCCGAGAGCGTAACCGCTCTGAAACCATGTGAAAGAAACTAGAACGAGAATGAATCAACTATGAATGAAGTGAGTACATATAGGAAACCCTGATTGGGTTGTACCCCCTATGGGATACCCCACTATAGCCTACACAAATATATAAGCTATAATGTTCTGACAATAAATGACGAAACGGTGACATGTTGCGTACTGGCCTATCCTTGCACAGTTTCAGGCCATCAAACGCACAAACAAGCATCACGTGCTGCGTAGTTGTGCGAATGAACTCAAACCAGTTCCTGTGGCTAGGGAAATGGATAAACTAGGGAACTGTATGAAGAAATATGGCTAAAAAAAACATATAAGCGACAAAACGGTGACATGTTGCGTACTGGCCTATCCTTGCACAGTTTCAGGCCATCAAACACACAAACTATGAAAATTAGGAGTAGTAAAGTTTAGAATGAAGAAAAGAGGGGGTTCACTAGCAAGCAGTTGAGTACATATAGGAAACCCTAAGTTGGGCTGTACTCACTATTGAGTACCCCACTGCAGGCTACACAAACATAACATTCTGACACACCCCCATAGCCAAAGTGGGGGGTAATCAGCACAGCAAGCAAAGCAGAACAAGCTCAAGGTGGATCACAATGTCACCACACATTCTGAGCACAAGTACAAGAAGCAACATTTTAAAGTTCACAATTATGAGCAAAGCTAGTGGTAGTCACAACGGGCAAGTGAGGAGGAGGAGGGACTGTGAGAGGAGAGGAGATAGGAGGCGACGGCTGAAGCTGTAGACACACGGGCAACAGGAGTCACACTGTCACAGCGGCTACTGGAACAACTCTCCGTACTACTGGAGTAACTGGCTCCGCGGCTAAAACTAGCGGCAGACGAGCAACGGACCCACGGGCGACTGGCAGAGCTGGCTGCAACTGGGCTACCGGAGCAACTCCCCGGACTACAGGTGGTGCTGGCGACACGACGGCAACCTCCGTTCAACCTCCCCAAACAGTCCCACCCCCCCTGACACACACCCCCTGCTTCACCCCTAGCTCCACTCCCCCTTCACCCACCTTAGTACCACTCCGACGCCTCCAACAGGTCCACCCCCCTCAGCGGCAGCTGCAGCACTGGGAGACAAAGGAGGAGGAGGAGCAGGGGACAGCACACAGAAGCTGCACCCCCATACCCCCCACCCCCAAACCCTAATTCAGGAGAACGGACAGCAGCAGGGGTGGGGCGCCATCAGAGGCACGGGGGACAGTGGGCAGCGCAGGGGCAGCGAAGAACGGGCCGCCCACGGGCCTGGCACAGCCGCCCGAACCGCGCGGAGGCGGCCCAAGCCGCGCGCGGGCCTGGCGCAGCCCGTACGGGCCGCGCGCGGGCCTGGCACGCCCGTACGGGCCGCGCGCAGGCTGTATCGGCCACGCGCAGGCCACGACGGGCGACGGGGGGCGACGCGCGGGTCCCCGTCGCCCGTCGCAGCGCCTCCCGGGAGCAACGCGCCCAGTGACGGGGCAGAAACCCGCCGCGCGCCTCGGGGCGCATGGCAGGAAGAAAACCGCCGCGCGCCTCGGGGCGCACGGCAGGCAGAAAACCGCCGCACGCTCGGAGCGTGCAGCGGGATGAAAATTCCGTTGCACGCCACGGGGCGTGCAACACAGAGAGTAGCAGTAGCAGCGGAAGCAGTGAGGTGGTGAGCCCACCCACACGATCGACCCAAGGGGATCGACCTGCTTTGGTAGCATGTGAAAATTAGGAGTAGTAAAGTTTAGAATGAAGAAAAGAGGGGGTTCACTAGCAAGCACTTGAGTACATATAGGAAACCCTAAGTTGGGCTGTACTCACTATTGAGTACCCCACTTCAGGCTAGACAAACATAACATTCTGACACAAACAAGCGTCACGTGCTGCGTAGTTGTGCGAATGAACTCAAACCAGTTCTTGTGGCTAGGAAAATGGATAAACTAGGGAACTATGTGAAGAAATAGGGCTAAAAAAAACATACAGGCGACGAAACGGTGACATGTTGCGTACTGGCCTATCCTTGCACACTTTCAGGCCATCAAACGCACAAACAAGCGTCACGTGCTGCGTAGTTGTGCGAATGAACTCAAACCAGTTCTTGTGGCTAGGGAAATGGATAAACTAGGGAACTGTGTGAAGAAATAGGGCTAAAAAAAACATATAGGTGACGAAACGGTGACATGTTGCGTACTGGCCTATCCTTGCACACTTTCAGGCCATCAAACGCACAAACAAGCGTCACGTGCTGCGTAGTTGTGCGAATGAACTTAAAACAGTTCCTGTGGCTAGGGAAATGGATAAAATAGAGAAGCGTGTGAAGAAAAATACTAAAAAAAACATATAGGCGACGAAACGGTGACATGTTGCGTACTGGCCTATCCTTGCACAGTTTCAGGCCATCAAACGCACAAACAAGCGTCACGTGCTGTGTAGTTCTGCGAATGAACTCAAACCAGTTCCTATGGCTAGGGAAATGGATAAACTAAGGAAATGTGTGAAGAAATAGTGCTAAAAATAACATATAGACGATTAAACGGTGACATGTTGCGTACTGGCCTATCATTGCACAGATCTAGGCCATCCAACGCGCAAACAAGCGTCACGTGCTGCGTAGTTGTGCGAATGAACTCAAACCAGTTCCTATGGCTAGGGAAATGGATAAAATAGGGAACTGTGTGAATAATGTCAGAATCCCAACCAATAGACCATTGGGATAAAAGGGCTTGTTTCAGTAGCGGGTCAGTGCGCCCATAACCCCCAAGGCAAACGCGCCTGTAACCCCCCCTAGGATCGATCGGGGATCTCACAGTGTAGCTCTACTGACACGCCCCCACACTGGGAGGCCCAGGACTGAGCACAGTGGCAACGGCCAACATGTGCATACACCGGGATTCGAACCCGAGACCGCTTTGATACCATGTCAGAATCCCAACCAATAGACCATTGGGATAAAAGGGCTTGTTTCAGTAGCGGGTCAGTGCGCCCATAACCCCCAAGGCAAACGCGCCTGTAACCCCCCCTAGGATCGATCGGGGATCTCACAGTGTAGCTATACTGACAAATAAATAGGGCTAAACAAAACATATAGGCGATAAAACGGTGACATGTTGCGTACTGGCCTATCATTGCACAGATTCATGCCACCAAACACGCAAACAAGCGTCATGTGCTGCATAGTTGTGCGAATGAATCAAACCAATTCCCATGGTTAGGGAAATGGATAAAATAGGGAATTGTGTGAAGAAATAGGGCTAAAAAAAACATACAGACGTTGAAACGGTGACGTGTTGCGCATAGGCCTATCATTGCATAGATTCATGTAGTCGGACGCACAAACGAGCGTCACGAGCTGTGTAGTTGGGCGAACGAGCTCAATCCAGTTCCTATGGATAGGGAATAGACTGAAGTAATTTATTGTGTGATTATAAAATGCTAAAAACACAATTATATACAAGAATGATGATACATCGACTACGACCAAGCATTTAATAATTTTAGAAAACGTGTCAAATAGTTAATAATATAATAAAAGTTTGCACAAAAAGCATTGGCAAGATATTGGCAATGTTCACACAAGAATTGGCAAGATATTTGTTTCACGAATATCTCAATATCCACCGAATTATAATACCAAGCGGGTTGACAAAAAAATGTAACATTACCAATTTAAGTTTAATAGCACTGTCTGTTACAGCTTCATGAAATAAGAAAAGCGCGATGAACAGTTTGCTACCACGAAACCATCCAGCTGGGCCTGCGGAGTTGACTTCAAGTGCCCAGAAACACGCGCACCACTTCGAAAAACACGCAACACCCTAACAACACTCCCACGAATCATGCGAGCAACATTCTCGCATGATTCCCAACCCCTGAAAGACGAGGAAGATGCAAACAAGATTCGCGCATGTCACAATCCCCTCCCCCCTGTTTTGCGATGGAAACAGCAGGCATGGCGGCTGAGCTGCTCTCACACCTCCCCTTGCCCGCCTCGCCGCTCTCCCTCGCCCTCACGGCCGTCGTGGCTCTGCTGCTGCTGCGCGTGCTGCTCGTGCTGCACGCCGTGGCGCGGCCGCACCGCAAGAGGCCTCCTGGCGACCACCTTTCCACGCTCATCGTGCTGGGCTCAGGTGCTCATCGTGCTGCGCTCAGGTGCTTATCGTGCTGGGCTCAGGGGCTTATCGTGCTGGGCTCAGGTGCTTATCGTGCTGGGCTCAGGTGCTTATCGTGCTGGGCTCAGGTGCTTATCGTGCTGGGCTCAGGTGCTTATCGTGCTGGGCTCAGGTGCTTATCGTGCTTGGCTCATGTTCTTATCGTGCTGGGCTCAGGTGCTTATCGTGCTTGGCTCAGGTTCTTATCGTGCTGGGCTCAGGTGCTTATCGTGCTTGGCTCAGGTTCTTATCGTGCTGGGCTCAGGTGCTCACATTCGCACTCCCCCTTGCTCCCCTCCCCCGTTCTCCACTACACATGCATCTTTTCCTCCCCCCCCACATCACCTTCCGCCCTCACGCTCGTTTTCCAACCTCACTGCAGCTTCAGCAGCTCGTGTTTCATGCAGCCGCGCAGCACCGTTGCTCCACACAATCCTTGCTGCGCTGCACCCTGTGCCCTTTCTTTCTCCCCACACACAGGCAACCCCTTTTCGCACGCCATACAAGTTTCACCCCCCCTGCTTCCCCCACACTCACTCATGCTCGCCTTGCTGCTGCGCACCCCCTACCTCCTGCACCTTCCTCCCCCCTGCATGCTTCCTCCGCCTGCGCCGCTACCCTCCACATACGCCTCTCCCTTTCCCCGTCCTCCCAGGGGGCCACACGGCGGAGATGCTGTGTGTGGTGGGCGCCCTGGACCACACACATACGTGTTCACCCTCCCTGCTCCTTCCACAATTACTCCCTTCCGCCCCGCGCCCCTGCCTTTCCTCCGCCCCCTCAGGCGGCCACACGGCGGAGATGATGTGTCTGGTGAGCGCCCTGGACAGTGGGCGCTACAGCCCGCGCTGCTACATCTGCTCCCATCAGCCTGCCAATTCGCGCCTCTCTTCCCCCTCCCCTCCCCCCCCTCCCCCAGCGGCCCACACAGCGGAGATGCTGTGTCTTGTGAGCGCCCTGGACCACACACATACGTGTTCACCCTCCCTGCTCCTTCCACACTCATTCCCTCCCCCCCCATGCCCCCTCCTTGTCTCCCCCTCTCCCAGGGGGCCACACGGCGGAGATGCTGTGTCTGGTGGGTGCGCTGGACCACGGGCGCTACAGCCCGCGCTGCTACATCGCTGCTGCCACCGACGCCATCAGCCTGCCCAAGGCACGCCAGCTAGAGCAAGCCCTCGCACAGGTGAGACCCACCACTCATCTTGCGCTTATCCTCTTTTTGCGCTTATCCTCATTCTGCACTTATCCTCATCCTGCGCTTACACCGTCCCCACTCCCATCCCCCCCCATTCCAGAAAGCAACCACTTCCCCCCTCGCCCCTGCCTCGGCCGCCCCCCCCCTTCGTACCTATCGGGGTATTGCAGTCGAGAGGTGGAGCACTTATACGTCACCTCCATGCTCATCCTGCGTTTTCCCCACTCCTGCTCGCACATCCCATGCATAGCAGGAAGCGCCTGCTCCCGCCTTGCCTGTCCCGCCCCCCTCGTACCTATCGGTGTATCGGAGTCGAGAGGTGGGGCAGTCATACCTCACCTCAGTGCTCACCACCATCGCCGCCACGCTGCACGCCATGCTGCTTGTGGCGCGTGTCAGACCCCAACTGGTGCGTCCATCCATGCCGCTTTCCTCTTGTCTCTTGTGCTGCTGTGGCTTCGTTTCTGTTACAGTCTGATTTCTCGTGGACCTGCCACTCAGTGGCATGCCATTCCATGGCATAGCATTCATCATAGCATTCCTGCGCTCTTCTCTCATCACAGCTCATCATTCTTGCCCATCTGTGCCCGTCCTTGTCCATCCGTCTCGCTCCATGCATATGCAGCTGCTCTGCAACGGGCCGGGCACCTGCCTGCCAATCTGCATCGCCGTTTTCACACTGCATGTGAGGTGCATGTGAGGGGCACGTGAGGGGCATGTGAGGGGCATGTGAGGGGCATGTGAGGTGCATGTGAGGTGCATGTGAGGTGCATGGGAGGTGCATGGGAGGTGCATGGGAGGTGCATGGGAGGTGCATGGGAGGTGCATGGGAGGTGCATGGGAGGTGCATGGGAGGTGCATGGGAGGTGCATGGGAGGTGCATGGGAGGTGCATGGGAGGTGCATGGGAGGTGCATGGGAGGTGCATGGGAGGTGCATGGGAGGTGCATGGGAGGTGCATGGGAGGTGCATGGGAGGTGCATGGGAGGTGCATGGGAGGTGCATGGGAGGTGCATGGGACCACATCGACTTTGGTGCCTCCTCCCTTTCTGCACCCACAGCCACCAGCTTCATCACCATACATCGGATGTCCCCTGCTCTTCCCCACTTCTCACACCTTCCCTGACTCCAATCTGACACCTGTCTCCTTCCCTTTGCGTTCCCTGCACAGCCAGTCCCAGAACACAGGAAAACAGAGCAAGGGGGTGCGGTTCATGCGACTCATCAGAACCCAATTCCGCAACCCCTTACCATCGTGGTGGCAGGTGCTGGGAGTGCAGAGCAGCAGCATCGTGTTCGTGGAGAGTGTGGCGCGCGTTGCAGTGCAGCACCTGTAGGCACTCACATGTGGTTTGTGTGACTCATCATTACCTGATCCGACAACCCTTCACCATCGTGTTCATGCAGGTGCTGGGAGTGCAGAGCAGCAGCATCGTGTTTGTGGAGAGTGTAGCACGAGTGGACCACCTGTCGCTCACAGGCCGCCTGCTGCACCGCCTGGGCATCGTGGACCGGTTCTTCGTGCAGTGGCCGCACCTCACCACCTCATGCAAGGGCACCCACTATGTGGGCCGCCTCATGTGATGCTCACTGGAAGCGAGCACCGCAGCTGACTCGGCTGTTGTTATGCTATTAAGAAATTCCATGTACAGTATAGTTGAAGTTTGGATGGGATCCATGAGGAACTCCCTGGCGGTTGTTGTCAAATGTTATGACTATGGTCTAGGCTATAGTGGGGTACTCACTAGAGAGAGCAACCCTGTTATGGTTGCATATTTGTGTCCAAACTCATCCTAGTCAATTCATTCCGCTGCTTCACACTTAAAAATGGTATCGAGTAGGTTAGGTCAGTGTCTACCGCCCATCACAGCTACTGTCGCTGTACTGCCCCACGCCACCACGCTGCCCTGCCCTGCAGGCTCTGCCCTGCCCCGCGTGAGCTTCGCTGCCCCGCACTTGCTGCACTGCGCGCTGCTGCCCCGCTCGCCGCTACCCCGCGAGCTGCTGCCCCGCGCGCCCCACTGCCCCGCGCGCTGTTGCTCCTCGCGCTGCTGCCCCGCTGCCCCGTGCGCTGCTGCCCCGCGCGCCCCGCTGCCCCGCGAGCTGCTGCCCCGCGCCCCGCTGCCCTGCGCGCTGCTGCCCCGCGCCCCGCTGCCCCGTGCGCCGCTGCCCCACGTGCTGCTGCTCCGTGCGTCGCTGCCCCGCGCACTGCTGCCCCGCGCGCCGCTGCCCTGCGCGCCCCGCTAACCCGCGCACCGCTGCCCTGCGAGCTGCTGCCCCGCGCCCCGCTGCCCTGCGAGCTGCTGCCCCGCGCCCCACTGCCCTGCGCGCTGCTGCACCGCGCCCCGCTGCCCCGTGCGCCGCTGCTCCACGTGCTGCTGCTCCGTGCGTCGCTGCCCGCGCCCTGCTGCCCCGCGTGCAAGTGTCTCTCCTCTGCAGTTCCTCCTTCACGGAGGCCAGTGTTGTCAAGATAAGAAACTGGAATGATGTGACTAGCAGGAACAAGAGTACAAGTATGAAACCCTAATCTGGTGTACCCCCTGTGGTGTGACCCACTACAGCCTAGAACTACACAAACATATGATGTTTGACACACCCCCATAGGCAAAGTGGGGGAGACCTAGGGGTCACAAGACCAGTCAAGGCAAAGCAAGGCAAACAAGCTCAGGGTGGATCTCGAGGATTCCACACAAATTCCGAGCACAAGCAAGTGGTCACAAGACCTGTTCACATAGAGTTTTATAATAGAGCAAGAGGTACAAAGATCACAACCTAGCAAGGGCAAACATACAGGTATATATATATAATGATCACAGTACAGGCAAAGTCAAGAAGTAAGCAAGTGAGGAACAGTCGGCACAAGGCCTAGAAGAGTGCAAAAACGCTGATGGTCAACAGGCGGAAGCGCCTTGGTGAACACATCAGCAGTGTTGGCCTCAGTGGCCACGTAACGCAGAAGAAGCTGACCACGCTGCTGTAGCTCTCGAGCTAGAAAGTAACGCAGAGCAATGTGCTTTGTTCTGTGCTCCAGTCTGTACTCCTGACACAAGGCTATGGTTGCCTTGTTGTCGACGTACAGCACTGGAGGAGAACGAGGCTGCTCTCCAAGGTCAGTCAGCAGGTAGGTGAGCCAGCGAAGCTCCTGGGCAGCCATGGCCGTGGCGTAGATCTCAGCCTCACAGCTGGAGCTGAGAACAGAAGAAGAACGAGTAGAACGCCAAGAGACAGAGCCAGAGCCAAGACTGAAGGTGTAACCCTGAGACGACCGCTGAGTAGCCTGGTCGTCTGCCCAAGAAGCGTCTGAGTGCCCAGTGAGAACAGGCCGGTCTCGCCCTCCAAGCACTAGCCCCATGCCCGACGTACTGCACAAGTAGCGCAACACCCTCTTAGCTGCATCCATGTGCTCCTTCCGGTGACGGCCGGGAGCGACATAGCGTGCTAAGATGCTGAGAGGGTATGCGAGGTCAGGTCGAGTGCAAGTCATCAGGTACATGAGGCAGCCCACAAGCTCTGGATACGGACCACTCGGCTCTACGGACTCATCCGAAGGCAGAGCTGAGAGCGAGTGTCCCGTAGGCAGAGGAGTGGACTGAGGCGAGGAGTACGTGAAGCCGAAGCGCTGAAGGACCTGCTGCACCATGTGTGACTGAGTCAAGGTGATGGTGCGCCGTGCTCTGTCCCGGGTGATCCGTAAGCCAAGATAGCTTGTCAGTTCACCCAGGTCTGTGCACGTGTGTCTCTTCTGCAGCTCGGACTTCACGTGAGCGAGACCAGCTGTGTCAGCAGTGGCAAAGACCAAGTCGTCGACGTACACGAGGATGTAGAACGGCGGCAGTGAGGTGTCGGTGCGTAGAAACAGCGACGGGTCAGCAGTAGAAGGAGCGAACCCAAGAGCCGCCAGTGTAGTCCTCAGTGTGTCGTGCCACTTACGCGGCGCCTGGCGGAGACCGTAGACTGGCCGCCGGAGGCTCCACTGGGTACCAGGAGGAAACGACCCAGTGAAGCCAGGAGGGCGGCGCAGCCAGATCTCCTCGTGCAGGCTGCCCTGCAAGAAGGCTGTGCTGAAGTCAAGAGAGTGGAGCTCGTAGTCACGCTGAGCGGCGACGTGCAGCAGAACCCGAAGAGTGGTCATCTTCGGGGTCGGGGAGAAGGTCTGGAAGAAGTCAACTCCCTCTCGCTGACTGAAGCCACGAGCCACGTAACGCGCCTTGAAGACAGGCGGAGAACCCGGCGGCCGCTTCACTCTGAAAATCCACATGCCACTGACGATGTTCGCCCCAGGTGGGGGAACCTCGTCGACGTAGGTGCGTGTGGACTTCTAGGAAGCCATCTCTGCGTCCATGGCTATCTGCCACTGAGAGGAGTAGGGACCGGCCATCGCCTCTGCGTAAGAGCGTGGGGTCGGGATGTCTGGTGCATCCGGGTCTCCCTCAGGGGCAACAAGCATGGACACGAGATGGGGCAAAGCAGCGGCAAGGCAACCAAACTCCTCCTGCCTGTCCTCCAGGACGTCAGTGCCAAGGGCACACTCACCCCCGACGGACGGAGGACAGACAGACTCAGACTCAGCGACAAGACTCGCAGCGTAGTCTAGACGACACGCAGCTGCAAAGTCGACAAGCTCAGCAACTAAGGCAGACGCAGCAGAGGACTCAAAGGAAGGGTCAGTGACAACCGTAGCTAGGAGACGTGTGATAGTAGGACTGGCAGCGCGCAGAGAGTCTGACTCCGGGTCAGCAAGAGCAGGAAGAGAGGACGCAGGAGGCGACGGGAGAGAGACACGCTGTGGAGAAGTGGACTGACGAAGCGCCATCTGGTGAGTGCCTGGGACAGCAGGAGGACGCTGACGCTGGACACGACGACCAGTGGTAGCAGCACGAACAGGCGACGCTCGACAAGACGCAGGTGACACAGGACGTGACGCAGGCTCACGTCGCTCAGCAAGACCTCCAGTCGGACCAGTGTAAGGAGTAGGCACAGGAAGAGGAGAGGCAGGCGGTAACTGTGGCTGTGACTGGACAGACGGCGGACACTCTAAGGCGAGAGGAGGACAAGGTGGAGGAGGCTGACCAAGAACCTGCTGAAGGAGTGGAACGAAGTACGGCCATGGGCGTGCAGCAACTCCCGAACCAGCAGAGACTCCAGCTGCAGGGTCCTCAGCACCAGCAGCACCTCCAACTCCCGGGTCCTCAATACTAGCAGCACCTCCAGCAGCACCAGCAGCACCGCCAGCAGAAGCAGCACCTCCAGCACCCGGGTCCTCAGCACCAGCAGCACCTCCAGCAGCACCAGCAGCACCGCCAGCAGCAGCAGCACCTCCAGCACCCGGGTCCACAGCACCAGCAGTACCTCCAGTAGCACCAGCAGCGTCAGGGTCCGCAGCACCAGGAGCAGCTCCTACGCCCGGGTCCGCAGCACCAGTAGAAGAGTCAACTCCGGGGACCCCAGCACCAGCAGCTCCACTCTGGAGACTGATGTGCCGAGCGTACCACTCCCGGAGCTGGGGGGAAGAGGGTGGCTCCCGCCGCGGCGGGGAAACACGAGGACCAACTCCAGCTGCACCACGAGCCCGAGAAGCACCCCGCCGGAGGCTGCAGTACCGCGAGTACCACTCACGCAGCTGCTGCGAAGAGGGAGCTCCTCCAGGCGCCTCACTGTCAGCTGCAGCACCCCCAGACCCAGCAACTCCAGGCTCAGCACCCCCAGACTCAGCAACTCCAGGCTCAGCACCCCCAGACTCAGCAACTCCAGGCTCAGCACCCCCAGACTCAGCACCCCCAGGCTCCGCACGCTCAGGCTCCGCACGCTCAGGCTCAGCACCCCTAGCAGGACGCGAGTCGACAGCTACCTCGGCAGGCTCAACGGGGTCTACCTGGGAGACACCTGAGGGAGCGGCACCCTGAGGGGGGAGGGGGTCTACCAGTGCAGCACCTGGCGCGAGGAAGAGAGGCGGGGGAGGGAGCAGGGCAGTGCGGTAGGGGAAGAGGCGGTAGAAGGGCACGGATTGGTCAAAAGTGACGTCCTGAGAGGGGAAGACGCGGTGCGAGGCGGGGTGGTAAAACTGCCAGCCAGACGCATCCGGGACAAAGCCAAGAAAGACACACGGAGCAGTGCGGGAGGAGAGCTTGTCCGCAGACGTGTCGCGAACAAAAGCTCGGGATCCCCAGACACGGAAGCGTGACGCATCGCCAACCTCCCCCGTCCACAGCAGTGTGGGCGAGGTCTCCGGAGCGGAGACACGGGGCCAGAGGTTGAGCTGATGCGCAGCGTACCGGACCGCAAACGGCCACAGAAAGTGGGGGGCAGCCGCGTGGACTAAGGAGGTACGAGCGACCTCCATGACCAAGCCAATGCGGCGCTCAGCAACCCCATTCTGCTGTGGAGAGGCCGGAAGCGTGAACGACTGGCGAATGCCGTGCTCGGCACAGTAGGCTGCCAAGAGGTCGGAGGAGAACTCACCACCTCTGTCAGAGTGCAAGCGCAGGACAGGAAACTCCGAGCAAAAACGCTCTCGCAGCTGAAGACGTGCTCTGCTGATCCAAGGGATCAGAACATCAGGGACTTCACCCTTGGTGCGCAAGGGGAAGACCGTGGTGTAGCGTGAGTAGTCGTCAACGACGATCAAGAAGTACCTCTCTTGGCCCTGACCACGGACGCGGGCTGGGCCCCACACATCCATGTGGAGCGTCTGCAAAGGAGCAGTCGTCGGGGGGAACGAGGAGGAGTGAGGGGCAGCGCGCTGTCGCCCCTCGACACAGGGAAGACAAGGAGGAGCAAGGGAGGGTGGGAGGGGAGGGAGTACCCGAGGAAGACCAGAGACAAGGTACCGGGCGTGCATGCCCCGAAGGCGCTGCACTGACGGGTGACCAAGTCGATGGTGCCAGAGGACTGTCTTGTGCGCCAGAGAGCGACACGAGCAGGGGGCTGACAGCTGACCTGACGCAGACGCAGAGGCCGCTACCTGAGGGGACTCAGTGGTCAGTGTGTACAGGTCAGACCTCGGTTGCCGAGTGAAGGTAGCCAGGTGACGGCCCGTCCGAGCACACGTGCAGTGTGTCACGCGCTCGTAGGCAGGGGTGAACTGGTGAACACCCCCATCCTGAAGCGCACAACCCGCCACCAAGTTCGTAGAGAACGAGGGGAGGTGGAGACCTGATAGTGTGCCCGACGGGACAGCAGGACAAGGAAGGATAGTGGAGGAGGTCGCAATGACCGGACCCCCAGAGGGGTCAGCGAGGGAGACGGCGACTGGACGAGCAAGGGGCTCAAGAGCAGTGCGGTCACGAAAGAAACAGCGCGAAGCGCCTGAGTCTAGAGTGAAAGTGTGCAGTGCCTCGGTGGACTCAGTAGTACCTGGGGGGGCGGACACACGAGCACCTAGAGCAGCAGCATCACCAGCACCTGGGGCAGCAGACACGCAGGCACCTAGGGCGGCAGCCTCACTCGTGCGGATGCCTGGGTCAGGTGGAACACACAGGTACTGGTCCTCCTCTCCACTAATAGTCAATGCATACATGGCTTTGAGAATAACATCAAAATCAAGAGCATAGATATCGATATCCTTCTTGAGGAGATCAGCCCACTGAGGGAGCTCAGGAGCGTCAGGAAACTAAGCACGCCAAGCGTCATCTAGGCGAGAGAAGCAGCGCTGCGCAGTGTGCACCCTCCCACACGTCTGTCCCTTGCGGCGACCAGTGCGGATGACGTACGTGCAGCTAAGGCTACCCCCCCCACCCCCGTGCTGCAAGTACCACTCACGAAGCTCCTGGGACGACTGAGGGTGCTGCGTGCTCTGGCCAGTGCCAGATCCTCCACGACCACCACCGCCGCCGCCACCACGACCACCACCGCCCCTGCCGCCGCCACGTCCACCGCCGCCACCACCACCGCCCCCACCCCGGCCACCGCCGCCGCCGCTGCCTCCACCACCCCCACCGCTGCCACTAGCCCCTCCAGCCCCGCCACCGCCCCCACCGCCGCCACCACCCCCACCACTGCCTCCCCCGCCGTCACCCCCACCGCCCTTGCCTCCCCTGCCCTTGCTGCTGCGGCGCCCGCTGGGAGCGGACGCAGAGCCGACCTGCTCAGCACCAAGGAGGTCGACAGCAGCAGCAGAGGCGACAGAGGGGAGCAGGGGGGAGGGGGAACACCCCTCGAAGAAAGGGGTGCGGGGGTCGCCACGAGAGGCACCTACAGCTACAATACTCTTCTCAGCTGCAAGCAGTTCCTTCTCGAGGGTGGCAATGGTGAGCTCAGTGGGGCAGCGGGCTAGGAAGCTGTCCTTGACTGTACGCAGAGTGTCAGAGAGGCGGGTAAATAGGTGGTAGAGAGTGAGCCAGAGCGGGGGAGGGTTGGAGGCAAGAAACTCAGCAGGCATAGCGGCACGGAAGCGGGCCTCACTAGTGCGGAGGTGCGTGATGAGGTCAGCAACTGTCTGGAAGGCGGACAGGTCAGGGAACAGGTAGGGAAGCGAGAGACGGCCTAGTGCAGCAGATGCTGGGGAGGAGTAGCGCGCAACTACAGCAGTGTACAGTGCCTGGGCAGTCTTGTGCTGGCCGAAGTGCTCGCGCTCATCTACAGGCAGGGAGTTGCGAATAGCGAAGCGAGCGTGGGCATTACGAGTCTGCCACTGGGAGCGGGTAGTGGCGTCAGCATCAGTAGCAGGGGCAGCATCTTTGCCTAGGGCATGATCGTACAGCGAGACATCCTCCCTGGCAGTAAGTTGAAGGAACAGGTGCAGATCGTCAAGCCAAATCTCAAACTTAATCGGGCGGCCCTCAGCATCGAACGAGAGAACTGTAGGGCTAGCCATAGCTGTAGTGGCAGTAGTGGCAGTAGTAGCACAAGCAGTAGTAGCAGTAGCAGTAGTGGCAGTAGTGGCAGTAGTAGTAGTAGTAGCAGTAGGAGCTGAAACCCTAAAAACAACGGTAGGCTCGGCTCGGGTCGGGCTGCGCGGTTCGGTTCGGGCGGCGCGGCTCGGTTTGGGCTGGGCGGCTCGGTTCGGGCGGTCAGCTCGGGTTGCGCGGCTCGGATCGGGCTGCGCGGCTCGGTTCGGACTGCGCGGCTCGGATCGGGTCGGGCGGCCGCGGCGGTGCGCGGTTCTACGGGGGGTGCGCGCCGCTGCGGGCGTCGCGGGTGGCTAGCGGGGGGGGTAGCGGGGGCCGTCGCGGTGGTGGCTAAGCGGGGAGGGGACGTCGCGGCTGTGGGAGGGGCTGTGGCGGGGCTTAGCCGGGACCGGGGCGGGGCTACGGGGGTCGCTAGCGGGGGCCGCGCGAAGTGGCGGGGCTCCTAGTGGGGGTCGCGCGAGGTGACGGGCGGGCTAGCGGGGGGCCGGGAGAGGTGACGGGCGGGCTAGCGGGGGGCCGGGCTTAGCGCGACGGGGCCAGTAAGGGGCCGACGGGGCCGCTAGAGGGCGGGGCGACCGTCAAGAAGAAGGCGCACGAGGGCGCGAAGGCGCACGAGGGCGCAGTGGCAGTAGCAGAAGTAGTCAGTGGTGGGCCCTAACAGAAACAGTCCTAACGGACGACCTACTCTGAAACCATGTCAAGATAAGAAACTGGAATGATGTGACTAGCAGGAACAAGAGTACAAGTATGAAACCCTAATCTGGTGTACCCCCTGTGGTGTGACCCACTACAGCCTAGAACTACACAAACATATGATGTTTGACAAGTGTGCGTCGGTCGGGAGTGGCGAAGAACAGGTTGTCAACGTAGACCAGAACAAAGAACGGGGTCGAGCCACGACGGAAAGAAGTCAAGTGCTGCAAGAGTCATACGTAGCGTGTCGTGCCACTCGCGGGGATCCTGGCACAGGCCGTAGACCGGTCGACGCAGCTGCCACTGGGTCTTAGGAGGGAAAGTGCAAGTGAAGCCAGGCGGACGACGCAGCCAGATCTTCTCGTGCAGGTTCCCCTGAAGAAATGCGGTAGAGAAGTCAAAGGAGTGCAACTCGTAGTCGCGCTTTGCTGCAATATGCAGCAACACCCAAAGGGTGGTGATCTTCGGGGTGGGAGCGAAGGTTTGGAAGAAGTCTACCCCCTCTCGCTGACTGAAGCCTCTCGCCACATGGCGCGCCTTGAACACCGGTGGTGCTCCAGGTGGCCGCTTCACCTTGTAGAGCCACATGCCACTGACAACGTTCGTCCCAGGTGGTGGGACGGCGTCGATGTAGGTGCGTGTGGACCTATTAGATGCCATATCTGCCTCCTCAGCTTCTATCCAGTACAAAGCCCAGGGTCCTGAGACCGCCTCAGCGTGATTGCGAGGGATCGGGATGTCAAGGGCGTCTGGATTTCCCTCAGGGGCAAGCAGCATGGCGCAGAGATGAGGAACAACGGCCACAAGGAAACCAAGCTCGAACTGCCTATCCTCCAGGACCTCTAGGAAAAAGACAGGAGCACCCCCAGAGGACGGAGAACGAGCAGGGCCACTCACCAGGTGAGCGGCTAGTCAAGACGGTGGGAAAAGGCAACGCCAGCGACAGTGGTAACAAGAGCCAAAACAGACAACAAGGGTGCAGTCGGGCGAGTGACCAACGCGAACAGAACACGGGAGACGACGGGACGGGAGGCACGGAGGTAGTCGGACAACTGGTCGTGAAGCAGAGTGAAGGACGACTCAGGAGGCTGTGGAAGGACTGGAGGAGATGGAACACGAGAGCAGATAAAAAGGTGAAATGGACCGTTTGCACGGTAACAAGACCGACGGGGCTCCGGAGACACAGCACGACTGAGGGGAGAACGACGAATCCATTGGGACGAGGAAAGGGACTGGACGGGGGGAACATGAGGGGACAATATGGGACCACGAACCAAGCGTGCATGTGCTAGGTCAGGCAGGTCGTGCAGTCGAAGTCGCTGCTGCTCCGCCTTCTCTAGCGTCTGCTGCAACGGTACCTGCCCCTGCTGCTGCTCCTGCGGCTCCTCCTCTGCCCTCTCCTGCTGCGGCTGCAGCTGCACCCACTGCTGCGACCAGGACTCCTGCGCTGCCCTCTCCTGTTTCGGTCGTGACTCCTATACCCTCTCCTGCTGTGTCTGTAACTGCACCTGCTGCTGCGGGCGGGACTCCTGCTCTACCCTCTTCTGGTGCGGCCGTGACTCCTCTACTCTCTCCTGCTGCGAATGCAACTACACCCGCTGCTGAGGGCGGGACTCCTGCTCTACCCTCTCCTGCTGCGGCTGTAACTGCACTTGCTGCTTCAGTCGTGAACCCTCCTCTGCTCTCTCCTGCTGTGGCTATGACTCCTCCTCTACTCTCTCTTAACGCTACGACTGAGACTGCTGCTGCTGCTGCTGCTGCTCCTGCTGCTCGTGCTACTGTTGCTACTGTCGTGCCCTCTCAAACCGCTCCCGCTCCTCCCTCTCTAAACGGACGAGACGCTGCTCACGGGTCAAGACGTACTATGCGCGGTGTAGGCGACAGGGTGCCACTGCCTCCAGCTCCAGTACCCCCAGAACCAGCAGCTCCACCCCAAGACACGACAGCGACTGGACGCTGCGGGGGGGAGGCCAAATAACATTCGCCACATCTTTTGTACCGAAAAGATTGGGATGTAGCGGTTCGACAAAAGATTTTGCTTCGGTACGAATATCTTCGTTATTCACACTACACGATTTTTGAAAATGTTACACAATTTCAAAATTTTACATTTCGTCCCAATGACTTCTAGGTCTCACAAGATTTGGGTGAAATCACTACGTTACGGCAAAACATATCGCCAACAGTCTGGATGGGTCAATATTGTGGCAGGGAATACGGGATTGCTTGAGGCTGTACAAGTGGCGAATCTTGAAATGGACATTATTGGCTGCAGAAACGAGAAATCGTTTGACAACCAACTTCCAGGGTTTCTTGTTTGTTCCATCGGATGAGATTTCATCAGTGCTCATCTGAGGAGGACTGATAGACTACGATCTATCTAGCTGCTAGTGACATTTCGAGCTAGAACTTTGGCTAACTTCTAATTTAATCTCCTAAGAGACAGCGAGTCATCTTCAAGTAGATTTCTTCCAGGGCCACAAAACCCAAACACATCTGTGCACCAAACTAAGGTGCAAGACATCAAGGTTCTTAGTTCCTTGCTTATTTCATTATAATTGGATGCTACTTAAATAATTCCATTTCCCGTTTTAGGAACCTCCAAGTTGTTCTGGAGATGCATTTAAGAAGTTTACCAAGAATTATTAGGCTCTCTACAGAGGACCTTACAAAAATCAGTTTGAAGTTCACTTATAACATTCATAGTGTACCGTATTCTCCCGGACAAAACACCCCCCCATAATTGTACACCCCCAGGTAGCTTGTGCGGGGTGGGTGTTATGGGGAGCCTCGTTTCTACTATACCCCCCTTTTTGCCTGATTCTCTATAAGACCCGGGGGGGGGTGTTATGGGCGGCAAAAATACTGATTTTTGCTTACATTGCATACAGCGTACCGTATTCTCCCGGACATAACACCCTAGGGTATAGCTAAAAATACAGGGAAAAAATGGGGGGGGTCTCCTCATAGGAAAAAAATACATAATACCCGGGTCTTATTATATTGCACATTTTTTTTTTTTAAGCAGAAATGAATGGAAACAAGAACAGGGGTCTGGCCTTATTATTATTATTTTGATCAGGGCCGCCAAACCGTGTCTACGAGGATAACGTCGTCCTCCACTGGAATCTGCCACATGGCAAATTCCAGTGGGCCCACTGTGCCACCTGATTGGTTGACATCAGTGCCAACCTCGAGCAGCTTGGGTTCATGCAGTACGAGGCCGGAATCGCGCACGGTGCTGTGTTGTCACTGTACTTGGGACCCCTTGACTCCCGTGTATGGTAGTCACGTCCAAGCTTCCTCACCCAAGCTTGCTCTTCTCTTCGTCAAGCGGTTCCAGTGCACGTCTTTAACAAATGTTCGGCAGGCTGTGAGAGCATCTCCTTCCTGTGCACGAGGGTATCGTCTTTAAAAGTCATTTCTCCCATGGCGAGTGACATCGACCTGCCTTAGTTCCCAAGCATGGCTTCATCTCCAGATTCTAGCAGTACGGTAGATAGGCGGAGGCGGCCTGTTTACAGCAATCAGACTAGCGCTTCTGCACGCGCACGGACGTCTCCTCGCCCGATCTTTCCTCAACCAGATGATCCCGGTAGTGCTTCTACCAGGGATGAACCGAGCAGTAGCTTGGACCGTCCTCGCCCTACCCTTCCTCGAGTGGTTGTCCCCACGTTCCCGGAGCGGAACCGCCCGCAGGGACAGCAGAAGCGCAACGCCGATGCTGACCCGCCATCCCCTCGCCATCGCATGACGAAACGCCTGCGCAAGGGAATCACCGCAAAGGAGAAGCTCCACTGGTTGAAGCTGCAGGACTCGCAGCCCGACCTGTCGAATCGCGCCCTGGCGAAGCTCGCGAAGGTGCAGCCATGCCAGATCCGCGATTGGAAGAAGATGAGGGAGCGGCTGGAGGTCTCTTCCAGCTGCCGTCGTCGCCTCATGGGAGCTGGCCGCAAGTCCAAGTTCCCTTTCATGGAAAGGGCGGTCTATCGCCAGTTCCTCAAGCACAGGGGGAGGGGGCTCGCCGTTTCGGTCAGCATGCTCCAGAAGTGGAGCGCCAAGTACATGAAGCACCGCATGCCCGGGGTCAACTGGCGCGCATCGTTCCGCTGGGCGACTCGTTTCCGCGCGCGCTGGCATCTGGCGAGACGGGTGAAGACGAAGATGGGACAGAAGTTGGCAGCGGGTAAGTGTTGCGCCGTCGTGCTCCTTGATTGCCATCTCAGTTCTGAGCTAATGTGTCTCGTGGCTTTGCTTGCAGATTGCAAGGCCAAGGTGGAGTCCTTTTGGGAGTTTGTGCGCCAGATGCGCTCTCTGCACGACTACCCGCTTGACCTCATCTTGAACGCGGACCAAACCCCGCTTTTCCTGGAGATGCCGGCGGAGCGCACGCTCGAAATGAAGGGAGCGCGGACGGTTCACGTACGGAGTGCGGGCTATGAGAAGGAGCGTGTTACTGTCATGCTGGCAGTAACTGCGAGCGGGCTCAAGCTGCCGCCGTACGTGGTGTTCAAGCGCAAGTCCATACCGAAGGTGCCCATCCCTGCCGGTAAGCGTAGCACGTTCAGGATGATGTCACTAGTGCAGCCTGTCAACAGTCGCAACCGAATTTGACCCTAACGTACCGGTGTTCTTTGGCAGGTGTGGTGGTCCGTGCACAAGACAAAGGGTGGATGGACGAATCACTTGTGCAGGACTGGATCACCCAGGTGATGGTGCCGTTTCTGAAGCCCTTGCGTGAATCAACTGGACGCCGCAAGGAGGCCTTGGTTGTGCTCGACTCCTACCGCGGCCACTTGACTGAGGCGGTCGCGCAGACCATGAGGATGTTTCGGCTGTCACAGGCTGTCATCCCAGGGGGCTGCACTCCGCTAGTGCAGCCTCTGGATGTGTCAATCAACCGCGCGTTCAAGTGCGGTGTGCGTCATCGCTACAGTGGCTGGTTCGAAGAAGAGGGCATCAACACCACCACCAAGTCCGGTGAGTTGAACCATGACATCCGCATGTGTAGCTTTGAATCAATGTCGGCTCACGCTCTGGAAATTCACATTTGTCCTTCTCTACCCTTCCCCGTCCCTCAAGCAATCTCAAGAAGCCGCCAGCGGAGTTGGTGCTCCGCTGGATCGATGAGTCCTGGGAAGCAATCCCACAGGAGCTCGTGAAGAAGGCGTTCGTCACGTGTGGGATCTCCACCCCCATCGATGGCAGCGAGGACCACCTCATCCTTGCCCACATGCGGGACAAGGGTGAGGTGGAAGTCCTTGACGACGTCAACGACCTGGTTGACGACGAGCTCGTCGTCAACCCCTTCTACGTCGAAGTCCCCATGCCGGCCGAGGAGCTGCAGGCGGCGGCAGAGGAGGCTGACGCCGCTGAGGAGGATGCGGAAGCGGCGGCGGCAGAGGAGGAGGGGGGCGTGCTTGAGGAAGGCGGGGAGGCAGAAGAGCCCAGCGATGTCGAATGGTGGCGCCCTGGCCGCTTTGACGGGGAAGACTGTGAAGAATGGCATGCAGGAGACGATTCTGAGTAGAAGGCACTTTGTATAGGGATGTGAGGTGCTCTTGTGGTGATGTTTCTGCAGTCTAGGTGACATTGTCGATGACTGGTATGTGCTGGCACATTACTTCTGTAGTACCTGTAAAGTACCCTGTATGCAATGTAAGCGAAAATCAGTATTTTTGCCGCCCATAACACCCCCCCCGGGTCTTATAGAGAATCAGGGGTATAGTAGAAACGAGGCTCCCCATAACACCCACCCCGCACAAGCTACCCGGGGGTGTACAATTATGGGGGGGTGTTTTGTCCGGGAGAATACGGTACTTTACAGGTACTACAGAAGTAATGTGCCAGCACATACCAGTCATCGACAATGTCACCTAGACTGTAGAAACATCACCACAAGAGCACCTCACATCCACAATTTCACCTCAAAAAACTCTATACTAAGTGCCTTCTACTCAGAATCGTCTCCTGCATGCCATTCTTCACAGTCTTCCCCGTCAAAGCGGCCAGGGCGCCACCATTCGTCATCGCTGGGCTCTTCTGCCTCCCCGCCTTCCTCAAGCACGCCCCCCTCCTCCTCTGCCGCCGCCGCTTCCGCATCCTCCTCAGCGGCGTCAGCCTCCTCTGCCGCCGCCTGCAGCTCCTCGGCCGGCATGGGGACTTCGACGTAGAAGGGGTTGACGACGAGCTCGTCGTCAACCAGGTCGTTGACGTCGTCAAGGACTTCCACCTCACCCTTGTCCCGCATGTGGGCAAGGATGAGGTGGTCCTCGCTGCCATCGATGGGGGTGGAGATCCCACACGTGACGAACGCCTTCTTCACGAGCTCCTGTGGGATTGCTTCCCAGGACTCATCGATCCAGCGGAGCACCAACTCCGCTGGCGGCTTCTTGAGATTGCCTGAGGGACGGGGAAGGGTAGAGAAGGACAAATGTGAATTTCCAGAGCGTAAGCCGACATTGATTCAAAGCTACACATGCGGATGTCATGGTTCAACTCACCGGACTTGGTGGTGGTGTTGATGCCCTCTTCTTCGAACCAGCCACTGTAGCGATGACGCACACCGCACTTGAACGCGCGGTTGATTGACACATCCAGAGGCTGCACTAGCGGAGTGCAGCCCCCTGGGATGACAGCCCGTGACAGCCGAAACATCCTCATGGTCTGCCCGACCGCCTCAGTCAAGTGGCCGCGGTAGGAGTCGAGCACAACCAAGGCCTCCTTGCGGCGTCCAGTTGATTCACGCAAGGGCTTCAGAAACGGCACCATCACCTGGGTGATCCAGTCCTGCACAAGTGATTCGTCCATCCACCCTTTGTCTTGTGCACGGACCACCACACCTGCCAAAGAACACCGGTACGTTAGGGTCAAATTCGGTTGCGAATGTTGACAGGCTGCAGTAGTGACATCATCCTAAACGTGCTACGCTTACCGGCAGGGATGGGCACCTTCGGTATGGACTTGCGCTTGAACACCACGTACGGCGGCAGCTTGAGCCCGCTCGCAGTTACTGCCAGCATGACAGTAACACGCTCCTTCTCATAGCCCGCACTCCGTACGTGAACCGTCCGCGCTCCCTTCATTTCGAGCGTGCGCTCCGCCGGCATCTCCAGGAAAAGCGGGGTTTGGTCCGCGTTCAAGATGAGGTCAAGCGGGTAGTCGTGCAGAGAGCGCATCTGGCGCACAAACTCCCAAAAGGACTCCACCTTGGCCTTGCAATCTGCAAGCAAAGCCACGAGACACATTAGCTCAGAACTGAGATGGCAATCAAGGAGCACGACGGCGCAACACTTACCCGCTGCCAACTTCTGTCCCATCTTCGTCTTCACCCGTCTCGCCAGATGCCAGCGCGCGCGGAAACGAGTCGCCCAGCGGAACGATGCGCGCCAGTTGACCCCGGGCATCCGGTGCTTCATGTACTTGGCGCTCCACTTCTGGAGCATGCTGACCGAAACGGCGAGCCCCCTCCCCCTGTGCTTGAGGAACTGGCGATAGACCGCCCTTTCCATGAAAGGGAACTTGGACTTGCGGCCAGCTCCCATGAGGCGACGACGGCAGCTGGAAGAGACCTCCAGCCGCTCCCTCATCTTCTTCCAATCGCGGATCTGGCATGGCTGCACCTTCGCGAGCTTCGCCAGGGCGCGATTCGACAGGTCGGGCTGCGAGTCCTGCAGCTTCAACCAGTGGAGCTTCTCCTTTGCGGTGATTCCCTTGCGCAGGCGTTTCGTCATGCGATGGCGAGGGGATGGCGGGTCAGCATCGGCGTTGCGCTTCTGCTGTCCCTGCGGGCGGTTCCGCTCCGGGAACGTGGGGACAACCACTCGAGGAAGGGTAGGGCGAGGACGGTCCAAGCTACTGCTCGGTTCATCCCTGGTAGAAGCACTACCGGGATCATCTGGTTGAGGAAAGATCGGGCGAGGAGACGTCCGTGCGCGTGCAGAAGCGCTAGTCTGATTGCTGTAAACAGGCCGCCTCCGCCTATCTACCGTACTGCTAGAATCTGGAGATGAAGCCATGCTTGGGAACTAAGGCAGGTCGATGTCACTCGCCATGGGAGAAATGACTTTTAAAGACGATACCCTCGTGCACAGGAAGGAGATGCTCTCACAGCCTGCCGAACATTTGTTAAAGACGTGCACTGGAACCGCTTGACGAAGAGAAGAGCAAGCTTGGGTGAGGAAGCTTGGACGTGACTACCATACACGGGAGTCAAGGGGTCCCAAGTACAGTGACAACACAGCACCGTGCGCGATTCCGGCCTCGTACTGCATGAACCCAAGCTGCTCGAGGTTGGCACTGATATCAACCAATCAGGTGGCACAGTGGGCCCACTAGAATTTGCCATGTGGCAGATTCCAGTGGAGGACGACGTTATCCTCGTAGACACGGTTTGGCGGCCCTGATCAAAATAATAATAATAAGGCCAGACCCCTGTTCTTGTTTCCATTCATTTCTGCTTAAAAAAAAAATGTGCAATATAATAAGACCCGGGTATTATGTATTTTTTTCCTATGAGGAGACCCCCCCCCCATTTTTTCCCTGTATTTTTAGCTATACCCTAGGGTGTTATGTCCGGGAGAATACGGTATGTAAGAAGTGCAAGCAAGACAAACTAGCGAAGACAAAATTGCAGTAGAAATTACTAACATAAGATGCGTATGTCCTCCACGTTAAATTCTGTTTCTTTGTTGTGTTATGCAGAGGTTGGTAGAAGGACTAAAGACGCACAATATTTCAAACGAAAACCTGAAAGGTCAACTCATAGAAGTTCAAAAACTCCTACTTTCGGTGTCTGGTGCACAGTCATCTAGCGATTTCTACGAAAACGATGTTTGAGGTATGTGTTAAAACCATGGAGCCCCATTGTGTTATGCTTCCCTGTAGTATACCCTGTCTTGGCCTTGATTAATACGTAGGAACGTGATAAAGTCCTTGATTAACCAAGAAAAAATTTGCCGGCGTGGAAAAGAAGTTCGCCAACAAATATTTTACCATAGAGCTCACAGCTATAAAAAACCGCTTGGTCGGCAACGACCTCGAAATCCACGTGAGATTTGTTTCATAATGGGTATCATTATTCTTATTGGTTTCCATACACCCACTAGCGTGAAAATTGCAGGACCTGAAAATGCAAAGTGGCAACTAGCCTTGTGCCAATGCCATTTCTGCTGTTCTTCGTTCGTGTGCTCTTACTCACTCCTAGTAGCTGCTGCAGCCGCAGCAACAGCACTAGCGCTAGCACTAGCAGCAGCAGCAGCAAACCACCAGCTCCGCCACCAGCAGCTATTGTAGTAGTAGTAGCAGGGTGCGGGGCAACCACTGCCTCAGTCCCAATAGCTCCGACACCTCGGCCACCCAAAATTTGAAATGAAAACGTGGGTGAAGGCCAAATGGCCTTCGCCCCCTCCTTTGTACCAAAAAGAGAGAAAGTAGCAGTTTGACAAAGGATTTTGCTTCGGTACAAATATCTTCGCTATTCACGATGCACACTTTTAGAAAGTGTTACACATTTTCAAAAAAATACATTACGTAGGGCTGATTCCTGGCTTTGGGACATCCGCACTTTCGAACATTCAAAATTTGTTTTCCCGATCAGCAGGGCACCCGCTCTGACTTTGGGATTTCCGATCCGGGATCCCACGGTAGTCGCCAGCGCAACCAGCGAGCTGTAACCAGAATCACGTTCCCCCCTACAACAACGTATGTTGGGAGTGTGCGATCAAAATGTGGTCGCATGAAATTTGGCCGTCAATTCCACTTACAAAGTTGACGTCTGGCTGCTTGACAGAATGCACGCACGTGCAATACTTAATCGTCGTAACTCAATAGCTCAATTTCATAACTCTGCCAAACTCTTGCTGGTGAAACCAGCAAGCCTACAATTTTTCTATATTGACTCAACTGCATACAGAGACACATTGTCACTTCTCCTTATCCTAAAATTAGACACCATGCTCAGTCTATGGCAACTCACATTGTTATGATGCCTGGTTCAGCTGTGGCGTACGTTTTACCACGACAGCCTCCTGCCATTGGTTGCCATCGCTGGTCAGTCATGGCTGGCTTTTGTTGAACAACAAGGTTTGGAGGATGTTGAAGCTGAGAACGCCGAAAAGTGAAGGCAGTTGCGCGGAAAAGGCGTTGTGAAGAGATTAAGACAGAGTCGATGGCTAAGATCAAGCTCATGTCCGAGCATGCGTTTTAAGACGTTTTTCGAATCAGCAAGAAAATCATGGTTATCATCCAGGAATGCATGCACCCTATATTCGCCCCTTTCGTTATCAACTACAACATACCCAAGCAACTATGCGTCTTGATTCGAGTAAAGTGTTTTGCATCTACAATGTAATTCGTTGGCATGTCTATATCTTCGGCGTTTGCAAAACTCTTTACCATGAATTGGTAGACACCTTCTAAGTTCACTTCCCAACAATTGAAGACCTTCCAAGTATAGCTGCTGGGTTCATGAACATCAAACGACTTCCCAACGTTGTTGGAGCTGTTGACGGGGCACACATTCAAGTGCGTGGCACGGAGATCCATCGCACATAGTACTACAACTGCTAGTCCCACTATTCTATTCTATTGCAAGTGACATGTGATGCACGAGGGGTTATTTGGGAATACACGCTTGCATATCCTGTTGCAGTGCATGATCAACAGTTGTTTGTGAAGAGCAAGTTGTACGAAAGGATAGAGTTAGGAGATCTACGTGAATATCAACTGTTAGGGGATGCAGCCTATCATCTACGAACCTACTGCTTGACGCCGCTACATGCACCAAACAAGCGATTGTTCAAAGGGTGGGAGCAGCAGTTCAACTACGTACAATCAGCAACACGGATGCTGGTAGAGAAACGCATTGGTGCCCTCAAAGGGCGTCGGCGCCTGTTCGGGACAATGCACTAGTGCCGACTTGGGAGAGTTAGTGCTGGTGTAACTTAAACACTAAACTTCTAAAGATAAATCCCTTGATCTTGGTAAGGTCTATTGGTTTGAGTTTACCCTTGGGTTATTTATAAGAGGGTTGGTACTTGTGGAGGGTATTTTACTAAGGTTTACCCTTTATTCTTATGCATGTAGCTGGGAATTGCATTAAGGAGGATGGGCTGGTCATAAGGAAGTTTCGTTGGGAGTAAGAGTAAGTGGAAGGTTCCTTGGAAGGTGGCTTGATGGAAGTTTCCCTGGTGGAGGCTATGGGAGGATCTATTGGGGAAGGAGCATGGAAGGAGCAGGGCAGGGGAATGAGGAAGGCAACAAGGAAGGTTCTATGGTGGAGATTCCCTTGGAGATGTGGGTGAACTCAATCGGGCACTCTCATTGGTTGGTTGGATTGCTAGAATCCTCGGCCAATAGGTAAAGGTTTCCTAGGATTGCATGAATAAGATAGAAGGATGGTGGTTTGGGTTTGTAGGTTGTGTGTAATTCATAATATTCTCATAGTGCATTCTTACTAATGCCACAAGCTCTCTCAACCTTCTAGCTACCTTGTACCTTGGCCCACTCAAGCTACCTTGGAGTACCCTTGGAGTCTACCTTAGGAGGAGCACCTCTTCAAGTGGAGAAGAGCCCGAGAGGAGGGCTGCAACTCTACGAGGAAGGAAGTGCTATCCGAGAAAGGAGTCTCGTACTACAAGTGTTGTAAAAGAGGTCGTACGTATTCGGGTGATGCTCAAGAAGATTGGTCAGAAAGTTTTAAAAGTTAGTGATTTTGTGGTGGCCCATACAGGTCCCTCTCTCCCTTTGGCTGAGAAAACAGACCTTGTGCGTACTTCTACTAATACCATATCGACGATTGCTGCAGCTATGGGCCAGCTCCCGCGGTTCGATGGGCGCTCTCCCGACCCCAAGGTGTGGCTAAGCCAAGCCACGAGGGCGATGAGGTGCTTCCTCGCGAACACGACGGACGAGCAAAAGTTGGACTACCTACTCATGCACCTTACCGACTTTGCCTATGTGTGGGCGGAAAGCAAGAAATTCACGATGGTGGCGGGGTTCGAGCAAGCGTTTCAGGACTGGTTCTTTTGGGAGTCCACGGCGACAGTGATGCATAAGCTGACGACTTTGAAGCAGAAAAGGGGCAAATGGTGACGGAGTTGGCGGATGAGGTGAGGCAATTGGCCTCCTACGTCAAAGACTACCTGGTCGCCATGATGGTAAGTGTTAGAATGTAGAAGTGAACGAGAATGATTGAACTAGGAATGTTGGGAGTACAAGTAGCAAACCCTATAGTAATGTACCCCCTAAAGGCTAACCCACTGTAGCCTATACAACAGTAACATGTATAATGTTTGACACACCCCCATAGGCAAAGTGGGGGAGAGCAAGGGGTCACAAGACCAGTCAAAGCAAAGCAAAGCAAATCAAGCTCAGGGTGGATCTCAAGGAAACCACACAAATTCCGAGCACAAGCAAGTGGTCACAAGACCAGTTCACATGCAGTTTGATAACATAACAAGAGGTACAGTGATCACAACCTAGCAAGTGTAAGCATGCAGGTATATATAAAGAGATCACAGTGCAAGCAGAGTCAAGAAGTGAGCAAGTGAGGGACAGTAGGCACAAGGCCTAGAACAGCACAGAAACGCTGATGATCACAAGGCTGAAGCACCTTGGTGAACACATCAGCAGTGTTGGCCCGAGTGGCCACGTGCGCAAGACGAAGCTGACCACGCTGTTGCAGCTCTCGAGCAAGGAAGTAGCGCAGAGCGATGTGCTTCGTCCTGTGCTCCAGTCTGTGCTCCTTACACAAGGAAATGGCGGCCTTGCTGTCGACGTACAGCAATGCAGGAGAACGAGGCCGCTCTCCCAGGCCGGTCAGCAGGTAGGTGAGCCAGCGTAACTCCTGTGCAGCCATGGCTGTGGCGTAGATCTCAGCCTCACAACTGGAGCTGAGAACAGAGGAAGAGCGAGTAGAACGCCAAGAAACTGAACCAGAGCCAAGTCTGAAGGTGTAACCCTAAGACGACCGCTGCATAGCCTGGTCATCAGCCCAAGAAGCGTTTGAGTGACCAGTGAGGACAACGTCGCTCCGGCCTCCAAGCACGAGCCCCATGCCCGACGTACTGCACAAGTAGCACAACACCCTCTTAGCGGCATCCATGTGCTCCTTCCGGTGACGGCCAGGAGCGACATAGCGTGCTAGGATGCTAAGAGGGTATGCCAGGTCAGGTCGAGTGCAGGTCATCAGGTACATGAGGCAGCCCACAAGCTCTGGATATGGGCCACTCGGCTCTACGGACTCATCCGAAGGCAGAGCTGAGAGCGAGTGACCGGTAGGCAGAGGAGTGGACTGAGGCAAGGAGTACGTGAAGCAGAAGCGCTGAAGGACCTGCTGCACCATGTGTGACTAAGTCAAGGTAATGGTGCGCTGTGCTCTGTCCCGGGTGATCCGCAAGCCAAGATAGATTGTCAGCTCACCCAGGTCTGTGCACGTGTGTCTCTTCTGCAATTCCGACTTCACTTGGGCGAGTGCCTCAGTGTGAGCAGTAGCAAAGACCAAGTCGTCTACGTAAACAAGAACGTAGAACGGCGGCAGAGTGGTGTCGGTGCGTAGAAACAGCGACGGGTCAGCAGTAGAAGGAGCAAAGCCAAGAGCAGCAAGAGTAGTCCTCAGTGTGTCATGCCACTCACAGGGTTTTTGGCGGAGACCGTAGACTGGCCGCCGGAGGCTCCACTGGGTACCAGGAGGGAACGACCCAGTGAAGCCAGGTGGGCGGCGTAGCCAGATCTCCTCGTGAAGGCTGCCCTATAGGAAAGCAGTACTTAAGTCAAGAGAGTGGAGCTCGTAGTCTCAACTCCCTCTCGCTGACTGAAGCCTCCTGCAACATAACAAGCCTTGAAGACAGGCGGAGAACCCGGCGGCCGCTTCACCCTGAAAATCCACATGCCACTGACGATGTTTGCCCCAGGTGGGGGAACCTCGTCAACGTAGGTGCCTGTGGACTTCCAGGAAGCCATCTCTGCGTCCGTGGCTGTCTGCCACCGAGAGGAGTAGGGACCCTCCATCGCCTGTGCGTAGGAGCGTGGGGTCGGGATGTCTGGTGCATCCGGGTCTCCCTCAGGGGCAATCAGCATGGACACGAGATGAGGTAAAGCAGCGAAAAAGCACTCAAACTTCTCCTGTCTGTCCTCAAGGACGTCTGTGCCAAGAGCACACTCAACCCCGACAGACGGAGGACAGACAGGCTCAGACTCAGCAACAAGGCTAGCGGCGTAGTCTAGACGACAAGCAGCAGCAAAGTCAACAAGCTCAGCGACTAGAGCAGACGCAACAGAGGACTCAAAGGAAGGGTTAGTGACAACAGTGGCAAGGAGACACGTGACAATAGGACTGGCAGCACGAAGAGAGTCAGTCTCCTGGTCAGCGAGAGCAAGAAGAGAGGACGCTGGTGGAGACGGCAGTGGGACACGCTGTGGAGCAGTGGAAGGACGCATGGTCATATAGTGAGTGCCAAGGATAGGAGGAGGACGCTGACGTGGAGCACGACGACCAGCGCGGACAGCACGGACAGGCGACTCTGGACGCGTCTCAGGAGACATAGGATGAGACTCAGGCTCACGACGCTCCGTAAGACCTCCCGTCGGCTCAGCGTAGGGAGAAGGACCAGGCAGTGGAGATGCTGGCTGTAACTGTGACTGTGAGTGGACAGGGGGTGGAATCAGTAGGGGAGGAGTAGGACCAAGAGAGGGCAGGAGGCCAAGAACCTGCTGAAGGAGCGGAACGTAGTACGGCCGCGGCCGCTCAGCACCTCCAGCAGCTCTAGCAGCACCGCGAGCAGCAGTAGTGCCTTCAGCAGCTCCAGCACCAGCAGCACCTCCAGCAGCGCCAGCAGCACCACCAGCAGTAGCAGCACCTTCAGCAGCTCCAGCAGCACAAGCACCAGCAGCACCTCTAGCAGCGCCAGCAGCACCGCCAGCAGCAGCAGCACCTCCACTAGCTCCAGCAGCACCAGCACCAACAGCACCTCCAGCAACGCCAGCAACACCGCTAGGTGCAGCAGCACCAGGGTCCGCGACACCGGGAGCGCCACTCCGGAGACTGTTGCGCCGAGCGTACCACTCTCGGCGCCGCTGGGAAGAGGGCAGCTCCCGCCTAGGAGGGGAAGCACGAGCACCAGCTCCAGCAGCACTCCGAGCTCCAGAAGCACCCCTCCTAAGGCTGCTGCGAGGAGAGGGCTCTAAGTACCTCTCACGTAGCTGCTGCGAGGAGAGGGCTCCTCCAGATGTAGCATGCTCAGTCTCAGCACCCTAATTAGGTACAAGTACTAACCCTAATTGGGTTTTACCCCTTGTGGGCTACCCCACTATAGCCTACACAAAATGCATAAGCTATGATGTTCTGACACACCCCCATAGGCAAAGTGGGGGAGAACAAGGGGTCACAAGCAAAGCAAAGCAAGCTCAGGGTGGATCACAAAGTCACCACACATTTCGAGCACAAGTTCAAGGCCACAAGGCCAGTTCACATGCAGGAGTACATACATATATAAAAGGCTAGACAAGCAAGAGCAGGTGTACATATATATGTAACAGTACAAGCAAGGTCAAGAGGTGAGCATGTGAGGAAAGGCACGCACAAGACCCAGCTGAGTACAGAAGCGCTGATGATCACAAGGCGCAAGCGCCTTGGTGGAGACATCCGCAGTGTTGGCCTCAGAGGCCACGTACGCAAGACGCACCTGACCACGCTGCTGTAGCTCACGAGCAAGGAAGTAGCGAAGAGCAATGTGCTTCGTTCTGTGCTCCAGTCGCAGCTCCAGACACAAGGCCAGCATGGCCTTGTTGTCTACGTACAGCACTTGAGGAGAACGAGGCGGCTCTCTGAGGTTAGTCAGCAGGTAGGTGAGCCAGCGAAGCTCCTGAGCAGCCATGGCTCCTTCGTAGATCTCAGCCTCACAACTGGAGCCGAGAACAGAAGACGAGCGAGTAGCCCGCCACGAAACAAAGCCGGAACCAAGGCTGAAGGTGTAACCCTGTGACAACTGCTGCGTAGCCTGGTCGTCAGCCCAAGAAGCGTCTGCGTGACCAGTGAGGACCACTGGACTCTGCCCTCCAAGCACAAGCCCCATGCCCGACGTACTACACAAGTAGCTGCAGCCATGTGCTCTGGTCTGTGTCTCCCAGGAGCAACATAGCGTGCGAGAATGCTAAGAGGGTATGCAAGGTCAGGTCGTGTGCAGGTCATCAGGTACATGAGGCAGCCAACAAGCTCTGGGTACGGGCCACTCGACTCTACGGACTCATCTGAAGGCAGAGCTGAGAGCGAGTGGCGAGTAGGCAGAGGAGTGGCCTGAGGCGAGGAGTACGTGAAGCCGAAGCGCTGAAGGACCTACTGCACCATGTGTGATTGAGTCGGGGTAATGGTGCGGCGTGCTCTGTCCCGGGTGATCTGCAAGCCAAGATAGATGCGCAGTTCACCCAGGTCAGTGCACGTGTGTCCCTTCTGCAGCTCGGACTTCACATGGGCGAGTCCAGCAGTGTCAGCAGTGGCAAAGACCAAGTCGTCGACGTACACGAGGATGTAGAACGGCGGCAGAGAAGTGTCGGTGCGCAGAAACAGCTTCGGGTCGGCAGTAGAGGGAGCAAACCCAAGAGCCGCAAGTGTAGTCCTCAGTGTGTCGTGCCACTCACGCGGTGCCTGGCGGAGACCGTAGACTGGCCGCCGGAGGCTCCACTGGGTGCCAGGAGGAAAAGTCCCAGTGAAGCCAGGTGGGCGGCGCAGCCAGATCTCCTCGTGCAGGCTGCCCTGTAAGAAAGCAGTGCAAAAGTCAAGAGAGTGTAGCTCGTAGTGACGGTGAGCAGCTATGTGCAGCAGTACCCGAAGAGTGGTCATCTTTGGGGTGGGAGAGAAGGTATGAAAGTAGTCAACTCCCTGCCGCTGACTGAAGCCACGAGCCACGTAACGCGCCTTGAAGACAGGCGGAGAACCCGGCGGCTGCTTCACCCTGAAAATCCACATGCCAATGACGATGTTCGCCCCAGGAGGGGGAACGCCGTCAATGTAGGTGCCTGTGGACTTCCAGGAAGCCATCTCTTCGTCCATAGCTGCCTGCCACTGAGAGGAGTAGAGACCCTCTATCGCCTCCGCGTAAGAGCGCGGAGTCGGGATGTCAAGTGCATCCGGGTCTCCCTCAGGAGTAAGCAGTACGGAAACAAGATGAGGTGAAGCAGCTGCTAAACACTGGAACTCCTCTTACCTGTCTTCTAGGACGTCCGTGCTAAGAGCACACTCACCCCCGACAGACGGAGGACAGACAGACTCAGACTCAGCAACAAGACTAGCAGCATAGTCTAGACGACAGCGAGCAGCAAAGTCGACGAGCTCAGCAACTAGGGCAGACGCAGAAGTGGACTCAAAGGAAGGGTCAGTGACAACACTAGCAAGGAGACGCGTGACAGTAGGGCTGGCAGCACGAAGAGAGTCCGACTGCGGGTCGGCAAGAGCAGGAAGAGAAGAATCAGGAGGAGAAGGTAAAGGGGCACGCAGAGGAGCAGTGGATGGACGCAGAGACATCTGGTGTGTGCCAGGGACAGGAGGAGGACGCTGACGCGAACCGCGACCACTAGTGCGAACAGCACGGACAAACGACGTAGGGCGATACGAAGGCTCTTAACGCTTAGCAAGACCTCCAGTAGGACCAGTGTAAGGAGAAGGAGCAGACAATGGGGAGGCCGGCTGTAACTGTAACTGTGACGGGATAGGCTGTGGACACTCTAAGGGAGGAGGAGGACCAGTAGAAGGCGGGAGACCAAGAACCTGCTAAAGGAGTGGAACGAAGTATAACCGAGGCCGCGCGGCGACTCCTTACACATGAGGGACAGCACCAGTACCCCCAGCGGCAGCACCAGCACCAGCAGCACCTCCAGCTCCAGTACCTGCAGCAGCACCAGTAGCACCCCCAGCAGGACCGCCTCCAGGATCGACAGCAGTAGCCTCCTCGCAGCAGCTCCAGCTCCAGAAGTACCCGCAGGCCTAGCAGCTCCAGTACTCCCAGTACGAGCACCTCCGGGACCCGCGGCACCAGCACCCTCAGCAGCAGCAAAACCTCCAGTACCTGCAGCACCTCCAGCTCCAGCAGCTCGCCTCCAGCGCCGGGCAAACCACTCACGCAGCTCCTGTGGAGAGAGTGGCTCCCGCCGAGACGAAGCACTCGGAGACCCGCCAGGAACAGCACCGTCAGACGCCACATGAGCAGGCCCAGCTCTCTCAGGCTCCGCACCCCCAGGCTCAGCACCTCGAGGCGTAGCACCCCCAGGCTCAGCACCCCCAGGCTCAGAACTCCCAGGCGTAGCACCCCCAGGCTCAGCACCCCTAGACTCAGCACCCCCAGGCTCAGCACCCCTAGGCGTAGCACCCACACGCTCAGCACCCCCAGAGTCAGCACCCCCAGGATCAGCACCCTCAGCTGCACCAGAGTCACCAACGACCTCGACAGGCTCAACAGCGTCTAGTTGGGACACACCTGAAGGGGCAGGACCCTGAGGGGGGAGGGGGTCTACCCGGGGGGGACCTGGCACAAGGAAGAGTGGTGGCGGGGGGAGAGACGGAGTGCGGTAGGGGAAGAGACGGTAGTAGGGGACCGACTCGTCGAACGTGACGTCCTGGGAGGACAGAACACGGCGAGAGGTGGGGTGGTAGAACTGCTACCCTGGCGCGTCAGGGGGGAAACCCAGGAAGACGCAAGGAGCAGCACGAGGGGACAGCTTGTCCGCAAACAAGTCGCGGACAAACGCCCGAGATCCCCAGACACGGAACGCAGACGCATTGCCAACCTTCCCCATCCACAGCAAAGCTGGGGAGGTCTCCGGCATGGAGACCCTGGGCTGAAGGTTGATCTGATGCGCCGCGTACTGGACCGCAAACGCCACAGAAAATGGGGGGCAGCCGCATGCATCTTGGACGTACGGGCAACGTCCATGACCATGCCAATGCGGCGCTCAGCAATCCCATTTTTCTGTGGAGATTCCGGAAGCGTGAAGGTCTGGCGGATGCCTCGTGCACGACAGTAGGCTTGCAGAAGGCCAGAAGAGAACTCTCGGCCTCTGTTAGAGTGCAGACGCAGAACAGGAAAGTCCGAGCCGAAGTTCTGCCTGAGCTGGAGACAAGCTGCGCAGATCCAGTCGATCAACACCTAAGTGACATCACCCTTGCTGCGCAAGGGGAAGACTGTGGTGTAACGCGAGTAGTCGTCAACCACCAGCAGGAAGTAGCGCTTGTGACCCTGTCCACGGACCCGGGCCGGGCCCCACACGTCCATGTGAAGCGTCTGCAGCGGGGCCTCTGTCGGAGGAAACTGGGAGGAGTGAGGGGCAGCCCGCTGCCGCCCCTCGACACAGGGGACGCGGGTAGGGCCAGGCCCCGGAGGAAGGGGAGGGAGGGACCGGGGAAGACCAGAGACAAGGACACGGGAGGCCATGCTTCGGAGACGAGGCAGGGATGGGTGACCAAGGCGGTGGTGCCAGAGGAGAGTCTCGTGAGACAGGAGGCGACACGAGTAGGGGGCAGACTCAGGACCAGACCTGGACACTGCAGCAAACACCTGACCCGATGCAGCTACCTGACCAGACGCAGTGACTGGAGGAGACTCAGTGGTCAGTGTGTACAGGCTCGACCTCGGCCGACGTGTAAACGTGGCCAGGTGTCGGCCTGTCCGTGCGTCCGTGCAGTGGGTCACCCGCTGACTCGCAGGAGTGAACTGGTGAACCCCCGCATCCTGTAGGTCAGCACCACTCACCAAGTTCGTAGAGAACGAGGGGAGGTACAGACCAGAAAGGGTGCTAGAGGGGGCCGACGGACACGGGAGGACAGTGGAGAAGTGAGCAAGGACAGGATCCCCAGAGGGGTCTGCGAGAGAGACTGCAACTGGCCAACCAAGCGGCGTGAGTGTGGTGCGGTCTCGAAAAAAGGAGCGAGAAGCCCCCGAGTCTAGAGTGAAGGTGTGGGAGGCCGAAGCCGACGCAGTACATGAGAGCGCAGACTCACCAGCACCTGAGGAAGCAGACGCACTGGCACCTAGAGCAGCAGCCTCGCTAGTACCAAGAGCAGCAGCCTCACCAGCACCTAGAGCAGCAGTCTCAATGCCCGGGTCGGGCGGAAAACACCGGTAACAGTCACCCTCATCACTAATAGTCACAGCATACATAGCAGCAAGAATAGCATCAAAGTCAAGGTCAAAGATAGCTACACCCGCCCTAGACAGCTCGCCCCAGCGAGGGATCTCAGTGGCCTCAGGGAACTGGTGACGCCAAGCGTCCGTCAGGCGGCCAAAGCAGCGCTGGGTGGGGTGCGCACCCCCACACTGCTCACCCGCACGGTCGCCGGTGCGCAGGACGTATGTGCACGGACCAGTACCCGCACCCCACTGGCGTGCAGCGTACCACTTACGGAGCTGCTGAGGGGACAGGGTCTCACGACTGCGCTGCTGCTGCTGGCGCGGACCACCACCGGAGCCACTCCTCCGCGAAGAGCCACGACCTCCTCCTCATCCTCCTCCGCCACCGCCTCCTCCACCGCCGCCACCTCCACCACCTCCGCTCCCACCGCCACCGCCGCCGCCGCCTCCTCCTCCACTGCCGCCACCGACACCTCCACCCCCGCCACCACTCCCACCACCATCCCCACCCCCTCCACTGCCTCCACCGCCGCCTACACCGCCCTCGCTAGCTCCTCCAGCGCCCCTGCCCCCCTTGCCCTTGCCAGGGCGACGCTTCCCGCTAGGGGTAGACGCTGCACCGACCAACTCCAGACCAACAAGGTTGGCCGCAGCAGAAGAGGCAACAGAGGGCAAAAGAGGTGAGCGGGAACACCCCTCAAAGATGGGGGTGCGAGGGTCACCACGAGAGGCTCCTACAGCGACTATGCTCTTCTTTGCTGCTAGGAGGGCCTTCTCGAGGAGGTCAATGGTAAGAGTGGTGGGGCAAACTGAGAGAAAGTGGTCCATTACTACGCGAAGGGAGTCAGGGAGCCGGGTGACTATGTAGTAGAGGGTGATGTACATGGGGGGGGGGTTCTTGGCGCAGAACTCAGCAGGAAGCGCAGCGCGGTAGCGAGTGTCACTAGTGCGGAGGTGCGTAATGAGGTCAGCGACTGTGGGAAAGGCAGCAAGGTCAGGGAAGAGGTACGGTAGCATGAGGCGGCTCAGTGCAGCAGTGGCAGGGGAGGAGAAGCGTGCAACTACAGCGTCGTACAAGGTCTGAGCACTCTTGTACTGGCTAAAGTGCACACGCTCAGAGGTAGGCAGGTGGCGACGCATAGCAAGACGTGCAGCAGCATCGCGCGTGGCCCACTGTGAGCGAACAATGGCGTTGGCATCAACAGCGGGGGCAGGAGAGGCACCAGAAGTGAGGTCAAAGAGGGAGAGGCTGTCTGTCCTATCGCACTGTAAGAAAAAGCTGCAGGTCATCTATCCAGACGTCAAAGTCAATGGCCCTACCCTCAGCGTCAAAAGCGAGGTCACTAGGGGTAGCACGAACAATAGGGTAAGGGCAGTGCAGGGGTAGAGGCGCTGCTCTTACCGGACAGGGCGGCTCGGGCGACTCGGCGGTGCGGGCGGCTCGGCTGCAGGGCGGCTTGGCTGCAGGGCGGCTCGGCGGCTCGGCTGCTTGGCGGCTCGGCGGTACGGCGGCTCGGCTGCTCGGCTGCTGGGCGGCTCGGCGGCTCTGCTGCTGGGCGGCTCGGCGGCGGCGGCTCCTGACTCAGGGACGGCGGTGGGGCCGTGAGGAGGCCTTAGAAGGCGGCTCGAGGGGCCAGGTGGAGTGGCGGCGAGGCCAGGTGGAGCGGCGGCGTGGCCGGGAGGGCGGTGTCGGGGCCGGGAAGGGCGGCTCCGGGGCCGCAGGAGCAGGCGCCGGGGCCAGCCGAGGTGGCGTCGGCGCCAGGAAGGGCGGCGTCGATGCCGCTAGGGCTGCTCACGGTGGGCGGACGGGCGGCTCAAAGGGCCGCAAGGGCGGCACGCGGGGCCGACGGGCGGCGCAAGAGGCCGCTAGGGCGGTGCGCGGGGCCGGTGGGGCCGCTGTAAGAGGCGGCGACGAGGCCGCTGTGAGAGGCGGCAACGGGCCGTAAGGGGAGGCGGCGACGCCGTTGAAGGGGTGGCGACGAGGCCGTAGGTGGAGGGCGGCGACGGGCCGCTGAGAGCGGTACGACGGGGCCGCGAAGGAGGCGGCGCGACGGGGCCGCAGAAGGGCGGCGCGACGGGCCGTAAGGGCGGCGTGGCGGGCCGTAAGGGAGCCGCGACGGGCCGTGAGAGGGCAGCTAAGGGCGACGGTAGGGAGAGCACACGGAGCGCGACTCGGGCCTGAGCAGAGCGTGCTACGGGCAGGAAAAAAAAAAATCGTAGTGGTGGGCCCTAGGAATCGTTCCCGCTAGGGAACCTGCTCGATACCATGAGAAGAAACGAGGAATAAATCAACTATGAAAGAGTTGGGTACAAGTACTAACCCTAATTGGGTTGTACCCCTTGTGGGCTACCCCACTATAGCCTACACAAAATGGATGAGCTATGATATTCTGACAGCAATGACCGGACCCCCAAAGGGGTCAGCGAGGAGGACTGCAACTGGCCGAGCAAGCTGCTCAAGGGCCGTGCGGTCACGAAAGAAACAGCGAGAAGCACCTGAGTCCAGTCTGAAGGTGTGTAGTGCCTCAGTAGACTCCGTACCAGAGGGCACAGACTCACGAACACCTAGCGCAGCAGCCTCACCAGCACCTGGGGCAGCAGACACACTAGCACCTAGAGCGGCAGCCTCACCAGTACCTAGAGCAGCAGACTGGATACCGGGGTCAGGCGACACACACAGGTGACAGGCACCCTCATTACTAGTAGACAATGCATACATGGCAGTGAGGATGGCATCATAGTGAGAAGCAAAGATATCTACCCTTTGCCTAAGTAGCTCCACCCAGTCGGGGTGCTCAGCGTCGTCGCCAAACTCTGTACGCCAAGCGTCGCTCAGACGGGCAAAGCAGTGGGACTCTGTGTGACCACGCGTCCCGCAAGGCTGACCAGTCCAGGCACCCGTGCTAATAACGTACGGGCAGCGACCAGTACTCAGCGACCCTCTGCTCTGAGCGTACCACTCACGAAGCTGCTGGGGCTAAAGAGTCTCGCACGGACGACGCTGCTGCTGCACCGGGCCACTACAAGAAGCTCCCGAACTACCGACTCCAGGACGACTCCCACTACGGCCACCCCGACAACCCCAACTGACGTACCACTCATGAAGTTGCTGGGGCATGAGGGACACACGCGGACGGCCCTGGAGCTGCATCTGGCCACGCCAGGAGTAGCAGTAGCGGCAGTAACAGCAGTAGCAGCAGGAACAGGAAAAGCAGTAGCAGCAGTAGCAGCGGTAGCAGTGCGGGCAGGGCAGTGCTCACCACTTGTAGGAAGGGCACGCGCAAGACGGTGGCGACAGCGGGGCCGCTACAGCTGGAGGGCGGGGTCGGGCTGCGGCAGGGAGCTCCGCGGCAGCTGCTGCAGGGCGGGGCCGGGCCGCGACGGCAGGGGCTCCAGGGGCCAAGGGCGGCTCCTGTAGTGGCGGCTGCTCTTGGTGGCCAGGGGCGGCTGCTGCAGGGGCGGCTGCTCCAGGGTCCAGGGGCGGCTGCTGCAGTGGCGGCTGCTCCAGGGGCCAGGGGTGGCTGCTGCAGGGGCGGCTGCTCCAGGGTCCAGGGGCGGCTACTCCAGGGGCCAGGGGCAGCTGCTCCAGGGTCCAGGGGCGGCTGCTGCAGTGGCGGCTGCTCCAGGGGCTAGGGGCGGCTGCTCCAAGGTCCAGGGGCGGCTGCTGCAGTGGCGGCTGCTCCAGGGGCCAGGGGCGGCCGTCCCAAGGGCGGTCGCGGGGTAGGGCAGGGCGCCGCGACGAGCAGGGGCGACCCCGCGCGGGTCCCGGTGGTGACGCGCGGGTCGCGGGGGGGCGTCGCGACGAGGCAGGGGCGACGCGCGCGAGTCCTGGTGGCGACGCGCGCGTCGCGCAAGGGGCGTCGCGACGAGGCAGGGGCGACGCGCGTGGGTCTCGCAGAAGCGTCGCGACGAGGCGTGGGCGACGCGCGGTTCCCGCAGGGTCGTCGCAACTAGGCAGGAGCGACGCGCGGGTCCCGCAAGGGGGGCGTCGCGACGATGCAGGGGCGACGCGCGCAGGACCCGTAGGGGCGTCGCGACGAGACAGGGGCGACGCCGGGGTCCCGCAGAGGTGCCGCGACGAGCAGGGCGACGCGTCGCGGGGTCCAGGGGCCGCGAAACCCTAAACCAGGGGCGCCTGCGCGGGTGCAGAGCAGGCCCGCACGTGGCCTGTAGGGCAGGGCGGCAAGGTGGCTCTCGAGGGCGCGAGTAGGCAGGCGCTCGAGGGCGCGATTAGGCAGGCGCTCGAGGGCGTGGGTAGGGGTGCACGACGGCGCTAGAAGGGGCACTCGACAGCGCTAGGAAGGGCGCTCGACGGCGCTAGAAGGGGCGCTCGACGACGCTAGTAGGGGCACTCGACGGCGCGGGTAGGGGCGCACGACGGCGCGAGGTACTATCAGACACGGTCGCGCAAGGGCGCGGCGGAACGGCGGGCCCTAACCAACGTCGGTCCTAGGTCCTGACCTAGGCGTCGGATACCATGTTAGAATGTAGAACTGAACAAGAATGATTGAACTAGGAATGTTGAGAGTACAAGTAGCAAACCTTAGAGTAATGTACCCCCTAAAGGCTAACCCACTGTAGCCTACACAGCAGTAACATGTATAATGTTTGACAGTAAGAGCTTTCATTGAGGGATTGGAGGATCCGGGGTTGAGGGAGAAGGTGTTGGGGGGAAGGCCGGTATCATTGGAGGCAGCGGAGGAAGCCGCTAAGTACTTTGTGACCTATGCGCAGCCAAAGGAGATAGAGAAGGAGGAGAAGAAGGTAGAGGTGAAGAAGGAGTCGGATGTGGATAAGATCACGAAGCAGTTGAAGAGGTTGACCATGCAGCTGACTCAAATCCAGCAGGGTAGGGGAGCGGGTATCCTACCTAGACCGGGAGGAGGAGCTGGAGGAGGAGATTTAAGTGCTATCAGTGTGGGAAGGAGGGGCACATGACGAGGGAATGCCCTAACAAGGGGAGGGCGGCCCTGAACGTGATGCAGCAGATTATGGAGAAGTCGAAGCCGACCATGACCATAGTGGAATTCTTGAACAGAGAAGAGGGTGGAGTGGAGATGTTGGTGGGGGAGAGGAAGCGGAGAGCCATTAGGGATCCAGAAGGGTGGGGGATCGATGAGGCAAGGGAGGAGTTAAGGAAGAAACTAGCGGATGGAGGAGGAGAAGAAGAAGCAAGGGGGTCAAGGTTTGTGAGGCTTTAAAGAAGGGGGATGAGGAGAACGAGAAGGGGGCAGCTGCTATGCAAGGGGAAGGAGAAGGGGAAGGAGATGTAGTGGCAGCCGCACCGGTGGAGGCTAAGGGGAAGGAGAAGGAGGCACCTAGATCTAGTAACCTGATTTTTCAGATCCCACAGTGTGACGTGTATCTCGGGAAGCATCGGGTGACCGCGATAGTTGATTCGGGAGCCTCTCAAACCGCCCACTCCCACGTGATAGCTAGAAAGCTCGGGCTACTACCGTACATCCAGGATACCACCATAGAGTTCACCACCTCTAGCGGGGAGACTTCGAAGCCGTGGGGAGTTTTGCCGGACATGCTGGTTAGAGTAGGGAAGCTGACTCTGCCGGTGGACATTGCAGTGACGGGAGCGAACACATACGATTGGATCTACTCGGCCAACGCGGATATCTTGACTAGTAAGGGGAAGATAGTTTTCCAAGTTAACACCACGGAGACCGACTCGGTCCCCATCACCACTGGACCATTGGGTGGTGGTGGCCGCCCCTCCTATGTGCTCCTCCCCTCCCATACAACCCACAGGAACATCAACGAGGATGAGGAGCGCATCAAGGAATGGATGGAGGAGCAGGACTTCCTCAAGTGGACGGAGGAGTGGAGGGTAGCCATGGCAGAGGAGGAAGGGGGAATGGAGTTGAACGCGGAGGAAGAGGATGAGTACTACCTATGGCTAAGGGAGCAAGATGAGGAAGGGGATAAGGAGGAGGAATCGAGTGAGGAGGAAGAAGAGGAGGAGAAGGAGCTTAAGGTGGTGGATGGAGAAGAGGAGGCTTGGGGATATGACTTTGGGAGCCCAACGGCGGAGGAGGTAGGGGCTTGGGAGAGTGCAGGCTTGGGGATCGATTGGGACAAGGAGTATGATGAGATGGTGGAGAAGTATGTGGGAGAGGTGAACGAGACCAAGTGGGAGGGAGATTCCATGGTGGACGGAGAGGAGTATTTGGATTACGAGTGGGAAGAAGGGGAGCTGGTTTATGATAAGAGGAGGAAGCCGATAAGCACGGACCATTTCTTCGAGATGTACAACTACTCGGCAGCAGAGAAATGGAATTACGTGGCAGTCGAGAGTGGGGACGAGGGGAGGATCATCCTAGGTAGTTACTACACCCTCAAAAAGGAGGTGCCTAGGGTAGCTTGCCCCGCGTTTGAAGACTTACCCGTTTCACTAAACCACAAGCTGGATAAGCAGCAGCAGAAAGAGGTGCAGACGCTTTTGGTGGGGTATAAGGAGGTCTTTTCCACAGAGAAGGAGACGCTAGGAACCCATCCCACCATTCGCCTCCACATTGCCACCGGGAGTGCCAAGCCGATAGCCCACAAGCTGTACCGAGTCTCACCTTCCGAGCGCGCTAGAATCGAGGAGGTGGTCCAAACCTTGTTAGAGCAAGAAGTCATTCGACCGTCGAATAGCCCATGGTCCTCACCATGCATCGTGATCCCCAAGAAGGACTTTGGGGATAGGGTAGTCATCGATTACCGCCCTCTTAATGCCGTGACCGAAGCAGCCGACCAATTCCCCATGTGGCGGATAGACGACATTCTCGATAGGATGACGGGCTCGCTATACTTCTCAGTGCTAGATGTGAAATCCGCCTACCACACCATCCTTGTAGCGGAGGAGGACGGCCTTTGTCAGGTCCTCGGGTCAGTACGAGTACGTTGCATTTGGGCTTAGGAACGCACCCGCCACCTTCCAACTGCGGAGATAATTGCAGCAACGGGAGCTAGGCTGCGGGCTAGGCACGTGTGCTCGTGTGATCTCTGCGTTCTCTGTTCCTTAGTCGTTTTCCTTGTGCGCACACTACTTGCTAGTTCACGGGGAAAATTGGCAAGAGTTTCACTAGGAAAAGTTCAGAACAATTGGTACAATAAAGTTGGCATAGCAAGACTACATCAGAGCAAGCATTCAGGTCGGCCAACTGCCAGCGCAGCTTGGTCGACCGCGTTCCAGCACGACTTGGTCGACCGCACTCCAGCAAGGCAAGGTCGATGGCGTGCCAACGTTGCAGGACAGCAGTGCACCCGCTTCACAGGTGCGCGCAGATGATTGGCGTGCAGAGTCCTGTCACCTCTGATCCGCCACGACGACCTCGGGATACCACCACCGAGGTCGGTCTCGCCAACTTCGCCTGGAAGACCGTCGCACTCCCAGGTAACCTAGTCGACCGGGCAACCATGTCGACCAGCAGCTCCCGTACGTGCCCGTCGACCTCCCAAGTCGACGACCACCTCCACGTCGACCTCCTCCAGGTCGACGTCCCCTCTGGTCGACCAACTCCACGTCGACCAGTACTCCTGGTCGACCTGCTCCTCATCGACCAGCATAGTCGTCGGCCGACCACCCACGTCGGCCACCCCAAGTTGACATCACCAAGTTGACGTCTTCCGCAGGTCGACTCCCAAGTCGACCTCCCTGAAGTCGGCGCCACCCTAAAGCCGGCACCAGTGCAGTGGTCCCCCGTGCAGATCGACCTCCTCGTCGACCAGCTCACTCACTGCTGCAGGTCGGTTGCTCCCCTCACACCCGACCACGAAGTCGGCTCCGCCCAAGCGAGGACGGGGCCAATACCCAACTCCCGTTGACACTCCCCCGCCGCGTTCACGCTTGGGCACCCAGCCCACACGGCAGTACAGCTCGGAGACTAGCTCGTCGACGTGCACCCAACACATAGCACATCGTCCACCGCACCAGCCATGCAAAAGGGCATGGCACCTACTGCTGCACGTCGTTGTCGCCGTCGCCCACGTCGGCCAAGCGCACTTGGCCGATTGCAACGGAGCACCGGTTGAAGGCCGGATAGTGCAGCGCCTTCGTCAGGAAGTCGGCCGGCTGCTCAGCGGTCGGGATGTACTGCAGCGAGAACTTCCCGCGCCTCACCATGTGCTGCAGCCAGGCCTGTCGCCGTTCCATGTGCTTGAGGTTGTCCGTCAACCCCATGCCCTCGGCGACCGTGATGGCCGACTTGTTGTCCACAAGCAGGACAGTCGGCTTCCCAGCGTCCAGTTGACGAAACTCGGCGAGGAGGAAGCGAAGGCGGCGTCCCTCCTTGCCAGCTTCAGTGGCCGCCACGTACTCCGACTCGGTCGATGACAGCGTCGCGCACTTGATGCGCTGGCTCGACCAGGAGACTGCAGCCCCTCCGTAGACGAACACATAGCCGCTCGTGCTCGTCCTGTTCTGCTTGTCACCGGCGTCGTCGGCATCCACGTAGCCGACCAGCTCCAGCGACTCAGGTCCACCGCCGAACTCCAGGGCGGTGTCACGCGTGTTGGCGAGGTAGGCGAGGCAGCGGTCTACCTCGCGCCAGTGCTGGTCGCTCCTCACCGTGAGGCCACTCCCCAGCTTGCTGCAGGCGAAGGCGACGTCCGGCCTCGTCGTCGTCGCCGCGAACTGCAGCGAGCCGACCTTCTGCCGGTACTCCTCCTCCTGCCGTTCCTGCGCCTCCTCGTCATCGAAGGTGAGCTCGGCGTAGGCACCGACCGAGACCGGTGTCTTCGGGGTGCGCCCGGTCTGCTCCTCGTCGAGGAAGCGCCTACGCAGCTTGTCGGCGTAGCCCTGCTGGTGCAGCCACAGCTTCCCCGCCGATCTGTCGCGCACAATCTCCAGCCCGAGGTACTTCTGCACCGGCGAGATCTCGCGCAGCTCGAAGGCGGCTTCCAGCAGCTCCTTCAGCTCCCTCAGCAACGCGGCGCTGCTGCTGGCGGCGAGCAGGTCGTCGACGTAGACCAGCACCCAGCAGGCCACTCCACCCTCGCCGACTTTGAAGTAAAGAGCTTCCTCGACTTGGCTCTGCTTCCACCCGGCGCCGACCAGCACATCGTTGAGCGCCAAGTACCACAACAGCGGCGACTGCTTCAGCCCATACAGGCTCTTCAGCAGCTTACACACCCGGCCGGTTCCATCGTTGAAGTAGTCCGGCTGGGACATGTACAGCACCCGATCGAGCTTGCTCTGCAGGAAGGCGTTCTTCATGTCGAGCTACATCAGGTTGAGGTTGAGGACAGCGACGACGCTGAGGAAGATCCTCAGCGTGACGTAGCTGCTCACCGGCGCGAACGTCTCGTCGTAGTCGGCGCCGTACACCTGTGTGAAGCCCTTCACGACCAGCCTCGCCTTCTCTCGCTCGACGGTGTCGTCGATGTGGTACTTCGTCGTCAACACCCACCGGTTCTTCATGACGTTCATCCCCGGCGGGCGTTCGACCAGCTCCCAAGTGCCCATGTTGATGAGGCTGCGAATCTCCTCCTCCATGGCGGCCTTCACCGCCGGGCCCTTCCAGCTCGCCAACGCCTCCTTCACCGTCATCGTCGAGATGTCCCAACGGTGCTCGGGGTCGGCTAGCATGTCGGGGTCGAGCTCCGGAAACTCCTCATCCTCCTCGGCGTCGTCGTACCGCAGGTCGTCGTCATCGTCCACGTCATACACCGTGGTGAAGGCAGCGGGGACGAAGAAGTCAGGCGGCCTCCGAAGTCGGCCTGAACGCCGTGGTCCCTGCTGGACCTCCGCGGTGTCCCCTCCATCGTCACTGTCGTCACTACCCTCGGCGTCTTGCTGCTCCTCAGCCGGCGTCCCAGCCGACTGCTCCACTGTGGTCGGCTTCCCAGCCGACTTCTCCCCTGTGGTCGGCTCCCCTGCCGACGGCCCGGTCGCCGACTGCTCCGTGGTCGGCTTCACGGCAGCCCGCTCCCTTGTCGGCTGCTGCTCTTCGACCTGCTCCTCCCCTGTCGACTGCGACTGTAGGCCCATGTCGACCTGCCGCTCGTCACATCGGCCACCGGCGATGCACTTGGCCGGCGCCGAAGGCGACGTCCCGCTACTCCCCTCATCGCCGGAGGACGACACCGAGGTCCGCACACGTAAGTCGGCCACAAGGGGAGGGGGAGGGGTAGGGGGGCGGACATCCTCGACGTCCTCACTAACAAGCTCGCCAACCTCGACAAGGAGCGGCAGCGTCGCCGACGAGGTGTCAGAGGGCGGGGTGGACGGCGAACGGCGGGACACCGGCCCTTGCTCCGTTTTCCACTCAGCCAACAACATCTCCTCGTAGAACACCACGTCCGACGTGGTAACCACTCGGTCGGTGTTGACGTCGAGGAGCTCCCAGCCCTTGCCCGCCGCCGACACGCCAAGGTGCAGGCCCCACCTGGCCTTCGGGTGCAGCTTCCCACCACGCTGCTGCTCAGGGACAAGGAACTGCGCCATGCAGCCCCACACCCGGGCCAGCGACAAGTCGGGCTTCTTCCCAGTCAGCAGCTGGTACGGCGTCGTCCCCGGCGGCAACGTCGACCTCTCAAGGCAGTTGCGGACCCAGACGGCCTGCCGCAGAGCGAGGTGCCACCAGTGGTGCTGCACACCCATGTGCAGCAGCATTGTCCGCACCGACTCCACCACCGTCCTCATCTCCCGCTCCGCCATGCCGTTCTGCTGCGGGGTGTATGGGCAAGTCAGGTCATGGACGATCCCCTTGCCGTTCACGAAGTCGGTGAACTGCTTCCCGAGGAACTCGCCTCCCCGGTCAGAGCGCAGCATCAACACCGACTTCTTCGTCTGCCGCTCAGCCACCGCCAGCCACTGCACGAACGCCTGCAACGCATCTGACTTCTTGGCGACCGGCTTCACCCACACGTAACGGGTCTTGCGGTCCTTCAGCAGCAAGAAGTACAGGCTGCCATCCTTGGCAGCCACGCGAAACGGCCCGCACAGGTCGATGTGCACGACGGCCAGCACGTCGTCGGCGTCGGAGCCTTGGTCGGGGAAGGTGTGCCGCGCCAGTTTCCCGCCGACGCACGAGACACAGGGGGAGTCGGCGTCCGTCGCCGACTTGAGGTCCAGCCCAATGGCGACCTCGTTCCTCGCCGAGCTCCGAATGGTGTCCATGCCGACATGCGCAAGCCGCGCATGCATCCGGTCCGGCGTCGACTTCGTCTTCGAGACGACCGCCCGCAGAGCCACCACTTCCGTCGTGGGCGGCGTCGACCTCGTCGCGCAGGGACGCAGGTCGGTGCAGAGGACTCGCCCAGAGTACGTCGCCCGCCCGAGCACCTCCTCTGCTGCCGAGACGAGCAGCATGCCGTCTCCGTCCTCCTGCAGCTTCACGCCATGCTCCTTCAGCTGGCCGGCCGACAACAGGTTGGCTCGCACACCCGGGACGTACAACACGTCGGGGATGAGCACCTCCTTCCCAGCCTCTCCTTGCAGAGCGATGGTGCCGCAGCCCTGAACATCCTGCAGCGCCCCATTGAAGCCGCGCACATGCCTGATGGCGCCGCTCGGCTGCAGGTCGACGAAGACCTCCTTCATCCCCATCAGGTGGTGGGAGCAACCACTGTCGAGCAGAACCACCGCCGGGTTCGCTTGCACAGCTTCCGCCACCGCCTGGAAGTCCTCTCCGGCCGCCGGCGCCAGAGAGATGGTCGGCTCCACGACGCCGACCAGCGAGCACGACGCCGTTTTGTCGTCTCGCCCTTTGCCGCCAGCAAGGGAGTCGGTGTCCTTCGCCGAAGTCGATGTCTTGGTCGACTGTTTCTCCTTGCGCGGCTGGTTTCCTCCACGACGAGGACGACGGCTGCCAGACCTCCCGCGACCGACCTTGTCGTCGTCGTCGGAGTCACTGCGGTCGGGACACTCGAAGGAGAGGTGATCGGGGTTGTGGCAGATCCAGCACTCCCGACGTCGACCTCCTCCTCCTCGACCGCCGTCCTTGGTCGACTTCTTCTCGACCTCCTTGGTCGACTTCCAGCCACCGCTCCCGCCGCCACCAGACTGTCCGCGCTGTCCTGGTCGGCCTCCTTGCTTCGCCGGGGCGACGAAGTTGGCCTACGCCAAGAGCTCCTGCGATCGCTCAGCCTCCTGCATCGCCTCGTCCTGCAGGATGTACGAGGTCAGGTTGTCCTCGTTGAGCGTCGCCCTCGTGCTCGGCGCCATAGACAGCCGCTTCAGGAGGTTATAGCTGCTAGATAGTCCCTGCATGACATGGGTGATGTACGACGCCGTGGAGTACTGCGTGCCAGCCATCCTGATGGTGGCGAGAATTCGCCTGGCTCGGTTGCAGTAGTCGGTCGCACTCTCCTCGTCACCCATACGCAGGTGCGTCAGCTGTCCCTCCAGCTGGGCGATGAACAGGTCGTCGGTGACCTGGTACGTCGACTCAATGAAATGCCACGCCCGGTGGCCGGCGTCGATGTACTCCCGGCACCACTTCAAGGCGATCTGCACGCCCGGCGAGCAGCACCGCAAGATGACCGTGAAGGTCAACAGCTGCACGGCGCGAAACTCCGCACGCAGGTCGGGGTGGTGCTCCCCCGACGTCGCCACGGTCCCTCGGGCGAAGCCGATCAGCCCGGCCATCTCCAGCTGGGGCTCGATGGCTTCCTTCCAGGTGAGAATGTCGGGTCGACCGACCAGCGGAGGGGTGACCGAGATCCTATCCGGCGTGAACTTGAAGTAGCCGTAGCTCGGCGCAATCCCGCCCGCCGTCACCTGGGTCGCCGACATCGGCGACAATCCACTTCGACGCCCACCAGTGTCGCCATGCGAGGAGCTTGCAGCCGCCGACGACTGCATCCCTCGCGCCTGAACGCCGCCGACTTCACCGGCGTGTATCACACCTCTCTGCCTCAACGTGCCTCCTACACTGCTGCCGACGTCACCTCCACCGGCGTTGACGCCCACGTCGACGCCGCCGTCGTTGTTCACCGGTCGAGGAGAGGCAGGTCGAGAAGGGGGATGCTCCGCCGCCCACACGGAGCGGAGTCTGGCTTCGACGACTGCCCAGGGTATCGCCCCATACTCCTGGGCCTCATGGCGTCTCCTCGCATCCTCCAGCCGTCCCTCCAGGGTGTCCATCACCTCGGCGTCGCCTACGCGCACGCTAGTGACTGCACGGCTGCCGGTCTACGAACACGATCGGTATGTGCTAAGTCGGCTAGACTGAACTACGTCGCGGTGTCCTCCACGCTCACCGCACCATGCGGAGATAACTGCAGCAACAGGAGCTAGGCTGCGGGCTAGGCACGTGTGCTCGTGTGATCTCTGCGTTCTCTGTTCCTTAGTCGTTTTCCTTGTGCACCAACTACTTGCTAGTTCACGGGGAAAATTGGCAAGAGTTTCACTAGGAAAAGTTCAGAACAATTGGTACAATAAAGTTGGCATAGCAAGACTACATCAGAGCAAGCATTCAGGTCGGCCAACTGCCAGCGCAGCTTGGTCGACCGCGTTCCAGCACGACTTGGTCGACCGCACTCCAGCAAGGCAAGGTCGATGGCGTGCCAACGTTGCAGGACAGCAGTGCACCCACTTCACAGGTGCGCGAAGATGATTGGCGTGCAGAATCCTGTCACCTCTGATCCGCCACGACGACCTCGGGATACCACCACCGAGGTCGGTCTCGCCAACTTCGCCTGGGAGACCGTCGCACTCCCAGGTAACCTAGTCGACCGGGCAACCATGTCGACCAGCAGCTCCCGTACGTGCCCGTCGACCTCCCAAGTCGACGACCACCTCCACGTCGACCTCCTCCAGGTCGACGTCCCCTCTGGTCGACCAACTCCACGTCGACCAGTACTCCTGGTCGACCTGCTCCTCGTCGACCAGCATAGTCGTCGGCCGACCACCCACGTCGGCCACCCCAAGTTGACGTCACCAAGTTGACGTCCTCCGCAGGTCGACTCCCAAGTCGACCTCCCTGAAGTCGGCGCCACCCTAAAGCCGGCGCCAGTGTAGTTGTCCCCCGTGCAGATCGACCTCCTCGTCGACCAGCTCACTCACTGCTGCAGGTCGGTTGCTCCCCTCACACCCGACCACGAAGTCGGCTCCGCCCAAGCGAGGACGGGGCCAATACCCAACTCCCGTTGACACCAACGCCTCATGACAACCACATTCCGCATCCACAAAAACTCCATCCCATACCTCGATGACATCATTGTCTTTTCCAACAGTTGGGAGGAGCACCTTGAGCATCTGCGGGATGCTTTTGAGAGGATCAAGGAGAACCACCTCTTGCTGAAGCCGAACAAGTGTGAGCTGGGATTCTATTCCACCATCTACCTGGGGCATTTGGTGACTCGGGAGGGAGTGAAGCCGGACGGAGGGAAGGTGGGGGCGATTAGCAACATGGCGGCGTCGGTGGACCAGAGGGGCGTGCGGGAGTTCCTGGGGTGCACGAGCTACTATAGGAGGTTCATCAAGGGGTACGCCAAGGTGGCACACCCTCTCACGTAGCTGCTCCACAAGGACCATGCCTTCGAGTGGACACACGAGTGCGAGCAGGCATTCATCGCCCTTCAAACTCACCCTCATTTCCCCTCCCATACTTGCATTTCCAGATTTTTCCCAACCATTCATTCTCCAAACAGATTTCTCGGCCAAGGCACTAGGGGCGATATTGGCTCAAAAGAACGAAAAGGGAGCGGAACGGGTGGTCGCATATGCGATCCGAACTACAAGGGGAGTGGAGCGGAATCTGTCTTCAACACACGGGGAGTGCTTAGCGGTGGTGTGGGCGATCAAACACTTTAGGCCTTACCTCTATGGGAGCAAGTTCTTGCTGCAGATGGACCACCAAGCACTCCAATGGCTCATGACGGCGAAGGACCTCACGGGGAAGCTGGCTAGGTGGCGTTTGTTGCTGCAAGAGTACGATCTCACCATCACCTACAAGGCGGGGGAGACGCATAAGAACGTGGACTGCTTGAGCCGCATGCAACAGGGGTTGCATCTTCAAGAGATGGGAGGAGGACCATTTCATTGGCATGCATACATCCCATCACCTACCCATCCCCTCTCCCACACCAGCTACCCCATCCCTATGTACATATCCCTCTTTCCCAACAACCAGGAGGATGATGAGGAAGAGAGTAGTGAGTCGGTGACCAAGGGGGAGATGGAGAAGGGTGACGAGGAAGAGGAGAGTACGGAGGAGAATGGAGGAGAAGAGGAGGAGAGCTTTGAAGAGGGGCAGCAGCCGGATGAGGGAATAGAGGAGGAGCAACTGCTAGAGGAGATAGGGCAGCCTAAGAAGAAGGCAAAGGTGGAAGGAGAGGAAGGCGAGGAGGAGACCCCTAGTAAGAATCTCGCGTCCGAGACCACCCTCGATATATGGGACGACAGCAACACGTTGTTCTTCTTGGAGAAGGGAGTGGTTGATCCGGCATTGAGCACGGTGGAGAAGAGGAGGGTGAGAGCAAGGGGAAAGAACTTTGAGTGGAGGGATGGGAGGCTGCTGAAGAAGATCAAAGGGGAGTTGAAGCCGGTACCACGGAAGGAGGAGAGGAGGGACATCATAGCATTTCTTCATGGGTTGGGGCATTTGGGGGTGCCAAGGACCACGGACTTGGTGAAGAAGCAGTATGATTGGTATGGAGTGGGGAGTGATGTGACGGCAATTGTGAAAGGGTGTGCCACGTGTGTGTTCCAAAAGGGATATTGGACGGCGAAGGGAGAGTTGCAGCCGGTACTGGTCACGAAGCCGTGGGAGAGGGTAGTGATAGACTTCATCGGGCCTCTCCACACAGCGGCAAAGGGAGGGAACAAGTATGTTATCTCGGCCATGGATCACTTCACCAAGTGGCCGGAGTGTAAGCCGGTGAGGAGTGCAGATGCGGCAACAGCAGCGGCATTTGTAGCAGAGAAGATCATCTCCAACCATGGCTGCCCATTGGTGATCCACACCGACAACGGGTCTTATTTCAAGGGGGAGTTTGGGGTGCTGTTGGAGAAGTTTGGGATCCACCACGAGTTCTCGCGTCCCGAACATCCTCAAAGCTCGGGACTGATTGAGAGGTTCCAACGGGTCTTGAAGGGGGCGCTATTGAGGCTTGGGGAGACCAACCCTTTGGAGTGGGATAAGAACATTTGGTGGGTGCTGCTGGGGTATAGGGCCTCAATACATTCTTCCACCAAGTTTTCCCCCTTCTTCCTACAGTATGGGCGCCACCCAAACATCACGCGCACCACCATGTCGGAGTTTGAGGCGCGGGAGCTGTCGGAGTTGTCCACAGAGGAGGAAGCGGATGCGGTAGCCAGGTATCTCTATAGAAGGTCCTCGGATATGGAGCTGGTGTTAGCTCAGGCAGTGGGGAACCATGATAGGCCGCAGGAGAAGCAGAAGCTAGATTTTGACTTGAGGAGGACAACGGCCTTCGAGATGGAGAAGTTGGTGAAGGGGGACTTTGTCCGCATCAAGCCAAGTAAGAGGGTGGCATGGGAGAAGCAGACTAATAAGTTTAAGACGCTGTTCAGGGTGAAGGAGGTGGAGCAGTTCGATGTAGTGTTGGAGGATAAGGCGGGAGCTTCATGGAAGGAGTCTCGTGAGAACGTGAAGCTGGTGAAGTTCGTGCTTTAGAACCACAACCCCCCCTCTCCCCGCGAAGTATAGGTAACGCCTATACACCCCCACTTTCCCCGCGAAGTACAGGACCGCCTGTACACCCCCACGATCAAGCGCTCATTAGGTTACCCACTCTCATTCAAGCAATCTTAGGCTACCCACGACGAAGGCGAACGGGCGATCAACGGCGAACAAAGCGATCAGAGATTACCCTAGATTAGATTGGCCTTCAAAGCGGATTCGGCGGCGACCTTAGGCAAGCTCGGTGACGCGGGCAACGTGCGATCAAGAGATTCAAACCCTTCTTCCTCCTCCTCTTCCTACCATTCCACCTTCCTAATCGAGAGACGGGGGAGCTTGCGACCTGACTGATCCTCGCTTTTGGGGCAACTATGAACTCTGAAACCGAACGCCTCTATCAGTGGTTGGTGGATTGTTTCAACATGAGGACATGGGTCGTCGTCTTGCCCGAGTTGGGATTTCGACAGGGGGATGTGGAGGGGCTGGAATTCTTGGACCTATGCATCGATTGGGAAGAGTTTTGTGAAGAGTACTTCTTGGCAGAGTTCTTCAAGGTGATGTTGGAGGGGAGTGAAGGAGTACCTCGAATGCAGCCGATAGACAGGGACGACCCACGGCTTGGAGGGAGGACTTTGGATGTGAGGAAAGGTGGAGCTAAGTTGGCCATACGGTTTGGGTGGGCATCACGGGAGATCACATGGGAGGATCTGAAGTATATCACGGAGGTGCGGATGGCTTACAGATGGTGTGTGGAGAGACAGAAGGTGGTGCCACGGCATGAGGAAGAGGGAGAGGCGTTCTTAGTGCCTTGGCCTTTGATTGGGGTGGGCACGGACTACGAGATAGCGGAGCAGCCATGGGACATACATCTTCCTATCCCTAATAACTTCCTACCCCAATTCAACGAGAATTCCAATCTTCTTCATATCCTCCCTCACCCCTATCTCACTAACCATTTCACCCGCTCTTTCCCGAACCCCATGGACCCCTACTACGGCTACGAGACATGCCCCTTATGGATGCCTACCCTAAACCGCGACATCTACATCTTAGACGGGTACCGCCCCCATCGAGATCATCTATACGACTCCGACGACTACCTATCTTCTGAATCTTCCGACTATGGATATTCCCCATCCCCTCCGCGACCTCCTACACCTTACTCTCCTGCCCTAGATTCTGAGCATGATGAACCAACCATTCCCTCCTACCCCTCGTATACCCTCATCCGACATGAACCAACTACCCCACCTTCCTCACTCCCTCTACCCCCATCATCTTACCTCATTCCCCACCCCCATCCCCTTCTTCTCCTACCTATACCCCCTTCTCACCTGATTCACCCACTTCTCTCCTTCCACCCCCTGAGGAAGACTATGCCCTGGCTAGGTATGTGGTGATGGTACCCATGGGATATGAGTTTGAGCATGGAGAGATCTTCTTGGCACCAGATGGCACTAAGGTTCAGCGTGCATGGCAGGTTGAGTGGGTGAGTGGACCGGTTGTGGTGGAGTCACATTATCTTTTCTAAGGTGATGAGAGAGTGAGAAAGAGCCTTTAGAGGATGGACCGGATTTGGTGAAGTAATGAGAGGATGGTAAGACCCCATGGAGTGGAATGGTATGACCAGGGATATAGGGGATTTCTTTCAGAGTGTGGTATTGAGTGTACCTTTGTGTGATTTTTGTGTGATATGTGGGGATTCTTGGGAAGGTACCCTCCCTTGTGTCAGGAGCCACAAGACCGCGTCCGAGAAAGTTACATTTGTAACTTAAACACTAAACTGTTGAGGATAAACCCCTTGATCTTGGTAAGATCTATTGGTTGAGTTTACCCTCGGGTTATTTATAAGAGGGTTGGTACTTGTGGAGGGTATTTTACTAAGGTTTACCCTTTATTCTTGTGCATGTAGCTGGGAATTGCATTAAGGAGGATGGGCTGGTCATAAGGAAGTTTCCTTGGGAGTAAGAATAAGTGGAAGGTTCCTTGGAAGGTGGCTTGTTGGAAGTTTCCTTAGTGGAGGCTATGGGAGGATCTATTGGGGAAGGAGAATGGAAGGAGCAGGGCAGGAGAATGAGGAAGGCAACAAGGAAGGTTCTATGGTGGAGATTCCATTGGAGATGTGGGTGAGCTCAACGGAGCACTCTCATTGATTGGTTGGATTGCAAGGATCCTCGACCAATAGGGGAAGGATTCCTAGGATTGCATGAATAAGATAGAAGGATGGTGGTTTGGGTATGCCCTTCCACTATATAAGTCCTTGTAGGTTGTGTGTAATTCATAATATTCTCATAGTGCATTCTTACCAATGCCACAAGCTCTCTCAACCTTCTAGCTACCTTGTACCTTGGCCCATTCAAGCTACTTTGGAGTACCCTTGGAGTCTACCTTAGGAGGAGCACCTCTTCAAGTGGAGAAGAGCCCGAGGGGAGGGCTGCAATTCTACGAGGAAGGAAGTGCTATCCAAGAAAGGAGTCTCGTACTACAAGTGTTGTAAGAGAGGTCATACGTATCCGGGTGATGCTAAAAAAGAGTGGTCAGGAAGTTTTAAAAGTTAGGAAGTTACACTTGCACTGGCTTTATTGTCATTTTCCACAACATGGTGACGTAGTTGACATCGATTGCAGATAACAAAACAGGACAAGGGGAGGCATACGCATGCTTATTCTTGGCATTGACGTTCCCAAGGCTCGCCTCATCGACTTCAGGGGTATCCAGGACGGGCTCCTCGTCGCTGTTGGAGGAGTCGATCGTAGCGTCAGAGTCCTGTCAAATTATATATATATATATATACTTGTTTAGGTTAGCTAGGCTGTATGGGGGTTAGCACTAGGGGGTACACAAAGTTCATCGACACCCTAGTCTTGTACCCTAGCCTTCACCTAATTCATCATCATTGCCTTAGGTTCTTAACATGGTAACTAGAGCAGGAGGTCTCTAGGACCTACGAATCGGGCCCACCCAACTGCCTGCCTTGCCTACTGCTCAAGCGCGCCTCGGCGGCAGCGCGCGTCACTTATTTTTTTCTCTCGCGCGCCTCAGTTTCTAGCGCGCGCGTCACTTATTTTTTAGCGCGCGACCCTGCTGTAGAGCCGCGCGCCGGTCGGCGTCGCCCGTGTAGCCCAAGTCGAGCCCGCGCGCCCCCCCTTACGCCGCCCACGCGCAGCCTAAGCACAGCCTGCCGCCCACGCGCGACGTAGAGCCCGCCGCCCACGTGCAACGTAGAGCCCGCCGCCCGTCGCCACGTGCAGCCAGAGCCGCGCGCAGCACGTAGCCACGCGCAGCAGAGAGCCACGAGCGGCCCTTAGGGTTACGCAGCCAGCAGCCGCGCGCGCCCTACTTGTGTGCTTGCCTGTAAGGCTCCTTGCTGCCGAACCCACTGCCTTCACACTGTACGGCCTTTCGCAGTCTAGAGCCCCACCTTAGGAGCTCGGGGGCAGCAAGTACTGCCCTGCACGTTACTTGTACTGCCTACTGCCTACTGCCTGAGTTTTAGCCTGCTGCCTACTGCCTACTGCCTACTGCCTCGTGTCTACTGCCTGCCTGCTTTCTGTTGCCTTTGCCTACTGCTATTATGATGACGCCTAATGTTCTCGCGTTCGAACCTGACGGTCGCCCCATAGAGTTCACTGTGTGGCTAGATGACCTGCAACTGTTCCTTCTGACTGATGCCAAAGAGGGCGTTTCACTGTTCGATTACGTGTCTGGCACTGCCGTTGCTCTTGCTGCTGATGCTCCTGCTCTCGAACACTCGCAATGGCAGACTCGCGATGCTGCTGCACGCCTAGCGATTAGGAACCATCTGCCGATCACTGAGCGCGTGCATTTCAGCCAGCACAAAACTGCTAAGACACTGTACGACGCTGTAGATGCACGCTACTCCTCCCCGGCCACTGCAGCCATAGGTCGACTCATGCTACCCTACCTGTTCCCCAACCTTTCTTCGTTCACCACTGCTGAGGACCTCATTTCCCACCCGCGCGCTACTGACACTCGCTTTCGTGCCGCCCTTTCAGCTGAGTTTTGCGCCGCAAACCCCCCCCCCCCCCCCCCCAATGTACTTCACTCTCTATTTCCTCGTCACCCGCCTCCCTGACACTCTTAGCTCGGTCAGGGACCACTTCCTAGCGCTAGACCCCCCCACTCTCACTGTCGACGACTTCCAGAAGCACCTCCTAGCAGCAGAGAAGAACATCCTCGCTGTAGGTGCTGCTCGTGGCACTCCGCGCTCTCCCCTCTTTGAGGGGTGCTCCCCCTCCCCTCTCACCCCCTCCTACGCCTCCGCAGCTGCTGCTCACGACTACCTTGGTGCTGAGGAGGTCGGGGCTGCTTCCGCTCCAAGTGGGAAGCGTCGCAGCGGCAGGGGTGGCAGGGGCGGTGGGGGCGGCGGTGGAGGCGGCAGTGGTGCAGGCGGCGGGGGCGGTGGAGGTGGTGGGGGTGGTCGCGGGGGTGGAGGGGGTGGAGGTGGTGGTGGGGGCGGTGGAGGCACTGGGGGCGGTGGAGGGGGCAGCAGCGGCGGTGGGAGAGGAGGGAGCGGTGGTGCCAGTGGTGGTCAGGGCCAGCAGCAGCAGCCGCAGCAGCAGCAGCGTCCGCGTCAGGCCCCCACTTCCCAGCAGCTTCTTGACTGGTATGCCGGGCGTGGGGCTTCTGGGGGTCCTGGTCGCTGCCCCTATATCATCCGCACAGGTCCCCACGCTAACCGCCAGTGCACAGGGTTTCACATTGAGCAGCGCTGCTTCGCTCGACTTAGCGACGCCTGGCGCGCCAAGTTTCCTGATGCTACTAAGTTCCCCAACTGGGCAGACTTGCTTGGGCGTGATGTACCAATCTTTGATCCTGACTATGAGGCTATTCTAGCTGCTATGTATGCATTGTCTGTTAGTGCTGAGGGTGACTGCTACTTGTGTGTGCCGCCGGATCCTGGTATAGCCCCTGCAGCACTAGGTGCTTGTGAGTCTGCTCCCCTTGGTACTGCGCCTGCACAGGCCTTGCACACTTTTACACTTGACTCTGGTGCTTCCCGCTGTTTCTTTCGCGACAGTACCAGAGTCACCCCCCTTCTTGCACCTGTTCCTATCTCACTAGCTGACCCCTCTGGGGGCCCAGTGCTTGCGCGGTCTTCCACTGTGCTTCCGTGTCTGGCGGTCCCGTCTGGTGAGCTGTCTGGTCTCCACCTCCCCTCGTTCTCTACGAACTTGGTGAGCAACGCTGTCCTCCAGGATGCGGGTGTTGACACCTTCACCCCTGGCCGACAGCGTGTGGCGATCTGTACGTGCTCCCAGACCGGCCGCCACCTGGCCACGTTCACCCGTGCGCCAGGGTCCAGTCTGTACACTCTCACCACTGCGTCGCGTTCCACCACTTTGTCTCCCTAGCTGCACGCGTCTTCTCAGGTAGCTACCCAGTGTGAGTGTTGACGGCTGTCTCACGACACTCTCCTGTGGCACCACCACCTGGGCCACCCCTCCCTGCCTCGCCTTCGTAGCATGCACTCTCGCTTTCTGGTCTCTGGTCTTCCCAGGTCTCTCCCTGCCCTCCCTCCCTCGCCTGCGCCGCCTTGCATTCCTTGCGTCGAGGGGCGGCAGCGCGCCGCTCCTCACTCCTCCTCGTTCCCTCCCATAGAGGCTCCACTGCAGACTCTCCACCTGGACGTGTGGGGCCCAGCCCGCGTCCGTGGACAGGGCCACGAGCGGTACTTCCTGTTGGTTGTCGACGACTACACGCGCTACACCACGGTCTTCCCCTTGCAGCGCAAGGGGGATGTCCCTGATGTTTTGATCCCCTGGATCCGCGCTACTCGTCTCCAGCTCCGCGAGCGGTTCCAGTCGGACTTTCCTGTCCTGCGTCTGCACTCTGACAGAGGTGGTGAGTTCTCCTCAGACCTCTTGGCCGCCTTCTGTGCGGAGCACGGCATCCGCCAGACTTTCACGCTTCCGGCCTCTCCGCAGCAGAATGGGGTTGCTGAGCGCCGCATTGGCTTAGTCATGGAGGTCGCTCGTACCTCCATGATCCATGCGGCTGCCCCCCATTTTCTGTGGCCGTTTGCGGTCCGGTACGCCACGCATCAGCTCAACCTTTGGCCCCGTGTCTCCTTGCCGGAGAGCTCGCCCACACTGTTGTGGACGGGGAAGGTTGGCAACGCGTCGCGTTTCCGGGTCTGGGGTGCTCGTGCTTTTGTTCGGGATACCACCGCGGACAAGCTCTCCCCTCGTGCCATTCCTTGCGTCTTCCTTGGCTTTGTCCCTGACGCGCCTGGCTGGCAGTTCTACGACCCCGCCTTGCGCCGTGTCTTTGCGTCCCAGGACGTCACCTTTGACGAGTCAGTCCCCTTTTACCGCCTCTTCCCCTACCGCACTGCTCCTCGCCCTCTCCCGCCGCTCTTTCTTGCCCCAGGTCCTCCCCAGGTAGACCCCCTCCCTGCGCCAGGTCCTGCTCCTTCAGGTGTTTCTCGATAGACCCTCCCGTCCCTGCGCCTGTTGAGGTCACTGGTGACTCCGGTCCTGCTGGTGGTGGTGCTGTCCCTGGGGGTGTGGAGCTTGGGGGTTTGCAGCGTGGGGTGCTGAGTCTAGGGACGCTGGGCGTGAGGGGCCTAAGGGTACGGAGCCCGGGGGTGCTCAGCCTGCGCGTGAGGAGCCTGGAGGTCCTGCGTCTGGGGGTGCTGAGTCTGGGGGTGCTAAGCCTGCGTGTGCGGAGCCTGGGGGTGCTGAGTCTGGGGGTGAGTCGCCTGAGGGTTCTGAGACTGCTGTTCCGCTGTCGCCTTGGAGTAGCCGTCTTAGTCCGCGTGTGCCTCTCACCTCCCAGCAGCTGCACGACTGGTACGGTCGCCGTCAGCGTCGCGCTTCTGCACCTCAGGGTTCTACTGCTGGGGGTTCTTCTGGTGGCGTCACTGGAGCTGAGAGTGGTGCTGGTCCTTTGCTTGCTGGTGGTGTTAGTGTCGCTGGTCCTGGAGGTGCTCGTACTGGGAGTGCTGGAGCTGCTGGGGCTGATGGTGGTGTGTCTGAGGGTGCTGCTGCTGGTGGCACAGCGGTTGGAGACCCTGGGACTGGAGGTGCCGGTTTTGGGGGTGCTGCACCAAGTTGGGCTGGTGGTGAGGGTTCTGGAGCTGCTGGAGGTGCTAGGGCTGCTGAGGGTACTGGAGCTGTGGGAGGAGCTGGAGCTGCTGGGGGTGCTGGAGCTGCTGAGGGTGCTGGTGGTGCTGGAGCTGCTGGAGGTGCTGGCGTTGCTGAGGGTGCTAGAGCTGCTGGTGCTAGAGGCGCTAGCCTGGCTCCGTCGTCTCTGCCCCCGCCTAGCTCCGTGCTTCGCCAGGTTCTTAGCCTCCTGTCGTCTACTGGTCTTCCGTTACAGCCTGACTCACCTCTGCCTGCTCCTTCTCCTTACGCAGAGCAGACCGGGGGCCTTGCTGAGCGTCGTGAGCCTGCGTCGCGTCCTGTCTCACCTGTCCTTTCCAGTGGTTCCAGACGTCGGGCTCCTCGCTAGCGTCAGCCAGCTGTCTCCGGCCCTTCCCTTGTCGTCCGTCGTCCTTCCTCTCCGCCGCCACGTGTTCCCCTGCCGTCTCCACCTGCGTCCTCTCTACCTGTCGTTGCTGACCCTGAGTCTGACCCGTTTCGTGCTGAGCACCCTACTGTCACGCATCTGCTAGAAACTGTTGTCACCGACCCGTCGTTTGAGTCTGCTGGTGCGTCTGCCTTGGTCGCTGAGCTTGTCGACTTTGCTGCTCACTGTCGTCTAGACTATGCCGCTCGTCTTGTTGCTGAGTCTGAGTCTGTATGTCCTCCGTCCGTCGAGGGTGAGTGTGCTCTTGGCACGGACGACCTTGAGGACAGGCAGGAGGACCTTGAGTGGCTTGCAGCCGCTGCGCCTCATCTCGTGTCCATGCTGCTTGCCCTTGAGGGAGACCCGGATGCACCAGACATCCCGAATCCACGATTGTACGCTGAGGCGATCGAGGGTCCCTACTCCTCTCAGTGGCAGACAGCCATGGACGCAAAGATGGCATCCTGGAAGTCCACAGGCACGTACGTTGACGAAGTTCCCCCTCCTGGGGCGACATCGTCAGTGGCATGTGGATTTTCAGGGTGAAGCGGCCGCCAGGTTCTCCACCGGTCTTCAAGGCTCGTTACGTTGCTCGAAGCTTCAGTCAGCGAGAGGGAGTTGACTTCTTCCAGACCTTCTCCCCCACCCCAAAGATTACCACTCTTCGGGTGCTGCTACACGTTGCCGCTGAGCGTGACTACGAGCTTCACTCTCTTGACTTCAGCACAGCTTTCTTGCAGGGCAGCCTGCACGAGGAGATCTGGCTGCGCCGTCCACCTGACTTCACTGGGTCGTTCCCTCCTGGTACCCAGTGGAGCCTCTGGCGGCCAGTCTACGGTCTCCGCCAGGCGCCACGTGAGTGGCACGACACACTTAGGACGACTCTTGCGGCGCTTGGGTTTGCCACGTCGACTGCTGACCCGTTGCTGTTTCTGCGCACCGACACTTCACTGCCGCTGTTCTACATCCTCGTGTATGTTGACGAGTTGGTCTTTGCCACTGGTGATACTGAGGCTCTCGCCCACGTGAAGTCGGAGCTGCAGAAGGGACACACGTGCACAGACCTGGGTGAGCTGACAAGCTATCTTGGCTTGCGGATCACCCAGAACAGAGCACGCCGCACCATCACACTGACTCAGTCACACATGGTGCAGCAGGTCCTTCAGCGCTTCGGCTTCACCTGGTCCTCGCCACAGGCCACTCCTCTGGCTACAGGTTACTCGCTCTCAGCTCCACCTTCGGACGAGTCTGTAGAGCCGAGTGGCCCTTACCCAGAGCTAGTTGGTTGCCTGATGTACCTGATGACTTGCACTCGTCCCGACCTCGCGTACCCTCTTGGCCTTCTGGCTCGCTACATGGCTCCTGATCGGCAACGAAAGGTGCACATGGATGCTGCTAAGAGGGAACTGCGTTACTTGTGCAGTACATCAGGCATGGGGCTCGTGCTTGGAGGGAGGCGATCAGTTGTTCTCACTGGGCACTCAGACGCTTCTTGGGTTGACGACCGGGCTACTCAGCGGTCGTCACAGGGTTACACCTTCAGCCTTGGCTCTGGTTCAGTTTCTTGGCGTTCTACTTGCTCGTCTTCAGTTCTTAGCTCCAGTTGTGAGGCTGAGATCTACGCCACAGCCATGGCTGCACAGGAGCTACGCTGGCTGACCTACCTGCTGACTGACTTGGGAGAGGCGCCTAGTTCTCCTCCAGTGCTGTACGTCGACAACAAGGCTGCCATTGCCTTGTGTGAGGAGCAGAGACTGGAGCACAGAACGAAGCACATCGCTCTCCGTTACTTCCTGGCTCGAGAGCTGCAGTAGTGCGATCAGCTTCGTCTGCGTTACGTGGCCGCTCAGGCCAACACCGTTGATATATTCACCAAGGCACTTCAGCCTGGTGATCATCAGCGCTTTTGCACTATGTTGGGGCTTGTGCCCAACTTTCCTCACTTGCTGTAGGCTTTGTTTGTACAGTGATCTATATATGTACCTGCATGCTTGCTCTAATAGGTAGAGATCACTATGCTGTTGTTGTTACATATATATCTCTGCATGTGAAGTGGCCTTGTGGCCTTTGCTTGTGCTCAGACTGCGTGGTGACGTTGTGATCCACCCTGAGCTGTGTTTTGTTTCTTCTCTTGACTGGTCTTGTGACCGTTACTTGCCCTGGCTATCCCCCATTTAGCCTATGGAGGTGTGTCAAATTATATATATACTTGTTTAGGTTAGCTAGGCTATATGGGGGTTAGCACTAGAGGGTACACAAAGTTCCTCGACACCCTAGTCTTGTACCCTAGCCTTCACCTAATTCATCATCATTGCCTTAGGTTCTTAACAAGTCCGTCTCACTGTCACTGCTCGTGTATGCATAGCACTCCTCGGGCTCAGATTTGGAGCTCGCGTCTGGCGCCGTCTCTCGTTCCACGACAGTCTTGTTGTTGAGTGATGCTACCATTCGCATTCACGTCTGTCTGCCTCCCATCATATGTTCTTGCGTTGCATGCATGTTGTGAGTGTGTGCAAGAATTTGTGTTTTGTGCGGTTTGGTTTTTCTGAGTGTGTGTGTGTGAATGTTATTTGGCTTGAGCAGATATCTGAAGTGATTCCTCTGCTCAAGAGCTTTCCGAGGAACCAAGTATTGCTTCAATCGGAGCACGAACAAGAAAGTTACGAACGTTGGAGTTCGTATGCTTTTGATATTTGGTTGTGGTGACTATGGGAAGTTGTGGGGTTGACTCACTATGGGGTACAGACTTTTGGGGGTTGGGAAATTCGTCTTTTCTACTGTAATTGCTGCCAAATGGTTGGGAGAAACCAAGCCAGGTTGGCAAGTGTGGCCAAGTTGGGTTGAGGTGGATTGTGGAGGTTGGGATAGTGACAAAGGTCAAAGTTGGGTTGCCTATGGGGAAGGGATTTGTATGACATGGGGTTTCCTTGGTTGGGGTCTCTCTTGGGACCTTCCCTCTCGTCCTCCTCATCCCTTCCACCTGGTTTAGTGCTACTCAAATTCTCTTGTGTGAACTTGTGTGATCTTGTATGAACTTTGTGATTGATTTAAGATTCTATGACAGCATTCCCCCTAGTGCGCCGAAATCGATAACTCAAGACACACTTCACCTTTCCGTACGATTCAACTTGGGAATTGTAGCCACGGTGTAGAGCTACAACATGTCTGAGTTTGGTGAAGTTTTAACCGTGAAATTTCCGTCGACGGCGTTTCTTGTGAGCGCAACTATTCTGTCCAGAAATAGGGACCAACGATTTTGAGAAATTGAGGCACCTAATCTTCATAGACCCTGTCCTTAATCTCTAACACTTGTTTTCAGGGTCGCGTTTCAAGTACAGATTGCAGCCAAGAACTTTTCCACCTCCTCCTATGTCAAAAATCAAAGGCTTCCCACGTGACACGACCCCTCGCGCCCGCGCCCGCGCCCGCCTTGCGCCCGCCCCGCGCACCGCGCCCGCCCCGCGCTCCGCGCCCGCCCCGCGCCCCGCGCGCCGCGCCCGCCCCGCGCTCCGCGCCCCCCCGCGCCCGCCCCGCGCGCCGCGCCCCCCCGCGCCCGCCCCGCGCGCCGCGCCTCCCCGCGCCCGCCCCGCGCGCCGCGCCCCCCCCGCGCCCGCCCCGCGCGCCGCGCCCCCCCCCGCGCCCGCCCCGTGCGCCGCGCCCCCCCGCGCCCGCCCCGCGCGCCGCGCCAACCCGCGCCCGCCCCGCCCAACCACTGTATCTTCAGTTTTGTAAGACTCAATCGATATCGGCACCTGTTTACTTTCAGACAAGCAACCTACAGTGCAACATTTCAAAATATCAGCCTCTTGATATACATTACCATGGCAGCAACCATAATCCTTACACACAGCAATCAACTGGATCTTCCTATATTACACTTGTAGCAAATACCTCCAGCACAGGTCGTGTCAGGATCGTAGACGCCTCAATCGACAAAAGTCTGCTTGCCATTGTCGATGACGTTCTCCTCATTCTCATGGTTCGTTCTCACGATTCCAATGATATGCGGAGCAGTTAATTCTGTCAACGTTTCATTAACGTTTACCTGTTTTCTGTCTCACCAACTGTCAGATGATTATATTGCTGATGCATATATTTAGGCTGTAGTGGGGTAGCCCATAGGGGGTACAACCCAATTAGGGTTGGTACTTGTACTTGTTTGATTTCATAGTGCATTCATTCCTCGTCTCTATCTCAACACCAACGCTTGACTGGCGCTTCACTAGCGCTCTGCAGAGGAATTCGGTTCGCGATTCCTTCACTAGCGTCTGGCGATGCCTTCACACTACAATTCGCGTCTGTGAGAGTACAACGGCTTATGCCAGCTATGCTTGCTTGCCTTTACTTTATCATGCTATTTCTAGCATAGGATAATTATATGCATGCATAAATTGCTTGATTTCCTAGGCTAGGTGCTTTCCTAAATTTTATTATAGTTATAGCACCGAGCTAGGTTGCGTGCACCGAATTCTGGCTTTTAGGTTGCCACCGAATTGCCTTCTACCGAATTCGGTAAGGATCTGTTCGGGACGCTTCGCGACCCGCGGAACCTTCGCGTAACACCTGGTTACGGGGCCTTGTCTCGAGCCTATATATAGCCTCGTGTTGTACCCAGGTGGACATTCAATTCAATTTGAATAATCTTTTCTGAGCTCGATCCCAGATCCTCACACTTGGTAATCAGAGCGGGTTTACACGCGAGGTCTTCAACCGCTTAGTTCCGGCCTTTAAAAACCGCGGGGGCGACGACGAAAGCGCCGATACGGGTATGTAAAACCAGTTCCGCGCAATTTTTCCAAGTCCCCCTCGATTCGGTTTTCGAACACCCCTCAGATTTACTGGTGGAAAGGTAGGAGTTTCGACCGTTCGATCGAGTTTCATCTCAACGGCCCAGAGAATTTCGCCTAAAAAGGTTGGAATTTGGAGCGTCGGATCCATTTTCTCCTCAACGGCCAAGATCGGACGCGAATTTCGCTTAAGGGAGATTTACGCAACCTACAGAATTCGCACTCGTCGATTCTACAGTCAATTTGACTCGCAGTAAGTCGACCAGTATCTAGAATTCGATTATTTTCGTCGCGCATCTTTCTGTTAATCGCCAAATGGAGGGAAAAAAGAGATATTTCAGTACAGAAAATCGCGGAGTTACGTGCTGAGCATAAGCAAATACATGCGGCGCTCCCACGACTCGAAAAACTCCTTGCGAACCTGTCGGCAACCGCCATAGCAGCAGCGACAATTGTAGCAGCAGCAGCAGCGGCTACACCGACAATTCTACATGCGACAACGGCAGCAGCTACAGTTAACCTCGAAGCAGTGAAGCTGAGGCTACCGGAGGCGTTCGATCCTACAGTAAAAAGGAACGACGTTCGTCGATTTGTAGCTGAACTCGAAATTTACTTCGAAGCCGTTAGATGCACGACCCCGACAAAAGACGCAATGCGCATACGGCTCGCAGCAACACTGTTACGAGGCCCAGCTCTAGAGTGGATCAACAGCAGAACAGTCCAAGGAGAGGGGACGTGGGCGCAGGTTCCGGCAGCACTGATCGAACAGTTCGACACGTTGAACAGTAGCTACTACGGAACACGACGCAACAAGCCAACTAGTGGCATGGGGCGATTGGCACCACCCACGACTGCCGACCCGATGGAGAACGACGAGGGCGATGTGGAGCAGCGGCTAGCAAATAATGAGACGTGCAAATTTTGCGGCGCTACAGGACATTGTATCTTGGCATGTTGGAAAATGGAGAGAAGGTGTGCGGAGCTGAAGGACAAGAACAGTGAGGCACCCCCGAAGCAGAAAACGGACAACGTGGCAACTTCGGAGAGGGCGAAAAAAGGAGAATATGGTGGCGCAAATTTAAAACGTCACGACCACCCGGCACCAGGGGAAATCGCCGAGACTAATGGAGGATCCGCGAAACAAGACCCTGCACCGACCGGGAAACTCCAGCCGTATACCCCGACAAGAAAGAATATTACTTCTCGTGGGTTTCAAGCCTTTATTAAGGGAGAGTCAGAAATTAAACCGGTACCAGGTATTATGGGGACCCTACTCCAGAGCGCTAATACGGGTCGAGCGTTCCGAGGAGTTGATATTCTCTCCCAGCAGCACTGTTTAAAGGCTCCCTGTTCCCCACAGATGAAGCCTACACAGCTGCAAAGGCTTAGTGGAAGGTTCCAAGCCCAAGAGAAGCCGAATCGGCCTCGGATAAATCCTTCTAACCTTTCTCTGTTGAAAACTGATACTGATGCTGCATCTTTGAGCGCAGGACCTAGGGATAACATATTCCACGTACCCTACGATCCTATAAGCGATACCATCTACGGATACTCTGAGCAGCAGCAACCACTAGTACTCGATGTGATCTGCAACGGGCGTCGCCTCCAGGCCCTGGTGGACAGTGGTGCGTCCCACTCGGTGTGCGACCGCGGGACGTTGGAGAAAATTGGAGAATTCTAAGAAGAAACCCAGTTACAGCAACCATGGTGGACGGTACGAAGCTTCCTATCCACGGCGAAGCATCACTGCATATAGGTGCGTTGAGGTGGAAGCCGAGGCTACCAGTCACCAACATCAAAGGATTAGATTTTATCTTGGGGCGAGATTTCCTGAAGCGGTTCAACCCCGAGATCGATTGGGTCAACAGCAAGGTGTGCATCTACAACAATGGGAAGCGGATAGCACTGCGAAGCTGGACGGATACAGGGAGCGTTCCTGAAACGACACTGGCACGGTTCGAACGGACAGTGAACGAGAGTAACACGGGTTACTTAGCACTGGTTATAGCAGCAGCAGAGGAGGAGGTCTTGGAGCAGTACAAGGATATAATGCCCGACGACCTACCCACAGGCGTATCTCCAGCACACACCCACGAGCACGAGATCGTGGAGGAACCAGGTGCGAAACCCGTCTCACGTGCACCATACCGAATGAGTCCAACTGAACTGACAGACAACTGATCCGCCCATCCACCTCTCCCTACGGTGCACTAGTTCTCTTCACTCCAAAGCCAGACGCTAGTTTACGGATGTGCATCGACTACCGCGCACTGAACAAACAGACAGCACTGACTACAATGCCAGTACTCATCCTACCGGATCCAGACAGAGACTACATGGTGGAAGCAGACGCTAGTGACCAAGCAGTCGGAGCAGTACTGATGCAGCATTACGAACGCAGTTTGCAGCCCATCGCCTACCTAAGTAAGAAGCTATTACAGTGGAAGAAGGACTTAGCTGTAAGGAAGGGTTCAGGAAAGATTTGGGTACCGAATTACGCCCCGCTACGGCAGATCGTATTGGAGGAGTTTCACGACGTACCTTACGCGGGACATTTCGGGAGCAACAAGACGTTAGCAGGGATAGCAAAGTATTACTACTGGCCCGGGATGGCAGCAGACGTGCAGCAGTTCGTCACCTCATGCGACACGTGCCAGCGGATGAAGAGCAGCAAGCAGAAAAAAGCAGGGTTACTTCAGCCTCTACCCGTACCGGAGCAGCCATAGCAGGTCGTTAGCCTCGACTTCATCACAGGACTTCCTTCGACCTCACGGGGACATGATTCCATCCTCGTGGTGATCGATAAGTTCTCCAAAATGGGTCACTTCATACCTGTCAAACATTATATGTTTGTGTGGTTCTAGGCTGTAGTGGGTCACACCATAGGGGGTACACCAGATTAGGGTTTCACATTTGTACTGTTGTTCCTGCTAGTCACACCCATTCCTGTTTCTCATTCTGACATGGTATTACGAGCCTAGGTTCCACCTAGGACCGAAACGCTAGGGCCCACCGCTTCCGCTAGCCGCGCCCTAGTGCGCCGCCTACCTACCTGCGTCCTCGTGCGCCCTCGTGCGCCCTCGTGCGCCTCTCTCTCCTAGTGCGCCCTCGTGCGCCTGTCGTACGCCCCCGTACGCACTCGTGCGCCCTCGTGCGCCCTCGAGCCGCCCCTGCAGGTCCGTCAGGCCCCCGAGCCGCCTCTGCAGGCCCGTCAGGCCCGAGAGAAGCCCCTGCAGGTTCGTTGGGCCCCCAAGCCGCCTCTGTAGACCCGTCAGGCCCCCCCCGAGCCGCCTCTGCAGGCCCGTCAGACCCGAGAGTCGCCCCTACAGACCCGTCAGGGCCACGCGCGGCCTCTGCCTGACCGCGCGCCGCCCCTGCAAGCGCTTGCCGCCCGCCGCGTCGCCCTGCCCGCGGCGTCGCCGCCTCCTCGCGGCGTCGTCGCCCTGACCGCGACGCAGCCCCTGCCCGTGACGTCGTCGCCTGCCCGCGGCGTCGTCGCCTGCCCGCGGCGACGTCCCCTCCCGCGGCGTCGTCGCCTGCCCGCGGCGTCGTCGCCTGCCCGCGGAGTCGGCGCCTGCTCGCCGCGTCGCCCTGCCCGCGGCGTCGCTACCTGCTCGCGGCGTCGCCCGACTCGCGGCGTCGCGACCTGCTCGCCGCGTCACCCTCCTCACGGCGTCGCGACCTGCCCGCCGCGTCGCCCTGCCCGCGGCGTCGCCACCTGCCCGCCGCGTCACCCTGCTCGCCGCGTCGCCCCTGACCTAAACTGCAGCAGCAGCTCCTGGAGCCGCTCGCCACTGCAGCAGCAGCCCCTGGAGCCGCCCGCTGCTGCAGCAGCCGCCCCTGGAGCTACCCGCCGCTGCAGCAGCGGCCCCTGGCCCCTGGAGTCAGAACCGCTGCAGCAGCCGCCCCTCGAGCCGCCCGCCGCTGCAGCAGCGGCCCCTGGAGCCGCCCGCCGCTGCAGCAGCCGCCCCTGGAGCTGCCCGCCGCTGCAGCAGCCGCCCCTGGAGCCGCCCGCCGCTGCAGCAGCCGCCCCTGGCCCCTGGTGTCGCCATCGCTGCAGCAGCCGCCCCTGGCCCCTGGAGTCACCACCGCTGCAGCAGCCGCCCCTGGAGCCGCCCGCCGCTGCAGCAGCAGCCCCCGGCCCCGCTGTCACCGCCGTCTTGCGCCTGCCGCGCCGACCACTGGTGAGCACTGCTCCTGTTATTACTGCCACTACTGCTGCTACTGCTGCTCCTGGCTTAGCCAGACGCAGCTCCAGGGTCGTCCGCGTGTCTCCCTCACGTCGCAGCAGCTTCGTGAGTGGTACGCCAGCTGGTGTTGTCGGAGTGGCCGCAGTGGGAGTCGTTCAGGAGTCGGTAGTTCGGGAGCTTCTTGTAGTGGCCCAGTGCGGCAGCAGCAGCGTCGCCCGTCCGAGACTCTTTCGACCCAGCAGCTTCGTGAGTGGTACGCTCAGAGTAGAGGGTCGCTGAGTCCTACTCGCTGCCCGTACGTTATTCGCACGGGTGCTCGGACTGGTCAGCCCTGCGGGACGCGTAGTCACACAGAGTCCCACTGCTTCGCCCGTCTAGGTGACGCTTGGCGTACAGAGTTTGGCGACGACGCTGAGCTCCCCGACTTGGTGGAGCTACTTAGGCAGAGGGTAGATATCTATGCTTTTGACTATGATGCTATCCTCACTGCCATGTATGCATTGTCTACTAGTACAGCGGGTGCCTGTCGCCTGCGTGTATCGCCCGACCCCGGTGTCCGGTCTCCTTCGCTAGGTACTGGTGAGGCTGCCGCTCTAGGTGCCAGTGTGTCTGCTACCCCAGGTGCTGGTAACGCAGCTGCTCTAGGTGCTTGTGCATCTGCCCCCCCTGGTACTGAGTCGACTGCAGCACTGCACACCTTCACTCTAGATTCAGGCGCTTCGCGCTGTTTCTTTCGTGACCGCACTACTCTTGAGCCCCTTGCTCGACCAGACGCTGTCTCCCTCGCTGACCCCTCTGGGGGTCCGGTCCTTGCGACCTCCTCCACTGTCCTTCCTTGTCCTGCGGTCCCGTCGGGCACACTGTCAGGTCTCCACCTCCCCTCGTTCTCTACGAACTTGGTGGCGGGTTGTGCGCTCCAGGATGGAGGTGTTCACCACTTCACCCCTGCCTACGAGCGCGTGACACACTGCACGTATGCTCGGACGGGCCGTCACCTGGCTACCTTCACTCGGCAGCCGGGGTCGGACCTGTACACACTGACCACTGAGTCCCCTCAGGTAGCTGCGTCTGCGTCTGCGTCTGCGTCAGGTCAGCTGTCAGCCCCCTGCTCGTGTCGCTCTCTAGCGCACAAGACAGTCCTCTGGCACCACCGACTTGGTCACCCGTCAGTGCAGCGCCTTCGGGGCATGCACTCCCGGTACCTTGTCTCTGGTCTTCCTCGGGTACTCCCTCCCCTCCCACCCTCCCTTGCTCCTCCTTGTCTTCCCTGTGTCGAGGGGCGGCAGCGCGCTGCCCCTCACTCCTCCTCGTTCCCCCCGACGACTGCTCCTTTGCAGACGCTCCACATGGACGTGTGGGGCCCAGCCCGCGTCCGTGGTCAGGGCCAGGAGAGGTACTTCTTGATCGTCGTTGACGACTACTCGCGCTACACCACGGTCTTCCCCTTGCGCACCAAGGGTGAAGTCCCTGATGTTCTGATCCCTTGGATCAGCAGAGCACGTCTTCAGCTGCGAGAGCGTTTTCGCTCGGAGTTTCCTGTCCTGCGCTTACACTCTGACAGAGGTGGCGAGTTCTCCTCCGACCTCTTGGCAGCCTACTGTGCCGAGCACGGCATTCGCCAGTCGTTCACGCTTCCGGCCTCTCCACAGCAGAATGGGGTTGCTGAGCGCCGCATTGGCTTGGTCATGGAGGTCGCTCGTACCTCCTTAGTCCACGCGGCTGCCCCCCACTTTCTGTGGCCGTTTGCGGTCCGGTACGCTGCGCATCAGCTCAACCTCTGGCCCCGTGTCTCCGCTCCGGAGACCTCGCCCACACTGCTGTGGACGAGGGAGGTTGGCGATGCGTCACGCTTCCGTGTCTGGGGATCCCGAGCTTTTGTTCGCGACACGTGTGCGGACAAGCTCTCCTCCCGCACTGCTCCCTGTGTCTTTCTTGGCTTTGTCCCGGATGCGTCTGGCTGGCAGTTTTACCACCCCGCCTCGCACCGCGTCTTCCCCTCTCAGGACGTCACTTTTGACGAGTCTGTGCCCTTCTACCGCCTCTTTCCCTACCGCACTGCCCCGCTCCCTCCCCCGCCTCTCTTCCTCGCGCCAGGTGCTGCAGTGGTAGACCCCCTTCCCCCTCAGGGTGCCGCTCCCTCAGGTGTCTCTCAGGTAGACCCGGTTGAGCCTGCCGAGGTAGCTGTCGACTCGCGTCCTGCTAGAGGTGCTGAGCCTGAGCGTGCGGAGCCTGAGCGTGCGGAGCCTGAGCGGGTGGAGCCTGGGGGTGCTGAGTCTGGGGGTGCTGAGCCTGGGGGTGCTGGGTCTGGGGGTACTGAGCCTGGCGTTGCTGAGTCTGGGGGTGCTGCGCCTGGAGTTGCCGAGTCTGGGGGTGCTGAGCCTGGTGGTATTGCAGTTGACTGTGAGGCGCCTGGAGGACCTCCCTCTTCGCAGCAGCTACGTGAGTGGTACTCACGGTACTGCAGCCTCAGGCGGGGTGCGTCTCGTGCTCGTGGTGCTTCTGGAGTTGGTTCTCGTGTTTCCCCACCACGGCGTGAGCCGCCCTCTTCCCCACAGCTTCGAGAGTGGTACGCTCGGCACATCAGTCTCCGGAGTGGAGCTGCTGGTGCTGGGGTCCCCGGAGTTGACGGTGCTGGAGGTGCTGCTGCTGCTGGCGGTGCTGCTGGAGGTGCTGCTCGTACTGAGGACCCGGGCGTTGGAGCTGCTGCGGATGCTGCGGACCCTGGTACTGGAGGTGCTGCTGCTGCTGGAGGTGCTGCTGGTGCTGCTGGAGGTGCTGCTGCTGCTGCTGGAGTGGAGGACCCGGCGGGTGGAGCTTCTGCTGGTACTGAGGACCCTGCCGCTGGTGTCTCTGCTGGTTCGGGAGTTGCTGCACGGCCACGGCCGTACTTCGTTCCGCTCCTTCAGCAGGTTCTTGGTCAGCCTCGTCCTCCTTGTCCTCCTCTCGCCTTAGAGTGTCTGCCGTCTCTCTAGTCACAGCCACAGTTACCGCCTGCCTCCCCACTCCCTGTGCCTGCTCCTTACACTGGTCCGACTGAAGGTCTTGCTGAGAGACGTGAGCCTGCGTCGCGTCCTGTGTCACCTGCGTCTCGTCGAGCGTCGCCTGTTCGTGCTGCTACCACTGGTAGTCGTGTCCCGCGTCAGCGTCCTCCTCCTATCCCAGGCACTCACCAGATGGCGCTTCGTCAGTCCACTGCTCCGCAGCGTGTCGCTCTCCCGTCGCCTCCTGCGTCCTCTCTTCCTGCACTTGCTGACCCGGAGTCAGACACCCTTCGCGCTCCCAGTCCTACTGTCACACGTCTCCTGGCTACGGTTGTCCTGACCCTTCCTTTGAGTCCGCTGCTGCGTCTGCCTTAGTCACTGAGCTTGTCGACTTTGCAGCTGCGTGTCGTCTAGACTACGCTGCGAGTCTTGTTGCTGAGATTGAGTCTGTCTGTCCTCCATCCGTCGGGGGTGAGTGTGCTCTTGGCACGGACGTTCTTGAGGACAGGCAGGAGGAGTTTGGTTGCCTTGCCGCTGCTTTGCCCCATCTCGTGTCCATGCTTGTTGCCCCTGAGGGAGACCCGGATGCACCAGACATCCCGACCCCACGCTCTTACGCAGAGGCGATGGCCGGTCCCTACTCCTCTCAGTGGCAGTCAGCCATGGACACAGAGATGGCTTCCTGGAAGTCCACTGGCACCTACGTCGACGAGGTTCCCCCACCTGGGGCGAACATCGTCAGTGGCATGTGGATTTTCAGGGTGAAGCGGCCGCCGGGCTCTCCGCCTGTCTTCAAGGCGCGTTACGTTGCACGAGGCTTCAGTCAGCGAGAGGGAGTTGACTTCTTCCAGACCTTCTCCACGACCCCGAAGATGACTACTCTTCGGGTTCTGCTACACGTCGCCGCTCAGCGTGACTACGAGCTCCACTCTCTTGACTTCAGCACAGCTTTCTTGCAGGGCAGCCTGCCCGAGGAGATCTGGCTGCGCCGCCCACCTGGCTTCACTGGGTCGTTCCCTCCTGGTACCCAGTGGAGCCTCCGGCGGCCAGTCTACGGTCTCCGCCAGGCGCCACGTGAGTGGCACGACACACTGCGGACTACACTTGCGGCTCTTGGGTTCGCTCCTTCTACTGCTGACCCGTCGCTGTTTCTACGCACCGACACCTCACTGCCGCCGTTCTACATCCTCGTGTACGTCGACGACTTGGTCTTTGCCACTTCTGACACAGCTGGTCTCGCCCACGTGAAGTCCGAGCTGCAGAAGAGACACACGTGCACAGACCTGGGTGAACTGACAAGCTATCTTGGCTTGCGGATCACCCGGGACAGAGCACGGCGCACCATCACCTTGACTCAGTCACACATGGTGCAGCAGGTCCTTCAGCGCTTTGGCTTCACGTACTCCTCGCCTCAGTCCACTCCTCTGCCTACGGGACACTCGCTCTCAGCTTTGCCTTCGGATGAGTCCGTAGAGCCGAGTGGTCCGTATCCAGAGCTTGTGGGCTGCCTCATGTACCTGATGACCTGCACTCGACCTGACCTTGCATACCCTCTCAGCATCTTAGCACGCTATGTCGCTCCCGGCCGTCACCGGAAGGAGCACATGGATGCAGCTAAGAGGGTGTTGCGCTACTTGTGCAGTACGTCGGGCATGGGGCTAGTGCTTGGAGGGCGAGACCGGCCTGTTCTCACTGGGCACTCAGACGCTTCTTGGGCAGACGACCAGGCTACTCAGCGGTCGTCTCAGGGTTACACCTTCAGTCTTGGGTCTGGCTCTGTCTCTTGGCGTTCTACTCGTTCTTCTTCTGTTCTCAGCTCCAGCTGTGAGGCTGAGATCTACGCCACGGCCATGGCTGCCCAGGAGCTTCGCTGGCTCACCTACCTGCTGACTGACCTTGGAGAGCAGCCTCGTTCTCCTCCAGTTCTGTACGTCGACAACAAGGCAACCATAGCCTTGTGTCAGGAGCACAGACTGGAGCACAGGACGAAGCACATTGCTCTGCGTTACTTTCTAGCTCGAGAGCTACAGCAGCGTGGTCAGCTTCTTCTGCGTTACGCGGCCACTGAGGCCAACACTGCTGATGTGTTCACCAAGGCGCTTCCGCCTGTTGACCATCAGCGTTTTTGCACTCTTCTAGGCCTTGTGCCGACTGTTCCTCACTTGCTTACTTCTTGACTTTGCCTGTACTGTGATCATTATATATATATACCTGCATGTTTGCCTTGTTAGGTTGTGATCATTGTACCTCTTGCTCTACTATAAAGCTGCATGTGAACTGGTCTTGTGACCGCTTGCTTGTGCTCGGAATTTGTGTGGAATCCTCGAGATCCACCCTGAGCTTGTTTACCTTGCTTTGCCTTGACTGGTCTTGTGACCCCTAGGTCTCCCCCACTTTGCCTATGGGGGTGTGTCAAACATTATATGTTTGTGTGGTTCTAGGCTGTAGTGGGTCACACCATAGGGGGTACACCAGATTAGGGTTTCACATTTGTACTGTTGTTCCTGCTAGTCACACCCATTCCTGTTTCTCATTCTGACAATACCGACCAACGCCACAGCTACAGCTGAAGCAACTGCTCGACTCTTCTTCGACCGCATCATCACCATCCACGGCATTCCCGCTACACTCATCTCAGACAGAGACCCCAAATTCACGAGTAAGTTCTGGAAGGAGCTCATGGGACTGTTGGGGACAAAGCTTGCAATGTCCTCAGCGTACCACCCCCAGACTGACGGACAGACAGAGCGACTCAATCAAGTGGTTGAACAGTTAATGCGCACAGCTTGCAAGGACGACGTCAGCCACTGGGACACACAGTTACCAACCCTAGAGTTCGCTTACAACAACGCATCACATGCGGCCACAGGGAAAACTCCTTTCTTCCTGTGTTACGGACGGGAACCACTCACACCACAGCAGCCAACCACACCGGCATACGTCCAAGCCGCACATGACTTCGTCACCACCATGCAACAGCTATGGGAGAAGACTCATCGACGTCTCACCACGATGCAGAACTCCCAGAAGCTGTATGCCGATCGTCAGCGACGTGATCACTCAGTAGCAGTCGGAGATCAGGTGCTTCTTGACACGCACAACTTGAACCTGTCTCACCTCCCATCCAAACTCCGGCCTCGCTTCTGTGGTCCTTTTCTGGTTGAGGCATAGGTGACACCAGTTACATTCCGCTTGCGCTTACCAGATACGTGGAAGCTTCACAATGCTTTCCATGTGCAGCTACTGAAACCCTACAAGGACCCCAACCAACAGTTCAAGGGACGGCAGCTACCGCCACCTCCACCTGTTCTTGTACAGGATGAACCCGAGTACGAGATCGAGCGTGTTCTCTCTCATCGGTGCCGCGGCGGCAAGACCCTCGCGTTCCGGATACGCTGGAAGGGATACGACCCCACTGAGGACAGTTGGGTTGCAGAAGCTGGTATGGGCAACGCACGCCGTGCTCTCAAGGACTATCTTGTCAAGCAGGGTGTATCTCACGCCACCCAGCTTTGAGGGGGGGACGTGTGAGAGTACGATGGCTTATGCCAGCTATGCTTGCTTGCCTTTACTTTATCATGCTATTTCTAGCATAGGATAATTATATACATGCATGAATTGCTTGATTTCCTAGGCTAGGTGCTTTCCTATATTTTATTATAGTTATAGCACCGAGCTAGGTTGCGTGCACCGAATTCTGGCTTTTCGGTTGCCACCGAATTGCCTTCTACCAAATTCGGTAAGGATCTGTTCGGGACGCTTCGCGACCCGCGGAACCTTCGCGTAACACCTGGTTACGGGGCCTTGTGTCGAGCCTATATATAGCCTCGTGTTGTACCCAGGTGGACATTCAATTCAATTTGAATCATCTTTTCTGAGCTCGATCCCAGATCCTCACAGCGTCACTGGTGCCTCGCGGGGCCTTCTCGAATGCTTCCGCGCGGAATTGACGGAGATTTCACTGAACTATGATAAAAGTGTCACCAAATAGGACTTGAACACTAGTTTTTATCAAGTGATAGATTTTCCAAGTGTTAAATTCAATTGATCAGTACAAATGCTTTAAACTAGCCAAATGCACCTTCGTAACTGAACCTAACCGTGTCGCACAAGCAACATCCCCTTGTAACCAAACTTGTCCCTCACGCAATGTGTCACGTCGAGTCGTTCACGCAACCGACGTTTTTTCCTCGAATGCACCCCAAGTCCGAAAGTCAGAAACTTGTAAACCACGCCATGTATTCAACCCCAATTCTACTCCCGTCAAACTATTCTTCTCCCTTAGTCATTTCTCCACCATTCTTCTTCACGTTTCTTCTCATCTTCAACTCCCGTAGCCCATAACTTAGCACACACGTCAAGTCACATTAGAAACTTCTTAGCTCCTTCGTTTATCTTTTTCCACACGACACCGTGTGTCATAATGTTATCTTATGCTCTAGCCTGTAGTGGGTTGCTCTATAGCGAGTACAACCCTTCTAGGGTTTGCTATTTGTATCCCCATTCTTGCTAGTGCAGCCCCCCTTCTCTCTTCTAACTTTCACACCGTGTAGTTTCCGCCGTAGGTCCGAATGTAGTCGTCGCGTAGTGTGGTTCCACGAAGCACCTATCCCCTGTGGTTCGTGAACCACACACTCCTCCGTCCTCCTCTTGATCTTAGTCAGATTCACACTCCCCTACACGTCTTGCAACTTAATCATCTGCTTCCTTGGCTTGAAATTAACCACCTTGACGTTCAATCCGCGATAGAGACTTTTGAGCTTTTGCAGCTACTTTTGCATTAATTTCTTTCGCTATGCCAAAACCTTTTGCAGCTTCAATTCCATCACACTTCACGTTTGCAGCTTCAATTATGATCTTTGAAACAGTAGTGTTGACAAAAAACTCATTGTTCGTCATTGCACGTGCCTCCACACGCACGGTCTCCTCTTTGTCTGGCACGTTCATCTTCACACAAGATGCCGCTTCTCCCTTGTTATCAACCTCTACCTCAATGAAGGATTTCACATCATTTTCCACCTTAAAATACTCATCATCCTCATAAATCGTGTCCATGTCGTTGCATGCTATGAGGTTTATCTCATAGAACCCATCACTATAAACACCATCCGCGTATCTCTCCCACTCATAACCAAACACAAAAACCTTACTTTCATTGTAAAATACTTTGCACCCCTTGTTATCGAGTTGTGATTGACTAATCAGGTTTATCTGTAAGTCCTCCACAAGCAGCACACCCTCCAATTCGATTCCTCCATCAGGACCATGCAGGATATAGGTCTCACTAGACTCTCTCATATTCTTCACCAAGTTTGATCTGAAAGTCATATGTCGTATGCATCCGCTGTTCAAGAGTCACGAATCATTCTTACCACCACTTGTTGGCTCGTTTACCTTAGGCACTCGCATCACGTTGACACGGTGTGCACCTCCAAGAATGATATCTTACTTTTCCAACACTGCCATGTTTGCCTTTGCAGCCACGTTCCTCGGCTGCGTTCCTTTATAGCTCTTGCTATTCGGGTTGGAGAAGCAATCCGCGGCACGATGACCGTAACGCCCGCAATAGTCGAATTTGCCGCCAAATCCGCGTTTATCCGCTCCCTCGTTGTCTCCATGGTCGTTCTCCCTCATTTTCCATTTGTAGTTCTTGCTCCTCGGGTTGTCATAGCAATTGATTGCCTTGTGCCCCCTCTTTCCGCAGTGGAAGCACGCTCCAAATGCCTTTGTTGCATTCGCCATAGCAGGTTTCTCCTCTCCAATCTCCTTCGCCGTCTCAACAGATTGTAGAATCTCCTGCAGCCGCGGCTACGTGCGGCCGGGTGAACGGGACGGAACTGCCAAAATGCGTCGGCATACGAGGGGCGCTCGGGTTTTGCTCGAGACAATCGCCCGTACCTGGGAAAACGAGATGGCCGTCGCAACCCGTGCACAACGGGGGGCAGTCGGCTGAAATCGCAGGGCCGCCGCAAGCCCGTCTCCTCTCCTTCTCGACCCCAGCGCAGATCCCCGGATGCCAACCAGGAGGACGCGAGCGGGACGAGCGAAACGAGGCGGGTGACGATGTCAGAATGTTATTTGTCTAGCCTGCAGTGGGGTGCTCAATACTGAGTACAACCCCTTAGGGTTTTCTATTTGTGTGTCCTGCTGCTTGCTAGTGCATTCATTCTTCCTTCCAATTCTCCTTCCTAAACCCTAACTCCTAGTTCTAGAGAAAACTCAACTACCTCCTAGTGTGGGCCTAGGCTACTAAGCCTAGGCCCCACACCTACTATTCTTACATGGTATCTAGAGCCGGCACGATCCTGCCGCCTAGTTCATCGGGCCCACCACCTACTTCCGCTGCCGTATTATCCGCCGCGCGCCCCGTGGTGCGCAGCATTGCTTTTTCATCCCGCCACGCGCTTCGAACGCGTGGCGGCTTTTTCTGCCCGCCGCGCGCTCGGGGCGCGCGGCGGTTTTCCCGTCCGTCGGAGCGCCCTCGGGGGGCCTGCGCGCTGCCCTCCCCGCTGCTCGTCGCGACGTCCGTGCGGGACCCGCGGGGCGTCGCCGCTGCTCGTCACGGTGCCCCCTGCGGGACCCGCGCGGCGTCGCCCTGCTCGTCGCGACGTCCGTGCGGGACCCGCGGGGCGTCGCCCCTGCTCGTCGCGACGCCCCTTGCGGGACCCGCGCGGCGTCGCCCTGCTCGTCGCGACGTCCGTGCGGGACCCGCGGGGGGTCGCCCCTGCTCGTCGCGACGCCCCCTGTGGGACCCGCGGGGCGTCGCCCCTGCTCGTCGCGACCCCCCTGCGGGACCCGCGGGGCGCCGTCAGATCCTGCAGCAGCAGCCGCCGCCGCCCTGCAGCAGAAGCCGCCGCCAGGCATGCAGCAGCAGACGCCGCCGCCCTGCAGCAGCAGCCGCCGCCAGGCCTGCAGCAGCAGCCGCTGCCAGAGCCTGCAGCAGCAGCCGCCGCCAGAGCCTGCAGCAGCAGCCGCCGCCAGAGTCTGCAGCAGCAGCCGCCGCCAGAGCCTGCAGCAGCAGCCGCCGCCGAGCCTGCAGCAGCAGCCGCCGCCAGGCCTGCAGCAGCTGCCGCCACCGACCCAGCAGCAGCAGCCGCCGCTCTACCAGCAGCAGGAGCCGCCGCCGCTCTGCCGCAGCAGCCACCGCCGCCCAGCAGCAGCAGCCGCCGCCAGAACCTGCACCAGCAGCCGCCGCCAGTGCCTGCAGCAGCTGCCGCCCCTGGACCCGGTACGCTCTGTGCTGCCCTGCCTGTGCTGCCCGTGCCTGTTGCTGCCCGTGCCTGTGCTGCCCGTGCCTGTGCTGCCCGTGCCTGTGCTGCCCGTGCCTGTGCTGCCCGTGTCTGTGCTGCCTGTGCCTGTTGCTGCCCGTGCCTGTGCTGCCCTGTGCTGCCCTGCCTGTGCTGCCCGTGCCTGTGCTGCCTGTGCTGCCTGTGCCTGTGCTGCCCGTGCCTGTGCTGCCCGTGCCTGTGCTGCCCGTGCTTGTGCTGCCTGTTCCTGTTGCTGCCCGTGCCTGTGCTGCCCGTGCTTGTGCTGCCCGTGCCTGTGCTGCCCGTGCCTGTGCTGCCTGTGCCTGTTGCTGCCCGTGCCTGTGCTGCCCGTGCCTGTGCTGCCCGTGCCTGTGCTGCCCGTGCCTGTGCTGCCTCTGCCTGTTGCTGCCCGTGCCTGTGCTGCCCTGTGCTGCCTGTGCCTGTTGCTGCCTGTGCCTGTGCTGCCCTGCCTGTGCTGCCCTGTGCTGCCCGTGCCTGTTGCTGCCTGTGCCTGTGCTGCCCGTGCCTGTGCTGCCCGTGCCTGTGCTGCCCGTGCTTGTGCTGCTTGTGCCTGTTGCTGCCCGTGCCTGTGCTGCCCGTGCCTGTGCTGCCCGTGCATGTGCTGCCCGTGCCTGTGCTGCCTGTGCCTGTTGCTGCCCGTGCCTGTGCTGCCCTGTGCTCCCTGTGCCTTGTGCTGCCCGTGCCTGTGCTGCACTGTGCTGCCTGTGCCTGTTGCTGCCTGTGCCTGTGCTGCCCGTGCCTGTGCTGCCCGTGCCTGTGCTGCCCGTGCCTGTGCTGCCTGTGCCTGTTGCTGCCCGTGCCTGTGCTGCCCTGTGCTGCATGTGCCTGGTGCTGCTCGTGCCTCGTGCTCGCGCCCTCGTGCGCTCTGCTACAGTCTGCGCCCTCGTTCGCGCGGTTTCTGCTCTCCCGCCCCCCCCCCCCCCCCGTTTGCGGGTATGGGGGTGGCTGGTGTGCATTCCTCCCTTTGCTCCTCCTCCTCCTTTGTCTCCCACTGCTGCAGCTGTTGCTGAGGGGGGTGGTTGTGTGGGAGACTGGGGTTTAGGGTTTAAGGGGGGTGCGTGGGAGTGGAGCTAGCGGTGTAGCAGCGGGTGTGTGTCAGGGGGGTGGGACTGTTTGGGGAAGCTGCATGGAAGTTGCCGTACTGTAGTCCGCAGCACCTGTAGTCCGGGGCGCTGTCCCGGTAGCCCAGTGAGCCAGACTTCTACGCCAGCCGCCCGTGGGTCCGTTGCTCGTCTGCCGCTACTTTAGCCGCGGGGCCTGTTACTCCTGTAGTCCGGGCGCTGTCCGGTAGCCGCTGTGCCAGTCTGCCTCCTGTTGCCCGTGTGTCTGCAGCTTCAGCCGTCTCCTCCTATCTCCTCTCCCCTCACTCTCTCTCCTCCTCCTCACTTGCCCGTTGTGACTACCACTAGCTTTGCTCATAATTCTTAACTTTAAACTATTGCTTCTTTAACTTGTGCTCAGAATGTGTGGTGACATTGTGATCCACCCTGAGCTTGTACTGCTTTGCCTACTCTGCTGATTACACCCCACTTTGGCTATGGGGGTGTGTCAGAATGTTATTTGTCTAGCCTGCAGTGGGGTGCTCAATACTGAGTACAACCCCTTAGGGTTTTCTATTTGTGTGTCCTGCTGCTTGCTAGTGCATTCATTCTTCCTTCCAATTCTCCTTCTTAAACCCTAACTCCTAGTTCTAGAGAAAACTCAACTACCTCCTAGTGTGGGCCTAGGCTACTAAGCCTAGGCCCCACACCTACTATTCTAACAGACGACCCTGCTGGGCTCGGTGAACCCAGCCGGCCAACTGACCCCGTCCGGACCTCCCTGCAGGTGGATCATCTTTCAATAATTGTTTATATAAGCCAGAACCTTCTTCTGTAAAATTTCAGCTGATCATTCAAGATTGTCCATTGCTAATATAGAGTCAAGGTCTCGTGAACTGGAGAAAAAGATCGAGGTAAGTAGAAATGTTTTTGCTTGCATTCAGCTGCCAAAAGAAGATAACAGCAGCACCAAAGTAGCAGCCCCAAGGTAGCAGCAACTCTGGTTGACGTGCCTGTGCACGGAAGTGAAAACTGCGTCAAGGCAGCACGAATTTCTACAAGTGGTGTACGCGACTAGTAATGAAGTGGTGTCGTCGCACTGGCGCCAGCCTCGATCGAACCGCTAGGTGGGCGCGTTACTCACTCGCGCGGTGCACGTTCCGAGGGCATTCTACCGAGAACTCTACAAACAATCGGGGCCAAAAACAATGAATGCACCTAGCGCGAACTAAGCTAGAAGTATCTCGTGGGAACACACTTCATGGTTTACTATTGCACATGAATTCGTAGGTTCAGTTCAAGGTTACTTTGATAGGGTGTGTTTGTGGTTTCCATACCCTTTGAAAGAGGATTGTATAAGCCGTGTACGCTGTACTTCGAGAGTTTTATAACGACAACTCAAAAAATACATTGTCTCGTTAAACGAATTGGTGTAAACTAATAGCGAACGTGACACTATACGAGGTGACACGCGTAAAACATAGTGATAGTGTACAATTCTCAATACAACAGAACCTACGATACTCATTTCTGGTTACGTACTACGGAATTCGGTATGCTGAAGCATTATGTAAATAGCGCGTATAGGGTGTGCTCGGATTGTGAGATTGAGGCTACCGCCAACATTCATTATATATCTACATACATACACAAGAAAACACATAAAAAAAATAGTAATGTGGGGATTGAATTACACCATGCAGTATCGTGGATTTACGAGGCAATCTCCAATAGGGCATGCGCAGGCGATGTTGATGTCCAGAAGGCGGCCCACGTACGGACTGTGTGCTAGTCCCGTATGTCATAATTATATATAACTGCATTCAGTTCTAGCTGCAGTGTAGTCATATATTGGTTCTTGCTTGGTGGTGCACCCTTCCTGAACTATAACTTGTATTTGTTTCTCATATTGCATCATTCTCATCCTCAACACTCATCTCTTGGCACGAACCTCTCGACTCCCTCTTGGCCCAGGCTACTAAGCCTAGGCCCTAAACCTTAACTACCATTCACTACTGCTTAGTCTCTCAACATGACATCAGAGCCTGTTAAATCCAGGCATGTGGGCCTGCCTCACGCTTCCGCTACTGTTTTTCTGGTCGCGCATCTCGGGCGCGTGGCGATTTTCGTCCTGTCCCGCGCCCGGGTGGCGCGTGAAGTTTTTTCTACCCGTCGCGGACCCGCCCCTGGCGCCCGCGACGGCGCCCTGAGCCGTCGCGGACCCGCCTCTGGCGCCCGCGGCGGTGCCTTGAGCCGTCGCGGACCCGCCTCTGGCGCCCGCGGCGGTGCCCTGAGCCGTCGCGGACCCGCCTCTGGCGCCCGCGGCGGTGCCCTGAGGCGTCGCGGACCCGCCCTTGGCGCCCGCGGCGGTGCAATGAGCCGCCGCGGACCTGCCCCAGGCGCCCGCGGCGGTGCCCTGAGCCGTCGCGGACCCGCCTCTGGCGCCCGCGGCGGTGCCCTGAGCCGTCGCGGACCCGCCCCTGGCGCCCGCGGCGATGCCCTGAGCCGTCGCGGACCCGCCCCTGGCGCCCGCGGCGATGCCTTGATCCATCGCGGACCCGCCCCTGGCGCCCGCGGCGGTGCCTTGAGCCGCCGGGGACCTGCGCCTGGCGCCCGCGGCGGTGCACTGAGCCGTCGCGGACCCGCCCCTGGCGCCCGCGGCGGTGCCCTGAGCCGCCGTGGACCCGCCACTTGCGCCCGCAGCGGTGCCCTGAGCCGCCGCGCCCCTGGTGCCCGCGACGGTGCTCCTGCCTCACCCGTACCTGCCCTCGTGCAGCTGCTCCTGCCACACTCGCGCCTGCCCTCGTGCAGCCGCCCCTGCCTCACCCACGCCTGCCCTCGTGCAGCCGTGGGGGGGAGGGTATGGGGGTGGCGGGTGTGGGGTGATGGGTGGTTGCTTCCCTTCCCCTCCTCCTCTTTTCGTTCCCATTGCTGCAGCTGCCGCTGGGGGGGAGGGTGTGAGGGTGTGGGGGAGCCGGGGGAGTGGCACTCGGGTGGCGGGTGTGAGAGCAACCAGCAGCCGTCCCTCCACCTCTCCTCTCTTCCCCCCTCTGCTGCTCCTGCAGCAGTGTGGGGGGGAGGGGGAGGGGGAGGGTGAGGGGATGGAGGTGTTGCCTGCTGTTGCTGTTTTCTCTGTCTATGGTGTACCCCTGCAGGTTGTGTCTTTCACTTAGCTATTCCTGCATGCAGTTACGGGGGGATGTCAGAATTTTATATAACTGCATTCAGTTCTAGCTGTAGTGTAGTCATATATTGGTTCTTGCTTGGTGGTTCACCCTTCCTGAACTATAACCTGCACTTGTTTCTCATATTGCATCATTCTCATCCTCAACACTCCTCTCTTGGCACGAACCTCTCGACTCCCTCTTGGCCTAGGCTACTAAGCCTAGGCCCTAAACCTTAACTACCATTCACTACTGCTTACTCTCTCAACACCCTAGCGAGTGGAATTTGCTGTTATCATTGGTGCGACGACGATCGCCGGTACTGGAGACATGTCTTCGATTCCATCTTCAGACTAAGACATGTTTTCTGCGCCTCTCTGCAACGGTGTATGTGTGACAGCCAACCAGTAAGCAACCAGAGAAAAGAAAAGAAAATACAATAAAAAGCACTTAAATGTTTCGACAATACCCGTGAATTTGCTGGTTGACGCAGTGCTGTCTTAAATCAGATTGCTCTGTTCCGCAATTTGCCGTTGCCGCTTGCATTGACGCCGCTCTGGCCCCTGCCACTGCCACTAACACTGCCGCCGTCACTGCCAATCGTGGCCATCCCGCCAGCCCTCGACGGCGCAGCGGGGACGTCCCTATCGTCGTCCGGCGCGACGCGCTCCTCGTGTGGCTCGGGGTGCAGCACAGCGACGCTGTGCCGAATTATCTCATCGAGAGAGGGGCGGGATTTCTAAAAGAACAGAAGACGCGGGACAAGGATAGTAAATTACTCGCAATGATATGCACTTAAACAATTCACTTGAGTAGGAACACAAAGAGTCCAAGGATCACGAAGTCACAAGCTCGGTAGATTGTGGATTGCAAACAACACAGAATGAAAGTGCTGTGTGATTGGGCCATTTCGAGCTCCGGGTGGCCCCTCGCTTCGCTTCACAATGCAGATGTGCCAACATAGCACAATTGGGGCAGAGTGGAGGCTCCTAAATTGACGAGGTAAGACACATAGCATGGTTGGGGCAAAGTAGAGGCTCCTAAATTGACGAGGTAAGACTGAACTGGTTACTTCTGCTAAGAATCGCTAATCGCAGAATAGCAACACACGTCCTTGGTCAGCGCTTGACAAAAAATCTGTCTTGTTGAGAATGGGCTGGTAGTTCGTGTCAAATCCTCTCCCTTATCCATAGCAAGTTGAAGCACTATACTGAGCGACAGACTACAATATATAAGGTAGATCAGTTGTATAAATTAGTGCTGTCTAAACAAATTATTGTCAGAATGTAGTTTGCCTAGCCTGCAGTGGGGTACTCTGTAGTGAGTACGACCCCTTAGGGTTTCCTATATGTATCCTCCCACTTGCTAGTGAACCCACTCCTTTGCTCTATTCTCTTCTTGCCTAGCTAGGTAAACCCTAGCTATGGCTCCTCCTTGTGCTCACTGTTTTGACATGGAATCAGAGTTGTTACGCTCTTGGCCTGTAGGCCCCACGTGCTTTCGCTGCTTTCCTGTCTGTCGCGCGCCCCGTGGCGCGCGACGCTTTTTTCTTCCCGCCACGCGCTCGGGGCGCATGGCGGTTTTCTGCTCGCCGTGTGCCCCAAGGCGCGTGGCGGCTTCCTTCTTCGCGCGTCACTCCGGGGACCCGCGCATCCCCCCCCCCGTCGACGGACGCTTCGCCCCCCCTGGAGCCCGTCGCGTCGCCCCGCAACCCGCGCGCGTTCCTTGCTGCCCCGTCGCGGCGCCCTAGGAAGCCACTCGCGGCCCCCAGCTGCCCCGTCGTGTCGCCCTGGGGAGCCGCGCGCGGCCCCCGCAATCCCGTCGTGGTGCCCTGGGGAGCCGCGCGGCGCCCCCGCTGCCCCGTCTCGCCGTCCTGGGGAGCCGCGCGCGAACCCCCGCTGCCCTGTCGTGGCGCCCTAGGGAACCGCGCGCGGCCCCCCGCTGCCTCGTCGTGGCGCCCCACGGGCCGCGCGCCGTCCCCCGCGCTCCTGCTCCGTGCCACCCGTTTTAGGGTTTGGGGGTGTCCGGTCTGTTACACAAACGCCTGCTCCTCCTCCTCCTCTGTCTCCCACTACTGCAGCTGCCGCTGAGGGGGTTGGGTGTGTGGGAGCCGAGGGAGTGGTGCTAAGGGGGTGACGTGGGAGCGGAGCTAGGGGTGCAGCAAGGGGTGTGTGAAAAGGGGGGTGGGACAGTTGGGGGAGGTTGAGCGGAGGCTGCCGTCTTGTCGTCCGCAGCACCTGTAGTCCGGGGCGCTGTCCTGGTAGCCCAGAGAGCCTGCTGCGCCTGTCGCCCGTGGGTCCGTTGCTCCTGCCGCTCAGAGTTAGCCGCAGAGCCAGTTACTCCAGTAGTCCGGGGCGCTGTCCCGGTAGCCACTGTGCCAGCCTCTCCTGTTGCCCGTGTGTCTGCAGCTTCAGCCGTCGCCTCATGTCTCCTCTCCTCTCACAGTCCAGCCTCCTCCTTCTCACTTGCCCTTTATGAATGCCTCTAGCTTTGCTTGTCCTTGTGAACGTGCTCTATGCTTGCTTGCTCTGCTGATTATACCCCACTTTGACTATGGGGGTGTGTCAGAATGTAGTTTGTCTAGCTTGCAGTGGGGTACTCTGTAGTGAGTACGACCCCTTAGGGTTTCCTATATGTATCCTCCTACTTGCTAGTGAACCCACTCCTTTGCTTTATTCTCTTCTTGCCTAGCTAGGTAAACCCTAGCTATGGCTCCTTGCTGTGCCTACTATTCTAACAATTATATGAACTGAAGAAATTGTGGTTTAGACATTTGTTTTTTGTGTTCTTCCACTAAAACAAACTCAAATCGAACTATAGTATTTACCATATAAACATGGTTTTGATGTCGTATCCACTGTAATAAACATGGTCTTTATAAACGAAACTGCATTAGACCCCATATAGGTAGTATTGAGTGGAACTTGTAAGAAGGAAATAATCAGGGCAGCCCAAACCACCAGGTGGCCAATGAACACGCGCGTGTCTCAGAGTAGCGCGGCCAATCAGCACGCGTCTGTGAATGGGTTGGCAAACATGTGCAGTTTGTCAAACACTTATGTTTGTTGTAAGGTACAACCCATTGGAGTTAGTACTTCTACTTCCCATTGCTGTTAGTCAACCATTCCGTTGTACTCTCATTTTGACACAGTTCTCACAATGTATCCGACCTCTCCCAACCATTCGTCCAGCTTTTTGTATACTTGCTTCTTTTTGTGAATACCTAAGTATGGTTGCCCTTTTGGTGATGTTGGCTGCTTTCATTTTTTTGTAGAGTAGGCTCTCTGCAATTTGCAGGGGGGTGATGACAGACGACTTGCATGTATGTGCTTCACTACGCTTTCCGGTCGTGACAAGTTCCCACGCTCTAGCCGTAGTCTACTGAATGACATTCGTTTTCTCCTATGCGTCAACAACACCTTCTCTTCCAGGATGGGCACTGACTATTGCACGTTCCTATACCCTCCTGTGTGTTGTTCCCAACTCCTGCGACACTCGTGTGCCAGTAATCTAAATGGCTGCTCGTCTCAAATGCGTGTTTTTTTTTTTTTTCCATCTTGCTAAGCCGTTGCTTGTCTGAGTAGGTGGCATCGTAAGTAGCACGTGCATCACTCTCTGGTTTCTCTATTTCTCGTTAGCATCATGTGCATTGAGTTGCTAAGGGAGTGAGGAGATGTGTTGTGTCACCACCCTCTGCACCCACGCTTTGTTAGAGTGGGGTAGGCATTTGTGTGAATCAGTCGCAGGTGCTACCGTGACTCTTCATGCGACAAATACTTTTCGCTATGGGTTGTTGGGGTTCACTTGTTGGGTGTGGCGAAATGTTCATTCCTTGTTGGGTGGGCATTCCTGCTCTCGCCACAGCCACACCCTCAAAGTAGAAACATCGGAATGATTTCACAAGCAGGGGGAGCAGTACAAATACCAACCCTAGAAATGGGTTGTACTCCCTACAATGTTACTCAATATAGCCTTACAAGCTAATACAACATTTGACACACCCACATAGGCTAAGTGAGGGGCATCAAAACAAGCAAGGGAAAGAACTGGGCACAAGACCACTCAAGAAAAGTAACAACACAAATCTCAGGGTGGATCACGAAGTCACCACAAAGTCTGAGAGCAAGCAAGGGGCCACAATGCCAGTTCAAGAGTTCACAGATATATAAATAGCAAGACAACATAGCAATAAACAAGAGGCAAGTCTATAACAGGTGAAGGCCTACCTGAACAAGGCCAAACTGCAGACACAACTTTTGGTTTATCAGGTGGAAGGGGCCTTGGTGAAGATGTTTAAAGTGTTGGCCGCTGAGGCCTCAAAGTCCAAGAGTGCCTGGCCGCGTCGCTGCAACTCTCACAATAGAAAGTACATCACGTCGATGTGCTTTGCTCTGCCCTTCAGTCGAGGCTCTCGACACAGGAGGATCATGGTCTTGTTGTTAGCAAGGTCGGTGAGCAAGAAGGTCAACCAGCAAATCTCCTACGCAGCCATGCCATTTGCGTAGATCTCGGCCTCAGCGCTGTAGTGTACCACAGACGACGACCAAGTAGACCTCCACGACACAGCTCCAGAGCCCAAGCTGAAGTAGTACCCATGAGTAGACCTGGAGGTCTCCAAGTTGTAAGGGTAGGACGAGTCACAGTGATCGATCGGTACAACTGGCTCTCTCCCTCTAAGCACAAGCCCCATGTCAGATGTAGTCGTCGGGTAATTCGCTACCCTCACAGCAGCCGCTCAGTGAACAAAACGGTGTCTCCCAGTCGCAATAAAGCGAGCCAGAACACTGAGAGGAAAAGCGAGGTCTGGACAAGTACAGGTCATCACGAACATGAGGCAGCTCACAATCTTTGCGTAGGGACCATTAGAATCAAATGGCTTGTCAAGAAGAGGAGCAGTGATTCCGTGGTTAGCGACAAGAGGAGTGGGATGTGTGGTGGAGAACTATGTTGAGATACTAGAATTTAGTAGGCTTAGGAGCCATGGGTTTAAGTGACTTAGTGGTGAAGTTCGAGGGTAAGAAAAATGTCGAGAAAGTTTAGAGAGAAGGATGTTTGAACTAGAAAGTGGAGGGATACAAATAGCAAGCCCAAAAGGGTTATACTCACTTTTGAGTACCCCGCTACAGACTAGACAAGCATTATAATCTGACACACCCCCATAGTCAAAGTGGGGTATAATCAGTACAGCATGCAGGCATAGAGCAAGAGTTCACAATGTTAAGCAAAGCTAGAAGCTATCACAGAGGTTAAGTGAGGAGGATGAGAGACTTAGGAGGGAGAGAAGATGCGAGGTAATGACTGAAGCTGCAGAGGCACGGGCACAAGAGCGGCTGACTCAGTGGCTACCGAAGCAAGGGCGACGGACTACTGGAATGACTGGCTCCGCGGCTATAGACGAGCGGCAGGAGCAACGGACCCACTGGCGACTGGCGCAACAGGCTCACTGGCTACCGAAGCAAGGGCGACGGACTACAGGCGCTGCAGGCGACACGACAGCTACCTTCACACAACCTCCCCCAGCTGCCCCACTCCCCTCTCACACACCCCCTGTTCAAACCCTAGCTCCACTCCCACAGCACCCCCCTTAAACCCTAAACCCTAGGCTCCCACACACCCACCCCCCTCACCGACAGCTGCAGCAGTGGGAGACGAGGGAGGAGGAGGAGCAAGAGGAGGAACACATAACCGCCACCCCCACACCCGCCACCCCCATGCTCGGCACCCCACACCCCAAGCACCACGGAATGCACGGGGAGGGGGGAGGGGACGGGACGGGCTGCTCCAGGGGCAGCCACTGCATGTGCGGGTTGCTCCAGGGGCGGCTGCTGCAAATGCTGGCCGCTCCAGGGGCGTCTGCTGCAGGTGCGGGGCTACTCCAGGGGCGGCTGCTACAGGTGCAGGCTGCTCCAGGGGCGGCTGCCGCAGGTGCGGGCTGCTCCAGGGGCGGCTGCTGCAGTTGCTAGCCGCTCCAGGGGCGGCTGCTGCAGGTGAGGGCTACTCCAGGGGCGGCTGCTGCAGTTGAGGGCTGCTCCAGGGGCGGCTGCTGCTGGGGCGGTGCTCCAGGGGCTGCTGCTGCAGTGGCGGCTCCAGGGGCGGCTGCTGTAGCGGCGGCTGCTCCAGGGGCGGCTGCTGCTGGGGCGGCTGTTCCAGGGGCGGCGGCTCCAGGGGCGGCTGCTGCAGCTGCGGGCTGCTCCAGGGGCGGCTGCTGCTGGGGCGGCTGCTGTAGGGGCTGCTGCTGTAGCGGCGGCTGCTCCAGGGGCGGCTGCTGCTGCTGCGGGCTGCTCCAGGGGCGGTTGCTGCAGGTGAAAACTAGGAGGGAGGGGAGGGGAAGGGCGCGGCTTCCAGGGCGCCCTGAAGGGCGACGAGCTAGGGGGGCCGCGCGGGCCCCCGAGAGCGCCTTGACGGGCGACGGGAGGGGACCGCGTGCGGGCCCCCAAGACACCGCGACGAGGCGATGGGAGGGGCCGGCTCGCGGGCCCCGAAAGCGCCGCGACGAGGCGACGGGAGAGGCCTGCGTGCGGGCCCCCAAAACGCCGCAACGAGGCGACGGTCAGGGCCGGCGCGCGGGCCCCCAGGGCACCGCACGAAGTAGGAACCCGCCGCGCACCTCGGGGAGCACGGCGGGCAGAAAACTGCCATGCGCCCCGAGCGCGTGGCGGGAAGAAAACATAGGAGGTCGCGCGCCACGGGGCGCGCGACACACAGTAGGGCAGCGGAAGCAAGTGGGCCCACAGGCCAGGAGCGTTTAGCTCTGATAGCTTGTTGAGATACTAGAGTTTAGTAGGCTTAGGAGCCATGGGTTTAAGTGACTTAGTGGTGAAGTTCGAGGGTAAGAAAAATGTCGAGAAAGTTTAGAGAGAAGGATGTTTGAACTAGAAAATGGAGGGATACAAATAGCAAGCCCAAAATAGAAATACTCACTTTTGAGTACCCCACTACAGACTAGACAAGCATTATAATCTGACAAACTAAAGCCCGAACCACTGAAGGACCTGCTGCACCATGTGTGACTCATTCAGTGTGATGGTGCGAGCGGCTCTGTCACTGGTGATCCACAAGCCAAGGTAGCGGCGCAGTTCACCAAGGTCAGTGCACGTGTGTCTTTGCGGTTCGGACTTCACAAAAAACAGAGCAACCCTGTCTGTTGTAGCGAAGACCAAGTCGTCTTCGTAGACGAGGACGAGAAAGAACTGGAGCTAGAGCAAACGAACAGCGACACGTCGATGGACGAAGGGCGGAACCCGAGGTCAGCAACTGTGGAGAGAAGAGTGTCGTGCCACTCACGGGGCGCCTGGCGGAGACCGTAGACTGGTCGTCTCAGGCTCCACTAGTTCCAGGCGAGAGAATGCCAGTGAATCCAGGAGGACGGCGTAGCCAGATCTCTTCGTGCAAGCGGTCCTGGAGAAAGCTAGTGGAGAAGCCAAGTGTGTGCAGCTCGTAGTCTCGCTGAGCTGCAACATGAAGTAACACCTAAAGAGTGGGGAGAAGGCCAGGAAGAAGTTCCCCTTCCACGGGAGTAAACTTCTTCCTGGCCTTCAGTCGAGGTAAGTGCATGTGCATCCCAAGACGCCATCTTTGAGTCCATGGCCGCTATCCACTAAGAGGCCCAATGCCTTGACACTCCCTCACGTAACGTGTGAGGAGTCGGTATGTCAAGGGCATCTGGGTCTCCCTCAAGGGCTAGCAGCATGGCACGCAGATGAGGAGAAGCGGCTGCCAAGAACTCCTGCTCAAAGTGCCTGTCCTCTAGAACGTCACAGTCAAGGGCATAATCACCCCAGCAGACCGAGGACGGGCAGCCACCACGTGGGTGGCGTAGTCAAGGCGGCGTGTGGCGGCAAAGTCAGTAACAGCAGCTTAAGAGAGGAGACAAACAACGGAGGGTCGGTAGTGTCCGTAATAAGAGAGGCGAGAACACGTGAGACAACAGGATAAGCAGTATGGTAGTAGGTAGTGATAGGGTGAGAGGAGGCTACTGCGGTGACTGTGAGGATGACTGTGGGGAAGGAAACAACACCTGACGTGCAGCCGAGGGGAGAGGGGTAGGACCTGGGTGAGGGGGGAAAAGAGGGGTATCGGAGAAGCAGGACAAGGAGGAGGAGGGGGAGGTAGAAAGAAGGGAGGGAAGGGAACTGGGAGACCTCGGTGCGGGTGACGGGCAAAGTAGGATACAGACTGTCAAAGGAGTCGTCAAGGGTGTCGAGGAAACGATGGACGGGCGGGTGGTAAAATGTGAAGTTAGGGGAGTCCACCGGGAAGACACAGGGGAGGGTGCGAGCCGAGAGCTTGTCCGCAGGTTTCGCGAACACACGCAAGGCATCCCCAAACACGAAACTCAGACGCGACACCAGGGGTCCCACTCTAGAGACAGATTTATTAAACCTTCGGGCGAGAGACACGCGGCCAGAGGTTCAGTTGGTTGGCGGCGTAGCGAACCGCAAAGGGCCACAGAAAATGGGGCGCACTGGCATGGATCATGGAGATGCGGGCGATCTTCATGACCAAGCCTATGCGGCACTCAACAATCCCATTTTGCTGTGGGGACTTCGGAAGCGTCCAGGTTTGAGTGATTCCCTGCTCGCGACAGAACCCGGCAAGCACGCCGGAGCGAAACTCACCCCTACGGTCGGAGTGGAGACAAAGGACACGACTAACACGCGTGGCACTAGTGGCCAGCAACCACGGGACTAGGGTAGAAGTCACGTTAGACTTCTTCCTCATGGAAAATACCGTAGTGTAGCGAGAGACGTCGTCAACGACCACCGAAAATAAGCTCTCCCTCCTGGGCCCCGGGCGGGGGGGCGGGGCCCCAGACGACAAAGTGGAGAGTCTGGAAGGGCACGGTGGCTGGACGAAGGGAGGAGGAGTGAGGAGTGGCGCGCAGCCGACCCTCGACGCAAGGAGCACACAACAATGCTAGTGGCAGAGGGAGCGAGCGGAAGACCTGAGACAAGACGACGGCTAGACATGAGACGAAGGTGTGGGAGGGACGGTGCGGATATAACTGCAGCAACGGGAGCTAGGCTGCGGGCTAGGCACGTGTGCTCGTGTGATCTCTGCGTTCGTTAGTCCTTAGTCGTTTTCCTTGTGCACACACTACTTGCTAGTTCACGGGGAAAATTGGCAAGAGTTTCACTAGGAAAAGTTCAGAACAATTGGTACAATGAAGTTGGCATAGCAAGACTACATCAGAGCAAGCATTCAGGTCGGCCAACTGCCAGCGCAGCTTGGTCGACCGCGTTCCAGCACGACTTGGTTGGCCGCACTCCAGCAAGGCAAGGTCGATGGCGTGCCAACGTTGCAGGACAGCAGTGCATCCGCTTCACAGGTGCGCGCAGATGATTGGCGTGCAGAGTCCTGTCACCTCTGATCCGCCACGACGACCTCGAGATACCACTACCGAGGTCGGTCTCGCCAACTTCGCCTGGGAGACCGTCGCACTCCCAGGTAACCTAGTTGACCGGGCAACCATGTCGACCAGCAGCTCTCGTACGTGCCCGTCGACCTCCCAAGTCGACGACCACCTCCACGTCGACCCCCTCAAGGTCGATGTCCCCTCTGGTCGACCAACCCCACGTCGACCAGTACTCCTGGTCGACCTGCTCCTCGTCGACCAGCATAGTCGTCGACCGACCACCCACGTCGGCCACCCGAAGTCGACGTCACCAAGTTGACGTCCTCCGCAGGTTGACTCCCAAGTCGACCTCCCTGAAGTCGGCGCCACCCTAAAGTCGGCGCCCGTGCAGTGGTCCCCCGTGCAGGTCGACCTCCTCGTCGACCAGCTCACCCACTGCTGCAGGTCGGCTGCTCCCCTCACACCCGACCACGAAGTCGGCTCCGCCCAAGCGAGGACGGGGCCAATACCCAACTTCCGTTGACACTCCCCTGCCGCGTTCACGCTTGGGCACCCAGCCCACACGGCAGTACAGCTCGGAGACTAGCTCGTCGACGTGCACCCAACACATAGCACGTCGTCCACCGCACCAGCCATGCAAAAGGGCATGGCACCTACTGCTGCACGTCGTTGTCGCCGTCGCCCACGTCGGCCAAGCGCACTTGGCCGATTGCGACGGAACACCGGTTGAAGGCCGGATAGTGCAGCGCCTTCGTCAGGAAGTCGGTCGGCTGCTGAGCGGTCGGGATGTACTGCAGCGAGAACTTCCCGCGCCTCACCATGTGCTGCAGCCAGGCCTGTCGCCGTTCCATGTGCTTGAGGTTGCCCGTCAACCCCATGCCCTCGGCGACCGTGATGGGTGACTTGTTGTCCACGCGCAGGACAGTCGGCTTCCCGGCATCCAGCTGCCGGAACTCTGCGAGGAGGAAGCGAAGGCGGCGTCCCTCCTTGCCAGCTTCAGTGGCCGCCACGTACTCCGACTCGGTCGACGACAACGTCGCGCACTTGATGCGCTGGCTCGACCAGGAGACTGCAGCCCCTCCGTAGACGAACACATAGCCGCTCGTGCTCGTCCTGTTCTGCTTGTCACCGGCGTCGTCGGCGTCCACGTAGCCGACCAGCTCCAGCGACTCAGGTCCACCGCCGAACTGCAGGGCGGTGTCACGTGTGTTGGCGAGGTAGGCGAGGCAGCGGTCGACCTCGCGCCAGTGCTGGTCGCTCCTCACCGTGAGGCCGCTCCCCAGCTTGCTGCAGGCGAATGCGACGTCCGGTCTCGTCGTCGTCGCCGCGAACTGCAGCGAGCCGACCTTCTGCCGGTACTCCTCCTCCTGCCGTTCCTGCGCCTCCTCGTCATCGAAGGTGAGCTCGGCGTAGGCACCGACCGAGACCGGTGTCTTCGGGGTGCGCCTGGTCTGCTCCTCGTTGAGGAAGCGCCTACGCAGCTTGTCGGCGTAGCCCTGCTGGTGCAGCCACAGCTTCCCCGCCGATCTGTCGCGCACGATCTCCAGCCCAAGGTACTTCTGCACCGGCGAGATCTCGCGCAGCTCGAAGGCAGCTTCCAGAAGCTCCTTCAGCTCCTTCAGCATCGCGGCGCTACCGCTAGCAGCAAGCAGGTCGTCGACGTAGACCAGCACCCCGCAGGTCACTCCACCCTCGCCGACCTTGAAGTAAAGAGCCTCGTCGACCTGGCTCTTCTTCCACCCGGCGCCGACCAGCACTTTGTTGAGCGCCAAGTACCACAACAGCGGCGACTGCTTCAGCCCGTACAGGCTCTTCAGCAGCTTACACACCCGGCCGGTTCCATCGTTGAAGTAGTCCGGCTGGGACATGTACAGCACCCGATCGAGCTTGCTCTGCAGGAAGGCGTTCTTCATGTCGAGCTGCATCAGGTCGAGGTTGAGAACAGCGACGATGCTGAGGAAGATCCGTAGCGTGACGTAGCTGCTCACATGCGCGAACGTCTCGTCGTAGTCGGCGCCATACACCTGTGTGAAGCCCTTCACGACCAGCCTCGCCTTCTCTCGCTCGACGGTGTCGTCGATGTGGTACTTCGTCGTCAACACCCACCGGTTCTTCATGACGTTCACCCCCGGCGGGCGTTTGACCAGCTCCCAAGTGCCCATGTTGATGAGGCTGCGAATCTCCTCCTCCATGGCGGCCTTCACCGCCGGGCCCTTCCAGCTCGCCAACGCCTCCCTCACCGTCATCGTCGAGATGTCCCAACGGTGCTCGGGGTCAGCTAGCATGTCGGGGTCGAGCTCCGGAAACTCCTCATCCTCCTCGGCGTCGTCATACAGCAGGTCGTCGTCATCGTCCACGTCATACACCGTGGTGAAGGCAGCGGGGACGAAGAAGTCAGGCGGCCTCCGAAGTCGGCCTGAACGCCGTGGTCCTTGCTGGACCTCCGCGGCGTCCCCTCCATCGTCACTGTCGTCGCTGCCCTCGGCGTCCTGCTGCTCCTCAGCCGGCGTCCCAGCCGACTGCTCCACTGTGGTCGGCTTCCCAGCCAACTTCTCCCCTGTGGTCGGCTCCCCTGCCGACGTCTCCCCTGTGGTCGGCTCCCCTGCCGACGTCCGGGTCGCCAACTGCTCCATGGTCGGCTTCACGGCAGCCTGCTCCCTTTTCGGCTGCTGCTCCTCGACCTGCTCCTCCCCTGTCGACTGTAATCCCTCATCGATTCGCCGCTCGTCACGTCGGCCACCGGCGATGCACTTGGCCGGCGCTGAAGGCGGCGTCCCACTACTCCCCTCATCGCCGGAGGCCGACACCGAGGTCAGCCCACGCAGGTCGGCCACAAGGGGAGGGGAAGGGGTAGGGGGTCGGACGTCCTCGACGTCCTCAGTAGCAAGCTCGCCAACCTCGACAAGGAGCGGCAGCATCGCCGACGAGGTGTCAGAGGGCGGGGTGGACGGCGACCGGCCGGACACCGGCCCTTGCTCCGTTTTCCAATCAGCCAACGACATCTCCTCGTAGAACACCACGTCCGACGTGGTGACCACTCGGTCGGTGTTGACGTCGAGGAGCTCCCAGCCCTTGCTCGCCGCCGACACGCCAAGGTGCAGGCCCCACCTGGCCTTGGGCTGCAGCTTCCCACCACGCTGCTGCTCAGGGACAAGGAACTGCGCCATGCAGCCCCACACCCGCGCCAGCGACAAGTCGGGCTTCTTCCCAGTTAGCAGCTGGTACGGCGTCGTCCCCGGCGGCAGCGTCGACCTCTCAAGGCAGTTGCGGACCCAGACGGCCTGCCGCAGAGCGAGATGCCACCAGTGGTGCTGCACACCCATGTGCAGCAGCATTGTCCGCACCGACTCCACCACCGTCCTCATCTCCCGCTCCGCCATGCCGTTCTGCTGCGGGGTATATGGGCAGGTCAGGTCGTGGACGATCCCGTTGCCGTTCACGAAGTCGGTGAACTGCTTCCCGAGGAACTCCCCTCCCCGGTCAGAGCGCAGCATCAGCACCGACTTCTTCGTCTGCCGCTCAGCCACCGCCAGCCACTGTACGAACGCCTGCAACGCATCGGACTTCTTGGCGACCGGCTTCACCCACACGTAGCGGGTCTTGCGGTCCTTCAGCAGCAAGAAGTACAGGCTGCCATCCTTGGCAGCCACGCGAAACGGCCCGCACAGGTCGATGTGCACGACGGTCAGTACGTCGTCAGCGTCGGAGCCTTGGTCGGGGAAGGTGTGCCGCATCAGTTTCCCGCCGACGCACGAGACACACGGGGAGTCGGCGTCCGTCGCCGACTTGAGGTCCAGCCCAATGGCGACCTCGTTCTTCGCCGAGCTCTGTATGGTGTCCATGCCGACGTGCGCAAGCCTCGCATGCATCCGGTCCGGCGTCGACTTCGTCTTCGAGACGATCTCCCGCAAAGCCACCACCTCCGTCGTGGGCGGCGCCGACCTCGTCGCGCAGGGACGCAGGTCGGTGCAGAGGACTCGTCCAAAGTACGTCGCCCGCCCGAGCACCTCCCCCGCTGCCGAGACGAGCAGCATGCCGTCTCCGTCCTCCTGCAGCTTCACGCCATGCTCCTTCAGCTGGCCGGCCGACAGCAGGTTGGCCCGCACACCCGGGACGTACAGCACGTCGGGGATGAGCACCTGCTTCCCGGCCTCTCCTTGCAGGGCGACGGTGCCGCAGCCCTGGACATCCTGCAGCGCCCCATTGAAGCCGCGCACATGCCTGATGGCGCCGCTCGGCTGCAGGTCGACAAAGACCTCCTTCGTCCCCATCAGGTGGTGGGAGCAACCGCTGTCGAGCAGGACCACCGCCGGGTTCGCTTGCACAGCTGCCGCCACCGCCTGGAAGTCCTCTCCGGCCTCCGGCGCCAGAGAGATGGTCGGCTCCACGACGCCGACCAGCGAGCACGACGCCGTCTTGTCGTCTCGCCCTTTGCCGCCAGCAGAGGAGTCGGCGTCCTTCGCCGAAGTCGATGTCTTGGTCGACTGCTTCTCCTTGCGCGGCTGGTTTCCTCCACGACGAGGACGACGGCTGCCAGACCTCCCACGGCCTCCCTTAGCATCGTCGTCGTCGGAGTCGCTGCGGTTGGGACATTCGAAGGAGAGATGGTCGGGATCGCCGCACATCCAGCACTCCCGACGTCGACCTCCTCCTCCACGACCGCTGTCCTTGGTCGACTTCTTCTTGTCGACCTCCTTGGTCAACTTCCAACGACGAAGTCCTCCACCACCGCTGACCGTGGCGACGAAGTTGGCCTGCGCCAAGAGCTCTTGCGACCGCTCAGCCTCCTGCATCACCTCGTCCTGCAAGATATACGAGGTCAGGTTGTCCTCATTGAGCGTCGCCCTTGTGCTCGGCGCCATAGACAGCCGCTTCAGCAGGTTGTAGCTGCTACAGAGGCCCTGCATGACATGGGTGATGTACGACGCTGTGGAGTACTGCGCGCCGCCCATCCTGATGGTGGCGAGAATTCGCCTGGCTCGGTTGCAGTAGTCGGTCGCACTCTCCTCGTCACCCATACGCAGGTGCATCAGCTGTCCCTCCAGCTGGGCGATGAACAGGTCGTCGGTGACCTGGTACGTCGACTCAATGAAGTGCCACGCCCGGTGGCCAGCGTTGATGTACTCCCGGCACCACTTCAAGGCGATCTGCACACCCGGCGAGCAGCACCGCGAGATGACCGTGAAGGTCAACAGCTGCACGGCGCGAAACTCCGCACGCAGGTCGGGGTGGTGCTCCCCCGGCATCGCCACGGTCCCTCGGGCGAAGCCGATCAGCCCGGCCATCTCCAGCTGGGGCTCGATGGCTTCCTTCCAGGTGAGAATGTCGGGTCGTCCGACCAGCGGAGGGGTGACCGAGATCCTATCCGGCGTGAACTTGAAGTAGCCGTAACTCGGCGCAATCCCGCCCGCCGTCACGTGGGTCGCCGACATCGGCGACAATCCACTTCGACGCCCACCAGCGTTGCCATGCGACGTACCTGCAGCCGCCGACGACTGCATCCCTCGCGCCTGAACGCCGCCGACTTCACCGGCGTGTATCACACCTCTCTGCCTCGACGCGCCTCCCGCACTGCTGCCGACCTGACCTCCACCGGCGTTGACGCCCACATCGACGCCGACGTCGTTGTTCACCGGTCGAGGAGAGGCAGGTCGAGAAGGGGGATGCTCCGCCGCCCACACGGAGCGGAGTCCGGCCTCGACGACTGCCCAGGGTATCGCCCCATACTCCTGGGCCTCATGGCGTCTCCTCGCATCCTCCAGCCGTCCCTCCAGGGTGTCCATCACCTCGGCGTCGACTTCGCGCACACTAGTGACTGCACGGCTGCCGGTCTACGAACACGATCGGGATGTGCTAAGTCGGCTAGACTGAGCTACGTCGCGGTGTCCTCCACGCTCACCGCACCATGCGGAGATAACTGCAGCAACGGGAGCTAGGTTGCGGGCTAGGCACGTGTGCTCGTGTGATCTCTGCGTTCTCTGTTCCTTAGTCGTTTTCCTTGTGCACACACTACTTGCTAGTTCACGGGGAAAATTGGCAAGAGTTTCACTAGGAAAAGTTCAGAACAATTGGTACAATAAAGTTGGCATAGCAAGACTACATCAGAGCAAGCATTCAGGTCGGCCAACTGCCAGCGCAGCTTGGTCGACCGCGTTCCAGCACGACTTGGTCGACCGCACTCCAGCAAGGCAAGGTCGATGGCGTGCCAACGTTGCAGGACAGCAGTGCACCCGCTTCACAGGTGCGCGAAGATGATTGGCGTGCAGAGTCCTATCACCTCTGATCCGCCACGACGACCTCGGGATACCACTAGTGAGGTCGGTCTCGCCAACTTCGCCTGGGAGACCGTCGCACTCCCAGGTAACCTAGTCGACCGGGCAACCATGTCGACCAGCAGCTCCCGTACGTGCCCGTCGACCTCCCAAGTCGACGACCACCTCCACGTCGACCCCCTCCAGGTCGATGTCCCCTCTGGTCGATCAACCCCACGTCGACCAGTACTCCTGGTCGACCTGCTCCTCGTCGACCAGCATAGTCGTCGACCGACCACCCACGTCGGCCACCCGAAGTCGACGTCACCAAGTTGACGTCCTCCACAGGTCGACTCCCAAGTCGACCTCCCTGAAGTCGGCGCCACCCTAAAGTCGGCGCCCGTGCAGTGGTCCCCCGTGCAGGTCGACCTCCTCGTCGACCAGCTCACCCACTGCTGCAGGTCGGCTGCTCCCCTCACACCCGACCACGAAGTCGGCTCCGCCCAAGCGAGGACGGGGCCAATACCCAACTCCCGTTGACAGACGGGTGACCAAGACAGTGGTGCCACAGGACGGTTGGGTGGGTTAGCGCCCGACAAGAGCACGACGCAACAACCTGGCCAGACGCGGCTACTTGGGGCGACGTGGTATGCAGTGTGAAGAGACCTGAGCGGGGCTTGCGGAGAAACGTGTCCAGAGGTGCCCCAGTGGTACCATCGGTGCAGGTCACAACGCGCTCGTGCAGAGGAAACGATGTGCCAACAGCGTGGTCTTGAAGTAGGATCCGCCAGTGCAACCGGAACCGGAGCAGGAAGCGGTGCGAAAGTCATGTGGTCGCGAAAGAAACATTGAGATGCGCCAGAGTCCACCGTGAAGGAGAGCAACGCGTCATCCATAGGTACACCTGGGCTAGAAAATACTCAGGCATCTAGACTAGAAGCACAAGCACCTACACTTGCATCACGCATGGATCTTAAGCTACGAAGAAGCGGGCAAACAAATCCAGCAGCACTATAGCCAACATCGGCATACATCACAAAAGCAGATCGCAATACATCAAGCAACTCTACCACACACATGTCAAACAACGCCAGACCAAGGGAGCGAGCCAACAGGGTTGCGTCCGGAGCGGGACCAAAGCCGGAGTGGGCGCAGATGCGGTCCGTGAGCTGCGCAAAGCACTGATTGGAGGGTGAAGACGGCCACAGGGGCCACCCTGATGTGTCCCTGTCTAATCAAGGTACAGGCAGGGAGTAGGGGCGACACTACGCGACATCCGGCTGGGTGGGCCACCACCGCGTCTAACGCTCCCTGGTCCATCATGTCCCCACTGCTGGAACTGCTATTGCACCTACCGTTGTATATGCTGCAGCGGCTATCCTTGCTACAAATGTTGTCCTTGCTGTGGCTGCTGCTGCTGTCCCTGCTGTGGTTTCTCCTGCATGAATAATTTAGAAATATATTTCATGATTGTGACAAGAATTGTGATTGTGCAACAAGGAGGCATTCCCCTCCTATCCATCGGCAGGTCCACAGACCTAGTCTCATTTCAATCATCTCATTTTGAGTTGGCACACATTCTCTCTTATGCTAAGATCTCAACAACCCTCAACCCTACTCAACGACTTTTTAGCTGCTAGACTTAACATGGCTAGCGGATTTGTTTCCGCAGTTAGCGGTCGTCCTCCCCCGACTCGCATCAACACTCAGAGTTCGTCTAGGCGTGGGTCGCCACTGCGTGAGGACGACCGAACTTTGACTTTGGGGAAGGATCGGTTGCGCTCTCCCTCAAATGGAGGAGTTACGGCTCTCGATTTAACTGGTGCAGCAATTCGTGGCACCAATCGCCAAAACGATGAAGATCGCGTGCCCATTTCGGCTGGCGCCCGTAACAATCGTCCGCACGATCTTGCCGGCGCGGCTGGCGGAGGAGGGGTGCAATGACGTGGCCCCTGCACCTCGCGCCGGCCGTAACGATGGGAGGTCGCCTGGATTTTGCAATCAGGACGACCCTGTGAAGTAAGGAAAACAGGAATGAAATGACTAAGTCAGAGTTGGGTACAAATACAACCCTAGAAAGCTGTACCCCATATGTGCTACCCCACTATAGCCTACAAACATGCATCAGTTATAATAATCCGACACACCCCCATAGGCAAAGTGGGGGAGAACAAGGGGTCACAAGACCAGTCAAGCAAAGCAAAGCAAAGCAAGCTCAGGGTGGATCACAACGTCACCACACAGTCCGAGCACAAGCGCAGGGCCAGAGGCCAGTTCACATGCAGGAGTACAGACATATATATAAAACTAGACAAGCAAGAGCAGGTATATATATATGTCACAGTACAAGTGAAGTCAAGAGGAGAGCAAGTGAGGCAAGACAGGCACAAGACCCAGCTGGGTGCAAAAGCGCTGATGGTCACAAGGCGCGAGTGCCTTGGTGAACACATCAGCAGTGTTGGCCTCAGAGGCCACGTACGCAAGTCGCAACTGACCACGCTGCTGCAGCTCACGAGCAAGGAAGTAGCGGAGAGCAATGTGCTTCGTTCTGTGCTCCAAGCGCTGCTCTCGACACAAGGCCAGCATGGCCTTGTTGTCTACGTACAGCACTGGAGGAGAACGAGGCGGCTCTCCAAGGTCAGTCAGCAGGTAGGTGAGCCAGCGAAGCTCCTGTGCAGCCATGGCCCCGGCGTAGATCTCAGCCTCACAACTGGAGCCGAGAACCGAAGACGAGCGAGTAGACCGCCACGAGACAGAGCCGGAACCAAGGCTGAAGGTGTAACCCTGTGACGACCGCTGCGTAGCCTGGTCGTCAGCCCAAGAAGCGTCCGCGTGGCCGGTAAGGACCACTGGACTCCGCCCTCCAAGCACTAGCCCCATGCCCAACGTGCTGCACAGGTAGCGCAATACCCTCTTCGCTGCAGCCATGTGCTCCGGTCTGTGTCTCCCAGGAGCAACATAGCGTGAAAGAATGCTCAGAGGGTATGCAAGGTCAGGTCGTGTGCAGGTCATCAGGTACATGAGGCAGCCAACAAGCTCTGCATACGAACCACTCGACTCTACGGACTCATCCGAAGGCAGAGCTGAGAGTGAGTGGCGAGTAGGCAGAGGAGTGGCCTGAGGCGAGGAGTACGTGAAGCCGAAGCGCTGAAGGACCTGCTGCACCATGTGTGACTGAGTCAAGGTAATGGTGCGGCGTGCTCTGTCCCGAGTGATCTGCAAGCCAAGGTAGCTGCGCAGTTCACCCAGGTCTGTGCACGTGTGTCTCTTCAGCAGCTCGGACTTCACGTAGGCGAGTCCAGCAGTGTCTGCTGTGGCAAAGACCAAGTCGTCGACGTACACGAGGATGTAGAACGGCGGCAGGGAAGTGTCGGTGCGAAGAAACAGCGACGGGTCAGCAGTAGAAGGAGCAAACCCAAGAGCCGCAAGCGTAGTCCTCAGTGTGTCGTGCCACTCACGCAGTGCCTGGCGGAGACCGTAGACTGGCCGTCGGAGGCTCCACTGGGTGCCAGGAGGGAAAGTCCCAGTGAAGCCAGGTGGACGGCGAAGCCAGATCTCCTCGTGCAGGCTACCCTGCAGGAACGCAGTGCTGAAGTCGAGAGAGTGAAGCTCGTAGTCGCGCTGAGCGGCTATGTGCAGCAGCACCCGAACAGTAGTCATCTTCGGGGTGGGAGAGAAGGTCTGAAAGTAGTCAACTCCCTGCCGCTGACTGAAGCCACGAGCAACGTACCGTGCCTTGAAGACAGGTGGAGAGCCCGGCGGCCGCTTCACCCTGAAGATCCACATGCCACTGACGATGTTCGCCCCAGGAGGGGGAACCGCGTCAACGTAGGTGCCTGTGGACTTCCAGGAAGCCATCTCTGCATCCATAGCTGCCTGCCACTGAGAGCAGTAGGGACCCTCTACGGCCTCCGCGTAAGAACGCGGAGTCGGGATGTCTAGTGCATCCGGGTCTCCCTCAGGGGCAAGCAGTACAGACGCGAGATGAGGTGAAGCAGCCGCTAGACACTGTAACTCCTCCTGCGTGTCCTCTAGGACGTCCGTGCCAAGAGCACACTCACCCCCGACGGACGGAGGACAGACAGACGCAGACTTAGCAACAAGACTAGCAGCGTAGTCGAGACGATAGCGAGCAGCAAAGTCGACGAGCTCAGCGACTAGAGCAGACGCAGCAGTGGACTCAAAAGAGGGGTCAGTGACGACAGTAGCAAGCAGACGCGTGACAGTAGGACTGGCAGCACGAAGAGAGTCCGACCCAGGGTCGGCAAGCGCAGGAAGAGAGGACTCAGGAGGAGAAGGCAAAGGGGCACGCAGAGGAGCAGTGGAAGGACGCAAAGACATCCGGTGCGTGCCAGGGACAGGAGGAGGACGCTGACGCGAACTGCGACCACTAGCGCGAGCAGTGCGAACAGGCGACGCGGGACGAGACGCAGGCTCACGACGCTCAGCAAGACCTCCAGTAGGACCAGTGTAAGGAGAGGGAGCAGGCAGTGGAGAGGAAGGCTCCAGCAGGGACTGCGACTGGACAGGCGGTGGACCCTCTACTGGAGGAGAAAAACCAAGAACCTGCTGCAGGAGCGGAACGAAGTACGGTCGAGGCCGCGCGGCAGCTCCAGACGCAGCAGGGACAGCACCAGCACCCTCAGCGACAGCACCAGCGCCACCCACACCTCCAGCAGCAGGACCAACAGCAGTAGGCTCAGCACCAGCGCCCTCAGCAGCTCCAGCTCCAGGAGGACCCGCAGGTCCAGCAGCTCCGGGACCGGCAGCACCCGCACCCTCGACGGTCGAAGAAGCTCCAGCTCCAGCTCCAGCAGCACCTCCAGACTCAGCAGCACGCCTCCAGCGGCGAGCGAACCACTCGCGCAGCTCCTGTGGAGAGAGGGGCTCCCGGCGAGACGCAGCAGCAGGAGAAACCCCAGGCTCAGCAGCTCCAGACGCAGCACCCCCAGGCTCAGCAGCTCCTAGCTCAGCACCCCCAGGCTCAGCAGCTCCCGACCCAGCACCCCCAGACCCAGCACCTCCAGGCACAGCACCCCCCGGCTCAGCACCCCCAGGCTCCGCACCCTCCGCAGTAGCACCCTCAGGCCCAGCACCCCCAGCAGTAGCACCCCCAGGCTCAGCACCCCCGCGCACAGCACCCCCAGAGTCAGCACCCCCAGGCTCAGCACCCGCAGCAGCACCAGAGTCACCAGTAACCTCGACCGGGTCAACGGCGTCTACCTGGGACACACCTGAGGGGGCAGGAACCTGAGGGGGGAGGGGGTCTACCGGGGGGGGAACCGGCACAAGGAAGTCCGGGGGAGGGGGGAGGGAAGGAGTGCGGTAGGGGAAGAGACGGTAGAAGGGGACTGACTCGTCGAACGTGACGTCCTGGGAGGACAGAACACGACGAGAGGAGGGGTGGTAAAACTGCCACCCTGGGGCGTCAGTGGGGAAGCCAAGGAAGACACAGGGAGCAGCACGAGGGGACAGCTTGTCCGCAGACAAGTCGCGGACAAACGCCCGAGATCCCCAGACACGGAACACAGACGCATCGCCAACCTTCCCCGTCCACAGCAAGGCTGGGGACATCGCAGGCCGAGAGACCCGGGGGTGAAGGTTGAGCTGATGCGCCGCGTACCTCACCGCAAACGGCCACAGAAAATGGGGGGCAGCCGCATGCATCATGGACGTACGAGCGACATCCATGACCATGCCAATGCGGCGCTCAGCAATCCCATTTTGCTGTGGTGAGTCCGGAAGCGTGAAGGTCTGGCGGATCCCCCGTGCACGACAGTAGTCCCGCAGAAGGCGAGAAGAGAACTCTCCGCCTCTGTCAGAGTGCAGACGCAGAACAGGAAAGTCCGAGCCGAAGCTCTTCCTGAGCTGGAGACGAGCCTCGCGGATCCAGTCGATCAGCACCTCAGTGACCGCACCCTAAAAAAACGGTCCTAAGGCAGGACCCGCTCTGATACCATGTGAAGTAAGGAAAACAGGAATGAAATGACTAAGTCAGAGTTGGGTACAAATACAACCCTGGAAAGCTGTACCCCATATGTGCTACCCCACTATAGCCTACAAACATGCATCAGTTATAATAATCCGACAGACCCCCCTGTGGTCGCGGCAGCCACTGTAATAGCCCCTCAGGGCCATGCGTCAGGCCAGCAAGGGAGGCACGCGCAAATGACACCTGCGGCCCCTCGGGGACGTGCGCCAATCCGAGAAAGGCACGCGACCGAGGAGCACCAACCACGCGCGCCTGCTGCACCGACACGCGTGGTGAATCTTTCTCCTTGCGAGAACGTGAGACATGCGTCGCAGCAGAATCTCGACAAAATCGAAACGGTGCTCGTTGCTGCTCGTCAGGATGTCGCTGAGATGCTGCAAAATCTCAACGCTACCACCCAAGCTAATCTGCTCCAGATTCTGGTGCAACTATCTGGAGCTCGTGCAAGACGCGTTACGGAGCTCCCTGTTTCGCCAGCGCCGGCGAACAACTGGGCTACATTCTCGAGGAGTGACGATATCAATTATGTACACGCCAACAATCCGCCACACAACGTCGACACACTGCGCAACATTTCTGAGCTCTTGGCGATGCTCCAGCGCGGCAACGACAATTCGGCCCCTCCAGAGCACCCTTACCCAGCAGCAGGCTTTGTCGAGGCTCCCGACGCAGCCGCGGAAGAGGAGGATGGTGAGCGCGGCATCTTTTAGGAATTGAACGAAGGTAACGGCACTCGCCCCCTCCCGCACGCTCATCCCCCGCACTCCTCCTCCACGCTCATCCCAATTCCTCCAGCACATCCCCAACCGCGATCGGCGCTAGTTAAGAGCAACAGTGTTCGCACTCAAATGTTTGGCTTTGAAAGGAGTCAAGTCATCGCTCGTCATGCGTTTATTGACTTGCACCCCGAGGGAAGCGAACAAGCGGCTCTCTATAAAAAAGAGATTGAACAAGAGGCCGAGGAAAAGATTATGTTTTTTATTTACTGACGACCAACGCGGTTTTGACGTGGCCAACGTGGAGGTTTCCGAGGAGGTGATGGTGAAATCCGCTGCTCCAATTGTGGTGGCAATGAAAAAGAGTCGCCCAAATAATCCCCCCCACCCCTACCCTCAGCGGTTTAGCCAGGTAGAGGTAATGGCGACTGTTCTTGGAACAAGTGGCGTCGCGACCGGGGCGGACGTTGTTTCATTTGCCGTGAGTTTGGCCACAAATTTGCTCAATGCTCCTTGCGAGAGCAAGGGGCGTATCAACTTGCGCGCATATTTTGACTGGTCGCCTTGCACCTTTTAAAGCGGAGTCTTGTAATGTGGACATGGAAAACATTTCAATGACAATGCTTATAAGATGGTTATTACCATTATGATGCATGGACTTGCTTTTTGGTACTCTTTTATCCCTTGGCCCTCGATACACAAATATCTTTTAGGCATTTGATTGCTGGCCCCACCCTCCAAGCACACCAACCCGCCACGTGCTTCCACGACCGGCCCACGGTCCAATGCACGGTCGCTTTTGCGAATGCGTAACGTGGTGGTCCACATGGTGCGACAGTCGTTTCATACTTTTGGTCACCTCGCGCGGTTATCAGTTACCATGGGTAACCACGGAGCCCACACCTTGCGCTGCACCCAATCACCCCGGTGTCGCACATCATATCGACTTCACTGCAAAGGCAATTTCCGAGCTTGTAGCCACTGGAGCGGCTCGGGCTATTTCGTCTCGAACAATAAATACATGTACTGGCCCGCTAGATGTATTCGTACAACCGACCAAGAAGCGGCTCATCCTCGACTTGATGCACGTGAACAATTTTATACGCACATCGAAATTTCGCATCTCCGACCTCATTCAACAAGGAGATTGGTTATTCACAATTGATCTCAAATCTGGATACCATCATGTTGATATTCACCCTAGCTACTGGCGCTTTCTTGGATTCTCTTTCCAAGGTGTGGAATACCAGTTTCTCTCACTCCCCTTCGGACTTGCGACCGCGCCATTCGTATTCACGCAACTTATCACATAGCTTGCCAAGCGGTGGCGGAGCCAGGGCATTCGACTCATTCCTTATGTGGATGACATTTTAGTCATCATTCTTGAAGACCTCCGATCTGCCAAATTTCTGCCGAAAACGAAAAAATCACAGCTCGAGCCTGTGCAGCGCCTCGAGTTTCTTGGCCTACTCCTAGACACCACGGACATGTCTTTCTCTGTCGGCTCAGTGCGACGCGCACGCCTTCTTGAGGAGATGCATTTAGCATGCTCGGAGGGCTGTAGCGGGCAACCTATTCCAGTTCGTTGCCTTGCTCGCATCACAGGAATGTTGGCATCCATGGCGCTCGCGCTCGGCATCGTGGCTCGCGCGTTTTCCCCCAATCTGCTCATTCAATTAGCTGAATGCCCATCTTGGGGTCATCCGATTCTCCTCTCAGGTAGCTTAGTAGACGAGCTTTGGTTCTGGATGGCATGAGTTTAACGGCTCTCGCTTTCATAACCCCCACACATACGAAGCAGTTCTCTATGCTAACGCGAGCGACAATTCTTGGGGAGCTGTGCTTTATGATCTCAAAACTAACATGCAGCCGCTCTCCGCTCCGATGCCCCACGCTGTGTCCGCTACCTCTAGCACTCTCTGTGAAATAACAGGGATCCTCTCGGCACTCACCTCCTTCGCCCCGCGCATACAGGACCAACACGTCTTATTGCGCAGCGATAGTCAAGCTGCCTACTACATTATGCGAAAAGGAGGTTCTCGACGTATCGAAATTACCCTTGTCTGTCGCGCTATTATTCAGCTCTGCGTCAGCTATCGCATCCGCCTCACGGTTCAATGGATTCCGCGCGAACTCAACACATAGGCTGATGACCTGTCCAAGGTCATCCACTACAATGACTATTCGCTTCGTTCTCCTTGGTTTCGCTTTATCGGTCGACGGTGGTGACCCCATACCATGAACATCTTTGCAACATCCACCAACCATCAATTGCCCCGCTTTTGTACACTCGCCTTCCACCCAAGGCAATGGCGCAAGATGTTTTCTCTATAAGTTGGCATATGGAGAATGCGTACGCATTGCCACACCTCTATTGATCTCTTTGGTCATTGCACACGCTCGACGTTCGCTCGCCAAGTTAACGCTACTCGTCCCTCACTGGCCTAGCGCCTTCTAGTGGCCCATTATATACCCTGATGGTACTTCATGCGCCTCCTTCATATTAGATCATGTTGCTCTCCCGCTAGGTGCTTCTTGTCTTGCACTCGGTAGTGCTGTTAGTGCGCTTGGTGAAACTGGGCTACCTAACTCGCGCCTCATTGTTCTTCGCATGGATTTTTCTCTTCAATAGATCGTTCATGTGTGGCAGGTTCAGAAATTTGTTGGCTTGTTTTGGACCTGCTCACGCTCACTGTGGATCTTCGTGCCCAATCCACCATTCGCACATACGAGCCATACTGGCGGCAATACTGCACCTTCTGCTCCAAATACTCGCTCCAGTTGCTTCTTGCCAGCTATCTCACAACGCCCCTCTTCCTCTTGCACTCAATTCAGTCGGGAGCAACATTGTCTGCTGTTCGGTCCATTTTGTTCTGCCATCTCCTGTGCTCACTGGCTCCTCAGTGCCCCATCTCCATCAAGGGACCGCTCTCTTTACCGGTTAAGGATTACTCCCAACGCACATGCGCTCGCCCTCACCAAGCAAAAGATCTTTTGGCCTCGGCTAAGATATACGACATGTGTGATGTCTACTTCTTTTCTCAAGATCCTGCTACATTCCAAAAAGGGCTCATTCCACTCCTGGTGTTCTCTGCTTTTCTACGCTTCTCTGACCTCGTTGCCCTTCAATGGCACCAAATTGAGTTTGACTATGATTGCATGTGGCTATTAATCCCCCGCTCCAAGACCAATCAACGGGGTGCTGGTGCATGGGTTTGTGTGGCAACGTCGGACGCTCGCCACTGCCCAGTTGCTCGAGTTAAGGAATTTCTCTTATTGGCGGTATTCTCTCGCGCGTCCATTGGCCCACTCATTCGCGTCTTTCGACCAGGTTCGAGCGCGTCGCCGTCAGGCCGTGCCCCGTCCTACAAAACTGTGCGGCACTGGTGTCGCGGGGTCTTTGCTCGCGTCGGCTTTGATCCTACCACCCTTGGGACACACTCGTTTCGTAAGACGGTGGCTATACTCGCTGGTTGCACAGCGATGGTGCGAAGGAGATGTACGTCACTCAACTCGAATCAGAGTTTATTCGCGCATCTCGGATCATGCAAGACCCGGCTCGTCAGAGCTCTACGACCCGTTATGAGGCCACGGTCAACCGAGTCCGCCACCGCCCGTTGCCATAATGTTCCGTTTGTCCTTTGACGACTGCATTCTAGACTCCTTGCGAAGTCTTGCACAATTCGAATAATTTAGAAATACAATTCTACATTTAATGATTGTGATCACAATTGGAAAGGGGTCATGCAATAAAGAGGCATTCCCCTCTTATCTATCTGCAGGTCCACAGACCTGCCACTTAGTCTCATTTGAGTCATCTCATTTTGAGTTCCCGCCCATCCCACCCCTTACACACGTAGACGTCTAGGTAGCTTGTTTAGTTAGTTGGCTTTGTTTGTTCATGTTTTTTATATATATACCGTGCCATGTAAATTGATGATGATAATATGACGACTGCATTGCAGACTCCTTGCAGAGTCTTGTCACAATTCGGATTGTTGCCACTGCTGTACTGTGTACCAACCAGTTGGTCTAGCACCTCCTCCCATTGGGCTCGCAAGCCCAGTGCCACCTCCAGTGCTGCCTCCACTAGAGGCACTAGTACCGCCACTACCTCCGCCACCCACTCCACCACCACCGTCGCTACCACCCTTCCCCCCTTTCTTACATCCCCTGCCTCTAGTCCGCCCACTAGCGGCGGAAACAGCTGCAGTCTTGTGAGAAGCAGGAGACGCAGTAGACGCAAGAGAAGCAGTGAAGGTGGGGAGCTGTGGGATAGTACACCCTTGAAATAGCGGGGGACCTACGACGGCAGCAGCGGAGGCAACCGAGCGGATGTTGCTCTCGATATCCTTGAGAGATGTCTCAAGGATATCGATAGTGAGCGCACTACGGTGCTTCTAAAGAAGCGTGTCACGTGCAGGTGCAAGGAGGTCAGGGAGGCTAGTGACTATGAAGTGAAGTGTGAAGTGCATGCGCGGGGGGGGCGGCTGCAAGCTCAGCCTCGGTACAAGCAGCATGGTAGCTAGTGTCAAGCGAGCGCATGTGGGTGACAAGGTCAACACAACAGTTAAGTGCTCCAAGTGAGGCGACCAAGAGAGGCGGAGGAGGGAGTGGAGTAACGGGACTGAATCACATCAAAACAATCCTTGGCATACCAAACATGGCTGAAGTGGGCTCCCTCAGTCTCGGGTAGAAGGCTGCTAAGACGCTGCGAAAGGCTAGGACCAGTCGCTGCGGGGAAGGCCTATGGCAGTGGACGTGGGAAGGACAGCAGGCACGGGTGGGATGGTGGGTGCCGTTGGCGCTCCGTGTGCGGCAGGCAGAGGCACGTGCGATCGCAGTTGTGTACGCGATTGCGGTTGCATGTGCGGCTGCTGTTGCGCGGGAGGCTGCTGCTGTGCGTGCCACTGCGCGTGTGCGGCTGTGGACACGATGCTGTGCACGCGGGTGTCTGTGTGGGCAGCTGCTCGTGCGCGTAGTTGTGCACGCGGCTGCATGCGAGGCTGTGAGTGCGGCTGTGCATGTGTGGCGGCGTACGTGCGGCTGTGCTTGCGACTGCGCGTCCGTGCTGCCGCGCCTGCGCGGCTGTGGGCATGGCGGCCGCGCGTGCGCGGTTGTGCGCGGCTGCGTGCGGGCGGTTGCGTGTGCGCGGCTGTGCGCTGCAGTGCACTGGGCAGGGCAGCGTGCGAGATGGGAACGATACAGGCAGCGGGACGGGACGGGGCAGGCTAAGAGAGGGTAGAAACCTAACTCGATGATACCATATCACCCCGGATAGTAGCGTCGTCCGATTAAAGGCGCGGATGCTTCTATCTGGAGCCATGCGCTTATGGCGGGACCTCAATTATAACTGCGCCCCATAGAATTCCTGCACTTATTATAAGCGCATCCATTTATCTAAGTTGGTATTCATTTCATTAATTTTATTCTAAACACGATTACAATGATTTACCGTAACATTTTTTAACTACACATGCTACTTGTCCATAACCCAAGTGGCTACACATTTCGAAGTTTATCATTTCTAGCTACCATACAATCTTCTCGTCGTCAAACTCTGTCTCCTCGTAGTTGTTGCCAAAGAATCCATTGGCGATGATCTCATCATCGATGTCCACCTCGTGGGTGATCTGGCCCCGCCTGTGCGCCATGGCGAGCCCGCCTGCCGGACCGGGGCCGTCTGAAGGGCTTGATGCACTCGTCGAGCCAGCGCATGACGCCGTAGGCGTCCATCCAGCCGTTTGGGTGCACCGCCACCACCATATCTGCGATATCACGAGCAAGTAAGCAAATCTTGTCAAAAATGTGAAGGAAAGTATGACTAGAAAGGGAGCAGTACAAGGTTTGTATAGGCAAACCCTAATTTGGGCCGTACCCCATAATGAGTGCCCCACTACAGCCTAGAGCATATATGCATAGTTCTGACACACCCCCATAGGCAAAGTGGGGGACAAGCAAGTGAACGAGACAAGGTCAAGCTCAGGGTGGATCACAACGTCACCACGCATTCTGAGCACAAGCAAATGGCCACAAGGCCAGTTCACATGCAGAGTTATATAAAGCAGAACAAGCAGTACAGTGATCAAACCTAGCAAGTGAAAGCATGCAGGTATAAGTATATAAATCACAGTACAAGCATAGTCATGAAGTGAGGCCAAGTAGGCACAAGGCCTAGAACAGTACAGAAACGTTGATGGTCACAAGGCTGAAGTGCCTTGGTGAAGATATCAGCAGTGTTGGCCTAAGAGGCCACGTAAACAAGACGAATATGACCACACTGCTGCAACTCTCGACAAGGAAGTAACGCAGAGCGATGTGCTTCGTTCTGTGCTCGAGTCTGTGCTCCTCATACAAGGCAATCATGGCCTTGTTGTTGACGTACATAACTGGAGGAGAACGAGGCGGCTCGCCCAAGTCGGTCAGCAGGTAGGTGAGCCAGCATAACTCCTTTGCAGTCATGGCCCCTGCGTAGATCTCAGCCTCACAACTGGAGCTGAGAACAGAAGACGAGCGGGTAGATCGCCACGAAACAGAGCCGGAGCCAAGGCTGAAGGTGTAACCCTGTGACGACCGCTGCGTAGCCAAGTCGTCAACCCAAGAAACGTATGCTTGACCAGTGAGGACAACTCGAGCCCGTCCTCCAAGCACGAGCCCCATGCCCAATGTACTGCACAAGTAGCGCATCACCCTCTTAGCGGCCTTCCAGTGCTCTGGTCGGTGTCTCTCGGGCGTAACGTAGTGAGCCAGGATGCTAAGAGGGTAAGCGAGGTCAGGTCGAGTGCAGGTCATCACGTACATGAGGCAGCCCACAAGCTCTGGATACGGGCCACTCGGCTCTACGAACTCATCTGAAGGCAGAGTTGAGAGCAAGTGACCGGTAGGCAGAGGAGTGGACTGTGGCGAGGAGTACTCGAAGCGGAAGCGCTAAAGGACCTGCTACACCATGTGTGACTGAGTCAAGGTAATGGTGCACTGTGCTCTGTCCCGGGTGATCTGCAAGCCAAGATAGCTGCGCAGCTCACCCAGGTCTGTGCACGTGTGTCTCTTCTGCAGCTCTGACTTCACGTGGGCGAGTCCCTCAGTGTCATCAGTGGCAAAGATCAAGTCGTCGATGTACACGAGGATGTAGAACGGTGGCAGAGAAGTGTCAGTGCGCAGAAACAACGACGGGTCAGCAGTAGAAGGTGCAAACCCAAGAGCCGCAAGAGTCGTCCTCAGTGTGTCGTGCCAATCACGAGGCGCCTGGCGGAGACCGTAGACAGGTCGCCGGAGGCTCCACAGGGTACCAGCATGAAACGACCCAGTGAAGCCCGGTGGGCGGCGCAGCCAGATCTCCTCGTGCAGGCTGCCCGGTGGCCGCTTCACCCTGGAAATGCACATGCCACTGACGATGTTCGCCCCAGGTGGGGGAACCTCGTCAACGTGCCCGTGGACTTCCAGGATGCCATCTCTCTGTCCATGGCTGTCTGCCACTTAAAGGAGTAGGGACCCTCTATCGCCTCTGCGTAAGAGCGCAGGGTCGGGATGTCTGGTGCATCCGGGTCTCCCTCAGGTGCAATGAGCATGGACACGAGATGAGGTACAGCAGCTTCGAAGCACTCAAAGTCCTCCTGCCTGTCCTTAAGGACGTCCGTGCCAAGAGCACACTCACCCCCGACGGACGGAGGACAGACAGATTCAGACTCAGCAACAAGACTAGCAGCATAGTCTATACGACAGGCAGCAGCAAAGTCAACCAGCTCAGCAACAAGGGCAGACGCAGCAGTGGACTCAAACGAAGGGTCAGTGACAATAGTAGCGAGAAGACGCGTGACTGTAGGACTGACAGCACGAGCAAGGTCTGATGGCGGGTCAGCAACGTCAGGAAGAGAGGACGCAGGAGGAGACGGCAGAGGGACACGCTGTGGAGCAGTGGAAGGACGAAGTGCCATCTAGTGCTTGCCTGGGACAACAGGAGGACGCTGACGCGGAACATGACGACCAGTGTGAGCAGCGCAAACAGGCGACACAGGACGAGACTCAGGCAACTCAGAACGAGACTCAGGAGACACAGGACAAGACTCAGGCTAACGACGCTCCGTAAGACCCCTAGTCGGCCCAGAGTAAGAAGAAAGACCAGGCAGTGGAGAGGCTAGCTGTAACTGCGACTGCGACTGGACAGGCTGTGGACACAGTAACGGAGGAGTAGGACCAGTAGAAGGCGGGAGACCAAGAACCTGCTGAAGGAGGGGAACGAAGTACGGCCGCGGCCGCACAACGCCTCCTGAACCAGCAGAGACAGCACCAGTACCCCCAGTGCCAGGGTCTCCAGCTCCAACTCCCGCAGCACCACCAGCTCTAGCACCAGCAGCACCTCCAGCAACAACAGCTCCAACTCCTGCCGCACCACCAGCTCCAGCAGCTCCAGTACCCCCAGTACGATCACGTACGGGACCAGTGGCTCCAGCACCTCTAGCAGCTCCAGCACCAGCAGTACCTCCAGCAGCTCCAGCACCAACAGGACCTCCAGCAGCACTTGTAGCTCCAGTACCTCCAGTACGAGCACCTCCGGAACGAGCGGCTCCAGCACCTCTAGCAGTAGGCCCCCGAGCTCCAGCAGCACGGCTACAGCGCCGAGTGTACCACTCGCGCAGCTGCTGTGGAGAGAGGGACTCCCGCCGTGACACGACACCCGGAGGACCTCCACACTCAGCACACTCAGGCTGAGCACCCCCTGGCTCAGCACCTCCAGGCTCAGCACCCCCAGACTCAGCAACCCCAGGCTCCACACGCTCAGGCTCAGCACCCCCAGGCTCCGCACCCTCAGGCTCAGCACCCCCACGCTCCGCACCCCCAGACTCAGCAACCCCAGGCTCAGCACCCCCAGGCCCCGCACTCGCAGGCTCAACACCCCTAGCAATACCTGAGTTGACAGCTACCTTGACAGGCTCGACAGGGAATACCTTGGACACACCTGAGGGGGCAGGACCCTGAGGGGGGAGGGGGTCTACCGGAGGAGTACCTGGTGCTAGAAAGAGCGGCGAGGGGGGGGGGGAGAGAGGGGCAGTGCGGTAGGGAAAGATGCGGTAGTAAGATACCGACTCGTCAAACGTGATGTCCTGAGAGGATAGAACACGACGCGAGGTAGGTTGGTAGAACTGCCACCCAGGCGCGTCAGGGGGGAATCCAAGGAAGACGCAGGGAAGAGTACGGGATGACAGCTTGTCTGCGGAAGAAACGCGGACAAAAGCTCGAGATCCCCAGACACGGAACACAGACGTATCGCCAACCTTCCCCGTCCACCGCAGAGTAGGTGTGGTCTCTGGCAAGGAGACACGAGGCTGAAGGTTGAGCTGATGCGCAGCGTACTGAACCGCGAACGGCCACAGAGAATGGGAAGCAGCCGCATGGATCATGGACGTACAAGCGACGTCCATGACCATGCCAATGCGGCGCTCAGCAATCCCATTTTGTTGAGGGGAGGCCAGAAGCGTGAACGTCTGGCGGATGCCCTCCGCACGACAGAAATCCCTCATAAGGTCGGAGGAAAACTCACCACCTCTGTCTGAGTGCAGACGCAGAACAGGAAGGTCCGAGCCGAAACTCTCGCTGAGCTGGTGACGGGCAGTGCGGATCCAGTCGATCAACACCTCAGTGACCTCACCCTTGCGGCGCAAGGGGAAGACTGTGGTGTAACGCGAGTAGTCGTCAACGACCAGCAGGAAGTAATGCTCGTGACCCTGTCCACGGACGCGGGCTGGGCCCCACACGTCCATGTGGAGAGTCTGCAGCGGAGCCTCTGTCAGAGGGAACACGGAGGAGTGAGGAGTGGCGCGCTGCCGGCCCTCGACGCAAGGAACACAGGTAGGGGCAGGCCCCGGAGGAAGGGGAGGGAGGGACCGGGAGAGGCCAGAGACAAGGGTACGGGAGGCCATACCTCGAAGACGAGGCAGGGAGGGGTGACCAAGGCGGTGGTGCCAAAGGAGAGTCTCGTGTGACAGAGGAGGACATGTGCAGGGGGTAGACGCCGGACTAGACCTGGACGCGGCAGCAAACACCTGACCAGACGCGGCTACCTGACCAGACGCTGTAACCGGAGGAGACGCAGTGGTCAGTGTGTACAGGCTCGACCCAGGCCGAAGGGTGAACGTGGCCAGGTGGCAGCCCGTCCGAGAGCAAGTGCAGTGAGTCACACGCTGACCTCCAGGGGTGAACTGGTCAACCCACGCGTCCTGGAGGTCAGCTCCACTCACCAAGATCGTAGAGAACGAGGGGAGGTGGAGTCCCGACAGTAAGCCCGACAGGGCAGCAGGACACGATAGAACCGTGGAGGAGTGCGCAAGGATTGGGCCCCCAGAGGGGTCAGCCAGGGAGACTGCAACCGGCCAACTGAGCACCGTGAGTGTGGTGCTGTCGCGAAAGAAGGAGTGCAAAGCACGTGAGTCCAGTGTGAAAATGTGCAAGGCCTCAGTAGGTGCAGTACTAGAGAGAGCAGACTCACTAGCACCTGGAGCAGCAGACTCACTAGCACCTGGAGCAGCAAACGCACTAGCACCTAAAGCAGCACACTCACTAGCACCTAGAGCAGGAGCCTCAATGCCCGGGTCGGGCGGAACACACAGGTAACAGTCACCCTCAGCACTATCAGTCACAGCCTACATGGCAGGAAGGATAGCATCGAAATCAAGATCAAAGATAGCAACATTCTGCTTAAGTAGATCACCCCAGCGAGGGAGCTCAGTGGCGTCAGGAAACTGGGCACGCCAGGCGTCAGTCAGGCGACCGAAGCAGAGCTGCAAGGTGTGGGGCAGTCCGCACGTCTCCCCACGGCGCCCGCCGGTGCGAAGAACGTAAGTGCAGGGACCAGCACCCCCAGACCTCCCACGCCCAGCGTACCACTCACGAAGCTGCTGGGGCGACGGGGTCTCACGGAAACGCGGCTGCTGCTGGTGCTGGCTACCGCTAAAGCCTCCACGCTGCGAGGCTCCACCTCGACCGGCACCACCGCCGCCGCCACCTCCACCGCCGCTGCCGCTGCCTCCACCGCCGCTGCCGCTGCCTCCACCACCCCCACCGCCGCCACCGACGCCCCCACTCTCGCCACCACCCCCACCTCCACCGCCACCCCCTCCGCCACCTCCACCGCCTCCACCGCCGCCCCCGTCGTTCCCTCCACCACCCTTGCCCCCCTTGCCCTTGCGTTGCGGCGCCTCCTACTAGGAGTAGACGCAGCCCCGACCTCCTCAGTGCCAACGAGGTCGACAGCAGCAGCAGAAGCAATAGAGGGGAGAAGGGGGACGAGGGAACACCCCTCAAAAAAAGGGGCGCGAGGGTCGCCGCGAGAAGCGCCTACAGCAACGATACTCTTCTCAGTTGCAATGAGGTGCTCCTCTAGCAGGTCGACGATGAGCTCTGTGGGGCAAAGGGAGAGAAAGTGGTCCCTGACTAAAGAAAGGGAATCAGGGAGACGGGTGACTAGGTAGTAGAGGGTGATGTACATGAGGGTGGGGTTCTTGGCACAGAACTCAAAGGGAAACGCAGCGCGGTAGCGGGCGTCACTAGTGCGGAGGTGAGTAATGAGGTCAGCGACTGTGGTAAAGGCAGCCAGGTCAGGGAACAGGTACGGCAGCATGAGGCGGCTGAGGGCAGCAGTGGCAGGGGAGGAGAAGCGCGCTACGACAGTGTCATACAAAGACTTAGCAGTCTTGTACTGGCCAAAGTGTGCGCGCTCAGCAGACGGCAGGTGACTACGAACAGCAAGGCGAGCAACAGCGTCACGCGTAGTCCACTGCGAGCAAACCGTACTGTCAGCAGTGGCAGCAGGTGCAAGAGAGACACCGGACGTGTTATCGAAAAGGGAGACTCCGTCCTTAGAGTGGCACTGAAGAAAGAGTTGTAGGTCGTCTATCCAAACGTCGAAGTCAACCGCACGACCCTCAGCATCAAAGGTAAGAACATGAGGGCTAGCCATGGCGGCAGTAGCAGCAGTAGCAACGGAAGCAGCAGGAGCAGCAGGAGCAGCGCGGGCAGGACAGTGCAGCTCAGTAGGGCAGCGCGGCTCGCTAGGGCGGCGGGGCTCGGCTGGGCGGCGCGGCTCGGCTGGGCGGCGCGGCTCGGCTGGGCGGCGCGGGTGCTTACCAGGGGCGGGTGCAGGGCAGGGCCACAGCTGGCGGTTAGGTCGGGGCCGCGATTGGGGCGGCTGTAGGGCAGGGCCGTGATGAGGTGGCGGCAGAGCAGGGCCGCGACAGGGCGGCAGCAGGGCAGGGCCGCGACTGGGCAGCGGTAGAGCAGGGCCGCGACGAGCGGCTGAGGGCACGGCCGCAACGGGTGGCGGCAGGGCAGAGGCCGCGACGGGCGGCGGTAGAGCAGGGCCGCGACGAGCGGCTGAGGGCAGGGCCGCAACGGATGGCGGCAGGGCAGAGGCCGCGACGGGCGGCGAGCTCAGGGCCGCAACGAGGGGCGGCAGGGCAGGGCCGCGACGGGCGGCTAGGTCAGGTCGTGACGGGCGGCAAGGTAGGTCCGCGGGTGGCGGCAGGGCAGGGCCGCGACGAGGCGGCGACAGGGCAGGGCCGCAACGGGCCATTAGGGCAGGGCCGCGACGGGCCGAGAAGGCAGGGCGGCGACGGGCGGCACTAGGGAAGGGCGCGTGACGGCACAGGTGAGGCAGGCGCGAGGCGCGCTTCGGGCAGGGCAGGAAAAAAAAATGTTATCGTGGTGGGCCCAAAAAAAACGTTTCCACAAGGGAACCTGCTCTAAAACCATGTTAAAAATGTGAAGGAAAGAATGACTAGAAAGGGAGCAGTACAAGGTTTGTATAGGCAAAACCTAATTTGGGCTGCACCCCATAAGGAGTGCCCCACTACAGCCTATAGCATATATGCATAGTTCTGACAAATCCTTGTTAGTTACAACATCGAAAAAACCACACAAACATGCACGACCATCATCTTATCTTACCTGGCGGAAAATCACCCTCCGGCACCGTCTTCCGCTTTGAAAACAACACGGCTTCAGTTTCTCCCTATCTGCCATGCACGCCAATATAACGGTCACGCGTTCCTTCTAGTACCCCGCGCTCCTGATGGGCACTGACCGAACTCCCGTCTGGTCCACAGTGGTGGTGGCGGGCAACTCCAGCCAAAGCGGCGTCTGGTCGGCATTGATAATCCAACGGGTTTCGATGCCACACTCATGTCGCTTGTCACGCACGAATCGCCAGAAGTTATGGCACTGCTCCGCGACATATGCGAACCATGGAGACGTAGATGGGGACGGGTAGGTTAGTAGAAATCCGGCACTGAATAATAAAACATCATGAAAAGATTCACCAAGAGTTCATACGGGCGGTGGTTTATGGGCGATCTTCGTCTTCATGCGCACGCTCAGATTCCACCTCTTCTCAAACCTCTCCGACCATCGTTGGCTCCCCTTCCATTTCCATCGGGGAAAAGAACCTTCATGAATTTACTTAATCACTCCTGCAGACGGCGGACGGAGACGGTAGTTCCCTTGCGGCGCTAGTCGAGTAGCTTAGCATAGACTTTCAGCTCCATCGGCCTGTACCAGGACGCCCTCCTGCGACAGTGCATACGCTTCCTTGAGCATCGCGGCGGCTCTCTTCCACTCCGAGAGGCACGTGCGGTGGATTCCTGATTCGCGAGACAAAGCTCGCACCGATACCGCCACATCCATGCGTCCAATCCACTTCAGCTTAACCTGCGTGATATAAGCGTTACGCTTATGCAGAGAGGGCTTCTGCCTGGGAGAGGGGGGGCGGGCATCGCGGTTCTCAGAAGCAGGGTGGGGACACTTGAGATTAATCGGCGGAAACGACAGAATCGGTAGTATAATCGCTTATGCACAATGAAATGTGAGAATAAGAACGAGGAATGGATGAACTAGGCAGCAATGTGGGTACAAGTAGGAAACCCTAAATGTGCAACCCTAGCAAACCCAAGAGCCGCAAGTGTAGTCCTCAGTGTCTCGTGCCACTCACGAGGCGCCTGGCGGAGACCGTAGACTGGCCGCCGGAAGATCCACTGGTTACCAGAAGGAAACGACCCAGTGAAGCCAGGTGGGCGGCGCAGCCATATCTCCTCGTGCAGGCTGCCCTGTTGGAAGGCTGTGCTGAAGTCAAGAGAGTGAAGCTCGTAGTCACGCTGAGCGGCGACGTGCAGCAGCACCCGAAGAGTGGTCATCTTCGGGGTGGGAGAGAAGGTCTGAAAGTAGTCAGCTCCCTGCCGCTGACTGAAGCCTCGAGCCACATAACGCGCCTTGAAGAAAGGCGGAGAACCCGGCGGCCGCTTCACCCTGAAAATCCACATGCCACTAACGATGTTCGCCCCAGGTGGGGGAACCTCGTCGACGTAGGTGCCTGTGGACTTCCAGGAAGCCATCTCTGCGTTCATGGCTGTCTGCCACCAAGAGGAGTAGGGACCCTCTATCGCCTCTGCGTAAGAGCGTGGGGTCGGGATGTCTGTGTCAGAACATTATAGCTTATGTATTTGTGTGGGCTGTAGTGGGGTAGCCCATAAGGGGTACAACCCAACTCTTTCATAGTTCATCCATTCTCGTTCTAGTTTTCTCATGGTATCGAGCAGGTTCCCTCGTGGGAACTGTTCCTAGGGCCCACCGATTCGACTTTTTTTTTTTCCTGCACATAGCGCGCTCAGCCCCTGCACGAGTCGCGCTCCCCTCTCTCGACCCTGTCGCGCCGCCTTAGTGGCCCCGACGCGTCGCGCTAGCGGCCCTGTCGCGTCACCCTCGCGGCCCCATCCCGATCCGTCGCCCTAACGGCCCCGTCGCCTACTCTTGCGGCCCCGGCGCCGCCCTTCCCGGCCCCGACCGCCGCCCTAGCGACCCCGTCGCCTACCCCGCGGCCCCGGCGCTGCCCTTCCCGGCCCCGACGCCGCCCTTCACGACCCGGCCCCGCCTCTGCTGGCCCCGTCGCCTAGCCCTGCGGCCCCGGCGGCGCCCTTCCCGGCCCCGATCCGCCGCCCTGCGGCCCCGTCGCCTACTTCGCGGCCCCGGCGCCGCCCTTTCCCGGCCCCGACGCCGCCCTTCCCGACCCGGCCCCGCCTCTGCTGGCCCCGTCGCCTACCCCTGCGGCCCCGACGCCGCCCTTCTCGGCCCCGGCGCTGCCCTTACCGGCCCCAGCCCCGCCTTCACGCGGCCCCGCCGTCACCACCGAGCCGCCGGCGCCGCCGAGCTACTGCCGAGCCGCCAGCGCCACCCGAGCCGCCCGAGCCGCCGTGCCACCTAAGCCGCCCGAGCCGCCGGGGCGCCGCACGCCGAGCCGCAGTTGCCGCCGAGCCGCCGTACCGCCGAGCCGCCCGAGCCGCCTGAGCCGCCCGAGCCACCTAGCCGCCCGAGCAGTTCCTGCCGAGCCGCCGAGCCGCCGAGCCGCCCGAGCCGCCCTGTCCGGTAAGAGCAGCGCCTCTATCTCTGCACTGCCCTTACCCCACTATTCGCACTACTAGTCTACTGCTGTCATGGCTACCCCTAGTGTCCTCGCTTTTGATGCTGAGGGTCGGGCCATTGACGTTGACGTCTGGGTAGATGACCTACAACTTTTCCTACAGTGCGATAGGTCAGACGGTCTCTCCCTCTTTGACCTCACCTCTGGTGCCTCTCTTGCCCCTGCTGCTGATGCTGACGCCACTGTTCACTCACAGTGGGCCACACGCGATGCTGCTGCACGTCTTGCTGTGCGTCACCACCTGCCTACCTCTGAGCGTGCGCACTTTAGCCAGTACAAGAGTGCTCAGACCTTGTACGACGCTGTAGTTGCACGCTACTCCTCCCCTGCCACTGCTGCACTGAGCCGTCTCATGCTACCGTACCTCTTCCCTGACCTTGCTGCATTTCCCACAGTCGCTGACCTCATTACGCACCTCCGCACTAGTGACACTCGCTACCGTGCTGCGCTTCCTGCTGAGTTCTGCGCCAAGACCCCCCCCCCCCCCCCCCCCATGTACATCACCCTCTACTACATAGTCACCCGGCTCCCTGACTCCCTTCGCATAGTCCGGGACCACTTCCTCTCAGTTTGCCCCACCACTCTCACCGTTGACCTCCTCGAGAAGGTTTTTTAGCAGCAGAGAAGAGCATAGTCGCTGTAGGAGCCTCTCGTGGTGACCCTCGCACCCCCATCTTTGAGGGGTGTTCCCCCCCCCCCCTTTTACCCTCTGTTGCCTCTGCTGCTGCGACCGACCTCGTTGGGCTTGAGTCGGTCGGTGCGGCGTCTACCCCTAGCGGGAGACGCCGCCCTGGCAAGGGCAAGGGGGGCAGGGGCGCAGGAGGAGCTAGCGGGGGTGGTGGAGGCGGCGGTGGAGGCGGCGGTGGGAGTGGGGGTGGCGGTGGGGGTAGTGGCGGGGGTGGAGGTGTCGGTGGCGGCAGTGGAGGCGGAGGCGGCGGTGGCGGTGGCGGTGGGAGCGGAGGTGGCGGAGGTGGCGGCGGTGGAGGAGGCGGTGGCGGAGGAGGTGGAGCTGGTCGGGGTGGCGCTGCGCAGAGGGTCGGCTCCGGTGCATCCGGTTTTCTCAGTCTGGTGCATCCGGGTCTCCCTCAGGGGCAAGCAGCATGGACACGAGATGTGGTAAAGCAGCAGCAAAGCACTGGAACTCCTCCTGCCTGTCCTCAAGGACGTCCGTGCTAAGAGCACACTCACCCCCGACGGACGGAGGACAGACAGACTCATACTCAGTAACTAGACTAGCGGCGTAGTCTAGACGACAGTGAGAAGCAAAGTCGACAAGCTCAGCAACTAAGGCAGACGCAGCAGTAGACTCAAAGGAAGGGTTAGTGACAGGAGTAGCGAGAAGACACGTGACAGTAGTACTGGCAGCGCGAGCAAGGTCTGACGGCGGGTCAGCAATGTCAGGACGAGAGGACGCTGGAGGAGACGGTAGAGGGACACGCTATGGAACAGTGGAAGGACGAAGCGCCATGTGGTGCGTGCCTGTAACAGCAGGAGGACGCTGATGCGAAACACGACGACCAGTGCGAGCAGTACGAACAGGCGACGCAGGACGAGACTCAGGCTCACGATGCTCCGTAAGGCCTCCGGTCGGACCAGTGTAGGGAGAAGGACCAGGTAGTGGCGAGGCAGGCTGTAACTGTGACTGCGACTAGACAGGCAAAAGAGACTGTAAAGAGGGAGCAGGACCAGTAGCAGGCGGGAGACAAAGAACCTGCTGAAGGAGCGGAACGAAGTACGGCGGCGGCCGTGTAGCGCCCCCAGAACCAGCAGAGACAGCACCAGTACCCCCAACGTCAGCTCCAACTCCTGCACACCACCAGCAGCTCCAGCAGCGCCAGCTCCAGTACCTCCAGCAGCACCAGCTCCAGCAGGACCACCAGGAGCCCCAGCAGCTCCAGTAGCTCCAGCAGCTCCAGCACCTCCAGCAAGACCTCCAGCTCCAGCACCAGCTCCAGCTACACCACCAGGCCCAGCAGCTCCAGTACCTCCAGTACGAGCACCTCCGGGACCAGCAACTCCAGAACTCCCAGCACCTCCAGTGACAGCAGGACCTTGAGCACCAGTAGCACCTCCAGCCCCAGCAGCACGGCTCCAGCGCCGAGCAAACCACTCACGCTGCTGCCGTGGAGAGAGCGGCTCACGCCAGGACGTTGTACCCAAAGGACTCCTAGACACATTACCCCCAGGCTCCGCACCCCCAGACTCAGCACCCCCAGGCTCAGCACTTCCAGACTCAGCACACCCAGGCTCCGCACGCTCAGGCTCAGCACCCCCAGACCCGGCACCCGCAGGATCATTACCCCTAGCAGCACCAGAGTCAACAGCTACCTCGACAGGCTTGACTGCGTCTACCTGGGACACACCTGAGGGGACAGGACCCTGAGGGGGGAGGGGGTCTACCGGGGGAGGATCCGGCGCGAGGAAGAGTGGCGGGGGGGGGGGAGGGGGGCAGTGCAGTAGGGGAAGAGACGGTAGTAAGGAACCGACTCGTCAAATGTGACGTCCTGAGAGGACAGAACAAGGCGCGAGGTAGGGTGGTAAAACTGCCAACCAGGCCCGTCAGGGGGGAAGCCAAGGAAGACGCAGGGAACAGCACGGGAGGACAACTTGTCCGCAGACAAGTCACGGACGAAAGCTCGAGATCCCCAGACACGGAACGCAGACGCATCGCCAACCTTCCCCGTCCACCGCAGAGTAGGGGAGGTCTCCGGCATGGAGACCCGGGGCTGGAGGTTGATCTGATGCGCCGCGTACTGAACCGCGAACGGCCACAGAAAATGGGGAGCAGCCGCATGGATCATGGACGTACAAGCGACGTCCATGACCATGCCAATGCAGCGCTCAGCAATCCCATTTTGCTGTGGAGAGGCCGGAAGCATGAACGTCTGGAGGATGCCCTCCGCATGACAGAAGGATCGCATAAGGTCGAAGGAAAACTCTCCACCTCTATTGGAGTGCAGACGCAGAACGGGAAAGTCCGAGCCGAAACTCTCTCTGAGCTGGAGACGGGCAGCGCGGATCCAGTCGATCAACACCTCAGTGACCTCACCCTTGCAAGGGGAAGACTGTGGTGTAACGCGAGTAGTCGTCAACAACCAGCAGGAAGTAACGCTCGTGACCCTGTCCATGGACGTGGGCCGGGCCCCACACGTCCATGTGGAGAGTTTGCAGTGGAGCCTTTGTCGGAGGAAACTCGGAGGAGTGAGGATCGGCTCGCTACCGGCCCTCAACGCAGGGAACACAGGTAGGGGCAGGCCTTGGAGAAAGGGGAGGAAGGGACCGGGGGAGACCAGAGACAAGGACACGGGAGGCCATGCCTCAGGGACGAGGCAGGGAGGGGTGACCAAGGTGGTGGTGCTAGAGGAGAGTCTGGTGAGACAGGAGGCGACACGAGCAGGGGGCAGACTAAGGACCAGACCGGGACGCAGTAACAAACACCTGACCCGACGCAGCTACCTGACCAGACGCAGCAATCGGAGGAGACACGGTAGTCAGGTTGTACACGCTCGACCGAGGCTGACGGGTGAACGTGGCCAGGTGCCGGCCCGTCCGAGTACACAAACAGTGGGTCACCCGCTGACCTCCAGGAGTGAACTGGTCAGCCCACGCGTCCTGAAGGTCAGCTCCACTCACCAACTTCGTGGAGAACGAGGGGAGGTGTAGGCCAGACAGAGAGCCAGACGGGACCGCTGGACACGGCAGAACCGTGGAGTGTGCAAGGACCGGACCCCCAGAGGGGTCAGCCAGAGAGACTACCACTGGCAGACTGAGTGGCGAGAGTGTGGTGCAGTCGCGAAAGAAGGAGCGGGAAGCACCCGCGTCAAGGGTGAAAGTGTGCAAGGCCGCAGCAGGCGTAGTACCAAAGAGAGCAGACTCACCAGCACCTGGAGGAGTGGACTTCCTAGCGCCTAGAGCAGCAGCCTCACCGGCACCTGGAGGAGAAGACGCACCACCACCTAGAGCAGCAGACTCTATACCTGGGTAAGTCGGCACACACAGGTAACAGGCACCCTCAGCACTAATAGGCAAAGCATACATGGCAGTGAGGATAGCATCATAGTCAAGAGCAAAGATATTTACCCTCTGCCTAAGTAGCTCCACCCAGTCCGGGAGCTCAGCCGCGTCGCCAAACTCTGTACGCCAGGCGTCGCTCAGACGGGAGAAGCAGCGGGACTCTGTGTGACCAATCGTCCCGCAAGGCTGACCAGCCCGAGCACCAATGCGAATGACGTACAGGCAGCGAGCAGTACTCCGTGACCCTCCACTCTGAGCGTACCACTCACGAAGTTGCTGGGGCGAAAGGACCGCGCGCGGACGCCACTGCCGCTGCACCTGGTTAGTACAAGAAGCTCCCGAACGACCCACTCCAGGGCGACTCCCACCACGGCCGCCCCTACAACCCCAACTAGCGTACCACTCACGAAGCTGCTGGGGCGTGAGGGACTCACGCGGACATCGCTGGAGCTGCATCTGGCCACCGCCAGGAGCAGCAGTAGCAGTAGTAGCCGCAGTAGCAGCAGTAGCAGTAATAGCAGCGGTAGCAGCAGTAGCAGCAGTAGCAGCGCGGGCAGGGCAGTGTGGCAGCGCGCTAGTAAGGCAGGGGCAAGTGCTCACTAGTGGCGGAGCGAGCACGGTAGGCGCACGACAGCGGCGACGGCGGGGCCGGGACAGCTGCAGGGCGGGGCCGCGACAGCGGCAGGGGGCTCCTCGGCAGCTGCTGCAGGTCGGGGCCACGACTGTTGTAGGCGGCTCCGCGGCAGCTGCAGCAAGGCATGGCAGCGACTGCTGCAGGCATCTCCGCGGCAGCTGCTGTAGGGCAGGTCCGCTTCGGCGGCAGGGGGCTCCGCGGCAGCTGCTGCAAGGCGGGGCTCCAAGGCAGCTGCTGCAGGGCGGGGCTCCGAGGCAGCTGCTGCAGGGCAGGGCTCCACGGAAGCTGCTGCGGGGCGGGGCTCCGAGGCAGCTGCTGCAGGGCAGGGCTCCGAGGCAGTTGCTGCAGGGGGGGGAGGGCGCCGCGACGAGCAGGGGCGACGCCTCGGGGGCGTCGCGACGAGCATGGACGGCGCCCAGGGGGCGCCGCGACGAGCAGGGGCGACGCCCGGGGACGTCGCGACGAGCAGGGACGGCGCCCAGGGGGCGCCGCGACGAGCAGGGGCGACATCCTGCGGGGCGCCGCGATGAGCAGGAGAGGAACGCCGCGCAGGTCCCGCAGGGGCGTCGCGACACGCACGGTTGAGGGCGGCGCGCGGGCTGCAGAGGCAGCTCCCACGGGCTGCAGAGGCAGGAACGGCTGCAGGGGCAGGCACGGCTGCAGAGGCAGCGCCCACGGGCTGCAAGGGCAAGCACGGCTGCAGAGGCAGCGCCCACGGGCTGCAGGGGCAAGCACGGCTGCAGAGGCAGAGCCCACGGGCTGCAGGGGTAGGCACAGCTGCAGGGGCAGGCACAGCTGCTCGGAAGGGCGGCGCGCGGGCTGCAGGGGCAGCTCCCAAGGGCTGCAGAGGCAGGCACGGCTGCAGGGGCAGGCACAGCTGCAGGGGCAGGCACGGCTGCAGTGGCAGCACGGTCACAGGGGCAGCACGCGGGCTGCAAGGGCAGCGCGGCCGCAGGGGCAGCTAAAAAAAAAAAAAAGGTTAGGGCAGGGCGGAACGTTCGGTGGGCCCTAGGAACGATTCTGCTCTAATACCATGTGAGAATGAGAACGAGGAATGGATGAACTAGGCAGCAATGTGGGTACAAGCAGGAAACCCTAAATGTGTTGTACCCCATATGAACTACCCCACTACAGCCTACATAGACTATAGCATATAAGTTTGACATGAAACTGGTAATACAAGGGTTTCAGCCAGCCTGGCAAGGTTAAGATAACGGCGGTGAAAATACCACGGACCATGTGCACAGACGTGCCAGCCAGTGATACTAGAGGTGCTACTGGTGCTGGAGGTACTGGAGCTGCTAGTCCTGGAGGTACTGCTGGAGGTACTAGAGGTGCTATTGGTATTGGAGGTACTGGAGCTGCTAGGCCTGGAGGTACTGGAGGTGCTACTGGTGCTGGAGATGCTGGAGGTGCTGCTGGTGCTGGAGGTGCTGGAGCTGCTGCTGGTGCTAGAGGTACTGGAGCTGGAGGTACTGGAGCTGCTAGTGCTGGAGGTACTGCTGGTACTGAAGGTGCTAGGGGTACTGGAGCTGCTGGCACTGGAGGTGCTAGTGCTACTGGTGCTGGAGCTGCAGGAGCTGCTGGTCTTGGAGGTGCTCGTACTAGAGGTACTGGAGCTGCCGGAACTAGTGATGCTGCTCGTGCCAGAGGTGCTACTGGAGCTGCTGACCCTGGAGGTGTTGGTGCTGCTCGTGCTGGTGGCGCTGGAGCTGGAGGTACTGGAGGTGCTGGAGCAGCTGGTCCTGGAGGTGCTAGTACTAGAGGTGCTGGAGCTGCCGGAGCAGGTGGTACTGCTGGTGCTGGAGGTGCTAGAGGTGCTACTGGAGCTGCTGGCACTGGAGGTGCTGGAGGTACTGCTGGTGCTGGAGGCGCTGGAGCTGGAGCTGGAGGTACTGGAGGTGCTTGAGCTGCTGGTCCTGGAGGTACTCGTACTAGAGGTGCTAGAGCTGCCGGAGCAGGTGGTGCTCCTGGTGCTGGAGGTGCTGGAGGTGCTACTGGAGCTGCTGGCACTGGAGGTGCTGGAGGTACTGCTGGTGCTAGAGGTGCTGGCGCTGCCGGAGCTAGTGGTGCTGGAGGTGCTGGAGGTGCTGGTGCTACTGGTGCTGGAGGTGCTGCTGGGAGTACTGGTGGAGCTGCTCGTGCTGGAGACACAGGGCCTGCTGGTGCACTTCGCCACCTTCTCAGTCTTCCGCCAGGTGCTACTGACTTCCTGGTGGCAGGTACTGCTCCTCCGTTACTGTTTCCACCGGCACACCAGTCTCAGCCGCCGCTGCTACCGCACTCCCCACTGCCTGCTCCTGCTCCTTACATTGCGGTGACACAGTCCCTGTCCGAGCGTCGAGAGCCTGAGACTCGTGCTTCCACCCCTGAGCGTCGAGAGCCTGAGTCTAGCTTTGACCTTGAGCCCGAGCCTAGAGCCGCTGTCCGTACTCGTGTTCGTCATCAGCGTGCTCCGGCTGTCCCATGCACCCACGATATGACACTCCGTCCTTCCTCTTTTCCACAGCGTGTTGTCCTGCCGTTACCTCCTGCGTCCTCTCTTCCTTACGTTGTTGACCCTCCGTCTGACCTTGCTCGTGCGTCCAGTCCAACTGTTACTCGCTTTCTTGCTACGGTGGTGACTAGCCCTTCGTTCTCATCTCCTACTGCGTCTGCCTTAGTCGCTGAGCTCGTTCACTTTGCTGCTGTGTACCGCCTAGACTACCTTGCGAGTCTTGTTTCTGACTCTGTCCCTGCCTGTCCTCCGTCCGTCGGGAGTGAGACTGCCCTTGGCTGTACTGCCCTTGGCTGTGACGTTCTTGAGGATAGGCAGGAGGAGCTGGAGTGCCTTGCAGTCGCTGCACCACATCTCGCGACCATGCTGCTTGCCCCTGAGGGAGACCCGGATGCACTTGACATCCCGACCCCGCGCTCTTACAGAGAGGCGATTTCGGGTGAGTACTCCTCTCAGTGGCAAACAGCCATGGACACAGAGATGGCTCCCTAGAAGTCCACAGGCACCTACGTCGACGAGGTTCCCCCACCTGGGGCGAACATTGTCAGTGGCATGTGGATTTTTAGAGTGAAGCGGCCGCCGGGTTCTTCACCTGCCTTCAAGGCACGTTACGTTGCTCGAGGCTTCAGTCAGACCTCACCCCTACCCCAAAGATGACCACTCTTCGGGTGTTGCTACACGTTGCAGCACAGCGCGACTACGAGCTGCACTCCCTCGACTTCTCGACAGCTTTCTTGCAGGGTAGCCTTCACGAGGCCATCTAGTTGCGCCGTCCAGAGGGCTTCACTGGGTCGTTTCCTGAGGGTACCCAGTGGAGCCTACGGTGACCAGTGTATGGCCTGCGTTAGGCGCCCCGTGAGTGGCACGACACACTGAGGACGACACTTGCGGCTCTTGGGTTTGCTCCTTCGACTGTTGACCCGTCGCTGTTTCTACGCACCGACACTACTCTGCCAGCGTTCTACATCCTCGTGTACGTCGACGACTTGGTTTTTGCTACTGCTGACACTGAGGCACTGGCTGTAGCGAAGGCGGAGCTGCAGGAGAGACACACCTGCACTGACCTGGGTGAGCTGCGGAGCGATCTTGGCTTGCAGATCACCCGGGACACAGCACGGCGCACCATCACCCTCACTCAGTCACACATGGTGCAGCAGGTCCTTCAGCGCTTTGGCTTCATGTGGTCCTCGCCACAGCCCACTCCTCTGTCTACCGGCCACTCGCTCTCAGCTCCACCTTCGGACGAGTCCGTAGAGCCGAGTGGTCCGTACCCAGAGCTTGTGGGCTGCCTCATGTACCTGATGACGTGCACACGACCTGACCTCGCGTACCCTCTCAGCCTCCTGGCTCGCTACATGGCTCCCGGTAGACACCAAAAGGTGCACTTTGATTATGCTTGGTTCCAACTGTGAGGCCGAGATCTACGCTGGGGCCATGGCTGCGCAGGAGCTTCGCTGGCTGACCTACCTGCTGACCGACTTGGGGAAGCGGCCTCGTTCTCCTCCAGTTCTGTACGTCGACAACAAGGCAATGCTTGCCTTGTGTCGCGAGAAGAGACTGGAGCACAGAACGAAGCACATTGCTCTTCGCTACTTCCTTGCGCGTGAGCTGCAGCAGCGTGGTCAGCTACGCCTTGCTTACGTGGCCTCTCGGGCCAACACTGCTGATGTCTTCACCAAGGGCCTTGGGTCTAGTGATCATCAGCGTTTCGGCACAGCTCTTGGGCTTGTGCCCGCTCTGCCTCACCTGCTGGTTGCTTGACTTGCTCTTGTTGTACACTGACATATATCTTTATACCTGCTTGTTTACTCTTGATAGGTTGTGATCAGTGTACTGCCTTGCTATTATAACTCTACATGTGAACTGGCCTTGTGGCCGCTTGCTTGTGCTCAGATTGTGTGGTGTCCTTGAGATCCACCGTGAGCTTTGCTTTGCTTTGTTCTCTTGCTTGACTGGCCTTGTGACCGTTCGTTGTGTTTGCTATCCCCCACTTTGCCTATGGGGGTGTGTCAAATTCCATTTGTATGCTTCTAGGCTGTAGTGGGGCAATACTCTAGTGAGTACAACCCTTTCGGGTTTCATACTTGTACTCATCTTGCTGCTTAATGCAATCATTCCTGCCTGCTTATTCTAACAATACGTCAGATGTTGCTGACTGTGTGGAGAGACAACTCATTACACAATGTGTACCGGTATGGCGGAGGGCCTCTACTTAAAGCCGGCGGTCCAAATTGTTCAGGTTTTTGAAAGTTGACCAGAGGGAGTTTTTCTGGTGTAGGCTTTGGCGAGAGTTCGCAATTTCGTCTAGGTTCGTTTTTTTTTTTTTTTTGGGTTGCGAAGCAACCTATTACGATCGTTATGTACAATTTTTTTTTCAATCCTCCATACTTCAAAAAATAAAGGATGGAAAAAATATAGTGAACGGTACTAGCTAAGTGACTGACTGTTATGTATTTGCCGCGTTAATTTACCACGTGCTGAACCACATTCCTTCTCATTTCCTAGTTTGTTTTGACTGAACCTATATTTCATGAGTTGCCAAAATGATGTACTGTGAACGCGTAACTGTTTATTTCGTGATGCATATGTCTGATGCTGTTATGCGTGAAGTAAATGCAAATGCATAAGTATAATGCATATACTACCGGTAGTGAAATTAATGCATAGCATGATGGAAATGCGTAACAGTTAATTGACGCAGACCCTATGCTACCGCGTCCCCTGCCTAGCATGGGGGGGAGCTCAATAGCATAGTTTCTGAATCATCCAACTGTTACATGAAACAACACAATCTGTGTGATCTAAAAAAAGGGTCAATTCTATCATATCCAGTTCGAATGGACACACTCACTGAGTGCGCAAAGAACCTTCTCGGAAATGATAGTTTGATCCCAATTTTTAAAACCCACAGACATGTGTTATTTATGCAATGAAAACATGAATGAAAACCCATACACACACAACACAACGCATACCCACACAATTTAAAAAGACATTTAGCATACTAATACCTTTCATCTGTCTCACACTCGTTGTTCTCACTCTCGCGTAAGTTTGTACTCGTTTTCATGGTCTGTTCAAATGTCTAATAATTAACCCATTAACTCTTTAAACTCCTCTGAGCATCTTCCCCGCTGTTCCAAATCGCTCACAGCTTCACCATCGCTGCACAAAAAAGAGGGGGCAATTTCCAAGTGTAAGAAAAAATTGATATACGTCAATCAAATTACTACTACAATGAGCACATGTAAATAACCACAATAAGAAGGGTGCTCACGTCCTGTCTCTTTTTGGCGGGTGTTGACGAAATCGGTGTGCTCGATGTGTCAAAGTTCGTCGGAGCGTCGCTCGCCTGCGTGATCGTCCAGATCTCCAAGATGGTCTTGCTCACGCCTGCTCCTTCAGGACGAAAGTGGACCTTCAATAACAATGAACAGTACATGTAGAATAATTTGAGTTAGAGAGCTATCAGTAACCACCAAAAATGCATATTGATGTGCACATTTAATAAGTATACAAAAATCTTAGTAAATGTTAAAAACTAACAACTAAATTCACATACCTTCACATGCCAATGGCCTCGAAGCGTGTCCAACACGCTTTGCCGCTCGCCCATTGTCATGGAGTGGAAATCCGAAACCTGAAAACTTGGGAACAGTCGTCCCAAAAGTTCCGGCTGAATCTCCAAACCCTTCGCCTGCGTCGTGAACGAATCTGAAAATGAAACATAAGAGAACTTAGTCAATGTACAGTACCTAAATTTTGTGGAAAATATAGCAAGCGCCACAATGAAAATGCTAGACATGATGCTTACCACTCTCGTGAACAACAAGAGTTGCTGTCACGTTATCGAACGCGCGGACTGATGTCGCTCTGTGGACGCGACATCTGTGAACCTCCGAAGCCGCGGAGGTGAAAACAGGCATTCCACAAATGGAATCTCCTACTCCAGCAGCGCAGACAACTCGACTACTGTGCACTGGGTCTCTGAGGTCTGCTGCAAGTGTTGCTATCTTCTCTTCGTTTGTTACCATCACCAATGTGTCCACATGGGACATCCTGATCATTCAAACAAAAAAAAAGGCTATTGAATATCATGTTTGCTAGTAACGGCTTACTTGCGCAAATTTAGATAACTTACAAGCTCACAAGACCGACGTCTTGTAGCTCGGTGACTGGTGCATCCGTTGTGACGGATGGTGGAACAGGATCGAGAATGACAATGTCCGAAGGCACAGTCGTCGTGAAAACAGCAGACTTGAGATACACGTTGCTGATGAAGGCAGGAACATCGCTAGCATCCGGGTGATCAGCAAAATATCTCTCACAGCTGGAGTTGAACCTGATGGCGACATCCCCGAGCGCTATCAAAACGCTCTTCATCGTTGAGTCATGGATGCCAGCTGTGAACTTTGGAAGCGCGCGGTTTGACTCGAAAGACGAGATCTTGAGCCTGACAGAAATGCAAGGGATCTGGAAATAAAGGAGGTGAATGGTACAACTGAAGTGAAAACATAGAATACATGCAGAGAGACATACCATGATTGTTAATTACAATGTATGGCATGAATGATTTGAGATAGAACGAAAGACAGAAATGTGTATCACAAATTACAAAAGTAGGTGACAATTACAATACAACAATCACATGAAGAAAGATGTAACAAACATCGTCGCAATTCTTACCCTAGACTTATCCTCGCCCCCGTAGAAGCTCAAAAGCGTGGGAGTGGGCAAGTTTCCCACGTTCAGCCGAGGAGGCCCGCTGACCTCGATTAGGTGTGAGCACCGATGCGTCCAGTTGAGTTGCGTGCGAAGCCCTCCAACCAGAATCCTGTACGTATTCAGTGCATAGATTGTAAAACTAAAACGTGTAGAATCACATAGATAAGTCCAAACAAAACTTACCAAGTGGGGGGTGCGCAAGCACCGACGGTGCGATGGACTTCATAGACTTTCCCGATGGAAAGCCTCATCAAAAATTCATTCATAGCTTCCACATCACATCGACCAGGCCCCCTGGATTGTGGCCACATCACCACCTCTGCCACAGTGAGATCCTCATCAACGACGTAAATCTTTCCGGGTAGAAATTTCGCAACATTCTTCCCGAAACCATTCTTCTTGCCTATCACCATGACTTTCACATGAAAATCGACTCGGGGACGTCCTGCTTGAACCTTAGCATCAACCCATTTGAGTTTAACCTCTACAGATTCCTGCATATGAAACAAGTTTAACAAGTGAGAATAGCACTAACGAGATATAAAACCACGATAACCACAATGATAACACAGTATATATAACGTATAAAGAAACTCACCTCCCCTGAGTCGTGCGGAAATGGCAGAGGATCTGTCGTAAGCACATGTATATAACAAAACAATACGTGTATTGAAAATGTTGAGCACAATGTACAGTATGATGCGAAAGAATAAACCGATGATCAATCATTGATGCATGCATGTAACATGTAAGATGATGAATATGATGTATGATCTGATACAGATGATATATCGCCATGATGTTATTCAACAACAGCGTACACAGGAAAATGATCAGAAAAATATGTTTCACCAACATATACTTTTAGACGTGTTTTGAAACAATTGCTCCAAATATGATCGATAAGCCGGGGCGGGGCCGCGTAGAAGCCGGGGCGGGGCCGCGTGAGAGCAGGCGGCGGGGCCGCGAAGGAGCCGGGGCGGGGCCGCGTGAGAGCAGGCGGCGGAGCCGCGTAAGGGCCTGGGCGGGGCCGCGACGAAGCCGTCGGCGGGGCCGCGTGAAAGCCGGGGCGGGGCCGCGTAGAAGCCGGGGCGGGGCCGCGCGAGAGCAGGCGGCGGGGCCGCGAAGGAGCCGGGGCGGGGCCGCGTGAGAGCAGGCGGCCTGGAGGTACTGGGTCTGGGGGTGCTGGGTCGGGAGCTGCTGAGCCTGGGGGTGCTGCGTCTGGAGCTGCTGAACCTGGGGTTTCTCCTGCTGCTGCGTCTCGCCGGGAGCCCCTCTCTCCACAGGAGCTGCGCGAGTGGTACGCTCGCCGCTGCAGGCGTGCTGCTGAGTCTGGAGGTGCTGATGGAGCTGGAGGTGGAGCTTCTTCGACCGTCGAGGGTGCGGGTGCTGCCGGTCCTGGAGCTGCTGGACCTGCGGGTCCTCCTGGAGCTGGAGGTGCTGAGGGCGTTGGTGCTGAGCCTAGTGCTGTTGGTCCTGCCGCTGGAGGTGTGGGTGGCGCTGGTGCTGTCGCTGAGGGTGCTGGTGCTGTCCCTGCTGCGTCTGGAGCTGCTGAGCCTGGGGTTTCTCCTGCTGCTGCGTCTCGCCGGGAGCCCCTCTCTCCACAGGAGCTGCGCGAGTGGTACGCTCGCCGCTGGAGGCGTGCTGCTGAGTCTGGAGGTGCTGCTGGAGCTGGAGCTGGAGCTTCTTCGACCGTCGAGGGTGCGGGTGCTGCCGGTCCCGGAGCTGCTGGACCTGAGGGTCCTCCTGCAGCTGGAGGTGCTGAGGGCGTTGGTGCTGAGCCTACTGCTGTTGGTCCTGCCGCTGGAGGTGTGGGTGGCGCTGGTGCTGTCGCTGAGGGTGCTGGTGCTGTCCCTGCTGAGTCTGGAGCTGCCGCGCGGCCTCGGCCGTACTTCGTTCCGCTCCTACAGCAGGTTCTTGGTCTTTCTCCTTCGGTAGAGTGTCCACAGCCTGTCCAGTCGCAGTCACTGTTGGAGCCTTCCTCTCCTCTGCCTGCTCCCTCTCCTTACACTGGTCCTACTGGAGGTCTTGCTGAGCGTCGTGAGCCTGCGTCTCGTCCCGCGTCGCCTGTTCGTGCTGCTCGCGCTAGTGGTCGCGGTTCGCGTCAGCGTCCTCCTCCTGTCCCTGGCACGCACCGGATGTCTCTGCGTCCGTCCACTGCTCCTCTGCGTGCCCCTCTGCCTTCTCCTCCTGAGTCCTCTCTTCCTGCGCTTGCCGACCCTGAGTCAGACTCTCTTCGCGCTGCCAGTCCTACTGTCACGCGTCTGCTTGCTACTGTCGTCACTGACCCCTCTTTTGAGTCCACTGCTGCGTCTGCTCTAGTCGCTGAGCTCGTTGACTTTGCTGCTCGCTGTCGTCTCGACTACGCTGCTGGTCTTGTTGCTGAGTCTGCGTCTGTCTGTCCTCCGTCCGTCGGGGGTGAGTGTGCTCTTGGCACGGACGTCCTAGAGGACAGACAGGAGAAGTTACAGTGTCTAGCGGCTGCTTCACCTCATCTCGCGTCAGTACTACTTGCCCCTGAGGGAGACCCGGATGCATTAGACATCCCGACTCCGCGTTCTTACGCGGAGGCCGTAGAGGGTCCCTACTCCTCTCAGTGGCAGGCAGCTATGGATGCAGAGATGGCTTCCTGGAAGTCCACAGGCACCTACGTTGACGCAGTTCCCCCTCCTGGGGCGAACATCGTCAGTGGCATGTGGATCTTCAGGGTGAAGCGGCCGCCGGGCTCTCCACCTGTCTTCAAGGCGCGGTACGTTGCTCGTGGCTTCAGTCAGCGGCAGGGAGTTGACTACTTTCAGACCTTCTCTCCCACCCCGAAGATGACCACTCTTCGGGTGCTGCTGCACATAGCCGCTCAGCGCGACTACGAGCTTCACTCTCTTGACTTCAGCACTGCGTTCCTGCAGGGTAGCCTGCACGAGGAGATCTGGCTGCGCCGTCCACCTGGCTTCACTGGGACTTTCCCTCCTGGCACCCAGTGGAGCCTCAGACGGCCAGTCTACGGTCTCCGCCAGGCACCGCGTGAGTGGCACGACACACTGAGGACTACGCTTGCGGCTCTTGGGTTTGCTCCTTCTACTGCTGACCCGTCGCTGTTTCTGCGCACCGACACCTCGCTGCCGCCGTTCTACATCCTCGTGTACGTCGACGACTTGGTCTTTGCCACAGCGGACACTGCTGGACTCGCCTACGTGAAGTCCGAGCTGCTGAAGAGACACACGTGCACAGACCTGGGTGAACTGCGCAGCTACCTTGGCTTGCAGATCACTCGGGACAGAGCACGCCGCACCATTACCTTGACTCAGTCACACATGGTGCAGCAGGTCCTTCAGCGCTTCGGCTTCACGTACTCCTCGCCTCAGGCCACTCCTCTACCTACTCGCCACTCACTCTCAGCTCTGCCTTCGGATGAGTCCGTAGAGTCGAGTGGTCCGTATGCAGAGCTTGTTGGCTGCCTCATGTACCTGATGACCTGCACACGACCTGACCTTGCATACCCTCTGAGCATTCTTGCACGCTATGTTGCTCCTGGGAGACACAGACCGGAGCACATGGCTGCAGCGAAGAGGGTATTGCGCTACCTGTGCAGCACGTCGGGCATGGGGCTAGTGCTTGGAGGGCGGAGTCCAGTGGTCCTTACCGGCCACGCGGACGCTTCTTGGGCTGACGACCAGGCTACGCAGCGGTCGTCACAGGGTTACACCTTCAGCCTTGGTTCCGGCTCTGTCTCGTGGCGGTCTACTCGCTCGTCTTCGGTTCTCGGCTCCAGTTGTGAGGCTGAGATCTATGCCGGGGCCATGGCTGCACAGGAGCTTCGCTGGCTCACCTACCTGCTGACTGACCTTGGAGAGCCGCCTCGTTCTCCTCCAGTGCTGTACGTAGACAACAAGGCTATGCTGGCCTTGTGTCGAGAGCAGCGCTTGGAGCACAGAACGAAGCACATTGCTCTCCGCTACTTCCTTGCTCGTGAGCTGCAGCAGCGTGGTCAGTTGCGACTTGCGTACGTGGCCTCTGAGGCCAACACTGCTGATGTGTTCACCAAGGCACTCGCGCCTTGTGACCATCAGCGCTTTTGCACCCAGCTGGGTCTTGTGCCTATCTTGCCTCACTTGCTCTCCTCTTGACTTCACTTGTACTGAGACATATATATATGCCTGCTCTTGTTTGTCTAGTTTTATATATATGTCTGTACTCCTGCATGTGAACTGGCCTCTGGCCCTACTCTTGTGCTCGGACTGTGTGGTGACTTTGTGATCCACCCTGAGCTTGCTTTGCTTTGCTTGACTGGTCTTGTGACCCGTTGTTCTCCCCCACTTTGCCTATGGGGGTGTGTCAGATTTATATGACATAGTTGTTGTAGGCTATAGTGGGGTAGCACATATGGGGTACAGGGTTTCTAGGGTTGTATTTGTACCCATCTTTCCTTAGTCATTTTCATCCCTGTTCGTTTATTCTCACATGTACGTTTCTGATTGGAATATGATGATATAAAACAATCCCCCCAGATGGGCAATCAAAACGAACAATATTAAATATGTCGTTTGTCAAATTTGGTAACTGATCATTTTCGCCCAAGTGTGTCTCGAATAGAATCATAAAATCAAATCCACCAAGATTGTTGATATTAACATCTCTGTAATGTCCTCGAAAACTTCTTACATTTTGAAATGCGAACTTAATCAATGATGATTGTTGAATGATCTCACCAATCGGTATTGGATCCAAAATAAGGGGTCTCTTACGTAGACGGCACATTTCCGCTACTACACGAGAATCGGTTTTAATGCATGCTTCTGAACAGCTTCGAAGGAACAATCGAGAAGGACTGCGAAATCGACTCAAAGCAACATATGCTCCTTGAGGAAAAACTTTGGATTCAAAATGTATGACTCCACTTTCAAAAGTAGCACCTTGGCTTCGGTGAAAGCTTATCGCATTACTTGGTCGTAATGGAAACTGCATTCGAGAAATCATGTCATAGCGAGAATTTACCGAGAATGTCTTCTCTATTCGTTGAATAGGCGTCCAAGATGGTTTTACCCCCAGAGTCTTAGAAAACAACGGTCGAGATTTTCTACGCATATTACTGCCAACAGCTTCATCATCAAATTGGACCCATATCACTTCCACCGTATTGTGTGCATTCAATGAAAAACGAACTACAATGCCAGGTGTGCCATTAGCAAGCCCGTCTGACGTATCCACATTACAAACCATGTGCACACGCGAGCTGATAAAAAGCTCAAGAACCGAACATAACCCATGTGATGAAGTTGTCGCAAACCCATCTGGGGTAATCGGTTTATCTTTCCTGGATTGGTCATTCCCGAACAACGCACAATCCAACGCTGGGACTGCGTATTTCTCTTCCAACGAAGATGAGAAAACAGCGTGGTTAAACGAGTCGATGGCTTTATTAGTGCAACATAAATGTTGCAAGCTTGTCTCTACTGAAGGAATATCAACTTGCCGGTCATGTAATAACAGTATGTCCATAGGAGTTTGGGCCCCTTCGCGCAAACGGTTTAACAATTCAGCAAATCTTCCCTCTTCGCGTTGCCGCATGATCGTCGTAAGTTCTACAAGTTGTACACGTCTCCAAATATTCAAATCACATATTGAAGATTGATTTGTATGATCGTCGAAACAATGTATATCACGCACTGGAGGTAGTTGGAAAAAATCTCCAACAAAGACCATGTGCAAACCCCCGAAAGGAACGTTCGCGTTATTTGTAAGCTCACGAAGCCTAAAATCTATCCATTCGAAGGTGTTTTTCCCAACCATTGATATTTCGTCGACAATAACAACTTTTACGTCTCCAAGTCTCGATCTTAAAGTATTTAACCTGTCCGAAGTTAATTTCTTTATACGACGATTCTGCACGACTGGAATCATTAAAGCATTATGAATTGTATAACCCTTAATCTGAAAGGCTGCAACTCCTGAGGGAGCTATTTTTAACACTTTGATCGTATTGAAATTTGTATGGATCTGCGCATGAAATATTCGAATTAGTCGATCGTGAACCGTTCTAATCAAAACGGACTTTCCGACGCCAGCACCCCCGCTAACGAATATGGACAAAGGTCCATATTGAAATGAACGACGCACTCCATGTACGATGTGATCTGCAACTGCACGTTGTTCTGCATTCAACATGCGTTCCATCGATAGATAATCGCTTTCGTTTGCAGCCACCGAATGAAAAATATCGGTAGATCGGACAAATTTGTCCAACCCAAGTTCGACGCCGATATCAACGTCTTCATTTGGTAACGTTTCGTTATCGGGATCGTCGACGTCGTCATCCACACCAATAGCGTTCTCCAGTGCACGTATCCACGTATCTCCATTCATCGAATATTCATTCCTCTTGGTAAAAATAATATCATTGTTTGCCGCATAGATTCGGACAACGTCATTAGATTCACAAGCTTCTTGACGAAAAGGAACGAACAATAATATTTGTTCACGCATATAGTTATCGTTATCGATATCACTATGGTAGTTGACGTATCGAATAATCTTCTTTCTTGCTCGCTTGCGATAGAACCGTCTCTTGGAAGAAATATCAGGACCGATACGAGTTTTATCACTTGTTTCTTCATATACAGATGAGAAATCTGCGAAACAAATAGCCTCCATAGCTGTTGGTCGATTCATATATCGATCCAATAAGGCATATGGTGTGAAGATGTCTGTCGATTGAGGATCCAAGCCTTCCAATTCTGCCTTTGTCTTCAATAATAACAATCGTTTGTGTGGATGATTTGTATTAATAAATACAAAACCACGAGTAGTTTTTTTGTAAGGAAGACTCAAAATAAGATAAATAGCTTCTTGTGCGCTAATTTCTTGAGTGTTTAATATGTAATTTCCAAGGTCTCGAAGAACGTGTAAAACACCCGTACCTTGCACCGCTGCAAATCTTTTTGCATTCTCAATAATCTTACTTATACCTTTACCCGATTTCGTCATATATGCAGCAATATACGTTGCCACACTATATGGGTCGATACACAATTGAATATCCATATTTCCTCTCCAAACAGAAAGAATTGGTTTATTGAAATTGTTGACGTAACAATCCCGTACATCTCTGGCATGAAAAAATGTTCGTTTCTTTAGGCCTACACGCAGACAACTAATTTAATCGTCGTATGTTAGGCGCACAGTCTCTAGAAACAATGCAAAGGTTAAGTTAGAGGTTTCAATTAAGTGATTTTTATTAAGAACGTTTAGAAATTCATCTACGGTTTTCCTACTCGACCTATGTTTTTCCATATCCACATCCGCGCATTTTTTATCAAATGGCATCAAAACCAGTGTGTTTGGAAGTGGATACTTAGGAATACCAAAACGGCATTTACGCGAGGTCCGGTTTTTCTTTATTCTGCACGTTCTCGTATGACTATGAGTTTGCACTTTCAATAGATCGCTTGTTTTTGGATCCCCAGCAAGTTCTTGTACGTGACACGATATATGCTTATCGGCAAATGCAAGTATCCTTTCTAAAGGAATAGTGCCATCGCAAGCTAGAAACTCACTCCATATTAAACAATGAGTATGAGGGGCACCTCGATGTTGAAACTCGTCGAGAGCAAAATAGTCTACGACTCCTCCTAAAATTCCTGTCTTTTTTGTTAGAATCTCTCGGAACAATGCATTTTTTCGTTCAACGTAATATCGCGCGCTAACTACAGGGTATGTACGTACGAGCAAAGCTATGGTCTCAAAATCCAAAGGTGGAATTATGTTGGTGTTTGAAAGATTAGCTAAATTTCCCGTATTCTTGTTATGCTCCAATAAAATAACGTGCAGGTCGATCCATTTTGTATCGGCCATTGAGATTGTCAAAAAGAATGTTGGCGGACCTAACTGACGTATCATTGCAAACAAATCTTTTCTACAGTTTTCTAGGTACTGCGGTGACATGCGAAGGCTTTTGAATTCGTTGAACAACGTATCTTTTTTTTGTAATAATTTACGTGTATCAATATTCAGCATATCCTTAGCCGAATATTGACCAACATGCTCGATCATTTCTCGTCGCACACGTGTGCCAACTACGTTGTCCATCTGAATTAGTTCTAGCTTAAACATTTTGAAGAAAATGTTCTGCGGACATGAAGAAAAACGCGCATCTTTATGAAGGAGTTCCCATTTTGCGATATCTTGATACTTTAAAGAAGCTAAATCGATATTTGGCAATCGAGATTCTCCGCAAAATAGGGTAGGAAATGCTAACTCTTCAACGTATTTGTCCATTAGAATTGGCAACGGTCGCGACCTTTCTCCAGGCGCCATTTCAACAACGAACTGCTCCAAATTTTCATATAATGGCTCATTACAAACAATAGTATCCAAAACTCCGACGTTTAAATCGGCTTCGTCTATATCAACTTCCACTTCCTCATCGTCCAATTCAGTCGTACCTTCGTTCGTTTGATCACAGTTGCTGCGTGCTAGAAACTGATTATGAAGATCAATATCATCAATTTCTTGTTGTAACTCGGACATTCTTTCACTATCTAGTCTGATTCCAAATTGTTTAAACAAATCCTTCTTCTCCAAGAACGATAAGGCTCGTAATATCTTGGCAGGCCTCACGTTGTCGTCATATACGTTATGTGCGTTCTGTAATTTGCGTTTAAAACGCACACGAACAGTATGAGTTTCTTGTGGTAGACGAGGTAATGTAGTTACCATGTCAACAACTTTGACTGGAACATTTACTACTCCGCCACGTATCTTGTATTGTTTTCCAACGTGCGTTTGCGTAATGCTCGAAAACACAACGCGCGGTGAAATTAAACGTTCTTCCAAGTCTGACAATCCCGTAAGATCATGAGGTCGTTTCGGTAGCTGTGCTCCTCCTTTCCGAGAAAGCGTGGGCGTTTCTTTGCCCATAATTGCTATTTTGCAACTATTACACACGTTTGTAATAGTAGATGCGCCGTCTTCCACGTTGAACAATTGTCGTCTGAACAATAACCGATCACAACTTTCGCACCCATGTATAGGTCCTTCTCTGGATGCATCTTCAAATCGAGACAAAGCTTCGTCAACGATTTTAGCTTGCTCGTTTGATTCATCGTATCGAACTTCCAGGCCATCAAACAAGTTATCTAATTCCTCATTCCGAATAAGTTTGTCATCCTCATAAAACTCGTCGACATTGAATGACAATGTTTTAGTGCATTTAGGACCGAACGCCAAATGCAAAAAATATTGTCTTGCACGTGCAGCCGATTCTTCAGAATCCCATTTCTCATATATGTAGTTACGTCCGTTCACCATTATACGAAAACCGAATTTCTCGCATCCTTCATGAACTACGACGTATGACTTTGGAGTAGTAGTTTGTGGGTTTTTCCCACGATCATTGATTGTGTATATCCTGTCAAAAAACGGTATGTCCACGAGCTTCCCATTGTTGATGAGATAACGCCGATCAAACGGAAGCTTTTGACTTGTCTTGAGCCCTCGATACTTCAAAATATAGTATTGCCGTGCCCAGGCAGCATGTCGATTTGTTGGAAATCCGCGAACATACATTTTTCTATAGTTTACCATTAATCGTACGGTAAAACGAGATCCGTCTTCGATGATGCCTACAAGACCTTCACTGTTTGGAGCAATGTTTGGGATTGAAAAGTGAATATCTCCATTGGAATCAATCCGTTCGTCAGATATGCTGAATCTTACTTCATCGTCTTGATTTTTATCTTCAAAACTATTTGGCATCGTCCTGGTTCCATTGTGTGGAACAATATCGGATGAAGTATGCACACGCTGCGTGCGCGGCGAAACCGACTCAACTCGTACACCGTAGATCCTTGACCGTTCATCTTCATGCGCTTCGTGCATACGAACAGGTTGCCTACTGGTTGTTTGCTCTCTTGATCGATTGTTCAATCGAACGTGTTCGCGTTTCAAGTGAAACGTTCTTGATTCAACTTGATTATCGGAAACGTTTGACAGTTCCACACCTTCTTGCACCATGTCAATACAAGTTGGACGCGTACTATATACTGGAGCAGTAGTTACTGATCCCACTCGTTCGTCATGATTGTTTGACTGTTCCAAAACTTCCGCACTACCGAAAGATTGTGCACTCCTTGCTTGCTCAAGCGAATCATCGCCTAATGACGCATGCTCATGCTGCATGTGGTGCGTTACTGGTTCAACCCGTCTATCAGGTACGCTTGACACTTCAGAAGCAAAGAACGAGATACCCCAGATCTCACCCTCGTTACACTCTTCAAGTAGAGTGTAATGGTTGCTGAATAACAACAAATGAATCTGGTTATGTCGAGATAGGAACTCTAACCCTTCGTATTGCACCCACTCGCGAGAATTAAGCCATACTATGACTGTTTTGTTCATTAACTCACAAAATGCTCTAATTTCACACGTTGAACCCCAAACACATTGTTCGTTGATATATTGAACATACTGGTCTATCGTCGTTAACGACACATCGTGACACATTGCAACCAAGTTTTGATATCGTGACCAGTTGTCGCAAACATGCTCAACAATCCTCACTTTTAATAGGTCCCAATAATTATCGTCATTCCATGTTGCGAGTGATAGACTGTGAAACTAACAGAACAGGAATGAATTGACTAAGTCAGAGTTGGGTACAAATACAACCCTAGCAAACTGTACCCCATATGTGCTACCCCACTATAGCCTACAAACATGCATCAACCATAATAATCTGACACACCCCCATAGGCAAAGTGGGGGAGAACAAGGGGTCACAAGACCAGTCAAGCAAAGCAAAGCAAAGCAAGCTCAGGGTGGATCACAAAGTCACCACACAGTCCGAGCACAAGAGCAGGGCCAGAGGCCAGTTCACATGCAGGAGTACAGACATATATATAACAAAGTACAAGTAAAGTCAAGAAGAGAGCAAGTGAGGCAAGACAGGTACAAGACCCAGCTGGGTACAAAAGCGCTGATGGTCACAAGGCGCAAGTGCCTTGGTGAACACATCAGCAGTGTTGGCCTCAGAGGCCACGTAAGCAAGTCGCAACTGACCACGCTGCTGCAGCTCACGAGCAAGGAAGTAGCGGAGAGCAATGTGCTTCGTTCTGTGCTCCAAGCGCTGCTCTCGACACAAGGCCAGCATGGCCTTGTTGTCTACGTACAGCACTGGAGGAGAACGAGGCGGCTCTCCAAGGTCGGTCAGCAGGTAGGTGAGCCAGCGAAGCTCCTGTGCAGCCATGGCCCCGGCGTAGATCTCAGCCTCACAACTGGAGCCGAGAACTGAAGACGAGCGAGTAGACCGCCACGAGACAGAACCGGAACCAAGGCTGAAGGTGTAACCCTGTGACGACCGCTGCGTAGCCTGGTCGTCAGCCCAAGAAGCGTCCGCGTGGCCGGTAAGGACCACTGGACTCCGCCCTCCAAGCACTAGCCCCATGCCCGACGTACTGCACAGGTAGCGCAATACCCTCTTCGCTGCAGCCATGTGCTCCGGTCTGTGTCTCCCAGGAGCAACATAGCGTGCAAGAATGCTCAGAGGGTATGCAAGGTCAGGTCGTGTGCAGGTCATCAGGTACATGAGGCAGCCAACAAGCTCTGCATACGGACCACTCGACTCTACGGACTCATCCGAAGGCAGAGCTGAGAGTGAGTGGCGAGTAGGCAGAGGAGTGGCCTGAGGCGAGGAGTACGTGAAGCCAAAGCGCTGAAGGACCTGCTGCACCATGTGTGACTGAGTCAGGGTAATGGTGCGACGTGCTCTGTCCCGAGTGATCTGCAAGCCAAGGTAGCTGCGCAGTTCACCCAGGTCTGTGCACGTGTGTCTCTTCAGCAGCTCGGACTTCACGTAGGCGAGTCCAGCAGTGTCCGCTGTGGCAAAGACCAAGTCGTCGACGTACACGAGGATGTAGAACGGCGGCAGGGAAGTGTCGGTGCGAAGAAACAGCGACGGGTCAGCAGTAGAAGGAGCAAACCCAAGAGCCGCAAGCGTAGTCCTCAGTGTGTCGTGCCACTCACGCGGTGCCTGGCGGAGACCGTAGACTGGCCGTCGGAGGCTCCACTGGGTGCCAGGAGGGAAAGTCCCAGTGAAGCCAGGCGGACGGCGCAGCCAGATCTCCTCGTGCAGGCTACCCTGCAGGAACGCAGTGCTGAAGTCGAGAGAGTGAAGCTCGTAGTCGCGCTGAGCGGCAATGTGCAGCAGCACCCGAAGAGTGGTCATCTTCGGGGTGGGAGAGAAGGTCTGAAAGTAGTCAACTCCCTGCCGCTGACTGAAGCCACGAGCCACGTAACGCGCCTTGAAGACAGGCGGCGAGCCCGGCGGCCGCTTCACCCTGAAGATCCACATGCCACTGACGATGTTCGCCCCAGGAGGGGGAACCGCGTCAACGTAGGTGCCTGTGGACTTCCAGGAAGCCATCTCTGCATCCATAGCTGCCTGCCACTGAGAGGAGTAGGGACCCTCTACGGCCTCCGCGTAAGAACGCGGAGTCGGGATGTCTAGTGCATCCGGGTCTCCCTCAGGGGCAAGCAGTACAGACGCGAGATGAGGTGAAGCAGCCGCTAGACACTGTAACTCCTCCTGCCTGTCCTCTAGGACGTCCGTGCCAAGGGCACACTCACCCCCGACGGACGGAGGACAGGCGGACTCAGACTCAGCGACAAGACGAGCAGCGTAGTCTAGACGACAGCGCGCAGCAAAGTCGACAAGCTCAGTGACAAGGGCAGACGCAGCAGACGACTCGAAGGAAGGGTAAGTGACAGCAGTAGCAAGGAGACGCGTGACAGTAGGACTGGCAGCACGAAGAGAGTCCGACTCCGGGTCGGCAAGAGCAGGAAGAGAGGAAGGAGGAGGAGAAGGCAAAGGGGCACGCAGAGGAGCAGTGGACGGACGCAGTGACATCCGGTGCGTGCCAGGGACAGGAGGAGGACGCTGACGCGACCCGCGACCACTAGCGCGCTCAGTACGAACAGGCGACGCAGGACGAGACGCAGGCTCACGACGCTCAGTAAGACCTCCAGTCGGACCAGCGTAGGGAGAAGGAGCAGGCAAAGGGGAGGCAGGCTGTAGCTGTGGCTGTGACCGAACAGGCTGTGGACCCTCTAAGGGAGCAGGAGGAGGTGCAAGACTAAGAACCTGCTGCAGGAGCGGAACGAAGTACGGTCGGGGCCGCACGGCGACACCAGAAACAGCAGGAACAGCACCAGCCCCCCCGTCAGGAGCACCCACGCCAGCAGCACCTCCAGCAGCACCTCCAGAAGCTCCAGAACCCCCAGTAGCAGCACCAGGAGCACTGTCAGTCGGACCACCAGCGGCAGGCTCAGCGCCAACACCCTCAGCAGCACCAGCTCCAGGAGAACCCTCAGACCGAGCAGCTCCAGCACCCACAGTACGAGCACCGTCGGGACGCGCGGCAGCAGTACCTACTGCAGGCGAAGAACCACCAGCACCAGCAGCACGCCTCCAGCGCCTGGTAAACCACTCACGCAGCTCCTGTGGGGAGAGTGGCTCCCGGCGAGACGAAGCACCCCCAGGCACAGTACCCCCAGGCTCAGCACCCCCAGGCTCAGCACCCCCAGGCTCAGCACCCCCAGGCTCAGCACCCCTAGGCTCAGCACCCCCAGGCTCAGCACCCCCAGGCTCAGCACCCCCAGGCACAGCACCCCCAGGCTCAGCACCCCCAGACTCAGCACCCCCAGACTCCGCACCTCCAGGCTCAGCTCCCGCAGCAGCACCAGAGTCACCAGTGACCTCGACAGGCTCGACCGCGTCTACCTGGGACACACCTGAAGGGGCAGGACCCTGAGGGGGGAGGGGGACTACCGGGGGGGGACCTGGTACCAAGAAGAGCGGGGGAGGGGGGAGGGACGGAGTGCGGTAGGGGAAGAGGCGGTAGTAGGGTACCGACTCGTCGAACGTGACGTCCTGGGAGGACAGAACACGTCGAGAGGTGGGGTGGTAAAACTGCCACCCAGGGGCGTCGGGGGGGAACCCCAGGAAGACGCAGGGAGAAGCACGAGGGGACAGCTTGTCCGCAGTCAGGTCGCGAACAAACGCCCGAGATCCCCAGACCCGGAACGCCGACGCATCGCCAACCTTCCCCGTCCACAGCAGGGCTGGGGAGGTCTCCGGCCGAGAGACCCTGGGGTGGAGGTTGATCTGGTGCGCAGCGTACCTGACCGCAAACGGCCACAGAAAATGGGGAGCAGCCGCATGCATCATGGACGTACGAGCGACGTCCATGACCATGCCAATGCGGCGCTCAGCAATCCCATTCTGCTGTGGTGAGTCCGGAAGCGTGAAGGTCTGACGGATGCCTCGCGCACGACAGTAGGCACTCAGGAGGCCAGAGGAGAACTCTCCGCCTCTGTCCGAGTGCAGACGCAAAACAGGGAAGTCAGAGCCAAAGCTCCTCCGAAGCTGGAGACGAGCTGCGCGGATCCAGTCGATCAACACCGCAGTGACCTCACCCTTGCTGCGCAAAGGGAAGACTGTGGTGTAACGCGAGTAGTCGTCAACCACCAGCAGGAAGTAGCGCTCCTGACCCTGTCCACGGACGCGGGCTGGGCCCCACACGTCCATGTGAAGCGTCTGCAACGGGGCCTCTGTCGGAGGAAACTGGGAGGAGTGAGGGGCAGCACGCTGGCGCCCCTCGACACAGGGGACACAGGCAGGGCCAGGGCCCGGAGGAAAGGGAGGGAGGGACTGGGGAAGACCAGACACAAGTACCCGCGAGGCCATGCCTCTGAGCCGGAGCAGAGAGGGGTGGCCAAGGCGGTGGTGCCAGAGGAGGGTCTCGTGAGACAGACGACGACACGAACAAGGGGCAGACTCAGGACCAGACCTGGACGCTGCAGCAAACACCTGACCAGACGAGGGGACCCTACCAGACGCAGTACCTGGAGGAGAAGCAGTGGTCAGTGTGTACAGGCTCGACCCTGGCCGACGTGTAAACGTAGCCAGGTGACGACCTGTATCCGCCTCCGTACAGTGGGTCACCCGCTGACGAGCAGGGGTGAACTGGTGGACACCTGCATCCTGGAGGTCAGCACCACTCACCAAGTTCGTCGAGAACGAGGGGAGGTAGAGACCAGTCAGGGTGCCAGAGGGGGCCGCCGGACACGGGAGGACAGTGGAGAAGCGAGACAGGACAGGTCCCCCAGAGGGGTCAGCCAGGGACACCGCAACCGGTCGACTCAGCGGCGTGAGAGTGGTGCGGTCCCTAAAGAAGGAGCGAGACGCTCCAGAGTCAAGGGTGAAGGTGTGAGAGGCCGAAGCGGACACAGTACCTGAGAGGGCGGACTCACCAGCACCTGAGAGCACAGACGTACTGGCACCTAGAGCAGCAGCCTCACTAGTACCTGACGCGGCAGTACCAATGCCCGGGTCGGGCGGGAAACACCGGTAACAGTCATCCTCATCACTACCAGTCACAGCATACATAGCAGAGAGAATAGCATCAAAGTCAAGATCATAAATAGCTACTCCAGCCCTAGACAGCTCTCCCCAGCGGGGGATCTCAGCGGCCTCCGGAAACTGCTGACGCCAGGCGTCGGTCAGGCGGCCAAAGCAGCGACGGGCTGTGTGGGCGCCTCCACACCTCTCCCCTGCACGGTCACCGGTGCGAAGAACGTAGGGGCAGGGACCAAGCGCACCACCGCGCTGACGCTGCAAGTACCACTCACGGAGCTGCTGAGGGCCGGGGACGGTGCGAGAGCGCTGCTGCTGCTGCGGCTGCTGGTGCTGCTGCTGCTGCTGCTGCTGCTGCTGCTGGCGCTGACCACCCCCAGAGCTGCTCCGCTGGGACGAGCCACTCCGACCCCCGCCTCCACCGCCACCCCCGCCTCCACCGCCACCCCCGTCTCCACCGCCACCTCCCCCACCAGGACCGTCGCTCCCACCGCTCCCACCGCCTCCTCCGCTACCACCTCCACCGCCACCTCCGCCTCCACCGCCGCCACCAGTACCTCCACTCCCGCCACCACCCCCACCGCCACCCCCACTCCCCCCTCCACCCCCACCGCCTCCTCCACCGCCCCCTCTAGCTCCACCCGCTCCCTTGCCCCCCTTGCCCTTGCCAGAGCGGCGTCTGCCGCTGGGGGCAGACGCCGCGCCGACCGACTCAAAACCAGCGAGGTCGGCCGCAGCGGCAGAGGCTACAGAGGGCAGCAGGGGGGAAGGACCACACCCCTCAAAGATGGGGGTGCGAGGGTCACCCCGAGAGGCCCCTACAGCGACAATACTCTTCTCAGCCGCTAGCAGGGACTCCTCAAGGAGGTCGACAGTGAGAGTGGTGGGACAGACAGAGAGAAACTGGTCCCTAACGACACGAAGGGACTCAGGGAGACGGGTGACGAGAAAGTAGAGAGTGATGTACCTGGGAGGAGGGTTGGCAGCGCGGAACTCAGCAGGAAGGGCAGCGCGGTAGCGGGTGTCACTAGCGCGGAGGTGGGTAACGAGGTCAGCAACAGTGGGAAAGGAAGCGAGGTCAGGGAAGAGAAACGGTAGCATGAGGCGGCTAAGGGTAGCGGAGGAAGGGGAGGAGTAGCGTGCAACTACAGCGTCGTACAAGGCCTGAGCGGTCTTGCACTGACTAAAGTGGGCACGCTCAGAGGAAGGGAGGTGGCGACGCACAGCAAGACGTGCAGCAGCATCGCGGGTCGCCCACTTGGAGCGAGCAGCAGAGTCAGCATCAGCAGGCGGGGCAGGGACAGCGCCAGAGACAAAGTCAAAGAGAGAGAGACCTCATCTATCGCATCACACAGTAAGTACAGCTGCAGGTCTTCAATCCAGACGGCAAAGTCAATGGCCCTCCCCTCAGCGTCAAAAGTAAGAACATTGGGGGTGGCCATGGCAGCAGCTGAAAGTCTCACCGGGCTAGGAGAGTCGGGTAGGACAGCAGCAGGCAGCTCGGGCTGGGTCGGGCGGCTCGGGCGGCTCGGGCGGCTCGGGCGGCTCGGGTAGCTCGGGTACCGGGCGGCTCGGCTGCTGCTGGGCGGCTCGGCTGCTGCTGTGCGGCTCAGCTGCTGCTGGGCGGCTCGGCTGCGGCTGGGCGGCTCGGCTGCTGCTGGGCGGCTCGGCTGCGGCTGGGCGGCTCGGCTGCTGCTGGGCTGCGCGGCTGCTGCTGGGCGGCTCAGCTGCTGCTGGGCGGCTCGGCTGCGGCTGGGCGGCTCGGCTGCTGCTGGGCGGCTCGGCGGGGCCGTCAGGGTGCAGCTGCGGGGCCGGGACAGGGGACGGCGGAGCCGTCAGGTGGCGGGCCAGCAGGTGAGGTGGCGAGCCGTCGGGTGAGGCGGCGGGGCCGTCAGGTCAGGTGGCGGGCCAGCAGGTGAGGCGGCGGGGCCGTCAGGTCAGGTGGCGGGCCAGCGGGTGAGGCGGCGGGCCGTCAGGTGAGGTGGCGGGCCAGCAGGTCAGGCGGCGGGCCGTCAGGTGAGGCGGCGGGGCCGTCAGGTCAGGTGGCGGGCCAGTAGGTGAGGCGGCGGGCCGTCAAGTGAGGCGGCGGGGCCGTCAGGTAAGGTGGCGGCGGGCCGTCAGGTGAGGCGGCGGGGCCGTCAGGTAAGGTGGCGGGCCAGCAGGTGAGACGGTGGGCCGTCAGGTGAGGCGGCAGGGCCGTCTGGTGAGGTGGCGGGCCAGAAGTCGAGGCGGCGGGCCGTCAGGTGAGGCGGCGGCCGTCAGGTAAGGCGGCTGCGGGGCCGACAGAGGTGCAGCGGGGGGGGGGGGGGGCCTGCTGCAGCGACGAAGAGGCCGTGCGGCCGTCTGGAGGGCGGCGCGGCGCGGCAGAGCAGAGAGGGCGGCGCGGCGCGGCTGTAAGGGCCGCGCGAAGTGGGGCCTGGGCCGCGCGCGCGAAAAAAAAATTGAGTCGCGCGCGCGACTCTCGGGGCGCCACAAGGGCAGCTCGACGCGCACTAGGGGGAGCGCGCCTCGGGGAGAATAGGGCGCGCTCCGGGCAGGAAAAAAAATCGTGGGTGGGCCCAAAGAACGGTCCTTAGGAGGGACCCGCTCTATACCATGTGAAACTAACAGAACAGGAATGAATTGACTAAGTCAGAGTTGGGTACAAATACAACCCTAGCAAACTGTACCCCATATGTGCTACCCCACTATAGCCTACAAACATGCATCAGCCATAATAATCTGACATAGACATCTATACAAACATGCACCATCGCCTTGCACGAATCGCCTACGAAATACATACCTTCGCCTTAACTCACCGTCAAGCGAAGGTCCCGTGAAAAGCTGTACTGAAGAAGACCCCATAGCTGAACGAAGACAACCGTCCTAAAAAATGCCTTCCGCGTTACCTGCTTACACACACAATTTCGTATTAATGAATAACAAATAACAATCAGATGCAAAGATCAATTGAAACGGGTCGCATTATACAATGATACTACAACTTGAACTTAATAAAAAATCATAAAATCTGATAAAAAGAAGCCAGTGTTTTATTAAAAAATGATATTACTCGTTACAAAATCACACAATTGAATAACGAGAATGAAAACACGGAACAACTCACTTCAGCGCTCTCCGCAATGCTAGAGTAGATCGATGCAATCGACTGTATTGTTGATGGCTCTGCAAGATAATGAACAGAACAGAAACACATTGTTTCAAGAGAAAATATTCAACATTAAACAATAATTACAATATTTAATAATAAACATAGGTAGAAATTTCATTCCATAGTGCAGTGTAACAACAATTATCTAAATATCCACTATGATAATTTACGCATTCTTTGATTAGCAATGGATCCAACCTTCAGTTTAATGAGCTATAATGAAACGAAAATACAAATTTTGAAGAAAAACGTAAAACTACTAAAATAGAAAAATGCATAATCATATGTTCAACACTATTCATACTTGGTATTACGGAACCACATACTTGAATTGCAGAGAGTGGCTCGAAAACAGCTACTCAATGAATTGAGAACCAGAAATTGTCAGAACATCTGGAAAAACAAAAAACAAACAACAAAATATCACATTAGTTGATGCTCTTACATGACAACAGATCGTCATACATGATACAAAATTATTACTACATAGTTGCAGTTACAACTCTCACACTTATAACTGCACACTGGAGTTCGTAAAAAATTGAAAAGGATTATAACATCTACATGTGTAAAATACAATTGTGTAAAAAACAATAGCGTCAATGGATGCTATTGGTGAAATTCTTGTGCAACTAGAAGTTAATAAGGAAAGAGAATTGCAATGAAACCATTCACAAACCATAATGTTCCAAGAGTGCATGTCTATAATAGTAGTTGAAAACATGACAACACAACAAAGATTTCAAGGGGAAAAATGTAGTTAAAAAGGTAAACACACACATTGATACACACACACGTTTTTGAATCCAGCGGGGAAGCTTTCTTCTTGAGCGGCTGAAAGACACACACACGGGATTCGACATGGGGAAGCAATCAAGATAAGGCAATCAAGATAAAAATAACCATAACAAAGAAGCTTTTCAGCAACAGCAACAAAAAAGGGTGAAAGAACAATATTAGAGACACGAAATTGATGTTCTGGACAGTTAGAGTATGTGATCTTACCTATGGACGCACGTACTAAGTAGTTGGCTTGAAGATCTACGGTAGAAGAACAAGAGTTGCAGGAAACTTGTAAGAAGAGTTCTCAGGTAATTGTGAGATGAGTTTGAGAAGTTGAGCAAGCTCAAGGTTGTCTAACCTAATGGAAGAAGAATTGCTTGAGCAGGAAGGAAAAGTTGGGGTTGAAGAAGATTAGCTTGAGGAGGAAGGGAAAGTTGGGGTTGAAGAAGACCAGCTTGAGGAGGAAGGGAAAGATGGGGTTGAAGGGAAAGATGGGGTTGAAGAAGATTAGCTTGAGCAGGAAAGGAAAGATAGGGTGGAAGGAGACTTGTTTGAGCATGAATGGAAAGATGGGGTGCTTTCCTAGAAAACGTTTTTTTTTTTCCCGTGTGAAAACTGCCCTTCAGGAGTCCATCATAAAATGTATCATGAAATTTGCTCAGATGTTGATGCACATTCCTTAACTTGAACTATTTTTGTTGCCCAATTGTCACCTTTCCAAAGAGTTGTTTTCATTGGACAGAATCAAATGGTCCTTCCTGATGTTATTCAGCCACTCAGTGGAGAGGTGAGTACAAAATCTGCACATGGGAATAGCTACAATTCTCAGCCACATTCAACTTCATAACAAGTTGGCTTTTGTAGTTTATGGCACTAGAGATAGTATGGCATATGAAACTGAAACAGTTGGAATCGGATCTTTCCGCAATCAGATCGGTCCTGAATTTTACAGTTACTACCGTAGAAAAAGACACCTTGAAACCGCGTCAACAGTGCTGACAGCTGGCAGAAACAAAAACGTCAAGTGGTGTTATTACTTTGAGCACTGTTTGTACAGCTGTCAAACAACTGTCACCCGTTTTGACAGCTGTCAAAATGCTGTGGTGTTTCTTACTATCGAAATAGTTAGAAACAGTTGGGCCGCCTTGCAACCACTAAAGTCGCACGCGATGTAATTGCGGGCTGACGTCAACAGCGTCGCCTGAAATTTCGCGTGCAAGAAATTTCGGACTGACGCCAGCAGCGACGTTCGAATTTCGCGCACGAGAAATTGCAGCTGACGTCAGCTGCGTCGCCCGAGGTTTCGCGCGCAAACAATTGCAGCTGACGTCAGCTGTGTCTCTCGAAATCGAAATCGGGTTAGCAACAGCTAAATCGAGTCTTCACTGCTCGGCTACCAGACAAACGGTCCCAGCTGCACGGAAACTGTACAGCGCGGAACGCATGACGTCAGAAGCGCTGTTCGAAATTTCCGCATGACGTCAGAAGCGCTGTTCGAACGCATGACGTCAGCAATCTTTCACGCGCGAGACAAAATCGCGTGACGCCAGCAGCGCCGTCAGAAATTTCCGCGCAAATTTCCTTCGACGCTGCTGACGTCAGTCGATGTTTTGCGCGTTAGAAACAGCTGACGTCAGCAATTCGCTCTAATTACAGTCCTGTCAAATCATAACACATAAACAAACGTTTGAAAACTGAAATTGTATGAAACACAACTACCACGTATACACATTATCAAAAAAATTTAGTAGCCTGTCCTCAACTATATCTCAAAACATCTGTATTTCATGATCATTTTAAAACATGGAAATCGCACAATTTACTACAATCCAACAACGACAAACAAATTGAAGTCGTTCAAAAAATCTTACGCATGTTACGAGTGTTGCTTCGCAACCCTAAGACGATTTCGTCGCCTCTTGTTTTTTTTTTTTTTTTCGCGAGACCCAGCCAACCCTCGGTTTTCCCCCTGGTGAGTGAATCTGTCTTTGAAAGTCCCAAATTGCAGGTGTGTGACTTTCAAAAGCTTGGACACTCAACTTCGACAAGTTTTAAAAACTTGACCCTCGCGGTCCGCAATTTGGGACGCGGGCTTTAAAGGTCTGTCGTTGGTGACTTGCCAAGGGGATGGGTGGGAGATGAAGTTGGTATCCAGCTGGCATGCATTACATTGGCAGGGTTGAGATAAGGATTTTTTATTAACTCCTTGATCCAAGCTTAGCTCACACACATCTTATCTCCTCCTAGGCTTCATCAATTCCAAAAATGGTTCACCGCACGACTGTGGTATGCTTATGAGAGCTGCAGTGCGGACAAACCAGCTCATGGATGGCACAGCATGGGGTGGGATGCGCCTGCTCCACCGCCCGCTACGCCCCCAGCTGCTTCATGAGCTCCGCCCTGCCCACAGCCAGTGCCTCCGGCAGCTTCTCCGGCTGCCTGCCCCCTGCCTGCGCAAAGTTGGGGCGCCCCCCTCCCCCTCCCCCACACACACGCGCCATGGCGCCCGCCAGCTTGCCCGCATTCACGCCCGCCTTCACCACCTGGGGGGACATATGGGCGAGGGAGAAGGGGACACGTGGGTGAGGCACGAGGAAGGGGACACGTGGGTGAGGAGGCAACACGGAAGGGCACATGGGTTGGAGCAGGCAACACGGAAGGGCACATGGGTTGGAGCAGGCAACACGGAAGGGCACATGGGTTGGAGCAGGCAACACGGAAGGGCACATGGGTTGGAGCAGGCAACACGGAAGGGCACATGGGTTGGAGCAGGCAACACGGAAGGGCACATGGGTTGGAGCAGGCAACACGGAAGGGCACATGGGTTGGAGCAGGCAACGCTTGGGGGTGTGGAGAATGAATGGTGCGCGGTGCAGAGGCTGCTGGTGTGCATGGGATTCGGGGATGGAAGTGCAGGAGGTGGGGGAGGAGCAGCGTGAGGTGAGCATGAGCGCACTGCAGGCAGCTGCCACGCACCTAGAGCACAGGACAGGCAGCAGGGTCTCACCGCGGGGCTGAGCAGAGCCACGATGGCCACCTTGCCCTCCTCGCTGCTGCCGGACGCCAGCACCACCGCACTCTCACTGCTGCCGCCCGACAGCTGTGCCGCCAGGCTCTCTGCGGCCGTCTTGAGGGCGTCTGCTGTCACCCCTGGCAGCTCCGCTACCAGCACCCTGAGAGGGGTGCAGGGGGAGAGGGGGAGGGGGCGAGAGGGGGGAAGGGAGGGAGCGGGGGAGGGGGGATGGGGAAGGGCTTATTGACTCAAAGGGCATCTGTTGTCACCACTGGAAGCTCCGCCACCAGCACCCTGAAAGACGGGGGGAGGGGGAGAGGGGATGGGCTTGCTGCGTTGGGTGGGAGGTAGGGATAGCGAGCGCGGTGTGGATGGAATTTAAACATGTGTGCGGTGTGAGTGGTGGGCTCTGATCACACCTCCCATCCATGCATCCTATCCCCTCTCCCCTCCCATGCCCTTTCCCCTCCCATGCCCTCTCGCCTCTCATGTCAGCTTCCACCCCATCCCAGCGTCATTCCCCCACACCTCACCTGCACCCCATAGCCCCAACAGTCTCTGCCTGCCCCAGCAGCAGCTGGGAGCGCGCCACAGCCAGGTCGCCCCTCAGGCTCTCCGCCTCGCTGCGGGCCGCCCGCAGCTCCTCCTGCAGCGCCGCCACTCGCGCCGGCACCTCCTCCGCCTTCACCTGCTCGCCCAACCCCGCCCCCACAATGGGATTGGAAAGAAGGACGAAAGAGTCGGTGCGTTGAGCCAGATGCGAGAGAGTCAGTGCGTTGAGCCAGATGCGAGAGAGTCAGTGCGTTGAGCCAGATGCGAGAGAGTCAGTGCGTTGAGCCAGATGCGAGAGAGTCAGTGCGTTGAGCCAGATGCGAGAGAGGCAGTGCGTTGAGTCAGATGCGAGAGAGGCAGTGCGTTGAGCCAGATGCGAGAGAGTCAGTGCGTTGAGCCAGATGCGAGAGAGTCAGTGCGTTGAGCCAGATGCGAGAGAGTCAGTGCGTTGAGCCAGATGCGAGAGAGTCAGTGCGTTGAGCCAGATGCGAGAGAGTCAGTGCGTTGAGCCAGATGCGAGAGAGGCAGTGCGTTGAGCCAGATGCCAGAGAGGCAGTGCGTTGAGTCAGATGCGAGAGAGTCAGTGCGTTGAGCCAGATGCGAGAGAGTCAGTGCGTTGAGCCAGATGCGAGAGAGGCAGTGCGTTGAGCCAGATGCGAGAGAGTCAGTGCGTTGAGCCAGATGCGAGAGAGTCAGTGCGTTGAGCCAGATGCGAGAGAGGCAGTGCGTTGAGCCAGATGCGAGAGAGTCAGTGCGTTGAGCCAGATGCGAGAGAGGCAGTGCGTTGAGCCAGATGCGAGAGAGTCGTGGTGCTTGCAGACACGTTGACCCGCCAAAGAGCACATGGAGAAAGAGCGTGGCGGAGAAGAACATGTGGAGCACAGGGAGTGTGCCGTGAAGAACATGTGGAGCACAGGGAGTGTGCCGTGAAGGAAAGGGGACAGCATCTTAGCTGCTCACCAAATAGTGCAGCAGTGCAACGACGGGTGCAGAACAGACGTGTGGGTATGCAGTGAGGAGACGAAGGGCCTGCATGGACACACCTTGAGGGAGGAGGAGAGCGCACCTTGAGGGAGGAGGAGAGTGCACCTTGAGGGAGGAGGAGAGCGCCTTGACAACGCCGTCCCATTGGTGCAGCAGGTCCACTGCCGCCTCCCCCGCCACGGCCTCAATGCGCCTCACACCCGCCGCGATGCCGGCCTCGGAGAGCAGCTTGAAGGCGCGGATGTGCGCCGTGTTGCCCACGTGAGTGCCGCCACACAGCTCCATGCTGATGCCCGGCACGTCGATCACGCGCACCTGATGGGGTGAGGAGAGGGATAAGTGTGTTGAAGTTGGCTCACATGCTCGCTTTTACCCACCAACACCCTTCGCAGCGCCACTTGAGGTTCTCTTGAACCCTGCGCTCCCGTGCCCACCCTCTCACGTGCGTGCCAGGCGTCTCCACAACACAGCGCTGACGATGCAATCCACCCCTTCACACATGCCCAGGCCCCTCCCCCCCTTCCCCTCACAGCATACCCCCTCGCCGTACTTCTCCCCGAACATGGCGATGGCGCCGGCAGCCTTGGCGTCAGCAATCGGCATGACGGCGACCGCGACGGCAGCCCCAGCGGCAATCCACCTGTTGACGCGCGCCTATGCCCCTGCCCCCCCCTTCCCCCCACAGCATACCTCGTCGCCGTACTTCTCCCCAAACATCGCAATCGCGCCAGCAGCCTTGGCGTCAGCAATGGGCATGACGGCCGCCGTGACGGCAGCACCAGCGGCGATCCACTTGTTCACGCGCGCCTCCACGGCGGTGAGCTCGGCGGGCATGACGGCGCGCGGGAAGTGGAAGTCGAAGCGCAGCCGGTCGAACGCCACCAGACTGCCCGCCTGCGCCACGTCCGGCCCCAACTGCTCGCGCAGCGCTGCTTGTAGGAGATGCGTTGCCGTGTGGTGCGCCTGGTGGGGGAGAGGGGGTGGGAGGAAGGGAAGGGTAACGAAGAGGTAAACAACAGGGAGGAGCGATGGGGATGAGGTGCGAGGGAATAATTGGAGATGGCATGGCAAGAGAGTGCAATGCCATTTCACAATTTAGCCTCACCCTTCGCCTGCGCCCTCACTCTTCCACCCGCGCCCTCACTCTCTCACTCGCGCCCTCACTCTCTCACCCGCGCCCTCACTCTCTCACTCGCGCCCTCACTCTCTCACCCGCGCCCTCACTCTCTCACTGGCGCCCTCACCCCGCACCTGTGCGCGCAGACGCTGCTCCTCATCCACCACCGCCTCCACCTCGTCCCCCACACACACCTCGCCCTCCTCCACCTCCCCCCGGTGCAGCCACAGCCCTCCCCCCGCGCGCTGCACGTCCCGCACACGCACCACCGCCCCTCCCTCCCCCCCTCCCCCCTGCAGCACGCGCATGTGCCCCCAGTCGGCGATCTGCCCGCCCCCCTCGGCATAGAAGGGAGTGCGCGCCAGCACCACGTCCACCGCCTGCCCCGCTGCTGCGCGCTCCACCACCTTGCCCTCAACGACGAGCGCCAGCACGGGCGAGGAGGAGGCGAGGCACGAGTACCCCACGAACTCTGTCTCGGGCACCTGCCCTGCCAGGTCCGCCGCTGCCCCGCCCACTGCCAGCTTGATGGCACTGTGCGCCGCCTGGGGGGCAGGTGGGAGGGTTGGATGGAAGATGGTGAAGTGGCAGTTTGTGGAAAGGAGGCGAGCAAGGGACTGAAATCGAACGAGAGGCATCGGAAGCAAGGTGGGCTGGAGGGAGGAGAAATGAAGCTTGACAAACCAGTGCCCACCCGCAGTGCTCCAACGGTTGTTGCAAAGCGGTGAGAGAAGAACATCTTGCTCACAACCCTCTCCCTCGCCCCACATTCCTAGCTCAACTCTCCACACTCCAGTTTCCTGATACAAAAGACAGCTTCACTGTTCCTTCTCATCCTCACTCACATACCTGCGACTGCTTCCTCTGAGCAGCCATCTCTCGCTCAAAGCCCGCCATGTCCACGGCCACGCCCCTCTCCCGCGCCACCTCCTCCGTGATCTCCACGGGAAACCCGTACGTGTCGTACAGCACAAACGCATCCCGCCCACTCAACACCGCCCCCGCCGCCACCCTCGCCCCTTCCCCTCCCTCCCCTCCTGCAGCAGCAGCATCAGCAGCGTGGGCGAGGGCCTGCGAGAGCAGCAGGTCGAGCATCTTCTCCCCTCGCTCCAGTGTGGCCACGAACCGCTCCTCCTCGCGCCTCAGCTCCTCCACCACCCGCTCCGCGCGCTCCCCCACGTTGCTGTTGATGTCCGCACTCATGGCTATCACCTGGATGGGGGAGAGAGGGGACGGGAGGCACAGGGGGGATGTGAAGGGGAGGAAGCACAGGCCCCACTGGCAGTGCTGCTCGTGGCTCCTCCACCACTCCCTCTGCGCGCTCTGCCACGTTGCTGTTGATGTCTGCGCTCATGGCTATCACCTGGTAGAGAGGGGGGGGGGGGGGGGGGGGGAAGGGGGGATGCGGTGGTTGGGCGTGAAGGGGAGGAAACACAGCCCCCCCTGCATTCCATGCCCCCCCTGGCACTCCTCCACCACTCGCTCGGCGCGCTCCGCCACGTTGCTGTTGATGCCCCTGCTCATCGCTATCACCTGGGGGAGGGGAAGGGGGAGGAGGTGGGTAGGGGAGACGACGTGGGGCGCGCAGGGGAGGAAGCACAGGCGCATTGGCACTGCTGCTCGTGGCTGCTCCCTGCCGCCCACGAACAGGTGGTGGAGGGGTAAGGAGAGGAGATGCAGGGGTTGAGATGGAGGGGTTGAGACGGCAAGGTGAAGGACTGGATGAATAGGCACATAAAAGGGGCAGAGGTACATGAAGGGGGGGTTGGACGCAGGAAGCGTCAGGCACGCAGCTGCAGCGAAACAGATGGAGCAAGGAGGAGGCTTCATCCCAACCTGTTGAGCGATGATTGGCAGGAAGGCAGAGTCGCCACCCCCAGCAGCACTGCCGTTGCCATTGGCGGTGTCGGTGTGAGTGGTGGTGGCGCCGCTGCCTGAGTTGATGCCAAGAAGGCGGGCGGTGCGCACAAGGCGGCGCACGAGGCGGCGCACGACGTAGCCGCGGCCGAGATTGGAAGGTGACACGCCGTCCGCCACCAGGTGCACCACGGCCCTCGCATGGTCGCCTATCACCTGCCGGGCACACATGCACGGACGCAGGGGGGGAGGAGGTAGACCGGTGCATGGCCGGAGAACCCGCAGCGAGATGAGATAAGGTGAGTGAGGTGAGGTGAGGTGAGGTGAGGAGAGGTGAGGAGAGGTGAGGTGAGGTGAGGTGAGGAGAGGTGAGGTGAGGAGAGGTGAGGTGAGGTGAGGTGAGGTGAGGTGAGGAGAGGTGAGGTGAGGAGAGGTGAGGTGAGGTGAGGAGAGGTGAGGTGAGGAGAGGTGAGGTGAGGTGAGGTGAGGTGAGGTGAGGTGAGGAGAGGTGAGGTGAGGAGAGGTGAGGTGAGGTGAGGTGAGGTGAGGTGAGGAGAGGTGAGGTGAGGAGAGGTGAGGTGAGGTGAGGTGAGGTGAGGTGAGGTGAGGTGAGGTGAGGTGAGGAGAGGTGAGGTGAGGTGAGGTGAGGGGAGGTGAGGAGAGGTGAGGTGAGGTGAGATGCATGCAGCACTGCCCCGGCATAGTCGGCAGTGGGTAGCGAGACGGCCCGGAGAGAGCAATGGGTGGGCAGTGTGAGGCAGAGGGCGAGCAGAGGTGGAGGGCAGCAGGGCCATGGTGGCCGGGCACTCCCGCCCTCAAAGCCCTCACCATCCGTCCCTTCCCCCCCACCTGGAGCACGCGCTGCGTGTGCTGTGCTGTTCTCACCCTCATCAACCCCCCCCTTCCCCCACCTTGAGCATGCGCTTGGTGTCCTCATCCGCGCTGTGGTAGTCCACCCCCGCCAGCTGGGCTGCGCGCTGCACAATGGGGAAGATGAGATCCGTCTCGTAGTTGCTCGGTACCTGCCGGGGCACGCATGCCACGTGGACACACCATGTGGCACCGGGGAGGCCACATGACCATGGGAGTGAGATGTGTGGGCAGAAATGTGGGTGAAAGGGGAGATGGGATGGGGGGTAGATGGCGTTGACGCATGCGTTGGCCTGAGACATAGCCAAGCAGTCGCCCGCTTACACACGCCAGCACTGGCACTTGCACCCGGAGACACTTCATATGGATGCCTACTTAACTTCACGCATCCATCTTGCACCTGAGACACATGAGTGTAACCACACCAGCAGCACAGGCATGAATCACCAGCATAACCACAGCAGCACACCCCAGCGCGGCTCACCGGCTGCACTGCACGCCCCACCTTACTGTGGGTCACCAGCAAGCACCCCAGCCTGAACGTACCTGCTGCAGGATCTGAGCGAGGCGTTCAAGGCCGAGCCCCGTGTCGATGTTCTTGCAGCGCAGCGCCTCCAACCCCCCGTCGTCGCGGCGGTTGCTCTCCATGAAGACAAGGTTGTAGAACTCTATGAAGCGCGAGTCGTCTCCCAGGTCCTGCGATAGAGAGGCACACAGCACATGAGAGGCACACAGCACATGAGAGGCACACAGCACATGAGAGGCACACAGCACATGAGAGGCACACAGCACATGAGAGCAGGGGGCGGTTGGGCAGGAGCAGGGGTAGAGAGGTTGCTCTCTATGCACACCAGGTTGTCGAACTCTATTAACCGCCAGTCGTCTCCCATATCCTGAGATAGACGCTAGGGGGTGGGGGGCGGGAGCAGGGGATGAGAGGGCATTGTGAGGTGCCTCCGAAGGCGGTTGTACAGATCTATGAAGCGATTGTCGCCGCCCAGATCCTGTCACCGCTGCCAGGAGGGTGGGGGTTGAGGGAGGAGGGCAAGGGCGAGGAGGGCATGGGGAACAGCGATGGGGCAGAGGGCAGAGGACAGAGGGCAGAGGGCAGAGGGCATGGTGCATGGAACGGGCAGGGCGGTGGAGTGGCAGCCATAGGGCTGCCATCCTGCTTGCAGTGCGCGGCGCCCTCAAGGTGATGCTGCACGCACGGCCCAATGCCAACACTCACTGCGCTCTGGGTGCAGTGGTCCCGCGTGCACACAGCACAGCCATGCATGAAAGCAGCCCCCCCAGGTACTCACAGCACCCTTGACGCCTCGCTCGCGGTGGAAGCCATAGTAGACCTCGCTGCACTGGTGACTGCTCATGCATTAGCTTGTGTTGCATTCAGTAGACTTGCATGCACAGACCATCTATGCATGAACTGAACGCAGCCCCCCCAGGTACTCACAGCGCCCTCGATGCCACGTTCAGGGTGGAAGTCGTAGTAGAGCTCGCTGCACGGCCCACACGGCCCCGTGGGCCCACTCGCCCAGAAGTTGTCCTCCTCGTCCAGCCGCTGGATGCGCTCTGGACTCACGCCCACCTGGTGTTGAGGGTGGGGGAGGGGACAGGGGGGAGGGTGTGTGTGGGTGCAGCAGGTTTTGAGTCGACTCAAAAGGGAGAGGGTGGCTTTCGAGTCGAGAACGCCCAGCAGTTGTCGTAGTCGCTCCTCCGCCACTCCCACCTGGTGTTGGCGAGGGGGCAGAGCAGGGTGAGCGCTTAGAAAAATGGAGGAGACTGCGAGCGACATGCATCGCGATCACACAGCCTGCCGCACGCTGCGCACGCGCCACACACGAGCTACGGGCGAGCAGCAGCGTGGGAACGAGCAGCAGTGGCAGCAGCAGGGGCACGCACCTGGTCCTTCCAGATGGCGTACGTCTCGTCGTCATCACGGAAGACGCTCACCCAGATGCGCTCCTCCGGTATTCCAAACCTGCCCTCCCAGCACACACCACACACACCACACACGAATGGAAGAGCAGCAGAACAGAGCAGTGCCCATTACAAATGGATGGCGCATGCCGTGTCACATGCAGGGAGGGGGTGGCGTAGGCTCAAGGATGAGGCAGCGTTGAGATGGGGTGAGGCCACCAAGCTGGGTGCAGAGAAGAGGCAAGGGAGAGCAGGCATGTGTGCAAGTGTGCGAGGAGGGTACATGGTGGGGCCGGCGATCAGTGTGCCCCGCCGAGTGAGCTTCTTCCGCATCTCGAACAAGGTGTGCTGCCACGTCGTGCAGTGCAGTGCGGTGCATTGCAGTGCAGTGAGCATCTCCTGCCCCCCCTGCGCTCACTCCTGAGTGGCGAGCTGCCAGGCCCACTGGCACGCGTCCTGCTTGAAGTAATCGCCGAAGCTGAAGTTGCCGAGCATCTCAAAGAAGGTGTGGTGCCGTGCCGTTCGCCCCACATTCTCCACGTCGTTCGTCCGCACGCACCGCTGGCTCGTTGTGGCGCGCGGCACACTGGGCGGCACCTGGTGGAAGGTGGGCGGGATGGTGGAAGGACAGATGGCAAGGCGGGTGGTGTGGTGCCGTGGGGTGCGCCCCACGTTCTCCACATCGTTGCTGCGCACACACCGCGGCGCTGGCTCGTTGTCGCCCACGCACGCTGAGCGGCACCTGGGCAAGGTGGGTGGGATGGCGGGCAGGTGGGATGGCGGGCAGGTGGGATGGCAGGCAGGTGGGATTCACTTTAGAGAAATTCAACGGGGGTGGTATAGCGAGCAGGTGGGGTGGCAGGGAGGTGGGGAGGTGGAAGGAGGGTTAGCAAGAAAGCGGTGGTGGCAGCATGCAGTGCTGAGTGGCTGTGGCATAGAAGGGGCGCACTGCTCGGCATAGAAGGGGCGCACTGCTCGGCATAGGAGGGGCGCACTGCTCGGCACCGCAGAGGTGGAAGTGGGATTTGTGGGATTGCGGTGTGGGGAAGGGGCGATGGGAGCATGACAGGAGTAATGAAAGCATGGGGTGGAAAAATAGGGGGGCATGGGAGGGGATGGAAGCATGGGTGGGGGGATGGGGCCAAGGGTGGGGGGACGGGGGCATGGGTGGGGGGATGGGGCCAAGGGTGGGGGGACGGGGGCATGGGTGGGGGGATGGGGCCATGGGTGGGGGGATGGGGGCATGGGTGGGGGGATGGGGGCATGGGTGGGGGGATGGGGGCATGGGTGGGGGGATGGGGGCATGGGTGGGGGGATGGGGGCATGGGTGGGCGGATGGGGGCATGGGTGGGGGGATGGGGGCATGGGTGGGGGGATGGGGGCATGGGTGGGCGGATGGGGGCATGGGTGGGGGGATGAGGGCATGGGTGGGGGGATGGGGGCATGGGTGGGGGGATGGGGGCATGGGTGGGGGGATGGGGGCATGGGTGGGGGGATGGGGGCATGGGTGGGGGGATGGGGGCATGGGTGGGGGGATGGGGGCATGGGTGGGGGGATGGGGCAATGGGAGAACGAGGGGACCCCACCTGGCCGAGGAAGACGGGTTTGAAGGGCAGCATGCCGGCGATGGTGAGCAGCACGGTGGGGTCGGCCGGCACCAGCGATGCGGACGGCAGCACGGCATGGCCCCTCGCCGCGTAGAACTCCAGGAACCGCCGCCTCAAGGAGCTGCCCGCCACCGCTGGATCCACTGCTGCTGCTGGCGCTGCTGCAGGAGGTGAGGGTGCTGCGGATGCGATGGAGGTGGGGCCAGGGAGGGTGGGGGGAGCAGAGGGCGGGGAAAAGCAGGGAGAGTGGGGGGAACAGAGGGCGGGGAAAAGCAGGGAGAGTGGGGGGAACAGAGGCGGGGAAAAGCAGGGAGGGTGTGGAGGGGAGGACAAAGGGCGGGGAAAACCAGGGAGGGTGGGGGAGCAGCACGGTGGATAATGGGGAGGATGGATGGGAACGGAAGGGTAGAGGTGAAACAAGGCAAGGCGTGTGGGGGGGGAAGGTGAGAGGAGGAGGGGAAAGGAAGATCGAGCGCACAACGGCGAAAGAAAAAGGAGGCAGGTTGGTAGGGGAGGTGGGCCAGGGAGGTGGGCCAGGGAGGTGGGCGAGAGCAACGAAGGACGGAAGCTGCAGGAAGCCAGACGAGCAAGAGGCTTGTTGGAGGGCGGACGGGTTAAAGGGGTGCGGCAATGCGGGCGACGGGTGGAGTGCATGCAACGGAGGATCACGGGCGCGCACATGGGCAGCGACGTACCTTCCGCGGTGGCGGGGCCGACGCCATCGCTTCCCGCGTCAGCTGCCGCCCGCACCGACGCAGCGCGCGATAAAGTGTGCCGCGACGACGCGCGCCGAGCGGGGAGAGGGGAGACGCGCGGCGCGGAGGAGAGGAGCGACGGTGAGGTGGCGAGGGAGGGGGCTAGGCGAGACGCGTGCAGGGTCGCTGGGTGCCGCCGCGGCGATGAGAGGCGCGAGAGGCGGGAAGGGGATGGCAGCGAGTGATGCGCGTGCGGGTGGCCTGGTGGAGGGGAGGGACGGGTGGGAGCAGACCACAATGCGATCAACGATCTCCATTCGTCAACCGCGCCCGCAATTCAAAAACAAGGTCCTGCGATTTATCGACAAGAGCGCGCGACTCAGCGAAAAAGGCGTGCGAGCGCGCTGCGACGAGGTTTGACCTGCGAGCACGTGGCAGCCACGTGTAGCGGGCAACGTCCGATTGAGCAGCAAACGCCAAGACGTTGCCATGGCGATCCGCGATAAATACCGCGTCGCTTCTCAGACGCACGCTCCACTGCCAGCACTACCGCCTCGCTAGCTTGTTTCCGCGCTGCCGCCAGAACTAGTAGCGTGTCTGCTCTGCCGCCCGATCGCTTGTGGGTGTCTTGTTTTACGCTCGACACAAATTTGGATTCTGGAAAACAGAAACAACCTCTTTGAACCGATAAACCCTACGTTGGAACCACACCGTGGTTGATGGAAAAGGTCGTCTTGGGGAGTCCACGTGGCGCAGCAACTTTGAGGTTGCTGTGGGAGCAACGTGCAATCCGCGCGTGCCACGACGCAGATGAGTGGGCAGAGTGAGTTTGAGGGGAATGGCGGACAAGAAAGGTGGGAAAAATATTGTACGGGAAAATATGTGAAGTTGGTGCAATTGAGTGAACAAACTAAGATTGCACTATCGAAGCATGAGTACAATCAGCGAAGGCATGAGCGAAGAACATATAGCGAAACTACAGTGGGAAGGTGGGGTGAGCGACGGGCCTAGAGATGTGGTTGGAAAATGTCGAGGCGGAGGTCCGGAGCGCGGGTTACCAACCGAACCGTGAGGTTGGGTCGCGTCGTGAACAGTGGCGGGAACAGTGTCGAGGCGAGTGTCGCGAGTGGTAACGGATTACTGTTGGGTGCTGTTGGCGGGAATAGTGGTGTACGCGCTGAGCAGGGACGCGAAGTAAGGGAAAAGGGAATTTTCCATACACTACCCCCCCTCCCCTCCTAAGGAGGCTCTCCTTACGAAATCGTGTGTACGTCCCGGAAATTTCGGCTGAGCAGATACTCGGTGAGGACGGGGTGGTTTTCAATTCTGTCAAGGGGAACCCAGTTGTCTTCGGTGGGCGTACGGTCTCTCCAGCGAATCAGAAATTGGATCCTTCGAGCTCCCCGTGGGTCACGAACTCGGTGGCTCAGAATCTTCTCGGGCGTGATGATTGGCTCGGTTGGCGGTCGTGTCATGCTGGCTGGGCGGTTGCGTGGCAGTTGGCTTGTGGATGGTATGTAAGAGCGAAGCAAGCTGACGTGGAAGGACGGGCTGACATACCAGTCAACAGGGAGGAGGAGGGAGGTGACGCGTGTGATCATGTGGCTGATGCGAAATGGTCCGCTATTTTGGGGGCGGAGTTTTGGGGTGATGAGCAGGCGGAGGTTCTAGGTGTTGAGTAAAACGAGGTCGTCGCGCTGGTAAGTGACGGGTCGGCGGTTGCGGTCAGCGTTGCGTTTAGCGATGATGTTCGATTTGTCATAACATTATAGCTTATACTTTTGTGTAGGCTGTAGTGGGGTATCCCATAGGGGGTACAACCCTATTAGGGTTAGTACTTGTACCCACTTCATTCATAGTTCATTCATTCTCGTTCACATCTTCTCATGGTATCGAGCAGGTTCCCCTTTGGGAACTGTTCCTAGGGCCCACCGCGAAATTTTTTTTCCTGCCCGGAGCGCACTTAGCTCCTAATCCGAGTAGCGCCTTGAGCCGCCTTAGTGGCCCCTATTGGCCGCCCTTACTGCCCCTCGAGCCACCCGCTACGGCCCCGCTTAGGCCCCGTCGGCCCCCTCTACGGCCCCGCTTCGGCCTCGCTACGGCCCCGCTACGGCCCCGCTTAGGCCTCGCTACGGCCCCGCTTAGGCCCCACTACGGCCCCGCTACGGCCCTGTCGGCCCCGTCGGCCCAACTACGGCCCCGCTTAGGCCCTGTCGGCCCCGCTACGGCCCCGCTACGGCCCCGCTACGGCCCCGTCGGCCCCGCTTAGGCCCCGCTACGGCCCCGCTACGGCCCCGCTACGGCCCCGTCGGCCCCGCTTAGGCCCCACTACGTCCCCGCTTCGGCCCCACTACGGCCCCGTTGGCCCCGCTTAGGCCCCGCTACGGCCCCGCTTAGGCCCCGCTACGGCCCTGCTACGGCCCCGTCGGCCCCGCTACGGCCCCGCTTCGGCCCCGTCGGCCCAGTCGGCCCCGCTACGGCCCCGCTTCGGCCCCGCTTCGGCCCCGTCGGCCCCGTCGGCCCCGCTTCGGCCCCGCTTCGGCCCCGCTTCGGCCCCGCTACGGCACCACTTCGGCCTCGACGGCCTCTCTAAGTCCCCACTTCGGCCCGTCGCCACCGCGGCCCTGACCACCCTTGCGGCCCGCCTGTCAGAATATTATCTTATTGTTCTAGCCTGTAGTGGGGTGCTCTATAGCGAGTACAACCCTTCTAGGGTTTGCTATTTGTATCCCCATTTCTGCTAGTTCAATCCTCTTTTCTTCTTCTAATTTTGTCATGCTATCAGAGCAGGTCGATCCCCTTGGATCGATCCTGTGGGTGGGTTACCACCTCGCTTCCGCTGCTACCTTTCCTTCCCGCCGTGCGCCCCGTGGCGCGCGGCGGTTTTCTTTCCTGCCGTGCGCCCCGAGGCGCGCGGCGGTTTTCTGCCCGCCGTGTGCCCCGTGGCGCGCGGCGGTTCTCTGCCCGCTGTGCGCCCCGAGGCGCGCGGCGGGCGTCCGCCCCGACCGTCGCGGCCCCGCCCTCGTCGCGGCCCTGCCCTACGTCGCGGCCCCGCCCCGACCGTCGCGGCCCCGCCCTACGTCGCGGCCCCGCCCTGTGTCGCGGCCCCGCCCCTCGAAGCGGCCCTGCCCTACATCGCGGTCCCGCCCCGACCGTCGCGGCCCCGCCCTACGTCGCGGCCCCGCCCTGTGTCGCGGCCCCGCCCCTCGAAGTGGCCCTACCCGACCGTCGCGGCCCCGCCCCTCGTCGCGGCCCCGCCCCTGTGTCGCGGCCCCGCCCCTCGAAGCGGCCCTGCCCGACCGTCGCGGCCCCGCCCCTCGTCGCGGCCCCGCCCCTTGTCGCGGCCCCGCCCTCCAACCAGGCCCGTGGTGGGCCCCTTTCACCACACCGCCTCCCCCCCCCCCCCCCCCCCCCCCCCCCCCCCCCCCCCCCCCCCCCCCCCCCCCCCCCCCCCCCCCCCCCCCCCCCCCCCCCCCCCCCCCCCCCCCTCCCCCTGCAATTTCCCGTCGTCCGTTGAGAAAGCTTGCTTTCTGTTCTTGCAATGGCAACATGCTTCATTAGAATTGCAGTAATTACAACATTCTCGTCCAACTAAGAATCATCCATGTACCGTATATAATCAGGGTGGGTGGGTGGGGAGTGGAACTACAAAGTTCCGAAATGAAGACGTGGGTGGAGGCCAAATGGCCTCCAACCCTCTCATATATTCGGCGAATGCTAATTCGCAGTTGCCTTGCTGCACTACAGTCAGCTGCGCTTTCACAATACGTATTTTTAGAAAGTGTTATACACTTTCAAAAAATTTCATATTGAGAAAGCTTGCTTTCTGTTCTTGCAATGGCAACATGCTTCATTAGAATTGGGTCATCTGAGACATGTGTGGTTGGGGGCGTTGAAGACGTGTCGTTGCAGTTGATGGCATCGACGAAGTGCTGAGAGGGGTGCCGTTGGTGGTTGCGATCGCCGTGTCAATGGGGTTCCGAATGTTGTGCATTGAGGTTGCTTGTCCCATCAGATGGTGGATGTCTTGGTTGTTGGTGCGGCATAAGAGTGTGGTTGAAACTGGTGGTAGTTGGTGTTTCGAGCGTGACTGAAGTGACCATGTCGCTGGATGTTGGTGCATATCAGCCCTCGGATCAAAGATTCCGACCGTCAGGATTCGACGACATCCGCAACGAATGCCGACGTTTCACTGTTGAGGATGCGAGCGAGCTAATGGATGGATAACAAAGCACGATAGCATGCGAGCGATTTCTATATGACGAATTGAGCAGCAATTGCGTTTTTGTTGAAATTAGTTTTATTGTCAGGAGTTGTCTTTCATGTTCGCAAGTGCTCGCTAGAACACACAAGAGGACAAAGCTCCTGTGGAAGGATGTCAGCTAGCGCGCGATCATAATGAGGAATCGCAACTAGGGAAAGAGGTTTGTTAGGTTGGGATCGGTGTGGTCGGGGGCGTGAGAGCTGCGCTAGGAAGAGTAACGTATGAACACTAGTCAAATAAATTACGGTAAGCGGTAGGAAAAATCATCCATTGGCCTAGGAGTATCATGGCCAGTATCTTCGGTCCTTGACTAGAGCTCGATTCATCCCTATGGTTCTTTATGTAGAGTACCGCATCGCAAGAATTTTTGTAACACGTACATAACAGCTCTTGGCGTGTCAAAATGATGTGAGAATCTGACCATCAACGGATTTGATCTACGCAAAATAAATGACCTTGATTAAATGACTGTGTGAGCACCTCCAACTACTCTATGGCCATGCGGGACCCAATAGTGTGCGTGCTTGCCAATGACCATGTGAACTATACTCAAATGGGAGAGAGTTTATGCAATGTGCTTCCATGTTCACCGCATGGCGCATGCGTCCACGCATATATACGGTGTTATAAAAGGTTGGACAGCTCTTTTTTATGATCAACACTGGAAGACGACTCTTCTCAGCAACCAAACTCGTATAAAATATCTCCATTATAAGGCCACAATTAGTGTCCAATCAGCCTCCTGACCTTAGGGGAACAACCCTTTGACCATCAGGGACCTTCTGCTCCTTTCCCCTTGGGAAATGGCATTCTGACCACTAACATGTGTCAGAACTTATAGCTTACTTGTTTCTGTAGGCTATAGTGGGGTATCCCATAGGGGGTACAACCCAATTAGGGTTTCCTATTTGTACTCACTTCGTTCATAGTCATTCCATTCTCGTTCTTTGTTTTCACATGGAATCAGAGCAGGTTCCCTCCTAGGGACTGCTTCTAGGGCCCACCGAACCGCGCCCCGAGGCGCGGTTTTTTTTTTTAGCGACCCGTCGTGTCGCCCCTAGCGGACCGTTGCGCCGCCCTTCCCCTCGCGGCTCCGCCGCCCTTCCCTAGCGTCCCCGCCGCCCTTCGATCGCGGCCCCGCCGCCCTCTGCTACGCGGCCCCGCCGCCGCCCTTCGATCGCGGCCCCGCCGCCCTCGGCTACGCGGCCCCGCCGCCCTCTGCCTCGCGGCCCCGCCGCCCTCTGCTACGCGGCCCCGCCGCCCTCTGCTACGCGGCCCCGCCGCCCTCTGCTACGCGGCCCCGCCGCCCTTCGATCGCGGCCCCGCCGCCCTTTGCCACGCGGCCCCGCCGCCCTCTGCTACGCGGCCCCGCCGCCCTCTGCCACGCGGCCCCGCCGCCCTTCGATCGCGGCCCCGCCGCCCCCTGCTACGCGGCCCCGCCGCTCTCTTCGGTAGCGGCCCCGCCGCCCTCTGCTACGCGGCCCCGCCGCCTTCTGCTACGCGGCCCCGCCGCTCTCTTCGGTAGCGGCCCCGCCGCCACTCTGCTACGCGGCCCCGCCGATCCGCCCAGCAGCAGCCGCCGCCGCCTGAGCCGCCGCCGAGCCGCCGCCGAGCCGCCGCCGAGCTGCCGCCGAGCCGCCGCTGAGCCGCCGCCGAGCCGCCGCCGAGCCGCCGCCCGAGCCGCCGCCGAGCCGCCCGTGCCGCCCGAGCCGCCGCCGAGCCGCCCGTGACGCCCGAGCCGCCCGCGCCGCCCAGCAGCAGCCGAGCCGCCGCCGCCTGAGCCGCCGCCGAGCCGCCGCCGAGCCGCCGCCGAGCCGCCGCCCGAGCCGCCGCCGAGCCGCCCGTGCCGCCCGAGCCGCCCGCGCCGCCCGAGCCGCCTGCGGAGCCGTGCTGCTGTTCCTCTGCTGCTGACCTACCTGCCTCTCCCCGCCCGGTGAGATTTTCAGCTGCTGTCATGGCCACCCCCAATGTTCTTACCTTTGACGCTGAGGGGAGGGCCATTGACTTTGCCGTCTGGATTGAAGACCTGCAGCTGTACTTACTGTGTGATGCGATAGATGAGGTCTCTCTCTTTGACTTTGTCTCTGGCGCTGTCCCTGCCCCACCTGCTGATGCTGACTCTGCCGTTCGCTCCAAGTGGGCGACCCGCGATGCTGCTGCACGTCTTGCTGTGCGTCGCCACCTCCCTTCCTCTGAGCGTGCCCACTTTAGTCAGTGCAAGACCGCTCAGGCCTTGTACGACGCTGTAGTTGCACGCTACTCCTCCCCTTCCTCCGCTACCCTCAGCCGCCTCATGCTACCGTTTCTCTTCCCTGACCTCGCTTCCTTTCCCACTGTCGCTGACCTCGTTACCCACCTCCGTGCTAGTGACACCCGCTACCGCGCTGCCCTTCCTGCTGAGTTCCGCGCTGCGAACCCTCCTCCCATGTACATCACTCTCTACTTTCTCGTCACCCGTCTCCCTGAGTCCCTTCGTGTCGTTAGGGACCAGTTTCTCTCTGTCTGTCCCACCACTCTCACTGTCGACCTCCTTGAGGAGTCCCTGCTAGCGGCTGAGAAGAGTATTGTCGCTGTAGGGGCCTCTCGGGGTGACCCTCGCACCCCCATCTTTGAGGGGTGTGGTCCTTCCCCCCTGCTGCCCTCTGTCGCCTCTGCCGCTGCGGCCGACCTCACTGGTTTTGAGTCGGTCGGCGCGGCGTCTGCCCCCAGCGGCAGACGTCGCGCTGGCAAGGGCAAGGGGGGCAAGGGAGCGGGTGGAGCTAGAGGGGGCGGTGGAGGAGGCGGTGGGGGTGGCGGGGGGAGTGGGGGTGGCGGTGGGGGTGGTGGCGGGAGTGGAGGTACTGGTGGCGGCGGTGGAGGCGGAGGTGGCGGCGGAGGTGGTAGCGGAGGAGGCGATGGGAGCGGTGGGAGCGACGGTCCTGGTGGGGGAGGTGGAGGTGGGGACGGGGGTGGCGGTGGAGGCGGGAGTGGCAGTGGAGGCGGGGGTCGGAGTGGCTCGTCTCAGCGGAGCAGCTCCGGGGGTGGTCAGCGCCAGCAGCAGCAGCAGCAGCAGCCGCAGCAGCAGCCACAGCAGCAGCAGCGCTCTCGCACCGTCCCCGCCCCTCAGCAGCTCCGTGAGTGGTACTCGCAGCGTCAGCGTGGTGGTGCGCTTGGTCCTTGCCCCTACGTTCTCCGCACCGGTGACCGTGCAGGGGAGAGGTGTGGAGGCGCCCACACTGCCCGCCGCTGCTTTGGCCGCCTGACTGACGCCTGGCGTCAGCAGTTTCCGGAGGCAGCTGAGATCCCCCGCTGGGGAGAGCTGTCTAGGGCTGGTGTAGCTATTTATGATCTTGATTTTGATGCTATTCTCTCTGCTATGTATGCTGCGATTGGTAGTGATGAGGATGACTGTTACCGGTGTTTCCCGCCCGACCCGGGCATTGGTACTGCCGCGTCAGGTACTAGTGAGGCTGCTGCTCTAGGTGCCAGTGCGTCTGTGCTCTCAGGTGCTGGTGAGTCTGCCCTCTCAGGTACTGTGTCGGCTTCGGCCTCTCACACCTTCACCCTTGACTCTGGAGCGTCTCGCTCCTTCTTTCGGGACCGCACCACTCTCACGCCGCTGAGTCGGCCGGTTGCGGTGTCCCTGGCTGACCCCTCTGGGGGGCCTGTCCTGTCTCGCTTCTCCACTGTCCTCCCGTGTCCGGCGGCCCCCTCTGGCACCCTGACTGGTCTTTACCTCCCCTCGTTCTCGACGAACTTGGTGAGTGGTGCTGACCTCCAGGATGCGGGTGTCCACCAGTTCACCCCTGCTCGTCAGCGGGTGACCCACTGCACGGAGGCGGATACAGGTCGCCACCTGGCTACGTTTACACGTCGGCCAGGGTCGAGCCTGTACACTCTGACCACTGCTTCTCCTCCAAGTGCTGAGTCTGGTAGGGTCACTTCGTCTGGTCAGGTGTTTGCTGCAGCGTCCAGGTCTGGTCCTGAGTCTGCCCCCTGCTCGTGCCGTCGTCTGTCTCACGAGACCCTCCTCTGGCACCACCGCCTTGGCCACCCCTCTCTGCTTCGGCTCAGAGGCATGGCCTCGCGAGTCCTTGTGTCTGGTCTTCCCCGGTCTCTCCCTCCCCTCCCTCCGGGCCCTGGCCCTACCTGTGTCCCCTGTGTCGAGGGGCGCCAGCGTGCTGCCCCTCACTCCTCCCAGTTTCCTCCGACAGAGGCCCCGTTGCAGACGCTTCACATGGATGTGTGGGGCCCAGCCCGCGTCCGTGGACAGGGTCAGGAGCGCTACTTCCTGCTGGTGGTTGACGACTACTCGCGTTACACCACAGTCTTCCCCTTGCGCAGCAAGGGTGAGTTCACTGCGGTGTTGATCGACTGGATCCGCGCAGCTCGTCTCCAGCTTCGGAGGAGCTTTGGCTCTGACTTCCCTGTTTTGCGTCTGCACTCGGACAGAGGCGGAGAGTTCTCCTCTGGCCTCCTGGGTGCCTACTGTCGTGCGCGAGGCATCCGTCAGACCTTCACGCTTCCGGACTCACCGCAGCAGAATGGGATTGCTGAGCGCCGCATTGGCATGGTCATGGACGTCGCTCGTACGTCCATGATGCATGCGGCTGCTCCCCATTTTCTGTGGCCGTTTGCGGTCAGGTACGCTGCGCACCAGATCAACCTCCACCCCAGGGTCTCTCGACCGGAGACCTCCCCAGCCCTGCTGTGGACTGGGAAGGTTGGCGATGCGTCGGCGTTCCGGGTCTGGGGATCTCGGGCGTTTGTTCGCGACCTGTCTGCGGACAAGCTGTCCCCTCGTGCTTCTCCCTGCGTCTTCCTGGGGTTCCCCCCCGACGCCCCTGGGTGGCAGTTTTACCACCCCACCTCTCGACGTGTTCTGTCCTCCCAGGACGTCACGTTCGACGAGTCGGTACCCTACTACCGCCTCTTCCCCTACCGCACTCCGTCCCTCCCCCCACCCCCGCTCTTCTTGGTACCAGGTCCCCCCCCGGTAGTCCCCCTCCCCCCTCAGGGTCCTGCCCCTTCAGGTGTGTCCCAGGTAGACGCGGTCGAGCCTGTCGAGGTCACTGGTGACTCTGGTGCTGCTGCGGGAGCTGAGCCTGGGGGTGCGGAGTCTGGGGGTGCTGAGCTTGGAGGTGCCGAGTCTGGGGGTGCTGAGCCTGGGGGTGCTGAGCCTGGGGGTGCTGTGCCTGGGGGTGCTGAGCCTGGAGGTGCCGAGTCTGGGGGTGCTGTGCCTGGGGGTGCTGTGCCTGGGGGTGCTGAGCCTGGGGGTGCTGAGCCTGGGGGTGCTGTGTCTAGGGGTGCTGAGCCTGGAGGTGCTGTGCCTGGGGGTGCTTCGTCTCGCCGGGAGCCACTCTCCCCACAGGAGCTGCGTGAGTGGTTTGCCGGGCGCTGGAGGCGTGCTGCTGGTGCAGAGGGTACTGCTGCTGCGCGCCCCGCCGGCGCTCGTACTGTGGGTGCTGGAGCTGCTGAGTCTGAGAGTTCTCCTGGAGCTGGTCCTGCTGAGGGTGTTGGCGCTGAGCCTGCCGTTGGCGGCACGACTGACAGTGCTCCTGGTGCTGCGGCTGGAGGTTCTGGAGCTTCTGGTGGTGCTGCTGGAGGTGCTGCTGGAGTGGGTGCTCCTGCCGGGGCTGTTGGTGCTGTTCCTGCTGTTTCTAGCGTCGCCGCGCGGCCCCGACCGTACTTCGTTCCGCTCCTGCAGCAGGTTCTTGGTCTTACACCTCCTCCTCCTCCCTTAGAGGGTCCGCAGCCTGTCCGGTCACAGCCACAGCTACAGCCTGCCTCCCCTTTGCCTGCTCCTTCTCCCTACGCTGGTCCGACTGGAGGTCTTACTGAGCGTCGTGAGCCTGCGTCTCGTCCTGTGTCGCCTGTTCGTACTGAGCGCGCTAGTGGTCGCGGCTCGCGTCAGCGTCCTCCTCCTGTCCCTGGCACGCACCGGATGTCACTGCGTCCGTCCACTGCTCCTCTGCGTGCCCCTTTGCCTTCTCCTCCTGCTTCCTCTCTTCCTGCTCTTGCCGACCCTGAGTCGGACTCTCTTCGCGCTGCCAGTCCTACTGTCACGCGTCTCCTTGCTACTGCTGTCACTGACCCTTCCTTCGAGTCGTCTGCTGCGTCTGCCCTTGTCACTGAGCTTGTCGACTTTGCTGCGCGCTGTCGTCTAGACTACGCTGCTCGTCTTGTCACTGAGTCTGAGTCCGCCTGTCCTCCGTCCGTCGGGGGTGAGTGTGCCCTTGGCACGGACGTCCTTGAGGACAGGCAGGAGGAGTTCCAGTGTCTGGCCGCCGCTTCACCTCGTCTCGCGTCTGTACTGCTAGCCCCTGAGGGAGACCCGGATGCACCAGACATCCCGACTCCGCGCTCTTACGCGGAGGCGATAGAGGGTCCCTACTCCTCTCAGTGGCAGGCAGCTATGGATGCAGAGATGGCTTCCTGGAAGTCCACAGGCACCTACGTTGACGCTGTTCCCCCTCCTGGGGCGAACATCGTCAGTGGCATGTGGATTTTCAGGGTGAAGCGGCCGCCGGGTTCTCCACCTGTCTTCAAGGCGCGTTACGTGGCTCGTGGCTTCAGTCAGCGGCAGGGGGTTGACTACTTTCAGACCTTCTCCCCCACCCCGAAGATGACCACTCTTCGGGTTCTGCTACACGTTGCTGCTCACCGTGACTACGCGCTGCACTCTCTCGACTTCAGCACAGCTTTCTTGCAGGGCAGCCTGCACGAGGAGATCTGGCTGCGTCGCCCACCTGGCTTCACTGGGTCTTTCCCTCCTGGTACCCAGTGGAGTCTCCGGCGTCCAGTCTACGGTCTCCGCCAGGCGCCACGTGAGTGGCACGACACCCTGAGGACTACGCTCGCGGCACTTGGGTTTGCTCCTTCTATGCCGACCCGTCGCTGTTTCTGCGCACCGACACCTCTTTGCCGCCGTTCTACATCCTCGTGTACGTCGACGACTTGGTCTTTGCCACAGCTGACACTGCTGGACTCGCCTACGTGAAGTCCGAGCTGCAGAAGAGACACACGTGCACAGACCTGGGTGAACTGCGCAGCTACGTTGGCTTGCAGATCACCCGGGACAGAGCACGCCGCACCATTACCCTGACTCAGTCACACATGGTGCAGCAGGTCCTTCAGCGCTTCGGCTTCACGTACTCCTCGCCTCAGGCCACTCCTCTGCCTACTCGCCACTCGCTCTCAGCTCTGCCTTCGGATGAGTCCGTAGAGTCGAGTGGCCCGTTTGCAGAGCTTGTTGGCTGCCTCATGTACCTGATGACCTGCACACGACCTGACCTCGCATACCCTCTTAGCATTCTCGCACGCTTTGTTGCTCCTGGGAGACACCGACCAGAGCACATGGCTGCAGCGAAGAGGGTGTTGCGCTACTTGTGCAGTACGTCGGGCATGGGGCTAGTGCTTGGAGGGCGCAGTCCAGTGGTCCTCACTGGGCACGCAGACGCTTCTTGGGCTGACGACCAGGCTACGCAGCGGTCGTCACAGGGTTACACCTTCAGCCTTGGTTCCGGCTCTGTCTCGTGGCGGGCTACCCGCTCGTCTTCTGTTCTCGGCTCCAGTTGTGAGGCTGAGATCTACGCTGGGGCTATGGCTGCACAGGAGTTACGCTGGCTCACCTACCTGCTGACCGACCTTGGAGAGCAGCCTCGTTCTCCTCCAGTCCTGTACGTAGACAACAAGGCCATGCTGGCCTTGTGTCGAGAGCAGCGACTGGAGCACAGAACGAAGCACATTGCTCTTCGCTACTTTCTTGCTCGTGAGCTACAGCAGCGTGGACAGCTGCGACTTGCGTACGTGGCCTCTGAGGCCAACACTGCTGATGTCTTCACCAAGGCACTTGCGCCTTGTGATCATCAGCGTTGCTGCACGCAGTTGGGTCTTGTGCCTGTCTTGCCTCACTTGCTCTCCTCTTGACCTTGCTTGTACTTTCGCATATATATACTCTTGCTCTTGTATATCTCTATATATGATCTTGCATGTGAACTGGCCTTGTGGCCTTTGAACTTGTGCTCGGAATGCGTGGTGACTTTGTGATCCACCCTGAGCTTTGCTTTGCTTTGCTTGACTGGTCTTGTGACCCCTTGTTCTCCCCCACTTTGCCTATGGGGGTGTGTCAGAACTTATAGCTTACTTGTTTCTGTAGGCTATAGTGGGGTATCCCATAGGGGGTACAACCCAATTAGGGTTTCCTATTTGTACTCACTTCGTTCATAGTCATTCCATTCTCGTTCTTTGTTTTCACAACATGACCCTCGGTGTAGAATCTGGAACAAATTATAGCTTGTACGGTATTCGGCGCTTGAAATGTCAAATGTGCTGCACTTCAATTGGTTTGATGCTCCCGACTAACTACAGCGCGAGTGTCTGAACTTCATTTGGATATCGTAGTAGGGAAGCTCAGTCTGGCATGCGGGTTAGACGAGGACTTCATCTTTTTTTTTTTTTTTTTTTGAAACGAAAAGTCAATCTTTACCGTAATACCCCGGATAGAAGCGCACCTGCGCTTATAATAAAACGGTGTTTTTTGGGGGGGTGCGCTTTTAATTGAGTCAGATTTATAAGCGCATGCGCTTATATAATAACAAATACAAATTTATAATTCATTGGCACCAAACTGTACATCTCCTTCTTGCGATTTCAATCGAATCAAAGTGGTAGCGAGTTACAATTCAGATTCGAGCATGAGCGATTTTCTGCCGGCGCACAGAGGCAAATTTACACGTCACTGTCAGAAATGCCAGCTCATACTGACTGGACGCGCAGTATGTGAGGTCCTCGAAAGTCAATCGAAGCGAAAATGGTTGTATCCTCACTGCAAAATTTGAAATCGCTACCGTTTTAATCTGGTTTAAACTTTCAAATTATACATGCGCTTATAATAAATCAAGGTTTTACAGGGGGTGCGCTTATAAATGAGGATCGGCCATAAGCGCATTGCTCCAGATACAAGCGCATGCGCTTATAATAGGCCTGCGCTTATATCCGGGGCCATACGGTAACTCCCAACGGCGCATCTTGTCCATACGATGCACAGCCGGTAGATTTGTACCCAACATTTCTCAATCATTAATAAGCATGCACGTCGCTTGTCAATCATGTACATGTATGATAGAACAAGTTGGATGTGTAGTGCACGATAGCGAACGCCTGATCCCTTCCGCGCTGCCCTAATGCAAAAGAAACAATGATTGGGGTTTGGTGTGTGGAACCAGTGAGGTTAAAAAGCCTTACTTAAACTCTACCAACCAAATATTTGTAATCAGATCACTCCAATTTTTTTTTAAGACTCATACAGTTTTCCCATTAATAAACACCTACAATAATATATCTGATCCATACCAAAATCATGTAAAATATCTCAATATCTGGCCACAATGAGACCTACACAATTCATGCTAGCGTCCCGTCTTAGGGCAACGTCTCCCTGGCTGATTTTGGACTCTCTCTGTCCCCTTCCCCCCTGGGGAATGGCCCTCTGTCCAGCAACGGGGCCCTTGGTCCCTGTCCCCCCTAGAACGGCCCTCTGGCCAGCAACGGGACCCTCGGTCCCTTTCCCCCCTGGGGAATGGCCCTCTGGCCAGCAACGGGACCCTCGGTCCCTGTCCCCCCTGGGGAACGGCCCTCTGGCCAGCAACGGGGCCCTCGGTCCCTTTCCCCCCTGGGGAACGGCCCTCTGGCCAGCAACGGGACCCTCGGTCCCTTTCCCCCCTGGGGAACGGCCCTCTGGCCAGCAACGGGACCCTCGGTCCCTTTCCCCCCTGGGGAACGGCCTTCTGGCCAGCAACGGGACCCTCGGTCCCTGTCCCCCCTGGGGAACGGCCCTCTGGCCAGCAACGGGACCCTCGGTCCCTTTCCCCCCTAGGGAAGGACCCTCTGGCCAGCAATGGGACCCTCGGTCCCTTTCCCGTCGTGGAAACGTCGTGGGTGTAAAAAATGGCCGTCTTTGCGATGGTGTAAACAATGGCGACCTTTTGCCCGAGCTATCGCCCCGCACTTCGTCCGCTACATCAAGAATGAAAGTCAAATGGAAGAAAAATAATATGATACATATGAGAAAACGTATTTTAGCACATACCTGTTTTAGCAATAGAAGCAGGTTTCGTCCTCGCAGGGGTGCTAGAGCTGTGGCAGTTTCATTTCTGGCGTGCCATAGGCGCTTTTGTCATCAGGCGTGCCCATGGCGCTTTCGTCCTGGGGTGCGCCAGTGGCGATTCGTCCTTGGGTGCGCCATTTCGTCCTGGTGCGCGCCAATGGCGATTTCGTCCTCGTGCGTGCCTCTGGCGATTTCGTCCTGGGGTGCGCGCCTGTGACGATTTCGTCCTGGGGTGCGCGCCAATGGCGATTTCGTCTTGGGGTGCGCGCCTATGGCGATTTTGTCCTGGGGTGCGCGCCTGTGGCGATTTCGTCTTGGGGTGCGAGCCTATGGCGATTTCGTCCTGGGGCGCGCCCTTGTGGCGATTTCGTCTTGGGGTGCGATTCGTAATCAGGCGATACGCTGGCGGCAATTTCGCCGCCATTTCTCCGCTTATCCCTGGATCGCGCGCTCCTGCTGCAAAAGGTTACAGGCGAGGGCGAGAGCATGTTTCCGTAGATGTTTGCGGGAGCTAGGAAAAACAGCACGATGCAAATGGAAAAAACGTCCCAGTAACTTAAAAACGTTCAATGTCATCACTACTAGTGCCTACTATTTTGTGAGGTAAGGTTGACGACAACCAAGGAAGCAGGAACAACTTCTGGTAGTTGGACGAGAATGGAGTGGAACTACAAAGTTCCGAAATGAAGACGTGGGTGAATATGGAGTTTGCTTTCTGGTCGCCTCGACGGACGACGGGAGGGGCGAGCGGCCCCCTCAGGTCGCCTCGACGGACGACGGGAGGGGCGAGCTGTGGGGTGGCGGGTATGGGGGTGGCCGGTGTACTCTCCTCCTCCTTCTTCTCCCACTGCTGCAGCTGTCGCTGAGGGGGGGTGGTTGTGTGGGAGACTCGGGTTTAGGGTTTAAGGGGGGTGCGTGGGAGTGCAGCTAGCGGTGTAACAGTGGGTGTGCATCAGGGGGGTGGGACTGTGTGCGGGAGGTTGAGTGGAGGTTGTCAGTTTGTCGTTCGCAGCACCTGTAGTCCGGGGCGCTGTCCCGGTAGCCCAGTCGTAGCCAGCAATGCCAGCCGCCCGTGGGTCCGTTGCCCGTCCGCCGCTATTTGAGCCGCGGGGCCTGTTACTCCTATAGTCCGGGCGCTGTCCGGTAGCCGCTGTGCCAGTGTGCCTCCTGTTGCCCGTGTGCCTGCAGCTTCAGCCGTCGCCTCCTATCTCCTCTCCCCTCACTCTCTCTCCTCCTCCTCACTTGCCCGTTGTGACTACCACTAGCTCTGCTCATAATTGTGAACTCTAAACTATCTCTTCTTGAACTTGTGCTCAGAATGTGTGGTGACATTGTGATCCACCCTGAGCTTGTACTACTTTGCCTGCTCTGCTGATTACACCCCACTTTGGCTATGGGGGTGTGTCAGAATATTATCTTATTGTTCTAGCCTGTAGTGGGGTGCTCTATAGCGAGTACAACCCTTCTAGGGTTTGCTATTTGTATCCCCATTTCTGCTAGTTCAATCCTCTTTTCTTCTTCTAATTTTGTCACCGCCGCCACCAGCGACAACGCCGGCCACCTGAGCCGCCCGACCTCCCAAGCCGCCCAGCAGCTGAGCCGCCCGACAGCCGAGCCGCCCAGCACCGTGCAGCCGAGCCGCCCAGCAGCCGAGCCGCCTGTGCAGCCGAGCCGCCCAGTAGCCGAGCCGCCGAGCTGCCGAGCCGCCCTACTGCCGAGCCGCCCGAGCTGCCCTGTCCGGTGAGCACAGTGCCTCTTTTACTGCACTACCCTCCCCACCCTACTGTTGCACTACTAGTCTACTGTGGTCATGGCTACCCCTAGTGTCCTCGCTTTTGACGCTGAGGGTAGAGCCATTGAATTTGAGGTCTGGGTAGATGACCTGCAGCTGTACTTATAGTGCGATAGGGCAGACGGTCTCTCTCTTTGACCTCACCTCTGACGCCTCTCCCGCCCCTGCTGCTGATGCTGACGCCACTGTTTGCTCCCAGTGGGCCACGCGCGACGCTGCTTCACGTCTTGCTGTGCGTTGCCACCTCCCTACCTCCGAGCGTGCGCACTTTAGTCAGTACAAGAGTGCTCAGACCTTGTACGACGCTGTAGTTGCGCGCTACTCCTCCCCTGCCACTGCTGCACTGAGCCGTCTCATGCTACCGTACCTCTTCCCTGACCTTGCTGCCTTTCCCACAGTCGGTGACCTCATTACGCACCTCCGCACTAGTGACACTCGCTACCGCGCTGCACTTCCTGCTGACTTCTGCGCCAAGAACCCCCCCCCTTCATGTGTGAGGATCTAGGATCAATCTCAGAAAAGAGAATGTCAATTGAATTGAATTGAATGATCACCTGGGTACAACACGAGGCTATATATAGGCTCGACACAAGGCCCTGTAACCAGGTGTTACGCGAAGGTTCCGCGGGTGGCGAAGCGTCCCAAACAGATCCTTCCCGAATTCGGTAGAAGGCAATTCGGTGGCAACCGAAAAGCCAGAATTCGGTGCACGCAACCTAGCTTGGTGCTATAACTAAAATAAAATATAGGAAAGCACCTAGCCTAGGAAATCAAGCAATTCATGCATGCATATGATTATTCTATGCTAGAAATAGCATAATAATGTAAAGGCAAGCAAGCATAGCTGGCATAAGCCGTCGTACTCTCACACGTCCCCCCCTCAAAGCTGGGTGGCATGAGAAACACCCTGCTTGACAAGATAGTCCTTGAGAGCACGGCGTGCGTTGCCCATATCAGCTTCTGCAACCCAACTGTCCTCAGTGGGGTCGTATCCCTTCCAGCGTATCAGGAACTCGAGGGTCTTGCCGCCGCGGCGCCGATGAGTGAAAACACGCTCCACTTCGTACTCGGGTTCATCCTGTATGAGAACAGGTGGTGGTGGCGGTAGCTGCCGTCCCTGGAACTGTTGGTTGGGGTCCTTGTAGGGCTTCAGTAGCTGGACATGGAAAGCGTTGTGAAGCTTCCATATATCTGGTAAGCGCAAGCGGAATGTAACTGGTGTCACCTGTGCCTCAACGAGAAAAGGACCACAGAAGCGAGGCCGGAGTTTGGATGGGAGGTGAGACAGGTTCAAGTTGCTCGTGTCAAGAAGCACCTGATCTCCAACTGCTACTGAGTGATCACGTCGCTGACGATCGGCATACTGCTTCTGGGAGTTCTGCATCGTGGTGAGTCGTCGCTGAGTCTTCTCCCATAGCTGCTGCATGGTGTGATGAAGTCATGTGCGGCTTGGACGTGTGCCGGTGTGGTTGTCTGCTGTGGTGTGAGTGGTTCCCGTCCGTAACACAGGAAGAAAGGAGTTTTCCCTGTGGCCGCATGTGATGCGTTGTTGTAAGCGAACTCTAGTGTTGGTAACTGTGTGTCCCAGTGGCTGACGTCATCCTTGCAAGCTGTGCGCAGTAACTGTTCAACCACTTGATTGAGTCGCTTTGTCTGTCCGTCAGTCTGGGGGTGGTATGCTGAAGACATTGCAAGCTTTGTCCCCAACAGTCCCATGAGCTCCTTCCAGAACTTACTCGTGAATTTGGGGTCTCTGTCTGAGATGAGTGTAGCGGGAATGCCGTGGATGGTGATGATGCGGTCGAAGAAGAGTCGAGCAGTTGCTTCAGCTGTAGCTGTGGCGTTGGTCGGTATTGTCAGAATGAGAAACAGGAATGGGTGTGACTAGCAGGAACAACAGTACAAATGTGAAACCCTAATCTGGTGTACCCCCTATGGTGTGACCCACTACAGCCTATGTCTGAAGACCCCACGGCATTCCCGCTACAGGTAGAGGCTGAAGTAACCCTGCTTTTTTCTGCTTGCTGCTCTTCATCCGCTGGCACGTGTCGCATGAGGTGACGAACTGCTGCACGTCTGCTGCCATCCCGGGCCAGTGGTAATACTTCGCTATCCCTGCTAACGTCTTGTTGCTCCCGAAATGTCCCGCGTAAGGTACGTCGTGAAACTCCTCCAATAGGATCTGCCGTAGCGGGGCGTAATTCGGTACCCAAATCTTTCCTGAACCCTTCCTTACAGCTAGGTCTTTCTCCCACTGTAACAGCTTCTTGGTCTGTGCTGTAGCAATCTCTGCGTCCACGGAGTACCCATGTTGGAATAGACCCTTGAGCAGAGGGTTCATCCCGTCGAGCTGGATGCCTGCTACATGTCTGGGGCGGCTCAACGCGTCTGCCTTGTTGTGTAGCCCGGGCTTGTAGACGATGTCGTAGTGGAAGTGAGTTTCCAGGAAGTCCACCCACCGCACCTGTCGTCGTGAGAGCGTCGGCTGCGACTTCATGTATTTGAGACTGCAGTGGTCAGTATAGACTGTAGTCTTGGCTCCCTCTAGGTAACACCTCCACGCCTTGAAGGCTATGACGATCGCTAAGGCTTCCTTATCATGGATGGGGTAGTTCAGTTCTGCTCCGTGTAGCTTCTTACTGAGGTAGGCGATGGGCTGCAAACCGCGTCCGTGATCCTGCATCAGTACTGCTCCGACTGCTTGGTCACTAGCGTCTTCATCCACCACGTAGTCCTTGTCTTGATCTGGTAGGATGAGTACTGGCGCTGTAGTCAGTGCTGTCTGTAGCTGCTCCATGGCTTGCTGATGAGGCGTATCCCATTTGTAGGGCGTATCCTTTTTCAGTAGGTCGGTCAGTGGCGCTGCTATCTTAGCGTACTGCGGCACGAACCTGTTGTAGTAGTTGGCGAAGCCTAGGAACTGCTGCAACTCCTTCACGTTCTCCGGTACTTTTCATTTTTTGACGGCTTCGATTTTCCGCGGGTACACGTGTACGCCCTCGGCACTCACCATGTGCCCGAGAAACTGCACCTTCTTCAGGGCGAAGTCGCTCTTCGACAGCTTCACGTAGAACTTGTTTTTCCGCAGGATCTCGAACACCTTCCACAGATGCTCCACGTGCTCCTTCATGTTCTTGGAGTAGATAAGAATGTCGTCCAGGTACACCACCACGCACTCGTCCAGCAGGGGTTGTAAGATGTGATTCATCTCCGCCTGAAACGTTGCTGGTGCGTTGCAGAGTCCGAACGGCATCACCAAGTATTCGTAGGAGCCGTATCTGGTACGGAACGCCGTCTTGTGGACCGAGTTGTCTGCCATTTTGATGTGCCAGTAACCCGATCGTAGGTCCAGCTTCGAGAATACTGTTGCTCCACGCAGTTGATACAGTAGGTCGTCTATGCGTGGTATGGGATATTTGTTTTTTACTGTCTGTTTGTTTAGTGCACGGTAGTCGATGCACATCCTTAGACCGCCGTCTGGTTTTGGAGTGAAGAGGACTGGTGCACCGTAGGGAGAGGTGGATGGGCGGATCAGTTGTCTATCCAGTAGATATTCTATCTGTTTCTTCATATCTGTCAGTTCGGTCGGACTTAGTCGGTATGGTGCACGTGAGACGGGTTTCGCACCTGGTTCCTCCACGATCTCGTGCTCGTGGGTGCGTGCTGGAGGTACGCCTGCGGGTATGTCGTCGGGCATTATATCCTTGTACTGCTCCAAGACCTCCTTCACTACTGCAGGTAGCTCCGAACTCGGCTTCTCCTCCTCTGCTGCTGCCATGACCAGTGCTAAGTAACCCGTGTTACTTTCGTTCACTGTCCGTTCGAACCGTGCCAGTGTCGTTTCAGGAACGCTCCCTGTATCCGTCCAGCTTCGCAGCGCTATCCGCTTCCCGTTGTTGTAGATGCACGCCTTCCTGTCGACCCAGTCGATCTCGGGGTTGAACCGCTTCAAGAAATCTCGCCCGAAGATGAAATCTAAGCCCTTGATGTTCGTGATCGGCAACGTCGGCTTCCACCTCAGCGCCCCTATGTGCAGCTGCAGTGATGCTTCGCCGTGGATGGGAAGTTTCGTACCGTCCACCATTGTTGCCGAGAACTTGGTCTCCTCCGAAAATTCTCCAATTTTCTCCAACGTCCCGCAGTCGCACACCGAGTGGGACACACCACTGTCCACCATTGCCTGGAGGCGTGGCCCATTGCTGATCACCTCGAGTAGTTGTGGTTTTTGCTGCTCCGAGTAACCGTAGATGGTCTCGCTTATAGGATCGTAGGGTATGTCGAAAAGATCATCCCTCGGTTCTGTGATCGAAGTTGCTGATTCCATTTCAGTTTCCAACTGAGCAAGGTTGGAAGGATTTATCCGAGGCCGATTCAGCTTCGTCTTGGCCTGGAACCTTCCTTTAAGCCTTTGCAGCTGTGTAGGCTTCTCGTGTGGGCAATTGGGAGCCTTAACACTATGCTGCGGGGAGAGAATAGTAACTCCTTGGAACGCACGACCCTTTTCAACGCTCCGGAGTGGTTTGCCCAACTTCTGAGGTACCTGAATAATGTCTGAAGGCTTTTTCTTGGCCTTGAAATCTCCCCTGAATTTTTTAAAGGCTTGAAAACCTCGAGAGATAATATTCTTACTCTCGGGGGTGTTCAGCTGGAGTTTCCCGGTCGGTGCAGAGTCTTGTTTCGCGGAGCCTCCATTTGTCTCGGCGATTTCCCCTGTTGCCGGCCGGTTGTGGCGTTTTAAATTCGCGCCATCGTGTCCTCCTTTTTTCGCCATCGTGGACGTTGCACTGTTGTTGCCCTGCAGCTCCGCTCGTACTATCTTCAACTTCCAACACGCCAAGAGTGGATGTCCTGCTGCGCCGCAAAATTCGCACTTCTCATATTTTGTGGGCCACTGCTTCGCGTCGATCTTGTCGATATCCATCGGGTCGGCGGTCGTGGGTGTTGCCGATCGCTTCGTGCCAAATGATCGGCTCGGCACGTGGCGTCGTGTCTCGGGTTCATATCGTATCAGCGCATCGAATCTCTCTGCTGCAGACACCAAGTCGCGGTAATTGTTGTAGTTCGCGGCAATCACTTGTCGGTGGACCTCCATCTTTAGCCCCTCAGTATACGCTTGGATTTTTTCCCCTTCGGTCAGGTCGGTGATTCGGTTGAAGAGGCTCTCCATCTGCTGCGTGTACTATGTTACACTGCCGAACTGTTTATGCCGATGAATCTGCTGCCGCGCCATGTAGCTGGAGCTGATTGGTTCGAAACGTTGAATTAAAGCTTCCCAAAACTGCGTCCATGACCCCTCGCCTCGGATCTTATTGTTGTTGTAAATCCACTCGAGCGCCGGGCCTCGTAACAGTGTCGCTGCGAGCTGAATCCGCATTGCATCGTGTGTCGGGGTCGTACAGCCAACGGCCTCGAAGTAAATTTCGAGGGTCGCAATGAATCGACGGACGTCGGTGTCTCTAGCATTCGGATTGAATGTCTCCGGTAGCCTCAGACGTGCCGCCTCAAGATTCACTGTAGCTGCTGCCGCTGCTGCTGGGTGAAGTGTCGGTGTCGCTGCTGCTGCTGCTGGCATCGCTGCTGCATTCGCTGCTACGTTCGCTGCTGCTGTGGCGGCTACCAACTTGTTCGCGAGAAGCTCCTCTATTCGCTGGGGTGCCGCTCGCGTCTGGTCCAGGCCGGTGTGTAACTCCGTATTATTTCGTACGGAATTATCACCGTTTTCCTCCATTTGGCGTTTTACAGGAAAATGTGCGACGAAAATAATTGAATTCTAGGCGCTGGTCATCTTACTGTGAGTCGAATCGACTTTAAAATTGACGAGCGCTGATTCTGTAGGTTGCGTAAATCTCCCTTAGTCGAAATTCGCGTCCGATCTTGGCCGTTGAGAGGAAATTTGATCCGACGCTCCAAATTCCAACCCTCTTGGTCGAAATTCTCAGGGCCATTGAGTTTCGAATCGATCCGATGGTCGAAATTCCAACTTTTTCGCCACTGGACCTGAGGAGTGTTCAAAAACCGGTTCGAGGGGGACGTTAGAAAATAGCGCGGAACTGGTTTACGTAACCGAAATCGGCGCTTTCCGTCGTCGCCCCCGCGGTTTTAAAAGCTAGGTTTTAGCGGTAGAAAAACTTCGCTTCGAACAGGCTCTGATTACCAAGTGTGAGGATCTAGGATCGAGCTCAGAAAAGAGAATGTCAATTGAATTGAATTGAATGATCACCTGGGTACAACACGAGGCTATATATAGGCTCGACACAAGGCCCCGTAACCAGGTGTTACGCGAAGGTTCCGCGGGTGGCGAAGCGTCCCGAACAGATACTTCCCGAATTCGGTAGAAGGCAATTCGGTGGCAACCGAAAAGCCAGAATTCGGTGCACGCAACCTAGCTCGGTGCTATAACTATAATAAAATCTAGGAAAGCACCTAGCCTAGGAAATCAAGCAATTCATGCATGCATATGATTATCCTATGCTAGAAATAGCATAATAAAGTAAAGGCAAGCAAGCATAGCTGGCATAAGCCGTCGTACTCTCACACCATGTACATCACTCTCTACTACATAGTCACTCGCCTCCCTGACTCCCTTCGCCTAGTCAGGGACCACTTCCTCTCAGTTTGTCCCAACACTCTCACTGTTGACCTCCTCGAGAAGTCCCTCCTAGCGGCCGAGAAGAGCATCGTCGCTATAGGGGCTTCTCGTGGCGACCCGCGCACCCCCATCTTTGAGGGGTGTTCCCCCTCCCCCCTTCTACCCTCTGTTGCCTCTGCTGCTGCGGCCGACCTCCTTGGTCTTGAGTCGGTCGGTGCGGCATCTGCCCCTAGCGGGAGACGTCGCTCAGGCAAGGGCAAGGGGAGCAAGGGCACTGGAGGAGCGAGCGGGGGCGGTGGAGGTGGAGGTGGAGGCGGTGGGGGGAGTGGGGGTGGCGGTGGGAGTGGAGGTGGGAGTGGAGGGGTCGGTGGCGGCAGTGGAGGCGGAGGCGGCGGCGGCGGTGGCGGTGGGAGCGGAGGTGGCGGAGGTGGCGGCGGTGGAGGAGGCGGCGGAGGCGGCGGCAGTAGCGGAGGCGGCGGAGGAGGCGGGGGTGGCGGTGGAGCTGGTCGCGGGTCTTTGCAGAGGAGTGGCTCCGGTGGTGGCTCGCGCCAGCAGCAATAGCGTGGTCGTGAGACGCTGTCCCCTCAGCAGCTCCGTGAGTGGTACACTGCACGCCAGCGGGGTGGGGGTTTTGGTCCGTGCACCTACGTCCTGCGCACCGGCGACCGTGCGGGTGAGCAGTGTGGGGGTGCGCACCCCACCCAGTGCTGCTTTGGCCGCCTGACGGACGCTTGGCGTCACCAGTTCCCGGAGGCCACAGAGATCCCTTGCTGGGGCGAGCTGTCTAGGGCGGGTGTTGCCATCTATGATCTTGACTTTGATGCTATTCTCTCTGCCATGTATGCTGTGTCTATTAGTGATGAGGGTGACTGTTACCGGTGTTTCCCGCCCGATCCGGGCATTGAGACTGCTGCTCTAGGTACTGGTGCGGCTGCTGCCCTAGGTGCTTGCGACGCTACTGCTCTAGGTGCTAGTGTGTCTGCGTCCTCAGGTACTGGTGAGTGTGCGCTCTCAGGTACTTCGTCGGCTTCGGCCTCCCTCACCTTCACCCCTGACTCTGGGGCTTCTCGCTCCTTCTTTCGAGACCGTACCACACTCGCGCCGCTTAGTCGGCTGGTTGCGGTGTCTCTGGCTGACCCCTCTGGGGGTCCTGTCCTGTCTCGCTTCTCCACAGTCCTCCCGTGTCCGGCGGCTCCCTCTGGCACCCTGTATGGTCTCTACCTCCCCTCGTTCTCTACGAACCTGGTGAGTGGTGCTGACCTACAGGATGCAGGAGTACACCACTTCACTCCTGCGCGTCAGCGGGTGACGCACTGCACAGAGGCTAGCACAGGCCGACACCTGGCTACGTTTACCCGTCAGCCGGGGTCGAGCCTGTACACACTGACCACTGCGTCTCCTCCCATTGCTGAGTCTGGTAGGGTCGCTGCATCGGGCGAGGTGTTTGCCGCAGCGTCCAGGTCTGGTCCTGAGTCTGCCCCCTGTTCGTGTCGTCTCCTGTCTCACGAGACTCTCCTCTGGCACCACCGCCTTGGTCACCCCTCTCTGCTTCGGCTCAGAGCCATGGCCTCCCGTCTTCTTGTGTCTGGTCTCCCCCGGTCCCTCCCTCCCCTTCCTCAGGGCCCTGGCCCTACCTGTGTCCCCTGTGTCGAGGGGCGCCAGCGTGCTGCCCCTCACTCCTCCCAGTTTCCTCCGACAGAGGCCCCGTTACAGACGCTTCACATGGACGTGTGGGGCCCAGCCCGCGTCCGAGGAGAGGGTCACGAGCGCTACTTCCTGCTCGTTGTTGACGACTGCTCGCGTAACACCGCAGTCTTCCCCTTGCGCAGCAAGGGTGATGTCACTGAGGTGCTGATCGACTGGATCCGCGCAGCTCGTCTCCAACTCAGGAAGAGCTTTGGCTCGGACTTTCCTGTTCTGCGTCTGCACTCAGACAGAGGCGGAGAGTTCTCCTCTGGCCTTCTGCGAGCCTACTGTCGTGCACGAGGCATCCGTCAGACCTTCACGCTTCCGGACTCTCCGCAGCAAAATGGGATTGCTGAGCGCCGTATTGGCATGGTCATGGACGCCGCTCGTACGTCTATGATGCATGCGGCTGCCCCCCATTTTCTGTGGCCGTTTGCGGTGAGGTACGCGGCGCATCAGATCAACCTTCACCCAAGGGTCTCCAGACCGGAGACCTTCCCAGCCTTGCTTTGGACGGGGAAGGTTGGCGATGCGTCGGCGTTCCGGGTCTTGTTAAAAGTAGAAAACAGGAATGGAGAAAGAGAGGTTCACTAGCAAGCAGTTGGATACAAATAGCAAACCCTAACTGGGTTGTACTCGCTATGGAGCACCCCACTGCAGGCTAGATAAGATAACATTCTGACACACCCCCATAGCCAAAGTGGGGTGTAATCAGCACAGTAAGCAAAGCAGAACAAGCTCAGGGTGGATCACAATGTCACCACACATTCTGAGCACAATTACAAGAAGCAACAGTTTAAAGTTCACAATTATGAGCAAAGCTAGTGGTAGTCACAGCGGGCAAGTGAGGAGGAGGAGGGACCGTGAGAGGAGAGAAGATGGGAGACGACGGCTGAAGCTGCAGACACACGGGCAACAGGAGCGGCTGGCACAGTGGCTACCGGGACAAGCACCCCGGACTACTGGAGTAACTGGCTCACAGTCTACAACGAGCTACAGGAGCAACGGACCCTCGGGCGACAGGCGCAGCAGGCTCTCTGGGCTACCAGGACAAGCGCCCCGGACTACAGGTGCTGCGGACGACAAGACTGCTGCCTCCACTCAACCTCCCCCAGCTGCCCAACGCCCCTCTCACACACCCACTGCTACACCCCCTAGCTCCACTCCCACGCACCCCCCTTAAACCCTAAACCCCAGTCTCCCACACATCCAACCCCCTCAGCGACAGCTGCAGTAGTGGGAGACGAAGGAGGAGGAGGAGCAAAGGGAGGAGGGCACAACCGCCACCCCCATATCCGCCACCCCCCCGAAGGAGCCGCGACGGGCGACGGGAAAAGGGGGGTGGGGTGCACGTGCCGTAGGTAGGGCGACGGGGTCGGGCCTGTAGGGCGGCGGGACGACGAGGCCGCAGGTAGGGCGGCGGGACCGGGGCCAGGGCCGCAGGTAGGGTCGCCCGAGCCGCGCGCAGCCGGCCCGAGCCGCGCGCGGGCCTGGCGACGCCCGTACGGGTCGCGCGCGGGCCTGGCGCAGCCCGTACGGGTGGTGCGAGGGCCTGGCGCAGTCCGTACAGGCCGCAGACGGGTCGGGCGCGGCCCGTACGTGCCGCGTGCAGGCCACGACGGGCGACGGGGGGCGACGAACGGGTCCCCGTCGCCCGTCGCGGCGCCGCCCAAGGGCGACGCGCCGGTCGACGGGGCAGAAGCCCGCCGCGCGCCTCGGGGCGCACAGCGGGCAGAGAACCGTCGCGCGCCTCGGGGCGCACGGCGAGCAGAAAACAGCCGCGCGCCTCGGGGCGCACGGCGGGAAGAAAAATGCCGCACGCCCCGGGGCGTGCGGCTCAGAGGGTTGTTGCAGTAGTAGCAGCGGAAGCGAGAAGGTGGTAAGCCCACCCACAGGATCGATAGCATGTTAAAAGTAGAAAACAAGAATGGAGAAAGAGAGGTTCACTAGCAAGCAGTTGGATACAAATAGCAAACCCTCACTGGGTTGTACTCGCTATGGAGCACCCCACTGCAGGCTAGATAAGATAACATTCTGACAGGTCTGGGGATCTCGGGCGTTTGTCCGCGACTTGTCTGCGGACAAGCTGTCCCCTCGTGCTGCTCCTTGCGTCTTCCTGGGGTTCCCCCCTGACGCGCCTGGGTGGAAGTTCTACCACCCCACCTCTCGTCGTGTTCTGTCCTCCCAGGACGTCACGTTTGACGAGTCGGTCCCCTACTACCGCCTCTTCCCCTACCGCATTCCGTCCCTCCCCCCGCCCCCGCTCTTCCTTGTACCAGGTCCCCCCCCGGTAGACCCCCTTCCCCCTCAGGGTCCTGCCCCTTCAGGTGTGTCCCAGGTAGACGCAGTCGAGCCGGTCGAGGTCACTGGTGACTCTGGTGCTGCTGAGGGTGCTGAGCCTGGGGGTGCTGACTCTGGGGGTGCTGAGCCTGGGGGTGCGGAGCCTAGGGGTGCTAAGCCTGGGGGTGCTGAGCCTGGGGGTGCTACGCCTGGGGGTGCTGAGGCTGGGGGTGCTGAGCCTGGGGGTGCTGAGTCTGGGGGTGCTACGCCTGGGGGTGCTGAGCCTGGAGGTGCTCCGCCTGGAGGTTCACCGGGTGCTTCGTCTCGCTTGGAGCCACTCTCTCCACTGGAGCTGTGCGAGTGGTTTGCCCGGCGCTGGCGCCGTGCTGCTGGTGCTGGAGGTTCTTCGGCTGTTGAGGGTGCTGCTGTCGCGGGTCCCGGAGGTGCTCGTACTGGGAGTACTGGAGCTGCTGGGCCTGCAGGTTCGACTGGAGCTGGTGCTGCTGAGGGTGTTGGCGCTGAGACTACCGCTGGCGGTCCTGCTGGGGGTGCTCCTGGTGCTGCTGGAGGTTCTGGAGCTACTGGAGGTGGTGTTGGAGCGGGTGCTCCTGCTGGGGGTTCTGGTGCTGTCCCTGCTGTTTCTGGCGTCGCCACGCGGCCTCGACCGTACTTCGTCCCACTCCTGCAGCAGGTTCTTGGTCTTCCACCTTCTACTAGTCCTCCTCCTCCCTTAGAGTGTCCACAGCCTGTCCCGTCACAGTTACAGTTGCAGCCTACCTCCCCACTGCCTGCTCTTCTCCCTACACTAGTCCTACTGGCGGTCTTGCTGAGTTCCGCTCAGTTGTTGCCCTGCAGCTCCGCTCGTACTATCTTCAACTTCCAACACGCTAAGAGTGGATGTCCTGCTGCGCCGCAAAATTCGCACTTCTCATATTTTGTGGGCCGCTGCTTCGCGTCGATCTTGTCGATATCCATCGGGTCGGCGGTCGTGGGTGTTGCCGATCGCTTCGTGCCAAATGATCGGTTCGGCACGTGGCGTCGTGTCTCGGGTTCATATCGCATCAGCGCATCGAATCTCTCTGCTGCAGACACCAAGTCGCGGTAATTGTTGTAGTTCACGGCAATCACTTGTCGGTGGACCTCCATCTTTAGCCCCTCAGTATACGCTTGGATTTTTTCCCCTTCGGTCAGGTCGGTGATTCGGTTGAAGAGGCTCTCCATCTGCTGCGTGTACTATGTTACACTGCCGAACTGTTTATGCCGATGAATCTGCTGCCGCGCCATGTAGCTGGAGCTGATTGGTTCGAAACGTTGAATTAAAGCTTCCCAAAACTGCGTCCATGACCCCTCGCCTCGGATCTTATTGTTGTTGTAAATCCACTCGAGCGCCGGGCCTCGTAACAGTGTCGCTGCGAGCTGAATCCGCATTGCATCGTGTGTCGGGGTCGTACAGCCAACGGCCTCGAAGTAAATTTCGAGGGTCGCAATGAATCGACGGACGTCGGTGTCTCTAGCATTCGGATTGAATGTCTCCGGTAGCCTCAGACGTGCCGCCTCAAGATTCACTGTAGCTGCTGCCGCTGCTGCTGGGTGAAGTGTCGGTGTCGCTGCTGCTGCTGCTGGCATCGCTGCTGCATTCGCTGCTACGTTCGCTGCTGCTGTGGCGGCTACCAACTGGTTCGCGAGAAGCTCCTCTATTCGCTGGAGTGCCGCTCGCGTCTGGTCCAGGCCGGTGTGTAACTCCGTATTATTTCGTACGGAATTATCACCGTTTTCCTCCATTTGGCGTTTTACAGGAAAATGTGCGACGAAAATAATTGAATTCTAGGCGCTGGTCATCTTACTGTGAGTCGAATCGACTTTAAAATTGACGAGCGCTGATTCTGTAGGTTGCGTAAATCTCCCTTAATCGAAATTCGCGTCCGATCTTGGCCGTTGAGAGGAAATTTGATCCGACGCTCCAAATTCCAACCCTCTTGGTCGAAATTCTCAGGGCCGTTGAGATTCGAATCGATCCGACGGTCGAAATTCCAACTTTTTCGCCACTGGACCTGAGGAGTGTTCAAAAACCGGTTCGAGGGGGACGTTAGAAAATAGCGCGGAACTGGTTTACGTAACCGAAATCGGCGCTTTCCGTCGTCGCCCCCGCGGTTTTAAAAGCTAGGTTTTAGCGGTAGAAAAACTTCGCTTCGAACAGGCTCTGATTACCAAGTGTGAGGATCTAGGATCGAGCTCAGAAAAGAGAATGTCAATTGAATTGAATTGAATGATCACCTGGGTACAACACGAGGCTATATATAGGCTCGACACAAGGCCCCGTAACCAGGTGTTACGCGAAGGTTCCGCGGGTGGCGAAGCGTCCCAAACAGATCCTTCCCGAATTCGGTAGAAGGCGATTCGGTGGCAACCGAAAAGCCAGAATTCGGTGCACGCAACCTAGTTCGGTGCTATAACTATAATAAAATCTAGGAAAGCACCTAGCCTAGGAAATCAAGCAATTCATGCATGCATATGATTATCCTATGCTAGAAATAGCATAATAAAGTAAAGGCAAGCAAGCATAGCTGGCATAAGCCGTCGTACTCTCACACCATGTACATCACTCTCTACTACATAGTCACTCGCCTCCCTGACTCCCTTCGCCTAGTCAGGGACCACTTCCTCTCAGTCTGTCCCAACACTCTCACTGTTGACCTCCTCGAGAAGTCCCTCCTAGCGGCCGAGAAGAGCATCGTCGCTATAGGGGCTTCTCGTGGTGACCCGCGCACCCCCATCTTTGAGGGGTGTTCCCCCTCCCCCCTTCTACCCTCTGTTGCCTCTGCTGCTGCGGCCGACCTCCTTGGTCTTGAGTCGGTCGGTGCGGCATCTGCCTCTAGCGGGAGACGTCGCTCAGGCAAGGGCAAGGGGAGCAAGGGCACTGGAGGAGCGAGCGGGGGCGGTGGAGGTGGAGGTGGAGGCGGTGGGGGGAGTGGGGGTGGCGGTGGGAGTGGAGGTGGGAGTGGAGGGGTCGGTGGCGGCAGTGGAGGCGGAGGCGGCGGCGGCGGTGGCGGTGGGAGCGGAGGTGGCGGAGGTGGCGGCGGTGGAGGAGGCGGCGGAGGCGGCGGCAGTAGCGGAGGCGGCGGAGGCGGCGGAGGAGGCGGGAGTGGCGGTGGAGCTGGTCACGGGTCTTTGCAGAGGAGTGGCTCCGGTGGTGGCTCGCGCCAGCAGCAATAGCGTGGTCGTGAGACGCTGTCCCCTCAGCAGCTCCGTGAGTGGTACACTGCACGCCAGCGGGGTGGGGGTTTTGGTCCGTGCACCTACGTCCTGCGCACCGGCGACCGTGCGGGTGAGCAGTGTGGGGGTGCGCACCCCACCCAGTGCTGCTTTGGCCGCCTGACGGACGCGTGGCGTCACCAGTTCCCGGAGGCCACAGAGATCCCTTGCTGGGGCGAGCTGTCTAGGGCGGGTGTTGCCATCTATGATCTTGACTTTGATGCTATTCTCTCTGCCATGTATGCTGTGTCTATTAGTGATGAGGGTGACTGTTACCGGTGTTTCCCGCCCGATCCGGGCATTGAGACTGCTGCTCTAGGTACTGGTGCGGCTGCTGCCCTAGGTGCTTGCGACGCTACTGCTCTAGGTGCTAGTGTGTCTGCGTCCTCAGGTACTGGTGAGTGTGCGCTCTCAGGTACTTCGTCGGCTTCGGCCTCCCTCACCTTCACCCCTGACTCTGGGGCTTCTCGCTCCTTCTTTCGAGACCGTACCACACTCGCGCCGCTTAGTCGGCTGGTTGCGGTGTCTCTGGCTGACCCCTCTGGGGGTCCTGTCCTGTCTCGCTTCTCCACAGTCCTCCCGTGTCCGGCGGCTCCCTCTGGCACCCTGTATGGTCTCTACCTCCCCTCGTTCTCTACGAACCAGGTGAGTGGTGCTGACCTACAGGATGCAGGAGTACACCACTTCACTCCTGCGCGTCAGCGGGTGACGCACTGCACAGAGGCTAGCACAGGCCGACACCTGGCTACGTTTACCCGTCAGCCGGGGTCGAGCCTGTACACACTGACCACTGCGTCTCCTCCCGTTGCTGAGTCTGGTAGGGTCGCTGCATCGGGCCAGGTGTTTGCCGCAGCGTCCAGGTCTGGTCCTGAGTCTGCCCCCTGTTCGTGTCGTCTCCTGTCTCACGAGACTCTCCTCTGGCACCACCGCCTTGGTCACCCCTCTCTGCTTCGGCTCAGAGCCATGGCCTCCCGTCTTCTTGTGTCTGGTCTCCCCCGGTCCCTCCCTCCCCTTCCTCAGGGCCCTGGCCCTACCTGTGTCCCCTGTGTCGAGGGGCGCCAGCGTGCTGCCCCTCACTCCTCCCAGTTTCCTCCGACAGAGGCCCCGTTACAGACGCTTCACATGGACGTGTGGGGCCCAGCCCGCGTCCGTGGAGAGGGTCACGAGCGCTACTTCCTGCTCGTTGTTGACGACTGCTCGCGTAACACCGCAGTCTTCCCCTTGCGCAGCAAGGGTGATGTCACTGAGGTGCTGATCGACTGGATCCGCGCAGCTCGTCTCCAACTCAGGAAGAGCTTTGGCTCGGACTTTCCTGTTCTGCGTCTGCACTCAGACAGAGGCGGAGAGTTCTCCTCTGGCCTTCTGCGAGTCTACTGTCGTGCACGAGGCATCCGTCAGACCTTCACGCTTCCGGACTCTCCGCAGAAAAATGGGATTGCTGAGCGCCGTATTGGCATGGTCATGGACGCCGCTCGTACGTCTATGATGCATGCGGCTGCCCCCCATTTTATGTGGCCGTTTGCGGTGAGGTACGCGGCGCATCAGATCAACCTTCACCCAAGGGTCTCCAGACCGGAGACCTTCCCAGCCTTGCTTTGGACGGGGAAGGTTGGCGATGCGTCGGCGTTCCGGGTCTTGTTAAAAGTAGAAAACAGGAATGGAGAAAGAGAGGTTCACTAGCAAGCAGTTGGATACAAATAGCAAACCCTAACTGGGTTGTACTCGCTATGGAGCACCCCACTGCAGGCTAGATAAGATAACATTCTGACACACCCCCATAGCCAAAGTGGGGTGTAATCAGCACAGTAAGCAAAGCAGAACAAGCTCAGGGTGGATCACAATGTCACCACACATTCTGAGCACAATTACAAGAAGCAACAGTTTAAAGTTCACAATTATGAGCAAAGCTAGTGGTAGTCACAGCGGGCAAGTGAGGAGGAGGAGGGACTGTGAGAGGAGAGAAGATGGGAGACGACGGCTGAAGCTGCAGACACACGGGCAACAGGAGCGGCTGGCACAGTGGCTACCGGGACAAGCACCCCGGACTACTGGAGTAACTGGCTCACAGTCTACAACGAGCTACAGGAGCAACGGACCCTCGGGCGACAGGCGCAGCAGGCTCTCTGGGCTACCAGGACAAGCGCCCCGGACTACAGGTGCTGCGGACGACAAGACTGCTGCCTCCACTCAACCTCCCCCAGCTGCCCAACGCCCCTCTCACACACCCACTGCTACACCCCCTAGCTCCACTCCCACGCACCCCCCTTAAACCCTAAACCCCAGTCTCCCACACATCCACCCCCCTCAGCGACAGCTGCAGCAGTGGGAGACGAAGGAGGAGGAGGAGCAAAGGGAGGAGGGCACAACCGCCACCCCCATATCCGCCACCCCCCCGAAGGAGCCGCGACGGGCGACGGGAAAAGGGGGGTGGGGTGCACGTGCCGTAGGTAGGGCGACGGGGTCGGGCCTGTAGGGCGGCGGGACGACGAGGCCGCAGGTAGGGCGGCGGGACCGGGGCTAGGGCCGCAGGTAGGGTCGCCCGAGCCGCGCGCAGCCGGCCCGAGCCGCGCGCGGGCCTGGCGACGCCCGTACGGGTCGCGCGCGGGCCTGGCGCAGCCCGTACGGGTGGTGCGAGGGCCTGGCGCAGTCCGTACAGGCCGCAGACGGGTCGGGCGCGGCCCGTACGTGCCGCGCGCAGGCCACGACGGGCGACGGGGGGCGACGAACGGGTCCCCGTCGCCCGTCGCGGCGCCGCCCAAGGGCGACGCGCCGGTCGACGGGGCAGAAGCCCGCCGCGCGCCTCGGGGCGCACAGCGGGCAGAGAACCGTCGCGCGCCTCGGGGCGCACGGCGAGCAGAAAACCGCCGCGCGCCTCGGGGCGCACGGCGGGAAGAAAAATGCCGCACGCCCCGGGGCGTGCGGCTCAGAGGGTTGTTGCAGTAGTAGCAGCGGAAGCGAGAAGGTGGTAAGCCCACCCACAGGATCGATAGCATGTTAAAAGTAGAAAACAAGAATGGAGAAAGAGAGGTTCACTAGCAAGCAGTTGGATACAAATAGCAAACCCTCACTGGGTTGTACTCGCTATGGAGCAACCCACTGCAGGCTAGATAAGATAACATTCTGACAGGTCTGGGGATCTCGGGCGTTTGTCCGCGACTTGTCTGCGGACAAGCTGTCCCCTCGTGCTGCTCCTTGCGTCTTCCTGGGGTTCCCCCCTGACGCGCCTGGGTGGAAGTTCTACCACCCCACCTCTCGTCGTGTTCTGTCCTCCCAGGACGTCACGTTTGACGAGTCGGTCCCCTACTACCGCCTCTTCCCCTACCGCATTCCGTCCCTCCCCCCGCCCCCGCTCTTCCTTGTACCAAGTCCCCCCCCGGTAGACCCCCTTCCCCCTCAGGGTCCTGCCCCTTCAGGTGTGTCCCAGGTAGACGCAGTCGAGCCGGTCGAGGTCACTGGTGACTCTGGTGCTGCTGAGGGTGCTGAGCCTGGGGGTGCTGACTCTGGGGGTGCTGAGCCTGGGGGTGCGGAGCCTAGGGGTGCTAAGCCTGGGGGTGCTGAGCCTGGGGGTGCTACGCCTGGGGGTGCTGAGGCTGGGGGTGCTGAGCCTGGGGGTGCTGAGTCTGGGGGTGCTACGCCTGGGGGTGCTGAGCCTGGAGGTGCTCCGCCTGGAGGTTCACCGGGTGCTTCGTCTCGCTGGGAGCCACTCTCTCCACTGGAGCTGTGCGAGTGGTTTGCCCGGCGCTGGCGCCGTGCTGCTGGTGCTGGAGGTTCTTCGGCTGTTGAGGGTGCTGCTGTCGCGGGTCCCGGAGGTGCTCGTACTGGGAGTACTGGAGCTGCTGGGCCTGCAGGTTCGACTGGAGCTGGTGCTGCTGAGGGTGTTGGCGCTGAGACTACTGCTGGCGGTCCTGCTGGGGGTGCTCCTGGTGCTGCTGGAGGTTCTGGAGCTACTGGAGGTGGTGTTGGAGCGGGTGCTCCTGCTGGGGGTTCTGGTGCTGTCCCTGCTGTTTCTGGCGTCGCCACGCGGCCTCGACCGTACTTCGTCCCACTCCTGCAGCAGGTTCTTGGTCTTCCACCTTCTACTAGTCCTCCTCCTCCCTTAGAGTGTCCACAGCCTGTCCCGTCACAGTTACAGTTGCAGCCTACCTCCCCACTGCCTGCTCCTTCTCCCTACACTAGTCCTACTGGCGGTCTTGCTGAGCGTCGTGAGCCTGCGTCTCGCCCTACGTTGCCTGTCCATCCTGCTCGCACTAGTGGTCGTGGTTCTCGTCCGCGTCCTCCCCCTGTCCCTGGCACGCACAAGATGTCCCTGCTTCCGTCCACTGCTCCTCTGCGTGCCCCTTTGCCTTCTCCTCCTGAGTCCTCTCTTCCTGCTTTTGCCGACCCGGAGTCGGACTCTCTTCGTGCTGCCAGTCCTACTGTCACGCGTCTCCTTTCTACTGTCGTCACTGACCCTTCTTTCGAGTCCACTTCTGCGTCTGCCCTAGTTGCTGAGCTCGTCGACTTTGCTGCTCGCTGTCGCCTAGACTACGCTGCTAGTCTTGTCGCTGAGTCTGAGTCTGTCTGTCCTCCGTCCGTCAAGGGTGACTATGCCATTGGCACGGACGTCCTTGAGGACAGGCAGGAGGAGTTCCAGTGTCTGGCTGCTCCTTCACCTCATCTCGTGTTAGTACTGCTTACCCCTGAGGGAGACCCGGATGCACTTGACATCCCGACTCCGCGCTCTTACGCGGAGGCGATAGAGGGTCCCTACTCCTCTCAGTGGCAGGCAGCTATGGATGCAGAGATGGCTTCCTGGAAGTCCACAGGCACCTACGTTGACGCTGTCCCCCCTCCTGGAGCGAACATCGTCAGTGGCATGTGGATCTTCAGGGTGAAGCGGCCGCCGGGTTCTCCTCCTGTCTTCAAGGCGCGTTACGTGGCTCGTCGCTTCAGTCAGCGACAGGGAGTTGACTACTTTCAGACCTTCTCCCCCACCCCGAAGATGACCACTCTTCGGGTACTGCTGCACGTTGCTGCTCACCGTGACTACGAGCTGCACTCTCTCGACTTCAGCACTGCTTTCTTGCAGGGCAGCCTGCACGAGGAGATCTGTCTGCGCCGCCCACCTGGCTTCACTGGGTCTTTCCCTCCTGGTACCCAGTGGAGTCTCCGGCGTCCAGTCTACGGTCTCCGCCAGGCGCCCCGTGAGTGGCACGACACACTGAGGACTACGTTTGCGGCTCTTGGGTTTGCTCCTTCTACTGCCGACCCGTCGCTGTTTCTGCGCACCGACACCTCTCTGCCGCCGTTCTACATCCTCGTGTACGTTGACGACTTGGTTTTTGCCACAGCTGACACTGCTGGACTCGCCTACGTGAAGTCCGAGCTACAGAAGAGACACACGTGCACAGACCTGGGTGAACTGCGCAGCTACCTTGGCTTGCAAATCACCCGGGACAGAGCACGCCGCACCATTACCCTGACTCAGTCTCACATGGTGCAGCAGGTCCTTCACCGCTTCGGCTTCACGTACTCCTCGCCTCAGGCCACTCCTCTGCCTACTAGCCACTCACTCTCAGCTCTGCCTTCGGATGAGTCCGTAGAGTCGAGTGGCCCGTATCCAGAGCTTGTTGGCTGCCTCATGTACCTGATGACCTGCACACGACCTGACCTTGCATACCCTCTTAGCATTCTTGCACGCTATGTTGCTCCTGGGAGACACCGACCAGAGCACATGGCTGCAGCGAAGAGGGTGTTGCACTACTTGTGCAGTACGTCGGGCATGGGGCTAGTGCTTGGAGGGCGGAGTCCAGTGGTCCTCACTGGGCACGCGGACGCTTCTTGGGCTGACAACCAGGCTACGCAGCGGTCGTCACAGGGTTACACCTTCAGCCTTGGTTCCGGCTCTGTTTCGTGGCGGGCTACTCGCTCGTCTTCTGTTCTCGGCTCCAGTTGTGAGGCTGAGATCTACGCCGGGGCCATGGCTGCACAAGAGCTTCGCTGGCTCACCTACCTGCTGACCGACCTTGGAGAGCCGCCTCGTTCTCCTCCTATACGTAGAAAACAAGGCCATGCTGGCCTTGTGTCGAGAGTAGAGACTGGAGCACCGAACGAAGCACATTGCTCTCCGCTACTTCCTTGCTCCTGAGCTACAGCAGCGTGGTTAGTTGCGGCTTGCGTACATGGCCTCTGAGGCCAACACTGCTGATGTTTTCACCAAGGCACTTCCGCCTTGTGATCATCAGCGCTTCTGCACTCAGCTGGGTCTTGTCCGTGTCTTGCCTCACTTGCTCACCCCTTGACCTTGCTTGTACTGTTACATATATATATATATATGCTCTTGCTTGTCTATCCTTATATATATATGTACTCATGCATGTGAACTGGCCTTGTGGCCTTGAACTTGTGCTTAGAATGTGTGGTGACGCTGTGATCCACCCAGAGCTTGCTTTGCTTTGTTTTGCTTGACCGGTCTTGTGACCCCTTGTTCTCCCCCACTTTGCCTATGGGGGTGTGCCAGAACATTATAGCTTATACTTTTGTGTAGGCTGTAGTGGGGTATCCCATAGGGGGTACAACCCTAAAAGGGTTAGTACTTGTACCCACTTCATTCATAGTTCATTCATTCTCGTTCACATCTTCTCATCATGAAGTCCCTTTGTCGAGGCAATGAACTTGCCCGGGAAACCCATCTTCTCCATCGTGGTGAAGAGGAAGTCTCCCGAGACCGAGTCATACGCCTTTTGGAAATCGACCAGGAGCAGCAGCCAATCCTCATCACCTTCCGCTGCCGCGTCGATCACATCCGCAACCGTTGATACCGCATCCGCCAAACGTCTCCTAGGTATGAAGCCGTACTGTCTCTCCGAGATAACCTGTGGTAGAGCGTTTTTGATCCTGTTAGCCAGCACCTTCGCCACTAGCTTGTATAGCACACTGAGTAACGTTATCGAGCAGTAGTTTCCTAACTGCTCCCTTGCTCCCTTCTTATGCAGAAGGATCGTCACCGCCGTCATGAAAGGCTCCGGCAGCAGCGCGTCCTTCTCAAAGACCTCAACCAGTTTCATCACCTCCTTTCCCAGGAGGCCCCAGTTTTGCTCAAACAGCTCCTTCGGCAACCCATCCTATCCTAGTGCTTCCCCCGTTGGCAACTCTCGGAGTGCTGTTCTTACTTCCTACTCCCTGTGAGAAAGAGAACGAGAATGAAATGACTATGAATGAAGTGAGTACATATAGGAAACCCTAATTGGGTTGTACCCCCTATGGGATACCCCACTATAGCCTACACAAATAAGTAAGCTATAATGTTGTGACACACCCCCATAGGCAAAGTGGGGGAGAACAAGGGGTCACAAGACCAGTCAAGCAAAGCAAGGCAAAGCTCAGGGTGGATCACAAAGTCACCACACATTCCGAGCACAAGTTCAAAGGCCAGAAGGCCAGTTCACATGCAAGATCACATATATAGATATACAAGAGGCTAAGCAAGCAAGAGCAAGAATATATATATGTGAGAGTACAAGCAAGGTCAAGAGGTGAGCAAGTGAGGCAAGACAGGCACAAGACCCAACTGAGTGCAGAAGCGCTGATGATCACAAGGCGCAAATGCCTTGGTGAAGACATCAGCAGTGTTGGCCTCAGAGGCCACATACACAAGCCGCAACTATCCACGCTGCTGTAGCTCACGAGCAAGAAAGTAGCGAAGAGCAATGTGCTTTGTCCTGTGCTCCAGTCGCTGCTCTCGACACAAGGCCAGCATAGCCTTGTTGTCTACGTACAGGACTGGAGGAGAACGAGGCGGCTCTCCAAGGTCTGTCAGCAGGTAGGTGAGCCAGCGAAGCTCCTGGGCAGCCATAGCCCCGGCGTAGATCTCAGCCTCACAACTGGAGCCGAGAACAGAAGACGAGCGTGTAGCCTGCCACGAAACAGAGCCGGAACCAAGACTGAAAGTGTAACCCTGTGACGACCGGTGCGTAGCCTGGTCGTCAGACCAAGAAGCGTCCGCGTGCCCAGTGAGGACCACTGGACTCCGCCCTCCTAGCACTAACCCCATGCCCGACGTACTGCACAAGTAGCGCAACACCCTCTTCGCTGCAGCCATGTGCTCTGGTCGGTGTCTCCCAGGAGCAACATAGCGTGCAAGAATGCTAAGAGGGTATGCAAGGTCAGGTCGAGTGCAGGTCATCAGGTACATGAGGCAGCCAACAAGCTCTGGATACGGGCCACTCGACTCTACGGACTCATCCGAAGGCAGAGCTGAGAGCGAGTGGCGTGTAGGCAGAGGAGTGGCCTGAGGCGAGGAGTACGTGAAGCCGAAGCGCTGAAGGACCTGCTGCACCATGTGTGACTGAGTCAGGGTAATGGTGCGGCGTGCTCTGTCCCGGGTGATCTGCAAGCCAAGGTAGCTGCGCAGTTCATCAGGTCAGTGCACGTGTGTCTCTTCTGTAGCTCGGACTTCACGTAGGCGAGTCCAGCAGTGTCAGCTGTGGCAAAAACCAAGTCGTCAACGTACACGAGGATGTAGAACGGCGGCAGAGAGGTGTCGGTGCGCAGAAACAGCGACGGGTCGGCAGTAGAAGGAGCAAACCCAAGAGCCGCAAACGTAGTCCTCAGTGTGTCGTGCCACTCACGGGGCGCCTGGCGGAGACCGTAGACTGGACGCCGGAGACTCCACTGGGTACCAGGAGGGAAAGACCCAGTGAAGCCAGGTGGGCGGCGCAGACAGATCTCCTCGTGCAGGCTGCCCTGCAAGAAAGCAGTGCTGAAGTCGAGAGAGTGCAGCTCGTAGTCACGGTGAGCAGCAACGTGCAGCAGTACCCGAAGAGTGGTCATCTTCGGGGTGGGGGAGAAGGTCTGAAAGTAGTCAACCCCCTGCCGGTGACTGAAGCCACGAGCCACGTAACGCGCCTTGAAGACAGGCGGAGAACCCGGCGGCCGCTTCACCCTAAAGATCCACATGCCACTGACGATGTTCGCCCCAGGAGGGGGGACAGCGTCAACGTAGGTGCCTGTGGACTTCCAGGAAGCCATCTCTGCGTCCATAGCTGCCTGCCACAGAGAGGAGTAGGGACCCTCTATCGCCTCCGCGTAGGAGCGCGGAGTCGGGATGTCAAGTGCATCCGGGTCTCCCTCAGGGGTAAGCAGTACGGACAAGAGATGCGGTGAAGCGGCTGCTAGGCACTGGAACTCCTCGTGCCTGTCCTCGAGGACGTCCGTGCCAAGGGCACACTCACCCCCGACGGACGGAGGACAGACAGACTCAGACTCAGCGACAAGACTAGCAGCGTAGTCTAGGCGACAGCGAGCAGCAAAGTCGACGAACTCAGTAACGAGGGCAGACGCAGCAGAAGACTCGAAAGAAGGGTCTGTGACGACAGTAGCAAGGAAACGCGTGACAGTAGGACTGGCAGCACGAAGAGAGTCCGACTCTGGGTCGGCAAGAGAAGGAAGAGAGGACGCAGGAGGAGAAGGCAAAGGGGCACGCAGAGGAGCAGTAGACGGACGCAGTGACATCCGGTGCGTGCCAGGGACAGGAGGAGGACGCTGACGCGAACTGCAACCACTAGCGCGTGCAGTACGAACAGGCGACGCAGGACAAGACGCAGGCTCACGACACTCAGTAAGACCTCCAGTAGGACCAGTGTAGGGAGAAGGAGCAGGTAAGGGGGAGGCAGGCTGTAGCTGTGACTAAGACGGGACAGGCTGTGGACCCTCTAAGGGAGGAGGAGGACCAGTAGAAGGTGGAAGACCAAGAACCTGCTGCAGGAGTGGAACGAAGTACGGTCGAGGCCGCGCGGCGACGCCAGACACAGCAGGGACAGCACGAGTACCCCCAGCAGGAGTACCCGCTCCAGCAGCACCTCCAGTAGCTCCAGAACCTCCAGCAGCACCAGGAGCACCCCCAGCAGGACCGCCAGTGGTAGTCTCAGCGCCAACACCCTCAGCAGCACCAGCTCCAGTCAAACCCGTAGGCCCAGCAGCTCCAGTACTCCACGTATGAGCACCTCCAGGACCCGCGACAGCAGCACCCTCAGGCTCAGCACCCCCAGGCTCAGCACCCCCAGGCTCAGCACCCCAAGGCTCAGCACCCCCAGGCTCTGCACCCCTAGGCTCCGCACCCCCAGGCTCCGCACCCCCAGGCTCAGCACCCCCAGTCGCAGCACCCCTAGGCTCAGCACCCCCAGTCGCAGCACCCCCGCAGCAGCACCAGAGTCACCAGTGACCTCGACAGGCTCGACCGCGTCTACCTGGGACACACCTGAAGGGGCAGGACCCTGAGGGGGAAGGGGGTCTACCGGGGGGGGGACCTGGTACCAAGAAGAGCGCGGGTGGGGGGAGGGACGGAGTGCGGTAGGGGAAGAGGCGGTAGTAGGGTACCGACTCGTCGAACGTGACGTCTGGGAGGACAGAACACGTCGAGAGGTGGGGTCGTAGAACTGCCACCTAGGGGCGTCGGGGGGGAACCCCAGGAAGAAGCAGGGAGCAGCGCGAGGGGACAGCTTGTCCGCAGATAAGTCGCGGACAAACGCCCAAGATCCCCAGACCCGGAACGCCGACGCATCGCCAACCTTCCCCGTCCACAGCAGGGATGGGGAGGTCTCCGGCCGGGAGACCCTGGGGTGTAGGTTGATCTGGTGCGCCGCGTACCTCACCGCAAACGGCCACAGAAAATGGGGGGCAGCCGCATGCATCATAGACGTACGAGCAACGTCCATGACCATGCCGATGCGGCGCTCTGCAATCCCATTTTGCTGCGGTGAGTCCGGAAGCGTGAAGGTCTGACGGATGCCTCGCGCACGACAGTAGGCTCGTAGAAGGCTAGAGGAGAACTCTCCGCCTCTGTCCGAGTGCAGACGCAGAACACGAAAGTCCGAGCCAAAGCTCTGCCTGAGCTGGAGACGAGCTGCGCGGATCCAGTCGATCAGCACCTCAGTGACATCACCCTTGCTGCGCAAGGGGAAGACTGTGGTGTAACGCGAGTAGTCGTCAACAACAAGCAGGAAGTAGCGCTCGTGACCCTGTCCACGGACGCGGGCGGGGCCCCACACGTCCATGTGAAGCGTCTGCAACGGGGCCTCAGTCGGAGGAAACTGGGAGGAGTGAGGGGCAGCACGCTGGCGCCCCTCAACACAGGGGACACAGGTAGGGCCAGGGCCCTGAGGAAGGGGAGGGAGGGACCGGGGGAGACCAGACACAAGAAGACGGGAGGCCATGGCTCTGAGCCGAAGCAGAGAGGGGTGACCAAGGCGGTGGTGCAAGAGGAGAGTCTCGTGAGACAGGAGACGACACGAACAGGGGGCAGACTCAGGACCAGACCTGGACGCTACAGCAAACACCTGACCAGACGCAGGGACCCTACCAGACTCAGTAACTGGGGGAGACGCAGTTGTCAGTGTGTACAGGCTCGACCCTGGTTGACGGGTAAACGTAGCCAGGTGTCGACCTGTGCTAGCCTCTTTGCAGTGCGTCACCCGCTGACGAGCAGGGGTGAACTGGTGGACTCCTGCATCCTGTAGGTCAGCACCACTCACCAAGTTCGTAGAGAACGAGGGGAGGTAGAGACCAGACAGGGTGCCAGAGGGAGCCGCCGGACACGGGAGGACAGTGGAGAAGAGAGACAGGACAGGACCCCCGGAGGGGTCAGCCAGGGAAACCGCAACCGGCCGACTAAGCGGCGTGAGTGTGGTGCGATCCCGAAAGAAGGAGCGAGACGCCCCAGAGTCAAGGGTGAAGGTGTGGGAGGCCGAAGCCGACGTAGTACCTGAGAGCGCAGACTCACCAGTACCTGAGGACGCAGACACACTAGCACCTAGAGCAGCAGCGTCGCAAGCACCTAGGGCAGCAGCCTCACCAGTACCTAGAGCAGCAGTCTCAATGCCTGGGTCGGGCGGAAAACACCGGTAACAGTCACCCTCATCACTAATAGTCACAGCATACATGGCAGCAAGGATAGCATCAAAGTCAAGATCAAAGATAGCTACGCCAGCCCTAGACAGCTCTCCCCAGCGGGGGATCTCGGTGGCCTCCGGAAACTGCTGACGCCAAGCGTCCGTCGGGCGGCCAAAATAGCGCTGGGTGGGGTGGGCACCCCCACACTGCTCACCCGCGCGGTCGCCGGTGCGAAGGACGTAGGTGCAGGGACCAAGTCCCCCACCACGCTGACGCTGCGTGTACCACTCACGGAGCTGCTGAGGGGTGGGGACGTCGCGAGAACTCTGCTGCTGCTGCTGCTGCTGGCGCTGACCACCCCCAGTGCCGCTCCGCTGTGAAGTGCCACTCCGACCACCTCCACCACCTCCACCTCCACCTCCTCCACCTCCGCCACCGCCGCCACCCCCGCCAGTACCGCCGCCGCCGACGCCGCCTCCGCCTCCACTGCTACCACTAGCACCCCCACCCCCGCCACCTCCTCCACCGCCACCCCCACTCCCTCCGCCGCCTCCACCTCCACTGCCACCGCCCCCGCTAGCCCCACCCGCTCCCTTGCCCCCCTTGCCCTTGCCAGGGCGGCGTCTCCCGCTAGGGGCAGACGCCGCACCGACCGACTCAAGACCAACGAGGTCGGCCGCAGTGGCAGAGGCGACAGAGGGCAAGAGAGGGGAAGGAGAACACCCCTCAAAGATGGGGGCGCGGGGGTCACCTCGAGAAGCTCCTACAGCGACGATGCTCTTCTCCGCCGCTAGGAGGGCCTTCTCTAGGCTGTCGACTGTGAGAGTGGTGGGACAGACCGCGAGAAAGTGGTCCCGGACTACACGAAGGGAGTCAGGGAGGCGGGTGACTAGAAAGTAGAGAGTGATGTACATGGGGGGGGGGGTTCTTGGCGCAGAAGTCAGCAGGAAGCGCAGCGCGGTAGCGGGTGTCACTAGTGCGGAGGTGCGTAATGAGATCAGCGACTGTGGGAAAGGCGGCAAGATCAGGGAAGAGGAAGGGTAGCATGAGGCAACCCAGTGCAGTAGTGGCAGGGGAGGAGTAGCGTGCAACTACAGCGTCGTACAAGGTCTGAGCACTCTTGTATTGACTAAAGTGCGCACGCTCAGAGGTAGGGAGGTGGCGACGCACAGCAAGACGTGCAGCAGCATCGCGCGTGGCCCACTGGGAGCGAACCGTAGGGCCAGCATCAACAGCAGGGGCAGGAGAGGCGCCAGAGGTGAGGTCAAAGAGGGAAAGACCGTCTGCCCTATCGCACTGTAAGAACAGCTGCAGGTCATCGACCCAGACCTCAAAGTCAATGGCGCGACCCTCAGCGTCGAAAGCGAGGACACTAGGGGTAGCCATGACGACAGACTCTAGTAGTGCAAACAGTAGGGTGAGGGCAGTGCAGTGAAAAAGGCTCTGTGCTCACCAGACTGGGCAGGTCGGGCGGTCTGGAAGTAGGGCAGCTCAGCGGCCGGCGGCTCGGCTGCTGGGCGGCTCGGCTGCTGGGCGGCTCGGCTGCTGGGCGGCTCGGCTGCTGGGCGGCTCGGCTGCTCGGCGGCTTGGCTGCTGGGCGGCTCGGCGGCTCGGCTGCTCGGCTGCTGGGCGGCTCGGCGGCTCGGTTGCTGGGCGGCTCGGCGGCTCAGCGGCTCGGCTACAGGGCGGCTTGGCGGCTCGGCTGCTGGGCGACCCGGCGGTCGGGCGGCTCGGTGGCGCTGGTTCAGGGCGGCGCGGCGGTCGTGGGTAGGGCGGCGGGTGGGCCGCAGGTAGAGCTGCGGGAGGGCAGCAGGTAGGGCGGCTGGCGGGCCGCAGGAGTAGAGCGGCGGGGCCGTCGGTGTAGGGCGGCGGGGCCGCGACGTAGGGCGGCGGGGCCGTCGAAGGGTAGGGCGGCGGGGCCGCGACGTAGGGCGGCGAGGCCGCAGGAGTAGGGCGGCGGGGCCGCGTAAGTAGGGCGGTGGAGCCATCGGTGTAGGGCGGCGGGGCCGCGACGTAGGGCGGCGGGGCCGTCGAAGAAGGGCGGCGGGGCCGCGACGTAGGGCGGAGGGGCCGTCGAAGTAGGGCGGCTGGGCCGCGACGTAGGGCGGCAGGGCCGTCGAGGGGTAGGGCGGCGGGGCCGCGATGTAGGGATGCGGGGCCGCAGGAGTAGGGCGGCGAGGCCGCGCGATGGGGCGGCGGGGCCGCTAGGTAGGGCGACGCGACAGGCCGCTGCAAGGGCGGCGCGCCACCGCCGCTAAGGTGGCTCGGCGCGACCGAAAGGGCGGCGCGACGGGCCGCTAGGGGGGGGGGCGACACGACGGGTCGCTAAAAAAAAAGAGAGCGCGACTCGAGGCGCGCTTCGGTGGGCCCTAGGAACAGTCCCTAGGAGGGGACCTGCTCTGATTCCATGTGAGAAAGAGAACGAGAATGAAATGACTAAGAATGAAGTGAGTACATATAGGAAACCCTAATTGGGTTGTACCCCCTATGGGACACCCCACTATAGCCTACACAAATAAGTAAGCTATAATGTTCTGACACTCCGACCATGGTCTGGTGAGTGCCTCTTTATCCTTGTCCAGCAGGCGCTTGCTTTCTGCCACCTCCCATCCTTCCTCTGTAACCTCCTGCAGAGGGCCCGCAAAAGTGTCCCGAAAAAACGCTGTTGCGGCCTCCAGCACCTCTCTTGCCCTCGTGATGTTCTACCCGCTGACTGACAACTTACGGATTTCTGTCTTTGCCTTCTTCGACTTAATCAGGCCGGATAGGTAACCAGTCGGCGCTTCACTCGCTAGCTCCACCGTCATACCTGACAACACCTGTAGCCGGACCTTGTTTCTCTCCTGGTATTCTTTCCATGCCGCTTCCGACTTCACCAACTCCTCATACAGCCTTTGTGCAGTCGGGTTCGCCATCAGCAGACTCCTTATTCTCACCACCTTCTTTTCCAAATGCAGCATCGTAGCCTTCACCCTTTTCCGTTCCTCAGTCGTGTGCGTTCTTAGACTCGCCTTCAGGTTCGTCAGCAGACACTCAAGGGGTTGATCTGCTTTCCTCTGGTGATCAGCCACCACTGCTTCGATTATTTTTTCCGTCCCTTCTCCTCTTGTTTGGGTTGCCTGCAGCCTCCAAAGCCCCCCCCCCCCCCCCCCCCCCCCCCCCAAGGAACCACAGCCTGCACTGTGGCGTGGACCGCGATCCAGTGATCTGTGATGCCGACCGGGACGAAGGTGTGCTTTGCCTCCAGCACTTGTCCAACCAGCGACCTCGACATCAGGATCCGGTCAATGCGCGTACTAGTCTTCGACGAGCGAGAGAAAACAGTGAATTTCTTCCTTGTTGGGTGAAGTGTTCGAAATGAGTCTTGCAGGTCCCAGCCACTGCAGATCTGAAGAAAGCGCTGGTTTTCTGCCGGTGATCCCAACCTGGAGGACTTGTCCAGGTCTGGATATGCAACTATGTTCAAGTCTCCCAAGAAAACCGTGTGAGTTGTCAACGGCAAACCATGCACAAAAGGTGACAGAGCATCCCGGAAGAACTCCCCCCTGTTCGTAGTTTGAGCCGGGAAATACGCCGCCACCATTCTGTACTCCTGCTGCTACCAAGTAAAGGTAACACTCAGAATCCTCCCCGAGCCATGGGACACAACCTCCTTGAAACGAATTCCTGGTGCAAATCCTAGTATTGCCACGCCGCTTGCTCTCTGGTCTGGCAAAACCGCTGCAACTGCATCTGGCCTTAGCTGACTCCAGAAATTGTGGTCAGCCGGTATCCTCGTGTCCGTTAGTACAACTATGTTAGCTGCCTTCCGTATCCAATACCCGCATCTTTCACGCTTGCCGTTGCTACCGAGCCCGCTGATGTTGAGCTCGAGAAAGGTGAGTTTGTGGTTTTTATCCATTGACTAACTTGCTTAAGCCCCTCAGCATCCACGAGCGTAAAGACTTCATTGATGAGACGCTAACAGCCACAGCATATGACAATAACACTGCCAGTACTCCACCTACAACTGCTACACCTCCGATCATGACTCCACATACTGCGATCTCCAGTAAGTCGTTGTCCATTCCACTGCTACTCATTTTTCTGGCTTCTTTCCGAAATCTTTCTTGAAATCGCTCAGCCTCTGGGAGCCTTTTGCCGCACGTGTTGCAGCGCCTGACTTGCGCAACCCCCCCCCTATGACGTGCAGAGGCGATGTGAGCCGAGGCCCGCTCGAAGCGGGTACCCTGAGCTTTCTTGCAAGCTACCTGAACGCAGATCCACTCCTCTCGCAACCCTCCAGTCGAGACCAGGACCAGGGCCAGATCCTTCAGAATACGTTTCAGCAGATCTGAAACTTTCAGGGAGGCCGCTGCGGGGGAGGTCAGAAGCGACAAAGTCAGTATAGTCGTCAGCAACAATAAACACGGGATACAAGATCGAGGTAAGGACACTGCTCCCTGTACCATTGAATCTGTGAGCCTTAGCTACCGTAAGGTTCCAACGGCTCATGTTGTCGTGGCGCGGAGTGGCATAGTCATCATGATAGCGGGTCAGATGCTGGCCACCACAGTAGTTACAGGTAACACTCGGGAAATGGATGAGGAACTTCCTTCCAGGTAAAGACTGGAACTCAGCGGCGTGGAGCCAGCGGTACTTATCAGCGACATGTGGAACCACCAAGCCTTTGATGCGGTCAGTATCCATTCCAGAGACAGGGTCAGACGTACGGTGAAAACCGAAGCCACTCGCAAAGGCACTCTTCCCTCTCTTGACCAAAACTGCCTCCACCAGCGTACGACGAACCATCTCAGGCGAGATTTCAGCGGGGACCGACTTCAACACCACTTCAACAGCCGATGGATCTCACGATTTTTTTATTGTGTCTGCTCTGTGCTGCTTGTAAAATTTCGGCGAACTGTTGCGCTCGTGGCACCGGGCTGTCGGGATTTGGGGTCATGTGTACTGTGGGGTCTTGTCTGTAGTTCAGGTAAAATGGTGACTGTTGGGTCGTGGCGGATGGCGAGTTGTTGTATGCGAACTCAATGAGTGGCAGCTGCTGTTCCAAGGTGGTCGGGTCGTCGCAGGCTCGGATGAGTTGCTCCATGGTCTGGTTTGTCCTTTCTGTCTGTCCGTCGTGTCAGAGGTCCACTGGTGATCCCCGATCGATCCTAGGGAAGGGTTACAGGCACGTTTGCCTGGGGGGTTATGGGCGCACTGACCCGCTACTGAAACAAGCCCTTTTATCCCAATGGTCTAGTGGTTGGGATTCTGAGATGGTATCAGAGCGAAGGTCTCGGGTTCGAATCCCGGTGTATGCACTTCGGGCATCCCAGTGCGGGGGGGTGTCAGAGGTCCACTGGTGATCCCCGATCGATCCTAGGGAAGGGTTACAGGCACGTTTGCCTGGGGGGTTATGGGCGCACTGACCCGCTACTGAAACAAGCCCTTTTATCCCAATGGTCTAGTGGTTGGGATTCTGAGACGTCGGTCTCCGGGTGGTACGAAGAACTAAACTGTAGTCGCGTGGCGAACTGCTGCCACAGGTTCCGCCAGAAGTTGCTGGTGAATTTCGTGTCAAGATCGCTGATGATCGCTGCTGGTATTCCGTGAAGTCGAACGACGGTGGAGATGAAGAGGCAGGCTGTTTCTTCGGCTGTGATCGATTTCTTGCAGGCTGCGAAATGTGCCATTTTCGTCAGCCGATCGACGACGACCAGGATCGCATCGTTCCCACTTGCTCCGGCCGGTAACCTTGTGACGAAGTCCATCGTCACCTGTTGCCAAGCACGTTTTGGGGGTGGTATCGGCTGCAACTGTCATGCCGGCCGCTTCCGTGATGATTTCATGAGCTGGCAAGTGGGACACGATGCCACGTGCCGCTGTACTCGGTCAACATTTCGGGCCAGTAATTATACCGCTGCAGCTGCTGCAGTGTTTTTTCTACTCCGAAGTGGCCTGAGGTGACTTCGTCGTGTGCCTCTTGTAGCGGTAATTCCCGTAGTAGTGTGTACCCTCGTACCCAGATGCGGTCAGTGCCTGCTTTTACGTAATAAACTCCCCTTGCTGCTGCGAACTGCTGCAAATTTCCTCCTGTGAAGAACGGGTATGTCTGGAATCCGTGGGTAAATAGTCCTGTCAGTAGTGGGCTGGTCTGGGCAAGTAGTATAGCGTGGATTTGGGCAGTAGGGTGGGTCAGTGCGTCAACGATGTTGGACGCCCCCTTTTTGTAGGTGACCGTGTAGTGAAATTGGACTCGAGGAAATCGAGCCAGCGGAGCTGTCGTGGGTTGAGGTGGGGCAGTGCGCGGAGGTACTATATCGACTTATGGTCTGTCCGTACCGTCACGTCTGCGCCGGTCAAGTAACAGAACCACACTTTGAATGCGTCCACGATCGCGATCATTTTGCCGTCGTGTATCGGGTAATTTTTCTCAGGCGGATGCAGTTTTCGTGACTCGTATGCGATGGGCTTTAGGCCGTTGCCGAAGTCCTATAGCAGTACGGCCCCGATGGAAATGTCGCTTGCGTCTGTAACTACTTCGAATGGGCGGTGTGGGTCGGCGATGTGCAGTACGGGCGGTGAATAGAGAACATTTTTCAGGGCAGAGAAGGCAGCATGCTCTTTCTCCCCCCACGTAAAAGCAACTCCTTTTCTTAGCAAGTCCGTCAGTGGTGCTGTTAATCGTGCCATGTCGGGGACGAATTGACGCACGTAATTGACAAACCCCAAACAGCTCTGCAACTCCATGATATTCGTCGGGGGGTGCCAGGCTTTTACCGTGTCCAGCTTCTTTGGGTCAATTTCGACCCCAGCCTCCGAAATAACATGTCCTAAAAACTCTAGCCTGTCCTGAAAGAACTCGCACTTGGAACCCTTGGTCAGTAGCCGGTGCTCGTCTAAAACTAAAAAAACTTCTTCCAGATATGCTAAGTGCTGCTGCTTATCGCGACTGTAGACGAGGATGCCGTCGAGGTAAACTATCACGCATTTATCTAAGAGTGGCCTAAACGCCTCGTTCATGGTCATCTGGAATGTCACCGGTGCGTTGGTCAACCCGAAAGGCATCATTGTGTACTCGAATGACCCGTACCTAGTCCTAAATGCTGTCTTGGCGCAATCTGATGTTTTGACCCGAATCTGGTGGTATCCTCCCCGTAAATCAATTTTCGAAAAGACCCATGCTGTTCGCAATTGATCTATCAGTTCGTCGGCGCGAGGAATGGGATATTGTGACTTGACTGTAACCCTGTTCAGGGCTCTGTAGTCGATGCACATGCGAAAACCTCCGTCCTTTTTCGGTGTGAACAGTATCGGTGCGGCGAACGGCGACGAGCTCGGTCGGATGAATTTCTTCTCTAGTTGGTGATCTAACTGCTTCCTCTATTCGTCGAGCTCGTGCTGTGTCAGTCTGAACTGTTGCTGTACGGTTGGCTCTGCCCCGGGTTCTAACTCTATTCGGTGGTCGTGTGCTCGTTGAGGTGGCAGTCCCTCCGGTAAGTCGTCGGGAAAAATCCCCAGGTACCGTTTCAACAAAACCTGCAGTTCGGGTGGTACTGCTGCCAGCAGTTTCTGAAAATCGCTCGGCTGTTCAGCTTCCTCCACTACTGCTATATCCACCGCATACACGTCAGCTCCAGCGGCGACAACCCGTTTCATTGTGATGGCGTTGACGTGGACCGTTGAAGAGTCAGGCGACTGCCAGCGAGGTAGCTCAACCCAGTTACCGCTACTTCGCACAGTGCAGCTACCCGTCATCCAGTCAATTTGCGGGTTATACCGTCGCAGCCAATCACGCCCCATTAAAATGTCATGCCCATCGAATGTCGTCGCGAGCATTTTTTGTGTAAACCCGAAGTTCCCCTCGCAGCGGACTTTTACTCTCTCCACCTTCTCTCGTATGGCCAGCGGCATTCCGTCAACTAAGCGTGCGTCTATTTCCGGTAAACACCGACTAAGTGTCAGTTGCAGCTTTCGTACGGTCGCGGTATTAACTAAACTGTGACTTGCTCCTCCGGCTATAAAAATCTTCACTGCAGCTCCATGTATTTTCCCATGGATCAGTACTGGGCAATCCGTCGCTGTACCCTCCTTATTCGTCCGAGCGCGATCGATATCATGAATCGGTACTGTGACTCGGTGAGGGTTGGTAAGGTTGGGCGTGAAGGTTGTCTCCTCAGTAGTTGGCTCGATTCCTACCGACTGCTGGCGTTTCCCTGCATTGGAGACTCCCTCCCCTGCTCTGCTCAGCTCTCCTCTGCGGCATGTACGTTGGCGTGCTCGATCGGTCCCCGAGGGCGACGTCCGTAATAGGACCCCGCTCTCGGACAGTGCAAAATGTCGATTTTCTCGGCGAGCGTGAGAATCTCGTTGAAATTCGAGAGTCCACGGAGCATGATTTCTTGCGAGATGTCCGGCTTTAGCCCTCCGACAACGGTCCACCCGCTCCGCTTCGTGCATGTAGCTGACTTGCTCGCATAATGCGAGAAAACCGCTCGTGTAGTCTTGAACCAACCCGAGCTGCCGCCAAGTACGCGGTCTCTGACGCGCCGAAATAGAAGCCGCGATCGGCTCGAAACGCGCCCGAAGCCCTGCGCACCACGCATCCCACGTGCTGTACTGGGCGGTTTCGCAAAATGAACTCCAGGTGACGGCTGGACCCGTGGGCCCTTCCTCTTGCAACGGTGGCTTGTAGGCGCGTGGCGATGTCACGATGACTCGCCACCAGTCCATGGCGGGGCCCCTCAGCAGCGAGACGGCGTATCGGATCTTCGCTGCGTCCGACTCGACGTAGTTCGCGTCGAAAAAGACGTTCATCGTGAAGACCCACGATTGAACCGTCGGACCTCCACGCTAGCTCGGGTCGAAACAGGGCGGGCGCTGCAGCTTGAGTGGCATTGGTGCCATGATGGTGTCAGAACATTATATAGCTTATACATTTGTGTAGGCTGTAGTGGGGTATCCCATAAGGGGTACAACCCAATTAGGGTTAGTACTTGTACCCACTTCATTCATAGTTGATTCATTCTCGTTTCAATCTTCTCATGGTATCGAGCAGGTTCCCTCGTGGGAACTGTGCCTAGGGCCCACCACATCGATTTTTTTTTTTCCTGCCCGGAGCGCGCTCCTCGAGTCGCGCTCCCCTCTCTGCCTTTGTCGCGCCACCTTAGTGACCCCGTCGCCCAACCTGCGACCCCGGCCCCGTCGCCCTACCTGCGCCCCGGCCCCGTCGCCCCACCTGCGACCCCGGCCCCGTCGCCCCACCTGCGACCCCGGCCCCGTCGCCCTACCTGCGACCCCGGCCCCGTCGCCCTACCTGCGACCACGGCCCCGTCGCCCTACCTGCGACCCCGGCCCCGTCGCCCCACTACGACCCTGGCCCCGCCGCCCTACCTGCGCCTCGGCCCCGGCCCCGTCGCCCTACCTGCGACCCGGCCCCGTCGCCCTACCTGCGCCCCGGCCCCATCGCCCTACCAGCGACCCCGGCCCCGTCGCCCCACTGCAACCCTAGCCCCGCCGCCCTACCTGCGCCCCGGCCCTGGCCCCGTCGCCCTACCTTCGACCCGGCCCCGTCGCCCTACCTACGCCCCGGCCTCGTCGCCCTACCTGCGACCCCGGCCCCGTCGCCCTACCTGCGCCCCGGCCCCGTCGCCCTACCCTCGACCCGGCCCCGTCGCCCTATCTGCGCCCCGGCCCTGTCGCCCTACCTGCGACCCCGGCCCCGTCGCCCCGCTGCGACCCTGGCCTCGCTGCCCTACCTGCGCCCCGGCCCCGGCCCCGTCGCCCTACCTTCTACCTGCGGCCCCACCGCCCTACCAGTGGCCCCGCCGCCCTACCAGCGGCCCTGCCGCCCTACGCAGCCGAGCCGCCCGCACCGCCTGAGCCGCCCGAGCAGCCCGAGCCGCCCGAGCCGCCCGAGCCGCCCGAGCCGCCCGAGCCGCCCACGCCGCCCGAGCCGCCCGAGCCGCCCGAATCGCCCGAGCCGCCCAAGCCGCCCGAGCCGCCTGAGCTGCTGAGGAGCCGAGCCGCGGGTGCCGCCGAGCCGCAGTAGCTGCCGAGTCGCTCGAGCAGCCGTGTTGCCGAGCTGCTGTACTACCGAGCTGCCCGAACCGCCCTGTCTGGTGAGAGCAGCGCCTCTGTCACTGCACTGCCCTCCCCCCTACTGTTTGCACCGCTAGTCTACTGTGGTCATGGCTACCCCTAGTGTCCTCGCTTTTGACGCTGAGGGTCGAGCCATTGACTTTGAGGTCTGGGTTGATGACCTGCAGCTGTTCTTATAGTGCGATAGGGAAGACGGCCTCTCTCTCTTTGACCTCACCTCTGGCGCTTCCCCTGCCCCTGCTGCTGATGCTGACGCCACTATTTGCTCACAGTGGGCCACGCGCGACGCTGCTGCACGTCTTGCTGTGCGTCGCCACCTCCCTACCTCCGAGCGTGCGCACTTTAGTCAGCACAAGAGTGCTCAGACCTTGTACGACGCTGTAGTCGCGCGCTACTCCTTCCCTGCCAATGCTGCACTGAGCCGTCTCATGCTACCGTACCTCTTCCCTGACCTTGCTACCTTTCCCACAGTAGCTGACCTCATTACGCACCTCCGCACTAGTGACACTCTCTACCGCGCTGCACTTCCTGCTGACTTCTGCGCCAAGAACCCCCCCCCCCCATGTACATCACTCTCTACTACATAGTCACTCGCCTCCCTGACTCCCTTCGTGTAGTGAGGGACCACTTCCTCTCAGTCTGTCCCACCACTCTCACCGTTGACCTCCTCGAGAAGGCCCTCCTAGCGATAGAGAAGAGCATAGTCGCTGTAGGAGCCTCTCGAGGTGACCCGCGCACCCCCATCTTTGAGGGGTGTTCCCCCTCCCCCCGTCTGCCCTCTATTGCCTCTGCTGCTGCGGCCGACCTCCTTGGTCTTGAGTCGGTCGGTGCGGCGTCTGCCCCTAGCGGGAGACGCCGCCCTGGCAAGGGCAAGGGGGGCAGGGGCGCTGGAGGAGCGAGCGGGGGCGGAGGAGGTGGAGGTGACGGCGGTGGGGGGAGTGGGGGTGGCGGTGGGAGTGGAGGTGGGAGTGGAGGGGTCGGTGGCAGCAGTGGAGGCGGAGGCGGCAGCGGCAGTAGCTGTGGGAGCGGAGGTGGCGGAGGTGGCGGCGGTGGAGGAGGCGGCGGAGGCGGCGGCACTAGCGGAGGCGGCGGAGGCGGCGGAGGAGGCGGGGGTGGCAGTGGAGCTGGTCGCGGGTCTTCGCAGAGGAGTGGCTCCGGTGGTGGCTCGCGCCTGCAGCAGCAGCGCGGTCGTGAGACCCTGTCCCCTCAGCAGCTCCGTGAGTGGCACACTGCACGCCAGCGGGGTGGGGGTTTTGGTCCGTGCACCTACGTCCTGCACACCGGCGACCGTGCGGGTGAGCAGTGTGGGGGTGCGCACCCGACCCAGTGCTGCTGTGGCCGCCTGACGGACGCGTGGCGTCACCAGTTCCCGGAGGCCACAGAGATCCCTTGCTAGGGCGAGCTGTCTAGGGCGGGTATTGCCATCTATGATCTTGACTTTGATGCTATTCTCTCTGCCATGTATGCTGTGTCTATTAGTGATGAGGGTGACTGTTACCGGTGTTTCTCGCCTGATCCGGGCATTGAGACTGCTGCTCTAGGTACTGGTGCGGCTGCTGCCCTAGGTTCTTGCGACGCTACTGCTCTAGGTGCTAGTGTGTCTGCGTCCTCAGGTACTGGTGAGTCTGCGCTCTCAGGTACTGCGTCGGCTTCGGCCTCCCTCACCTTCACCCCTGACTCTGGGACTTCTCGCTCCTTCTTTCGAGACAGTACCACACTCGCGCCGCTTAGTCGGCCGGTTGCGGTGTCTCTGGCTGACCCCTCTGGGGGTCCTGTCCTGTCTCGCTTCTCCACAGTCCTCCCGTGTCCGGCGGCTCCCTCTGGCACCCTGTATGGTCTCTACCTCCCCTCGTTCTCTACGAACCTGATGAGTGGTGCTGACCTACAGGATGCAGGAGTACACCACTTCACTCCTGCGCGTCAGCGGGTGACGCACTACACAGAGGCTAGCACAGGCCGACACCTGGCTACGTTTACCCGTCAGCCGGGGTCGAGCCTGTACACACTGACCACTACGTCTCCTCCCGTTGCTGAGTCTGGTAGGGTCGCTGCGTCGGGCCAGGTGTTTGCCGCAGCGTCCAGGTCTGGTCCTGAGTCTGCCCCCTGTTCGTGTCGTCTCCTGTCTCACGAGACTCTCCTCTGGCACCACCGCCTTGGTCACCCCTCTCTGCTTCGGCTCAGAGGCATGGCCTCCCGTCTTCTTGTGTCTGGTCTCCCCCGAACCCTCCCTCCCCTTCCTTAGGGCCCTGGCCCCACCTGTGTCCCCTGTGTCGAGGGGCGCCAGCGTGCTGCCCCTCACTCCTCCCAGTTTCCTCCGACAGAGGCCCCGTTGCAGACGCTTCACATGGACGTGTGGGGCCCAGCCCGCGTCCGTGGACAGGGTCACGAGCGCTACTTCCTGCTTGTTGTTGACGACTACTCGCGTTACACCGCAGTCTTCCCCTTGCGCAGCAAGGGTGATGTCACTGAGATGCTGATCAACTGGATCCGCGAAGCTCGTCTCCAGCTCAGGCAGAGCTTTGGCTCGGACTTTCCTGTTCTGCGTCTGCACTCGGACAGAGGCGGAGAGTTCTCCTCTGGCCTTCTGCGAGCCTACTGTCGTGCACGAGGCATCCGTCAGACCTTCACGCTTCCGGACTCCCCGCAGCAAAATGGGATTGCTGAGCGCCGCATAGGCATGGTCATGGACGTCGCTCGTACGTCTATGATGCATGCAGCTGCCCCCCATTTTCTATGGCCGTTTGCGGTGAGGTACGCGGCGCATCAGATCAACCTTCACCCCAGGGTCTCCAGGCCGGAGACCTCCCCAGCCTTGCTGTGGACGGGGAAGGTTGGCGATGCGTCGGTGTTCCGGGTCTGGGGATCTCGGGCGTTTGTCCGCGACTTGTCTGCGGACAAGCTGTCCCCTGTGCTGCTCCTTGCGTCTTCCTGGGGTTCCCACCTGACGCGCCTGGGTGGCAGTTCTACCACCCCACCTCTCGCCGTGTTCTGTCCTCCCAGGACGTCACGTTTGACGAGTCGGTCCCCTACTACCGCCTCTTCCCCTACCGCACTCCGTCCCTCCCCCCGCCCCCGCTCTTCCTTGTACCAGGTCCCCCCCAGGTAGACCCCCTCCCCCCTCAGGGTCCCGCCCCTTCAGGTGTGTCCCAGGTAGACGCAGTCGAGCCTGTCGAGGTCACTGGTGACTCTGGTGCTGCAGAGGGTGCTGTGCCTGGGGGTGCTGGGCCTGGGGGTGCTGAGCCTGGGGGTGCTGAGCCTGGGGGTGCTGGGCCTGGGGATGCTGAGCCTGGGGGTGCTGGGCCTGGGGGTGCGGAGCCTAGGGGTGCTGAGCCTGGGGGTGCTACATCTGGGGGTGCTGAGCCTGGGGGTGCTAAGCCTCGGGGAGTTGAGTGTGGGGGTGCTGAGCCTGGGGGTGCTACGCCTGGGGGTGCTGAGCCTGGAGGTGCTCCGCCTGGAGGTTCTCCGGGTGCTTCGTCTCGCCGGGATCCACTCTCTCCACAGGAGCTGCGCGAGTGGTTTGCCCAGGGCTGGAGCCGTGCTGCTGGTGCTGGAGGTTCTTCGGCTACTGAGGGTGCTGCTGTCGCGGGTCCCGGAGGTGCTCGTACTGGGAGTGCTGGAGCTGCTGGGCCTGCAGTTTCGACTGGAGCTGGTGCTGCTGAGGCTCTTGACGCTGAGACTACCACTGGCGGTCCTGCTGGGGGTGCTGCTGGAGCTGCTGGAGGTGCTGCTGGAGCGGGTGCTCCTGCTGGAGGTACTGGTGCAGTCCCTGCTATTTCTGGTGTCGCCACGCGGCCTCGAACGTACTTCGTTCCACTCCTGCAGTAGGTTCTTGGTCTTCCACCTTCTACTGGTCCTCCTTCTCCCTTAGAGTGTCCACAGCCTGTCCCGTCACAGTTACAGTTGCAGCCTACCTCACCTTTGCCTGCTCCTTCTCCCTACACTGGTCCTACTGGAGGTCTTGCTGAGCGTCGTGAGCTTGCGTCTCGCCCTACGTCGTCTGTCTGTGCTGCTCGCGCTAGTGGTCGTGGTTCGCGTTAGCGTCCTCCTCCCGTCCCTCGCACACACAGGATGTCTCTGCGTCCGTCCACTGCTCCTCTGCGTGCCCCTTTACCTTCTCCTCCTGAGTCCTCTCTTCCTGCTCTTGCCGACCCGGAGTCGGACTCTCTTCGTGCTGCCAGTCCTACTGTCACGCGTCTCCTTGCTACTGTCGTCACTGACCCTTCTTTTGAGTCCACTGCTGCGTCTGCCTAGTTGCTAAGCTCGTCGACTTTGCTGCTCGCTGTCGTCTAGACTACGCTGCTAGTCTTGTCGCTGAGTCTGAGTCTGTCTGTCCTCCGTCCGTCGGGGGTGAGTGTGCCCTTGGCACGGACGTCATTGAGGACAGGCAGGAGGAGTTCTAGTGTCTGGCTGCTGCTTCACCTCATCTCGTGTCCGTACTGCTTACCCCTGAGGGAGACCCGGATGCACTTGACATCCCGACTCCGCGCTCTTACGCGGAGGCGATAGAGGGTCCCTACTCTTCTCAGTGGCAGGCAGCTATGGATGCAGAGATGGCTTCCTAGAAGTCCACAGGCACCTACGTTGATGCTGTCCCCCCTCCTGGGGCGAACATCGTCAGTGGCATGTGGATCTTCAGGGTGAAGCGGCCGCCGGGTTCTCCGCCTGTCTTCAAGGCGTGTTACGTGGCTCGTGACTTCAGTCAGCGGCAGGGAGTTGACTACTTTCAGACCTTCTCCCCCACCCTGAAGATGACCACTCTTCGGGTACTGCTGCATGTTGCTGCTCACCGTGACTACGAGCTGCACTCTCTCGACTTCAGCACAGCTTTCTTGCAGGGCAGCCTGCACGAGGAGATCTGGCTGCGCCGCCCACCTGGCTTCACTGGGTCTTTCCCTCCTGGTACCCAGTGGAGTCTCCGGTGTCGTTCTCCTGGCTCACCTACCTGCTGACAGACCTTGGAGAGCCGCCTCGTTCTCCTCCAGTCCTGTACGTAGACAACAAGGCCATGCTGGCCTTGTGTCGAGAGCAGAGACTGGAGCACAGAACAAAGCACATTGCTCTTTGCTACTTCCTTGCTCCTGAGCTATAGCAGTGTGGACAGTTGCGGCTTGCGTACGTGGCCTCTGAGGCCAACACTGCTGATGTTTTCACCAAGGCACTTGCGCCTTGTGATCATCAGCGCTTCTGCACTCATCTCGGTCTTGTGCCTGTCTTGCCTCACTTGCTCACCTCTTGACCTTGCTTGTACTGTCACATATATATATACCTGCTCTTGCTTGTCTAGTTTTATATATATGTGTACTCTTGCATGTGAACTGGCCTTGTGGCCTTGACCTTTTGAGATCCACCCTGAGCTTGCTTTGCTTTGCTTTGCTTGACTGGTCTTGTGATCCCTTGTTCTCCCCCACTTTGCCTATGGGGGTGTGTCAGAACATTATATAGCTTATACTTTTGTGTAGGCTGTAGTGGGGTATCCCATAAGGGGTACAACCCAATTAGGGTTAGTACTTGTACCCACTTCATTCATAGTTGATTCATTCTCGTTTCAATCTTCTCAGATGGCGTGGTCCCCACTTGTCGTCGCAAAATCCACGTGCCGATGGGCTTCGCCAGGCTCCCGTGGGCTTGGCGCGGTCCTGTTTCTCTCCTTGGCATGCATCGATTGAGCGGCGCCATCACTGGCTGCGCCTGAGCGTTGTCCCACGCTGTCGTTTTGTGTTGGTGTGCCTGATGAAATCACGATTGGCTCCTCCGATTGTGCAGGTACATTTGGAGGTGCGTGTGGTGGTGTTGGAGCATTCACCGTGGATTGCTGATGAGCGGAGTCGCGTTCCGCCGTGCGTGTCGCAATTTCGAGCGCTGATTCTTCGATTTGGCGCACGAGATGGTCGAGTTGCTCCTGCGTCAGTGTCGAGAGAGTGAATTCGGCCATGGCGGGGGTGTCGGGCAAGCCCAGCGAGAGCCTCTGTCGTGGCCGTGCGTGCTTACGAGAGAGCACTACGAGCGGCGGTGCTTGTTTTGCTGAGAGACGTCTACCCCCCCCCCCCAAAAAATTGAGATAGTGGGGAAGCGAAGGTGTCGGTGCGGTCCGAGAAGAGATCGTAGGCTCTGAATACCAAATGTTAGGAGTGCAATTAAGTGAACGAACAAAGATTGCACTATCAAAGAAAGAGTACAATGAGCGAAGGCATGAGCGAAGAATATACAGCGAAACTATAGTGGTAACGGTAATGTGTGGAAGGTGGGGTGCGCGACGGGCCTAGCCCCATGGTTGGGAAATGTCGAGGCGGAGGTCCGGAGCGCGGGTTACCAACCGAACCGTGAGGTTGGGTCGCGTCGTGAACAGTGGCGGGAACAGTGTCGAGGGGAGTGTCGCGAGTGGTAACAGATTATTGTTGGCTACTGTTGGCGGAAATAGTGGTGTACGCGCTGAGCAGGGGCGCGAAGTAAGGAAAAGGAAATTTCCTTACAAAAGTATGTGCTGGCTACCTCCAAGGAATTTTCTCGGCATTCCTTAGCGCATCCTACAACATCGCGTACAGCAGAGGCCGTTGTTCGCCCGTTACTGCTAATGGGGCTTCGCCAACTTCGCACCACTTTTTCACCAAACCTCACACTGCTGGAGCAGCCGAGTCGGCCTACGCTTCAGGAGTAGCCCAAACCTCGCGCCAGCGTAGCACTAGCTAGCTCGCACGCACCGCGTTACCGCTTGCATGTTTCGCGTATAAATGTTCGCTCATGCATTCGCTCACATTTTGTACTCATTTGACAACTTAGTGCAATCCTCGCTACCTCGATTCATTGCACCCGTAACACTTGGTATCAGATCTACTTTCTTTCGGGCCGCGCATCTCCGCACCCTAGGAAATCAACTTTTGATTTTTTCACTCGAAGGGACTCACGCACCTTAGCCCCTAGGAGCCGCTGTCCTGGCGTTCTCTCGTAAACGCGTGCAGCCACGACTGCGCCTAGACTAAGCCGAGCCGACGCCCTTCGTAATGGCCGAACATATCGACGTCACGACACTCACGCAGGATCGCTTGAATGAACTGCCGCGCCAACTGCACGAAAACTCCAAAGAAATTGCGGCACCGACGGCGGAACGCACATCCCTGCAGAATGACGTTGCACGAGTACAACAAGCGCAATGACAAGCACCTGGCACTCTGGTACAGCCTGCACCACAATCAGCACAGCACGGAAGTGTGGGCAACTCGTGAGCGCGGCCACTGATGGCGTCGTCCGCCACGACGGAGACGACGACCACGGTACGACACACCCCGAGTTGACGAATGCGGCCAGGAGTCAACCTCGAGTCATGATTGTGAAAGTTTAGAAGAAAGAAGAGGACTGCACTAGCAAGAATGAGGATACAAATAGCAAACCCTAGAAGGGTTGTACTCGCTATAGAGCACCCCACTATAGGCTAGAGCATACGATAACATTCTGACACACCCCCATAGCCAAAGTGGGGTGTAATCAGCAGAGCAAGCAAAGCAGTACAAGCTCAGGGTGGATCACAATGTCACCACACATTCTGAGCACAAGTTCAAGAAGAAATAGTTTAAAGTTCACAATTATGAGCAAAGCTAGTGGTAGTCACAACGGGCAAGTGAGGAGGAGGAGAGAGAGTGAGAGGAGAGGAGATAGGAGGCGACGGCAGAAGCTGCAGACACACGGGCAACAGGAGGCACACTGGCACAGCGGCTACCGGAACAACGCTCCGGAATACTGGAATAACTGGCCCCGCGGCTAAAGTAGCGGCAGACGAGCAACGGACCCACGGGCGGCTGGCACAGCTGGCTACGACTGGGCTACCGGAGCAACTCCCCGGACTACAGGTGCTGCTGGCGACACGACGGCAACCTCCATTCAGCTTCCCCAAACTATCCCACTCCCCCTGGCACACACCCGCTGCTACACCGCTAGCTCCACTCCCCCTTCACCCCCCCTTAGTACCACTCCACCGGCTCCAACACGTCCACCCCTCCTCAGCGACAGCTGCAGCACAGGGAGACGGAGGAGGAGGAGGAGCAGGGAACGGCACACAGTGAGGTCACCCCCATACCCCTCACCCCCAAACCCTAATTCAGGAGAATGGGGAGTAGGAGGGGTGGGGCGCCAGTAGACGCGCGGGGGGACAGCGGGGAGGGCAGGGGCAGCGAGGAACGGGCCCACCACGGGCCTGGTACAGACGCCCGAGCCGCGCGCGGGCCTGGCGCCGTCCGTACAGGCCGCGCGTGGGCCTGACGCCGCCCGTACGGGTCGCGCGCGGGCCTTGCGCAGCCCGTACGGGCCGTGCGCGGGCCTGGCGCAGCCCGTACGGGCCGCGCGCTGCCTGGACGGGCCACGCAAAGGCCACGACGGGCGACAGGGGGCGTCGCGCGGGTCCCTGTTGCCCGTCACGGCGCCTCCAGAGGACGCCGCGCCGAATGACGGGGCAGAAGCCCGCCACGCGCCTCGGGGCGCACAGCGGGCAGAGAACCGCCGCGCGCCTCGGGGCGCACGGCGGGCAGAAAACCGCCGCGCGCCTCGGGGCGCACGGCGGGAAGAAAAAATGCCGCACGCCACGGGGCGTGCGGCACAGAGAGTAGCTGTAGTAGTTGCAGCGGAAGCAACGAGGTGGTAAGCCCACCCACAGGATCGATCCAAGGGGATCGACCTGCTCTGATAGCATGTGAAGTTTAGAAGAAAGAAGAGGACTGCACTAGCAAGAATGAGGATACAAATAGTGTTGATTGTGTAGGTGGTTGTGGTATTTTTCTCTAGCTGGTTGTGGGCTAAGGGTTTGGGCAAAATGTGGTGGTTAGACTTGTTGCGGGCTGGAATTGATCTCGCACCCAACAAGCACCAACAAACCTTTGCTATTCACTACAACACCTTTGGTGTTGCTAGTTTAGCACTCTGGGTTGTTGGGGATTGTTGTAGGGCGAGGGTTGGGTTGGTAGGGTTTGAACAACTCGTCACTTTTCAGATCTGAACTCTTGCTAAAGCTACTTTCTTGAACTAATCCATGGCTGCCTAGTAATTCCGCCAGGATACACCGTCGCACTTAGATCGCGATAGCGATCGGCCTAGATCTTTGTTGAAAGCGTGCGTTACCGTTCTGAAAATTAGAGATTAAGACCTTTCCAACGCGTACCTGCTCATAGTTTAAGGTTACGTGAGCTGCACGCAATGTTCCGTCGAAATCGGCGGACTTAATCTCTTGTACGCTCTCCAGATTCGCTCGCTCTCCATCAGTGGTATCAGAGCTGGTTAGGCCTGCGACATTCCCTCTTTTCATCATATTTCGAATTGTTTGAAGGACCTCCAGATCTAGGGTTGGTCATGGCCCAGAAATTAGATGGCCCTCCTAGGTTCACTGGCTCGGATTTTTCGCTATGGCGGTTCCAGTTTACGCTTTGGCTAGGTATCAAAGACCTAGAAGGCGTTTTGGAGGGATCGGAGCGAAGACCTGAAGCTGATGAAGGAAAGGCATCTACTGGAGTCTCTAGCCAAGTGGGAGAAGGGGCTGGGGGAGCCTCTAGCTCATCCATAACTGAGGGAAGTGGAGGTGGATCAGCAGCATCGCGAACCGGAAGGCAACGGCTTAGTGCGGAGGAGCTTCTTAAGGCACAGGAAGCATGGGACCGCAAGGACAAGCAAGCGTTCTAGTACCTGTGTTGGGCCTTGGAAGGCCAACTAGAGCTCCTAAAGATGCTGATTGACCTGAAGGGCAAGCAAGGAGCAGCTGCACTAGCATGGAAGAGAGTTCAAGATCGACATTTGCAAAAGGGGTTGCTAAGCATACTCACCTGGAGGAAGCGGTTCTACACCATGGAACGCAACTATGGCGATGGGGAGACCATGGTGCAGTATCTCCAGAGGGTGGATGAGTATGTGAGAGCCTTAGAGGAGTTGAACTACACTGTAGATGAGAAGGGGATCATCTACACCGCACTCCAGGGGCTGGACCAAGAGGTGAACGAGGCCCTACTGCAGTACCTTCACCTTGAGCAACAGAAATGGACCAAGGCCTGGATATGGGAGGTGTTGGTCTCTGATGAGGCTCGCAAACGGGATGCTGGTAGAGTAGTTGAAGGGGGAATGGGGGCAAGGGATAGGGCTGCCTCCAAGAAGTACCAGCAGCGGCAAGGAGGTGGGGGGAAGAAGAAGGAACTCGACAAGTGCCTCGTCCCTGGATGCAACCGGAAGCATTCTTGGAAGGAGTGTTGGAGCCGTCCTGATGGGTGGAAGCCTCAAGGGTACCCAGGAGAGGCTCCACCTGTCACTAGGCCTGAGTGGGTGGAGAGGAGGATGAAGAATGGAGCATGGAACAAGAAGGTCAGCAAAGAGAAATCGGCAGCAACGGCGGCAAACGAGAATAAGAAGGGAAAAGAGGACTCATCGGATGATGGTTTCTCCTTCTTATCCTTGGAGAAGGAGACGGCGCTTGCTGGTCGTGTGTTGACTGACCCCAATCAGCTCATTCTAGACTCTGGGGCAACCTGTGGAATGGTACCTCGGCGCGACCTCTTCACCACCTATCACTCCCTCCCACCTAACTCTAGAAATGTGATTGTGGGGAGCGGAGATACGCTGCAAGCAATCGGCATCGGCACCATCACCGTCATGGGGAAGGAGGGGGAGGTGCTGAATGTGAAGGGTATGCTTCATGTTCCTGATTTGGCAGCCAACCTTCTCTCATGCTCTCAACTTGCGAGGCAAGAATACATATGCACCTTCACCATGGAAGGTGGCACGGTTCGCAAGGGTGGAGCTGTGGTGATGGAGGCCAAATTAGAGAAGGGCCTATACCTTGTTCCAGTTTGTGTGCCTCAGGTGGAGAGGGCACATGGAGTTGAAGCCGAGGAAGCCGCTTGTAGCAGCCGTTGGAGGGACGTGGAGCAGGTGACGGCAGATTTGCTGCACCTACGCATGGGGCATGCAGGAAGGCAGCAACTTGTGGAGTGTGTGAAGAAGGGGGAGCTGAAGGGTGTGGGGATCAAGGAGGGTGGTGGGCGGCCAAGCAAGTGCCCTGATTGCACGACCGGGAAGCTGCCAAGGACCTCTTTCCCTACCTCCACCACTCGAGCCTCCGCACCTCTTGAGTTGGTGCACACGGATGTGTGTGGCCCCATGCAAACACCGGATAGGGAGAAGGGCAGCAAATACTTCATCACCTTCTTGGATGACTTCAGCCGCCTAAGTTGGGTTACCTTGGTGAAAACCAAGGATGAGGTGGCTTAGGTCTTCAAACGTTGGATACGCTATGCGGAGAGGGAAGTCGGGGCGAAGGTGAAGATACTAAGGTCTGATCGGGGTGGGGAGTACATGGAGAAGGATCTGGAGTCTTTCCTTGAAGACAAGGGCATCACCCACCAGCTTTCAGTTGCCTACACGCCGCAGCAAAATGGGGCAGCGGAGCGGCTTAACCGGACCCTCATTGACCTTGCCCGAGCCATGCTTGCTCATGCGCAGCTGGACCATACTTGGTGGGGGGCAGCACTGCAATATGCCAACTGGGTTAAGAACAGAATGGGCAGCAAGGGGCTAGGGGGCAAGAGCCCTTACTTCATGTGGACCAGGAAGGTGCCTAGTGTGTCCATGGCACGAGTGTGGGGGTGCATGGCGCAGTACAAAGTGCCCGACCAGCAACGGAGGAAACTGGATCCTACGGCACAATGGGGCATTTTTCTTGGGGTGTCAGAGAGAAGCAAAGCTTGGATGTTGTGGAGTGTGGCGGATTAGCGGGTGGTGGAAAGCAGGGATGTGTTTTTCCACGAGGGGCTGAGCTATAAGGGGTGGAAGGAGCATGATGCTAGTACAGTTGGGAGCTCCCTTCAGGATCCCTAAACCTCTTCCATCTTTGAGGGGGCATGGGAGGACCTTGGAGAGGAGGTAGAGGAGCAGCAAGAGGAACAAAAGGCAGCTGCACCTCACCATGAGGAGTCACCAACTGCTGGTTCTACCCCTGACCCTAACGCACCAGCCCATGACCCGGAGCAGCCACAGGAGCAGCAGCAGCAACAAGAGAAGGCGCAGCAGCCACCAAAGGAGCATACACCTCCCGTTCATGTGGGTAGGTGGCAGCAACTACTGCAGCAGCAGCTGTCCAAGTCACCACGGTCCCCCATGAAGAGAGTGACTTGGAAAGAGAAGCTGCAAAGTTTGGAGCAGGGGGAGGCTTCACCTCTGCGCCGCACCACACGCATCTCCCGGCCACCTGAAAGGTTCACACCAAGTACACAGTATGCTTGCATGCATGATTATGAGGTGCATGACTTGGAGGAGTGCATGTTTGTGGATGCTGAGGGGGGTGAGCTTGGGCTTGATTTCTGTCTCATGGGTCAGGTGCATGAGCCCAAGTCGGTCAAGGAGGCCTTGTCCCGTCGTGAGTGGGTCGAGTCCATGCGTGCGGAGCTTGAGTCTCATAGGGTGAACGAGTCTTTTGAGCTGGTTGATCCAGCTTGTGTGCCACTTGGAATGGAGGTCTTGAGGTGTCAGTGGGTGTGGAAGTATAAGCACATGGCTGATGGGAGTATTGAGAGGCCTAAGTCCAGGTTGGTGGCCATGGGGAACACTCAAACACGAGGCGTTCACTATGACCAGGTATATACCCCAGTGGGTAAACCTACCACCCTGAGAGGTTCCCTTGGGATGGCAGCATCCTCGGGGTCTCACATCCATCACATGGATGTGACCACTGCCTATCTTCATGGGGCCTTGAAGGAGGAGCTGTACATGAGGCAGCCCCCTGGTTTTGATGATGGGTCCGACAGAGTTTGCCGACTCAGGAAATCAAACTATGGGCTAAAGCAAGCTCCAAGGCAGTGGTACCTCAAGTTTGACGGGGCGCGGATGGATTTTGGGTTTGAGAGGTCGGAGTGTGACCCCGCCTTGTACCACTTGGTGAGGCATGAGGGCCGGCTGTCCCTCTACCTCTATGTGGATGACATTCTGCTCATGTCTTCGAGCATGGTCTTGCTGGACGAGGTGAAGGGTCTCTTGTCCTCTCGTTTCCGCATGAAGGACTTGGGGGAGGCTAAGTACTATTTGGGGGTGCAGATTGAGCGTGATGAGAGTGGCATCTTGATTCATCAGGAGAGGTACATTCTCAACATGCTTGAGTCCTTTGGCCTTTCTGAGGCTAACCCCGTGCGTACCCCTCTCCCTACAGGGTTCGACGTGCATGCACATGCTGAGGAGCCCTTGCTGCGAGATGAGCTGGTCCAGCTCTATCAAAGCATTGTGGGGTCTCTCATGTATGCAAGCACGACCACATAGGCCCAGATTGCTTATGCAGTGTCACACCTGTCCAAGGTGGTGTCTTGTCCCAAGGCATTTCACCTGCAGGCTGCTAAGAGAGTGCTAAGGTACCTGAAAGGTTGTGTCAAGTCAGGTATATTCTACCCCGCACACAGCAAGCCTCAGGTTGAGTTGGTGGGTTTTAGTGATGCTGATTATGCTGGAGATTCAGCTGATCGCAAGAGTCACACCGGCTATGTCTATTGCCTTAATGGTGCAGCCATCTCTTGGCAGAGCAAGAGGCAGCCGGTGGTCGCATTGTCTACCACTGAGAGTGAGTACATCAGTCTGTGTCAGTGCATTCAGGAGGGTGTGTGGCTGAAGCGTTTGTTTGGGGAGTTTGGGCATGAGTTTGCTGGTGGTGTGCCTGTGTTTGTGGACAACCAGTCTGCCATTGCCCTTGCACAGAATGCATGCTTGCATGGCCGCACCAAGCACATGCAGGTTCGGTGGCATTTCATCAGGGAGATGGTGGCAAGCGGCGAGGTGATCCTCCGGTGGTGCCCAACCAACCGTCAAGCAGCAGACATACTCACCAAACCCCTTCCTTTTGAGCGGCATGATGTGTGCATGTCCTTGATGGGGATGCAGCCCCATGTCAGCATGGTGCCTGAGCAGGATGTGGGAGGACTGGTGCTTCTCTGCCTTGACGACCTCATGCTGTGGATGGCACCCCTCCCTGGGCAAGGGGGAGTGAAGTGAAGGATTTTGCCCAGTGGTGTTCAGCCACCTCCAGCACGAGCAAGGGGGAGTGTTGATTGTGTAGGTGGTTGTGGTATTTTGCTCTAGCTGGTTGTGGGCTAAGGGTTTGGGCAAAATGTGGTGGTTAGACTTGTTGCGGGCTAGAATTGATCTCGCACCCAACAAGCACCAACAAACCTTTGCTATTCACTACAACACCTTTGGTGTTGCTAGTTTAGCACTCTGGGTTGTTGGGGATTGTTGTAGGGCAAGGGTTGGGTTGGTAGGGTTTGAACAACTCGTCACTTTTCAGATCTGAACTCTTGCTAAAGCTACTTTCTTGAACTAATCCATGGCTGCCTAGTAATTCCGCCAGGATACACCGTCGCACTTAGATCGCGATAGCGATCGGCCTAGATCTTTGTTGAAAGCGTGCGTTACCATTCTGAAAAGTAGAGATTAAGACCTTTCGAACGGGTACCTGCTCATAGTTTAAGGTTACGTGAGCTGCACGCAATGTTCCGTCGAAGTTGGCGGACTTAATCTCTTGTACGCTCTCCAGATTCGCTCGCTCTCCATCAAATAGCAAACCCTAGAAGGGTTGTACTCGCTACAGAGCACCCCACTACAGGCTAGAGCATAAGATAACATTCTGACAACGATTTCTGTGCCGGTCGGCGACTCAACACTGCCGTCGCCGATGTCACTGAAACCGCAGCGTCCGCAATGCTTTGACCCGAGTCAATGGGGTGGTCCTACTGTTCAGGCGTGGTTGTTCACGTTGAACGTTTTCCTCGACGCCAACTACGTCTCGGAGGATACGGCAAAAATTTCCTTCGCCATGTCGCTGCTGTGCGGACCCGCCATGGACTGGTGGCGCGTCATCGTCACGAAGCCGATGGACTACGCGACTCTACCGACACGGGAAGGACAAACCGGACCCTGGGCGCCGTCGTATTTCGTGAAGGTGCCTCAATATCGCACGTTGGATGCGTGGTGCGCAGGTCTGCGCGTTTGATTTAACCCAATCGTGGCTTCGATCGTGGCGCGATAGAAGCTCCGCACTTGGCGCCAACTCGGTTCCGTCCAGGATTACACCAGCGGGTTTCTGGCGCTATGCGAGCAAGTGGGATACATGCACGAGAGCCAGCGAATCGACCGCTACATCGGCGGTCTGAAGCACGACATCGCTCAGGAAATTCAGCTTCGAGGCGTCACCGATTTTCAAGAGATTCTCGCTATGGTGGAGAAGCTTGACTTCTTTCGCCGACCGAGACCGGGGTCCTACGAAAGCAGCAGTAACTGGGGACATCGATCTCGTGGGATGAATGAGGGTGCTATGATACGTGGCGTCGCCGCGAATGCCGCTGCCGCACCGTTCAAAGGGCGCTGCTTCGCGTGCAATCAGCCGGGACACTGTAAGAGCGAATGCCCGCAAAACGCTAAGGGAAAGGGGGAAGTTGAGCAGCAGAAGCAGACCAAGCAGCAGGGAAACGCAGGGAGTCAGTAGCAGACGGGCCCACTATGTTACAATGTAGAAAACAAGAATGACTAGAAACAAGACAGTACAAGGTTTGTATAGGCAAAACCTAACAGTACTGTACCCCATAAGGAGTGCCCCACCATAGCCTACAATATAATTCTGACACACCCCCATAGGCAAAGTGGGGGACAAGCAAGAGAACCAGGCAAGGTCAAGCTCAAGGTGGATCACAACGTCACCACGCATTCTGAGCACAAGTACAAGGCCACAAGGCCAGTTCACATGCAGGATTATAAATCAAGGTGAACAAGCAAGACAGTGATCTCAACCTAGCAAAGGTAAGCATGCAAATGCAGGTATCTATAGATCACAGTACAAGCAAAGTCAATATGTAAGCAAGTGAGGCCAGGTAGGCACAAGACCTAACATAGTACAGAAGTGCTGATGATCACAGCGCTGAAGTGCCTTGGTAAAGATATCAGCAGTGTTGGCCCGAGAGGCCACGTAAGCAAGACGAAGCTGACCACGCTGCTGCAACTCTCGAGCAAGGAAGTAACCCAGAGCAATGTGCTTGGTTCTGTGCTCCAGTCTGTGCTCCTGACACAAGGCCAGCATGGCCTTGTTGTCGACGTACAGAACTGGAGGAGAACGAGGCGCCTCTCCCAGGTCGGTCAGCGTAGATCTCAGCCTCACAACTGGAGCCGAGAATAGAAGACGAGCGGGTAGACCGCCATGAAATAGAGCCGGAACCAAGGCTGAAGGTGTAACCCTGTGACAACCGATGCGTAGCCAAGTCGTCAACCCAAGAAGCGTCTGCGTGACCAGTGAGGACAACTCGAGCCCGTCCTCCAAGCACGAGCCCCATGCCCGACGTACTGCACAGGTAGCGTAACACCCTCTTAGCTACATCCATGTGCTCTGGTCGGTGTCTCCTAGGAACAACATAGCGTGCCAAGATGCTAAGAGGGTATGCCAGGTCAGGTCGAGTGCAGGTCATCAGGTACATGAGGCAGCCAACAAGCTCTGGGTACGGGCCACTCGGCTCTACGGACTCATCCGAAGGCAGAGCTGAGAGCGAGTGGCGAGTAGACAGAGAAGTGGCCTGAGGCAAGGAGTACGTGAAGTTGAAGCGCAGAAGGACCTGCTGCACCATGTGTGACTGAGTCAAGGTAATGGTGCGTCGTGCTCTGTCCTGGGTGATCTGCAAGCCAAGATAGCTGCACAGTTCACCCAGGTCTGTGCACGTGTGTCTCTTTTGCAGCTCCGACTTCACGTGGGCGAGACCAGCAGTGTCAGCAGTAGCAAAGACCAAGTCGTCAACGTACACGAGGATGTAGAACGGCGGCAGAGTAGTGTCGGTGCGGAGAAATAGCGACGGGTCACCAGTGGAATGAGCAAACCCAAGAGCCGCAAGTGTAGTCCTCAGTGTGTCGTGCCACTCGTGGGGTGCCTGGCGGAGACCGTAGACTGGCCGCCGGAGGCTCCACTGGGTACCAGGAGGAAACGACCCAGTGAAGCCAGGTGGGCGGTGCAGCCAGATCTCCTTGTGCAGGCTGCCCTGTAGGAAAGAAGTGCTGAAGTCAAGAGAGTGAAGCTCGTAGTCACGCTGAGCAGCGACGTGCAGCAGATTCCGAAGAGTGGTCATCTTCGGGGTCGGGGAGAAGGTCTAGAAGAAGTCAACTCCCTGTCGCTGACTCAAGCCTCGATCAACGTAACGCGCCTTGAAGACAGGCAGGGAACCCGGCGGCCGCATCACCCTGAAAATCCACATGTCGCTAACGATGTTCACCCCAGAAGGGGGAACCTCGTCGACGTGAGTGCGTGTGGACTTCCAGGAAGCCATCTCTGCGTCCATGGCCGGCTGCCACTGAGAGGAGTAGGGACCCTCTATCGCCTCTGCGTAAGAGCACGGGGTCGGGATGTTTGGTGCATCCGGGTCTTCCTCAGGTGCAATCAGCATGGACACGAGATGAAGTACAGCAGCTGCAAAGCACTCTAAGTCCTCCTGCCTGTCCTCAATGACGTCCGTGCCAAGAATACAGTCACCCCCGACGGACGGAGGACAGACAGACTCAAACTCAGCAACAAGACTAGCGGCGTAGTCTAGACGATAGTGAGCAGCAAAGTCGACAAGCTCAGCAACTATGGCAGACTCAGCAGTGGACTCAAAGGAAGTGTCAGTGACAACAGTGGCCAGGAGACGCGTGACAGTAGGACTAGCAGCACGAAGGGAGTCAGACTCCGGGTCAGCAAGGGCAGGAAGAGAGGACGCCGGAGGAGACGGCAGAGGGATACGCTGCGGAGCAGTGGACGGACGCAGAGCCATCTGGTGCGTGCCAGGGACAGGAGGAGGACGCTGACGCGAACCACGACGACTAGTGCGAGCAGCACGAACACGCGACGCAGGACGAGACTCAGGCTCACGACGCTCCGTAAGACCTCCGGTTAGACCAGTGTAAGGAGAAGGAGCAGGCAGTGGGGAGGCGGGCTGTAACTGTGACTACGACTCGACGGGCGGTGAACACTCTAAGGAAGGAGTAGGACCAGTAGAAGGCGGGAGACCAAGAACTTGCTCAAGGAGCGGAACGAAGTACGGCCGCGGCCGCACAGCGCCTCCAGAACCAGCAAGGACAGCATCAGCACCCCCAGCGTCAGCTCCAACTCCAGCAGCACCACCAGCTCCAGCAGCACCTCCAGCGCCAACACCTCCATCAGCACCTGCTCCAGCAGGACCACCAAAAGGCCCAGCAGCCCCCGTAGCGCCAGCTCCAGTGGCTCCAGCAGCACCACCAGCCCCAGCCCCTCCAGTAGCTCCAGCTCCCGAAGCACCAACAGGCCCAGCAGCTCCAGTACCTCCACGACTAGCACCTCCAGGAGCAGCGGCTCCAGAAACCCCAGCAGCCACAGCAGCAGCAGGGCCTCCTGCGCGCGTAGAGCCACCAGCTCCATCAGCACGGCTCCAGCGCCCGAGCAAACCACTCGCGCAGCTGCGGTGGAGAGAGTGGCTCCCGCCGTGACGAAGCACCCGAAGGACCTCCAGGCTCAGCACCGCCATACTCCACACGCGCAGGCCCAGCACCCTCAGGCTCCGCACCCCTAGACTCAGCAACCCCAGGCTCAGCACCCCCAGACTCAGCACCCCCAGGCTCAGCACCCCCAGAATCAGCACCCCCAGGCTCCGCACGCTCAAGCTCAGCACCCCCAGACCTGGCACCCGCAGGCTCAGCACCCCTAGCAACACCAAAGTCAACAGCTACCTCAACAGGCTCGAGTGCGTCTACCTGGGACACACCTGAGGGGGCCGGACCCTGAGGGGGGAGGGGGTCTACTGGGGGAGAACCTGACGCGAGGAAGAGCGGCGAGGGGGGGGGGGGGGAGGGGGGGGAAGGCAGTGCGGTAGGGGCAGGCTGCGGAGGAAGGGGAGGGAGAGACCGCGGAAGACCAGTGACAAGCAAACGGGAGGCTATGCCTCAGAGACGAGGCAGGGAGGGGTGACCAAGGCGGTGGTGCCAGAGGAGAGTCTGGTGAGACAGGAGGCGACACGAGCAGGGGGTAGACTCAGGACCAGACCGGGACGCAGCAGCAAACACCTATTCTGACGTAGCTACCTGACCAGACTCAGCAACCGGAGGAGACACGGTAGTCAGGGTGTACAGGCTCGACTCAGGCTGACTGGTGAACGTGGCCAGGTGCCGGCCCGTCCGAGTACACGAACAGTGGGTCACCCCCTGACCTCCAGGAGTGAATTGGTCAACCCACGCGTCCTGAAGGTCAGCTCCACTCACCAACTTCATGGAGAACGAGGGGAGGTGGAGGCCAGACAGAGGGCCAGACGGGACCGCCGGACACGGCAGAACCGTGGAGGAGTGTGCAAGGACCGGACCCCCAGAGGGGTCAGCTAGAGAGACTACCACTGGCCGACTGAGCGGCGAGAGTGTGGTGCAGTCGCGAAAGAAGGAGCGGGAATCTCCCAAGTCAAGGGTGAATGTGTGCAAGGCCACAGCAGGCGTAGTACCAGAGAGAGCAGACTCACCAGCACCTGGAGTAGTGGACTCCCTATAGCCTAGAGCAGCAGCCTCACCAGCACGTGGAGCAGGAGACGCACCAGCACCTAGAGCAGCAGCCTCACCAGCACCTAGAGCAGCATACTCTATACCTGGGTCAGGCGTCACACACAGGAAACAGGCCCCCTCAGCACTAGTAGGCAATGCATACATGGCAGTGAGGATAGCATCATAGTCAAGAGCAAAGATATCTACCCTCTGCCTAAGCAGCTCCAGCCATGAGGGGAGCTCAGCGTCGTCTCCAAACTCTGTACGCCAGGCGTCGCTCAGACTGGCAAAGCAGCGGGACTCTGTGTGACCAACCGTCCCGCAAGGCTGACCAGCCCGAGCACCTGTGCGAATGACGTACGGGCTGCGAGCAGTACCCCGTGACCCTCTACTCTGAGCGTACCACTCACGAAGCTGCTGGGGAAAAAGGACCGCGCGCGGACGCTGCTGCAGCTTCACCTGGTCACTACAACAAGCTCTCGAATGACTCGCTCTAGGGCGACTCCCACCACGGCCACCACTACAACCCCAACTAGCGTACCACTCACGAAGCTGCTGGGGCGTGAGGGACTCACGCGGACGTCGCTGGAGCTGCATCTGTCCACCGCCAGGAGCAGCAGTAGCAGTAGTAGCAGCAGTAGCAGCAGTAACAGCGGTAGCAGCAGTAGCAGCAGTTGCAGAAGTAGCAGCAGTAACAGCAGTAGCAGCAGTAGTAGCAGTAGCAGCGCGGCCACCCCTACAACCCCAACTAGCGTACCACTCACGAAGCTGCTGGGGCGTGAGGGACTCACGCGGACGTCGCTGGAGCTGCATCTGGCCACCGCCAGTAGTAGCAGAAGTGGCAATGCAGCAGTAGTAGTAGTGACAGTTGGAACAACAGTAGCAGCAGGGCAGAGCAGCGTGGCTCAGTAGGGCAGGGCGGCGCGGCTTGGCCGGTAGGCAGGTGCGGCACGCGCGGCAGCACGCTAGTAAGGCAGGCGCGCGGGCAGTGCAGGTAGGGAAGGTGCTCACTAGAGGCGGGCAGGGCAGATGCCACCGGCGGTGGTGGGCAGGCGCCAACGGGCACAGGTAGGGCAGGTCCGGCGCTCGACGGGCGGCTGCAGCGGGGCCGCGATGGCGGCTACGACGGGGCCGTGACGGCGGCTGCAGGCACGACAGTGGCTACGGCCGGGCAGGGCCGCGATGGAAGCAACGGCGGGGCAAGGCCGCGACAGCGGTTCCATCGGGGCCGCGACGGCGGGTGTAGACGCGACAACGGCAGGGCAGGGCAGGAGCGGCCGCCCCAAGGGCGGGCGCGAGGTGGGGGAGGGCGCGGGTGGGTCGCAGAAGAGGCAGGGCGCGGCGCCAGGGGCAACGCCGCACGGGTCCCGCAGGGGCGTCGCGACGAGGAGGAGCGGCGCCGCGCGGGTCCAGTTGGGGCGTCGCGAACGAGCAGGGGCGACGCCGCGCGGGTCCCGTAGGGGCGGCGCGACGAGCAGAAGCGGCGCCGCGCGGGTCCCGCAGGGGCGTCGCGACGAGGAGGGGCGACGCCGCGCGGGTTCCGCAAGGGCGTCGCGAAGAGTAGAAGTGGCGCCGCGCGGGTCCCGTAGGGGCGTCGCGACGAGCAGGGGCGACGCCCACGTCCTGCAGGGGCGTTGCGACGAGCAGGAGCGGCGCCGCGCGGGTCCCGCAGGGGCGTTGCGGGGTCCAGGGGCGGCGTCGGGGGGTCCAGGGGCGCCGTCGCGGGGTCCAGGGGCAGCGCCGCGGGGTCCAGGGGTAGCGCCGCGGGGTCCAGGGGCGGCTTCGCGGGTGTGGGGCAGGCCCGCGTGCGGCCTGCAGGGCAGGGCGACGGGCAGGCGCTCGATGGCGCGGGTAGGCAGGCGCAAGGGGCGTGATGGGCAGGCAGACACGGCAATGCGCTTCGGGCAGGGCAGAAAAAAAGTTTGTGGTGGGCCCTAAAAAAAAACGTTCCCACTAGGGAACCTGCTCTGAAACCATGGTACAATGTAAGAAACGAGAATGACTAGAAACAAGACACTACAAGGTTTGTATAGGCAAAACCTAACAGTACTATACCCCATAAGGAGTGCCCCACTACAGCCTACAATATAGTTATGACACTCTACTGACAGGTCACGCCGCTCGCCTGACCCAACCGACCCTCACCGAGTGATTGTGCCGTTTCACGCAATTGACCACACCCGGCCGAATAAGGAGGGTACTACAGAAGACAGCCCCATACTGCTTAGTGGGAAAATCGGGACAGACTTAGTTAAAATATTCATAGACGGGGGAGCCAGCCACAGCCTGATCAACACTGCCATAGCACAAAAACTGAGACTGCCACTGGACAAGTGTTTACCTGAGATCGATGCAAGACTGGTTGACGGCACGCCATTGGCGATATGGGAACGCGTAGACCGGGTTCGGATACGATGTGGGGGCAACTTTACGTTTAGTCAGGAAATGCTCGCGACAACCCTCGACGGAACCGACATTTTACTCAGTCGTGATTGGCTGCGACGACACAATCCACGAATCGACTGGACGACGGGTGACTGCACTGTGCGAGTGAACGGTAACAACATCGCCTTACCTTGCTGGGGCTCGCCTGAGTCTTCGTCGGTGCGTGTCAACGCGATCACGATGAAACTCGTCGTAGTGGCAGGAGCTGACGTGTACGCGGTTGACATTTGAGAAGCCGAGGCAGCACACAAAGGGGGGGATTTACAGAAACTGCTAGCCGACGTACCGGATGACTTGGCAGCACTCCTGAAGCAGTACAGTGGGATATTTCCGGATGACCTGCCGACGGGACTACCACCTCGGCGACCGCACGACCACAGGATAGAGTTAGAACCGGGGGCACAGCTGACAGTACAGCGACAGTTCCGACTGACCCAACCCGAAATGGACGAACTGAGGAAGCACCTGGATTACCTGCTCGAGAAAGAATTTATTCGCCCGAGTTCGTCACCCTTCGCGGCACCGATACTGTTCACGCCGAAAAAAGACAGGTGTTTGGGCACGTGCATTGACTACCGCACACTGAACATGGTTACCATCAAGTCCCGTTACCCCAACCCACGAGTCGACGAACTAATCGACCAACTGCGAACAGCCCGGGTTTTCTCGAAAATCGACCTTCAAGGAGGCTACCACCAGATCCGGGTCAACCCACCCGACTGCCCCAAGACAGCTTTCCGAACACGCTACGGATCCTTCGAATACACCGTTATGCCTTTCGGACTGACCAACGCCCCCGCCACTTTTCATATGACCATGAACGAAGCTTTCCGCCCACTCTTAGATAGGTTTGTCATCGTCTACTTAGACGACATATTGATTTACAGCCCAGACAGAGCACAACACCTACAGGATATCGAAGCAGTTTTTAAAATACTGAGTGAGAACCGCCTACTGACAAAAGCCTCTAAGTGTGAGTTTTTACAGGACAGACAGGAGTTTTTGGGACACATTATTTCAACTAAAAGAGTGGAAATAGACCCGAAGAAGATCGCGAGGATTCAAGTGTGGCACGCGCCGACAAACTTGCCCGAGTTGTAGAGCTTCTTGGGGTTCGTCAACTACGTGCGCCGGTTCGTCCCCAACATGGCGAGGTTGGCTACTCCGTTGACCGACCTGCTGAGGAAGGGGGTTGACTACACGTGGGGGGAGAAAGAGCAAGCCGCCTTCTCGGACCTCAAACAAATTTTGTGCTCGCCGCCCGTACTTCACATCGCAGATCCACACCGTCCGTTCAAGCTCGTCACCGACGCTAGCGACATCGCCGTGGGAGCAGTACTGTTGCAGGATTTCGGTAACGGCCTCCAGCCAATCGCGTACGAGTCCCGCAAGCTTCACCCGCCCGAACGCAACTGCCCGATACACGACCGCGAGATGCTAGCGATCGTGCACGCGTTCAAGGTGTGGCGATGTTACCTCACGGGAGTAGACGTGACAGTACGAACAGACCACCGATCACTACAGTACCTTCGCGCCCAACCGAATCTCAACCCGTGACAGATCCGCTGGTTGGACTGGAGTCCAACTTCCACTACACAGTCACGTACAAAAAAGGTGCATCGAATATCGCCGACGCACGCACACGCCCCACCGCCCAACTCCACGCCATCCTACTCGCCCAAACCAACCCACTGCTAACAGGCCTATTCACCCACGGATACAGTACCGACCCGTTTTTCACGACCGAAAATTCACAGCAACTAGCAGAAGCAAAAGGAGTCTATTACGTAAAAATAGGCACCAGCTGCAGTACCCGCGTACTCACTATTGATGGAACTGCAACTGCAGGAGGCACACGACGAAATTACCTCAAGTCATTTTGGGGTAGAAAAATCGCGACAACAACTGCAGCGGTACTACTACTGGCCTGAGCTGTTGAGCGGCGTACATCACCATGTGGGCTCGTGTCCTACGTGTCAGGTGATGAAGAGCTCGCGAAAAAGAAAGGCGGGTTAGTTGCAGCCAATTCCACCGCCCGAGCGTGCCTGGCAGCAGGTTACCATGGATTTTGTCACGGAGATACCTTCGAACCCTGGGGGTAACGACGCGGTTATGGTCGTCGTTGATAGACTGACGAAAATGGCTTACTTCGTTGCGTGCAACAAATCGATCTCAGTCGAAGAAACCGCTCGCCTGTTCATTCCAGCCGTCGTTCGACTACACGGGATACCAGCCGGATAATCAGCGACCGCGACACGAAGTTCACCAGCAACTTCTGGAAGAACCTTTGGGAGCAGTTTGGGACCAGGCTACAGTTCAGTTCATCGTACCACCCCGAGACCGACGGTCAAACGGAGCGGACCAAGCAGACGATGGAGCAATTGATCCGGGCCACGTGCGACGACCCGACAACTTGGGAGCAGCAGCTGCCGCTGATCGGGTTCGCCTACAACAACGCCACGTCAGCGACGACACAGCAGTCCTCGTTCTATCTGAACTACGGGCAAAACCCTACAGTGCCCATGACGTCGATCCGGACAGCCCAACGCCACGTGCACAGCAATTCGCCGAGATTCTGCAAGCTGCCCGCACCAGAGCCGCCGCCGAAGCAATTAAAAAAGCCAACGCCATCGCTAAACGCAACGCTGACCGCCACCGCCGCCCAGTCATGTACCAGTCAAGAGATTACGTACTACTTGACACACTGAACTTAAGACTGCCCGTCGTGCCGAAATTACGACCGCGCTACTGTGGACCCTTCCAAATCAGCCACATGATCACCCCAGTTACTGCCCACTTACTGTTGCCAACAGACTGGTACATCAGCCCATCAATCCACGTCAGCCTGCTTCGCCCCTACATCCCAACCACAAGCCAACTGCCTCGTCACCACCTGCCATCCATGACTCGCCCTGCATCGGAGCCGATCATCGAGCCCGAAAAGTTTTTGAGCCATCGGATTAGACACCCTACGGGAATCTTAAGGATCGAGTTTCTCCTCCGCTGGAAGGACCGCACGCCAACTGAGGATGTCTGGGTGCCCCTGGCCAACATTTAAAACCACCCTACCCTGCAAGTGTACCTGAGGAGGCGGGGTTTCCGTGATATACACGCACTCACGTAGCGGAGGGGGCTTCTTGAGGGGGGGGGTAGTTTAAGGAATTTTCTTGGCATTCCTTAGCGCATCCTACAACATCACGTACAGCAGCAGCCCTTGTTTGCCAGTTATTGCTAACGGGGCTTCGCCAACTTCACGCGCACTGTTTCACCAAACCTCGCACTGCTGGAGTAGCCGAGTCGGCCTACGCTTCGAGACTAGCCCGAACCTCGCACCAGTGTAACACTAGCTAGCTCGCACGCACCGCGTTACCATTTGCATGTTTCGCGTATAAATGTTCGCTCATGCCTTCACTCACATTTTTTACTCATTTGACAACTTAGTGCAATCCTCGCTACCTCGATTCATTGCACCCGTAGCACTACCTTGTTTTTGAAAGAAAAAGAAAATATAGTAATTGTTACGAGTGCAATTGAGCGAGCGAGCGAGAATTGCACTATCGAGGAAAAATAATACAATGAGCGAATGCATGAGCGAAGAATATATAGCGAACAAGAGTGGTAATGGTAACGCAAGAAAATGGGTGCGCTACAGGCCTAGCGCTGAGGTTGGGAAATGTCGAGGCGGAGGTGCGGAGCGCGGGTTACCAACCGGACCGTGAGGTTGGGTCGCATCATGACAAGTGGATGGAGTCGTAGTCCAGGCGAATGTTGTCAGATTATATTTAGCTGATGCATGTAATGTAGGCTGCTGTTGGGGTAGACCATAAGGGGTACAACCCAATTAGGGTTGGTACTTGTATCCTTGTTTCATTCCATAGTGCATCCATTCTCTCTAATCTCAAGATGGTATCAGAGCAGGTTCCCTAGTGGGAACTGTTCCTAGGGCCCACCTACTATTCCGTCATGCCCGGAGCGCGCTCTGCCCTAGCCCGAGTCGCGCTCGGCCTTTTTTTTTTTTTTCCTTTGGCGGCCCGATCGCGTCGAGCCGCCCTCGATTTTTTGGCGCGCCACCTACGCGGCCTCGTCGCGCCGCCCCAGACGGCCGCGCCGCGTCGCGCGTGCCGCCCTCCAGTCGCGCGCCGCCCCCTCTGACCCTCGCGACGCCGGCGCCGTCTCTGACGGCCCCGCGATCGCCTGCGACGGCCCCGCCGTCCCCTCTACCGGCCCCGCCACTGCACTTGACGGCCCCGCCGTCCCCTCTGCCGGCCCCGCCGCTGCACCCGACGGCCCCGCCGTCCCCTCTGCCGGCCTCGCCGCTGCACCCGACGGCCCCGCCGTCCCCTCTGCCGGCCCCGCCGCTGCTTCAGACGGCCCCGCCGCTGCACCTGACGGCCCCGCCGTCCCCTCTGACGGCCCCGCCACTGCACCTACCGGCCCCGCCGCTACCCCTGACGGCCCCACTGCGGCACCCGCCGGCCCCGCCGCCTCATCTGCAGGCCCCGCCGTCTCACCTGCCGGCCCCGCTGCTGTACCTGACGGCCCCGCCGCTTCACCTACCGGCCCCGCCCCTGCCCCTTACGGCCCCGCCACTGCATCTCCCGGCCCCGCAGCTGCATCTCCCGGCCCCGCCGCCCCAGCAGCTGAGCCGCCCCAGCAGCCGAGCCGCCCCAGCAGCCGAGCCGCCCCAGCAGCCGAGCCGCCCCAGCAGCCGAGCCGCCCCAGCAGCCGAGCCGCCCCTGCAGCCGAGCCGCCCCTGCACCCGAGCCGCTCGAGCCGCCGAGCCGCCCGAGCCGCCCAGCAGCCGAGCCGCCGAGCCGCATGAGCCGCCCGACCCGCCTGCACTGCCCTATCTGGTGAGCACTAAGCTTTACTCTCCGCACGGCCCTCACCCTACTGCTGTCATGGCTACCCCCAGTGTCCTCACCTTTGACGCTGAGGGTAGAGCCATCGACTTTGACGTGTGGGTAGTCGACCTGCTGCTTTTCCTACAGTGCGACAGAGCTGACGGCCTCTCTCTCTTTGATCTCACTTCTGGTGCCTCTCCCGCCCCTGCTGCCACTGAGGATGCCACTGTTCGCTCACAGTGGGCCACACGCGATGCTGCTGCACGTCTTGCTGTGCGTCGCCACCTCCCTCCCTCTGAGCGTGCACACTTTGGGTCGTACAAGAGTGCTCAGACCTTGTACGACGCCGTTATTGCACGCTACTCCTCCCCTGCCACTGCTGCACTGAGCCGCCTCATGCTACCGTACCTCTTTCCCGACCTCGCTTCTATTGCCACAGTCGCCGACCTCATTAACCACTTGCGCACTAGTGACGCTCGCTTCCGCGCTGCGCTTCCTGCTGAGTTCTGCGCCAAAACCCCCCCCCCCATGTACTTCACTCTCTACTACATTGTCACCCGCCTCCCTGACTCCCTTCGCGGAGTCAGGGACGACTTCCTCTCAGTCTGCCCCACCACTCTCACTGTTGACCTCCTCGAGAAGTCCCTCTTAGCGGCCGAGAAGAGCATTCTCGCTGTAGGGGCCTCTCGTGGTGACCCGCGCACCCCCATCTTTGAGGGGTGTTCCCCCTCCCCCCTCCTGCCCTCTGTCGCCTCTGCTGCTACGGCCGACCTAGTTGGTTTTGAGTCGGTCGGTGCGGCGTCTGCCCCCAGTGGGAGACGTCGCCCTGGCAAGGGCAAGGGGGGCAGGGGCGGTGGTGGAGGCGGCGGGGGCGGTGGAGGCAGCGGTGGAGGCAGCGGAGGAGGTGGGGGTGGTAGCGGTAGTGGTGGCGGGGGTGGAGGTGTCAGCGGCGGCAGTGGAGGCGGGGGCGGCGGCGGCGGTGGTGGTGGGAGTGGAGGCGGGGGCAGCGGTGGTGGCGGCGTCGGTGGGAGTGGCGGTGGACGCGGAGGTGGTGGCGGCGGCGGCGGCGGAGGCGGCGGCGGAGGTCGTGGCTCGTCGCAGAGGAGTGGCTCCGGTGGTGGTCAGCGCCAGCAGCAGCAGCGTGGTCAGGAGACTCTCTCCCCGCAGCAGCTCCGTGAGTGGTACGCTGCACGTCAGCAGGGTGGGGGTACTGGTCCGTGCAACTACGTCCTGCGCACTGGCGACCGTGCGGGTGAGCCGTGTGGTGGTCCACACTCTACCCAGCGCTGCTTCGGCCGCCTGACTGACGCTTGGCGCCGCCAGTTTCCTGACGCCTCTGAGATCCCTCGCTGGGACCAGCTGTCTAGGGCAGGAGTAGCTATCTTTGATCTTGACTTTGATGCTATTCTTGGTGCCATGTATGCTGTGACTATTAGTGAGGAGGGTGACTGTTACCGGTGTTTCCCGCCCGACCCGGGCATTGGTACTGCGGCTCTAGGTGCTGTTGAGGCTGCTGCTCCAGGTACTGGTGTGGCTGTCGCTCTAGGTGCCAGTGAGTCTGTGTCCTCAGGTGCTGGTGAGTCTGCTCTCTCAGGTACTGCGTCGGCTCCGCCCTCTCTCACCTTCACTCTTGACTCAGGAGCGTCTCGCTCCTTCTTTCGAGACCGCACCACACTCACGCCGCTTAGTCGGCTAGTGGCAGTCTCCCTGGCGGACACCTCTGGGGGTCCTGTTCTGGCTCGCCACTCCACTGTCCTTCCGTGCCCTGCGGTCCCGTCTGGCTCCCTGTGCGGTCTCTACCTCCCCTCGTTCTCTACGAACTTGGTGGCGGGTGCTGACCTACAGGATGCAGGGGTTGACCAGTTCACCCCTGCGCGCCGACGGGACACCCACTGCACGGACGCGGACACGGGTCGACACTTGACCACGTTCACACGTGGGCCGGGGTCGAGCCTGTACACACTCACTGTTCCGTCTCCTCCTCCTGCGTCTGGTCAGGTAGCTGCGTCGGGTCAGGTGTTTGCTGCAGCGTCCAGGTCTGGTCCTGAGTCTGCCCCCTGCTCGTGTCGCCTCCTGTCCCACGAGACCCTCCTGTGGCACCACCGCATGGGTCACCCCTCCCTGCCTCGTCTCCGGGGCATGGCCTCTCGCCTTCTTGTCTCTGGTCTTCCCCGGTCCCTCCCTCCCCTTCCTCCGGGGCCTGGCCCTCCCTGTGTCCCCTGTGTCGAGGGTCGCCTGCGGGCTACCCCTCACTCCTCCCCGTTTCCTCCGACGGAGGCCCCGATGCAGACGCTTCACATGGACGTGTGGGGCCCAGCCAGCTTCCGTGGACAGGGTCACGAGCGCTACTTCCTGCTGGTGGTTGACGACTACTCGCGTTACACCACAATCTTCCCCTTGCGCAGCAAGGGTGAGGTCACTGAGGTGTTGATCGACTGGATCCGCGCAGCTCGTCTCCAGCTCAGGCAGAGCTTCGGCTCGGACTTTCCTGTTTTGCGTAAGCACTCGGACAGAGGCGGAGAGTTCTCCTCCGGCCTTCTGCGAGCCTACTGTCGTGCACGAGGCATCCGCCAGACCTTCACGCTTCCGGACTCTCCACAGCAGAATGGGATTGCTGAGCGCCGCATCGGCATGGTCATGGACGTCGCCCGTACGTCCATGGTGCATGCGGCTGCCGCTCATTTTCTGTGGCCGTTTGCGGTTCGGTACGCCGCGCATCAGATCAACCTTCAGCCCAGGGTCTCCAGACCGGAGACCTCCCCAGCTTTGCTGTGGACGGGGAAGGTTGGCGATGCGTCGGCGTTCCGTGTCTGGGGATCTCGGGCGTTTGTCCGCGACTTGTCTGCGGACAAGCTGTCCCCTCGCGCTGCTCCCTGCGTCTTCCTGGGGTTCCCCCCAGACGCCCCTGGGTGGCAATTCTACCACCCCACCTCTCGACGTGTTCTGTCCTCCCAGGACGTCACGTTCGACGAGTCGGTTCCCTTCTACCGGCTCTTCCCCTACCGCACTCCGTCCCTCCCCCCACCGCCCCTCTTTCTGGTCCCAGGTCCCCCCCCGGTAGATCCCCTCCCCCCTCAGGGTCCTGCCCCTTCAGGTGTGTCTCAGGTAGACGCGGTCGAGCCTGTCGAGGTCACTGGGGACTCTGGTGCTGCTGCGGGTGCGGAGCCTCGGGGTGCTGAGCCTGGGGGTGCTGCGACTGGGGGTGCTGAGCCTAGGGGTGCTGAGCGTGGGGGTACTGAGCCTGGGGGTGCTGAGCCTGGGGGTGCTGAGCCTGGGGGTGCTGAGACTGGGGGTGCTGAGCCTGGGGGTGCTGAGCCTAGGGGTGCTGAGCCTGGGAGTACTGCGTCTGGGGGTGCTTTGCCTGGGAGTGCTGCGCCTGCTGCGTCTGTTCCTGGTGGTTCTCCGGACCGTTCTTCGCGCCGCGAGCCGCTCTCTCCTCTGGAGCTGCGTGAGTGGTTTGCCCGGCGCTGGAGGCCAGCTGCTGGAGCTGGGGGTGCTGCGGGTGCTGGAGGTTCTGTTGCTGCCGAGGGAGCTGGTACCACGGGTCCCGGAGGTGCTCGTACTGAGAGTACTGGAGCTGCTGGGCCCGGGGGTGCCTCTGGAGCTGGAACTGCTGCGGGTGCTGGCGCTGAGTCTACGACTGTCGGTCCTACTGAGGGTACTTCTAACGCTGCTGGAGGTGCTGGAGTTGGAGCTACTACTGGTGCTGGTGCTGCCTCTGGAGGTGTTGGTGCTGTCCCTGCTGTCTCTGGCGGTGCTGCGCGGCCTCGACCGTACTTCGTTCCACTCCTTCAGCAGGTTCTTGGTCTCCCGCCTTCCACTGGTCCTTCTCCTCCCGTAGAGTGTCCACAGCCTGTCCCGTCGCAGTCACAGTTACAGCCCGCCTCTCCCCTGCCTTCTCCTTCTCCCTACACTGGTCCTACTGGAGGTCTTGCTGAGCGTCGTGAGCCTGCGTCCCGCCCTGCGTCGCCAGTCCGAGCTGCTCGCCCTAGTGGTCTTGGTTCGCGTCAGCGCCCTCCTCCTGTCCCTGGCACACACACGATGTCTCTGCGTCCGTCCACTGCTCCTCTGCGTGCCCCTTTGCCTTCTCCTCCTCAGTCTTCCCTTCCTACACTTGCCGACCCGGAGTCGGACTCTCGCCGTGCTGCCAGTCCTACTGTCGCACGTCTTCTTGCTACTGTTGTCACTGACCCTTCCTTTGAGTCCGCTGCTGCGTCTGCCCTAGTTGCTGAGCTGGTCGACTTTGCTGCTGCGTGTCGTCTAGACTACGCTGCCAGTCTTGTTGTTGCGTCTGCTGCGTCTGCGTCTGCCTGTCCTCCGTCCGTCGGGGGTGACTGTGCTCTTGGCACGGACGTCCTTGAGGACAGGCAGGAGGAGTTCCAGTGCTTTGCCGCCGCTTTGCCCCATCTCGTGTCCATGCTTGTTACCCCTGAGGGAGACCCGGATGCTCTAGACATCCCGACCCCACGCTCTTACGCAGAGGCGATGGCCGGTCCCTACTCCTCTCAGTGGCAGTCAGCCATGGACGCAGAGATGGCTTCCTAGAAGTCCACAGGCACCTACGTTGACGAGGTTCCCCCACCTGGGGCGAACATTGTCAGTGGCATGTGGATTTTCAGGGTGAAGCGGCCGCCGGGTTCTCCGCCTGTCTTCAAGGCGCGCTACGTGGCTCGTGGCTTCAGTCAGCGACAGGGATTTGACTTCTTTCAGACCTTCTCCCCGACCCCGAAGATGACCACTCTTCGGGTTCTACTGCACGTCGCTGCTCAGCTTGACTACGAGCTACACTCTCTTGACTTCAGCACTGCTTTCCTGCAGGGCCGCCTGCACGAGGAGATCTGGCTGCGCCGCCCTCCTGGCTTCACTGGGTCGTTCCCTCCAGGTACCCAGTGGAGCCTCCGGCGGCCAGTCTACGGTCTCCGCCAGGCGCCGCGTGAGTGGCACGACACACTGAGGACTACACTTGCGGCTCTTGGGTTTGCTCCTTCTACTGCTGACCCGTGGCTGTTTCTACGCACCGACACCACGCTGCCGCCGTTCTACATCCTCGTGTACGTCGACGACTTGGTCTTTGCCACTGCGGACACTGCCGCACTCGCCCACGTGAAGTCCGAGCTGCAGAAGAGACACACGTGCACAGACCTGGGTGAACTGACAAGCTATCTTGGCTTGCGGATCACCCGGGACAGAGCACGCCGCACCATTACCCTGACTCAGTCACACATGGTGCAGCAGGTCCTTCAGCGCTTCGGCTTCACGTACTCCTCGCCTCAGTCCACTCCTCTGCCTACGGGACACTCGCTCTCAGCTCTGCCTTCGGATGAGTCCGTAGCGTCGAGTGGTCCGTATCCAGAGCTTGTGGGCTGCCTCATATACCTGATGACCTGCACTCGACCTGACCTCGCATACCCTCTCAGCATCTTAGCACGCTATGTTGCTCCCGGCCGTCACCGGAAGGAGCACATGGATGCAGCTAAGAGGGTGTTGCGCTACTTGTGCAATACGTCGGGCATGGGGCTAGTGCTTGGAGGGCGAGAGCGGCCTGTGCTCACTGGGCACTCAGACGCTTCTTGGGCTGACGACCAGGCTACTCAGCGGTCGTCTCAGGGTTACACCTTCAGTCTTGGCTCTGGCTCTGTCTCTTGGCACTCTACTCGCTCTTCTTCTGTTCTCAGCTCCAGTTGTGAGGCTGAGATCTACGCCACGGCCATGGCTGCCCAGGAGCTTCGCTGGCTCACCTACCTGCTGACTGACCTTGGAGAGCGGCCTCGTTCTCCTCCAGTGTTGTACGTCGACAACAAGGCAACCATTGCCTTGTGTCAGGAGCACAGACTGGAGCACAGGACGAAGCACATTGCTCTGCGCTACTTCCTTGCTCGAGAGCTGCAGCAGCGTGGTCAGCTTCTTCTGCGTTTCGTGGCCACTGAGGCCAACACTGCTGATGTGTTCACCAAGGCACTTCCGCCTCGTGACCATCAGCGCTTTTGCACTCTGCTAGGCCTTGTGCCCACTGGGCCTCACTTGCTTACCTCTTGACCTTGCTTGTACTGCTGCATATATATATCCTTGCTTTTGCTTGTTTAGCACTGTTATATATATATGTTCTGCTGCATGTGAACTGGCCTTGTGGCCTTGACCTTGTGCTCGGAATTTGTGTGGTATCCTTGAGATCCACCCTGAGCTTGCTTTGCTTTTCTTTGCTTGTCTTGCTTGACTGGTCTTGTGACCCCTTGCTCTCCCCCACTTTGCCTATGGGGGTGTGTCAGATTATATTTAGCTGATGCATGTAATGTAGGCTGCTGTTGGGGTAGACCATAGGGGGTACAACCCAATTAGGGTTGGTACTTGTATCCTTGTTTCATTCCATAGTGCATCCATTCTCTCTAATCTCAAGAAATGTCGCGAGCGGGTAACGTTTCACTGTTGGGTGCTGATGGCGGGAATGGTCTTGTACGCGGTAAGCAGGGGCGCGAAGTAAGGAAAGTGAATTTTCCTTACACTACCCCCCTCCCCAAGGAGGCCCTCCCTACGAGAGCGTGTGTACATCTCGAAAGTTTTGGCTGCGCAGATACTCAGTGAGGACAGGATGATTCTCAATTCTATCCAGGGGAACCCAGTTGTCTTCGGTGGGCGTGCGGTCTTTCCAACGGATCAGAAATTCGATCCTACGGGCTCCCCGTGGGTCACGTACTTGGTGGCTCAGTATTTTTTTGGGCGTGATGATTGGCTCTGTCCGCGGTCGTGTCATGCTGGCGGGCTGGTTGCGAGGCAGTTGGCTGGTGGATGGGATATATGGGCAAAGCAGGCTGACGTGGAACGACGGGCTGACGTACCAGTCAGCAGGGAGGAGGAGGTGGCTGATGCGAAATGGCCCGCTATACCGGGGGCGGAATTTTGGAGTGATGGGTAGGCGGAGGTTTTGAGTGTCGAGTAATACCAGGTCGTCGAGTTGGTTAGTGACGAGGCGGCGGTGGCGGTCGGCATTGCGCTTAGCGATGCCGTTTATTTTTTTTTATTGCTTCTGCTGCTCGGGTCCGTGCTACTTATAAAATCTCTGCAAACTGTTGCGCGCGTGGCACTAGGTTGTCGGGATTTGGAGTCATGGGTACCGTGGGGTCTTGTCCGTAGTTCAGGTAAAACGGTGACTGCTGGGTCGTGGCGGATGGCGAGTTGTTGTACGCGAACTCAATGAGTGGCAGTTGCTGTTCACATGTGGTCGGGTCATCGCACGTGGCTCGGATGAGTTGCTCCATGGTCTGGTTTGTCCGTTCTATCTGTCCGTTGGTCTCGGGGTGGTACGAAGAACTGAACTGTAGTCGTGTGTCGAACTGCTGCCACAGGTTCCGCCAGAAGTTGCTGGTGAATTTCGTGTCGCGGTCGCTGATGATTGATGCTGATATCCCGTGCAGTCGAACGACGGTGGCGATGAAGAGGCGGGCTATTTCTTCGGCTGTGATCGATTTCTTGCAGGCTGCGGAATGTGCCATTTTCGTCAGCCGATCGACGAGGACCAGGATCGCGTCATTCCCACTTGCTCCAGCTGGTAACCTCGTAACGAAGTACATCGTCAGCTGCTGCCAAGCACGCTCTGGGGATGGTATCGGCTGCAACTGTCCTGCCGGCCGCTTCCGTGATGATTTCATGAGTTGGCAGGTGGAACACGATGCCACGTGTCCTTGCACGTCGGTCAGCATATCAGGCTAGTAGTAATACCGTTGCAGCTGCTGCCGTGTTTTCTCTACTCCAAAATGTCCTGAGGTAACCCCGTCGTGGGCCTCCTATAATAACAACTCCCTCAGCAAGGTGTAGCCTGGTACCCAGATGCGGTCGGTGCCAGATTTTATGTAATAAACCCCCTTTGCTGCTGCAAACTTCTGCAAATTTCCACCTGTGAAGAACGGGTCTGTTTGATAGCCGTGGGTGAATAGTCTTGTCAGTAGCGGGCTGGTTTGGGCGAGTAGTATGGCGTGAATTTGGGCGGTGGGGCGGGTCAGTGCGTCAGCGATGTTTGATGCCCCTTTTCTGTAGGAGACCGTGTAGTGGAAGTTTGACTCGAGGAAATCGAGCCAGCGAATCTGTCCTGGGTTGAGGTGGGGCTGTGCGCAGAGGTACTATAGTGATTTATGGTCTGTCAGTACCGTCACGTCTGCGCCGGTCAAGTAACAGCGCCACACTTTGAACGCGTTCACGATCGCGAGCATTTCGCTGTCGTGTATCGGGAAATTCTTCTCGGGTGGGTGCAGCTTTTGTGACTCGTATGCGATGGGCTGTAGGTCGTTGCCGAAATCTTGTAGCAGTACGGCTCCGATGGTGATGCCGCTTGCGTCTGTAACTACTTCGAATAGGCGGTGTGGGTCGGCGATGCGCAGAACGGGCGGTGAACAGAGAACAGTTTTCAGGGGAGAGAAGGCAGCATGCTATTTCTCCCCCCACGTAAAAGTGACCCCCTTCCGCAACAGATCCGTCAGTGGGGCTGTTAACCGCGCCATGTCGGGGATGAACCAACGCACATAATTAACGAACCCTTAAAAACTCTGCAGCTCCGTAATATTTGTCGGAGGGTGTCACGCTTTGACCGTGTCCAGCTTCTTTGGGTCAATCTCAACTCCAGCCACGAAATAACGTGCCCCAAAAACTCTAACCCATCCTGAAAAAACTCGCACTTGGAACCCTTGGTCAGTAGTCGGTGCTCATCAAAAACTTAAAAAACTTCTTCCAGATCTGCTAAGTGCTGCTGCTTATCGCGACTGTAAACGAGGATGTCGTCGATGTAAACTATCACGCATTTATCTAAAAGCGGCCGAAATGCCTCGTTCATGGCCATCTCAAATGTCGCCGGTGCGTTGGTCAGCCCGAATGGCATCACCGTGTGCTCAAAGGACCCATGCCTAGTTTTAAATGCTGTCTCGGCGCAATCCGATGGTTTGACTCGAATTTGGTGGTAACCTCCCCGTAAATCTATTATCGAAAAGACCCGTGCTATTTGCAATTGATCTATGAGTTCGTCGGCGCGGGGAATGGGATATCGCGACTTGACTGTCACCCTGTTCAGTGCTCTGTAATCAATGCACATGCAAAACCTCTCGGTCGTTTTTCGGTGTGAACCGTATCGGTTCGGCGAATGGTGATGAGCTCGGTCGGATGATTTTTTTCTCTAACATGTAATCTAACTGCTTCCTCGGTTCGTCGAGCTCAGGCTATGTCAGTCGGAACTGTCGCTGTACAGTTGGCTGTGCCCCCAGTTGTAGTTCTATGCGGTAATCGTGTGCTCGCTGAGGTGGCAGCCCCTCCGGTAAGTCATCCGGAAAAATCCCCGGGTAGCGTTTGAACAGTTCCTGTAGTTCAGGCGATACTGCTGCCAGCAGTTTCTGAAAATCACTCGGCTGCCCTACCAACGCTATATCCACCTCGTACGCATCACCTCCAGCAGCGGCAGCCCGTTTCATCGTGATGTCATTGACGTGGACCGTCGAAGACTCAGGCGACCACCAGCGAGGTAGCTCGACCCAGTTACCACTACTTTGCACAGTGCAGCTACCCGTCGTCCAGTCAATTCGCGGGTTGTGGCGTCGCAGCCAATCACGTCTCAGTAAAATGTCGTGCCCATCCAATGTCGTCGCGAACATTTCCTGTGTAAACCCGAAGTTTCCCCCTCAGCAGACTTTTACTCTCTCCACTTTCTTGCGTATGGCCAGCGTCGTGCCATCAACTAAGCGTGCGTCGACCTCTGGGAAACACCAACTAAGTGTCAGTTGCAGCTTCCATGCGGTCGCGGTGTTAACTAAGCTGTGGCTTGCTCCTCCGTCTATGAAAATCTTCACTGCTGCTCCCTGTATTTTCCTGTGAATCGGTACTGGGCAATTCGTCGATGTACCCTCCTTATTCATCCGAGCCTGATCGATAGCGTGAATCGGTACTGTGACTTGGTGAGGGTTGGTGAGGTTGGGCGAGCAGGTTGTCTCGTCAGTAGTTGGCCCGATTTCTACTGACTGCTGGCGTTTCCCTGCCTCTGAGACTCCCTCCCCTGCTCTGCTCCGCGGCGCCTTAGCTCCTCTGGGCATTCGCTCTTGCGATGTCCCGGCCTATTACAAGCAAAGCAGCGCCCCTTGAATGGCGCAGCTGCTGCAATCGCTGCAACGTCGTGTACGGTGGCGTGCTCGGTCGGTCCCCGAGGACGATGTCCGTAGTAGGACCCCGGTCTTGGTCGGCGAAAGATGTCGATTTTCTCCGCTAGCGCGAGAAGCTCGTTGAAATTTGATAGTTTCGCGAAGCATTATCTCGTGCGAAATGTCCGGCTTTAGCCCGCCGACATAACGGCCCACCCGCTCTGCCTCGTGCATGTAGCCGACCCGTTCGCATAGAGCGAGAAAGCCGCTGGTGTAGTCTGTAACCGACCCGAGCTGCAGACAAGTGCTCAGCTTCTGACGCGCTGAAATAGAAGCCGCGATCGGCTCGAAGCGCGCCCGAAGCCCTACGCACCACTCGTCCCACATGCTGTACTGGGCTGTTTTGCAGAATGAACTCCAGGTAAGGGCCGGCCCCGTGGGCTCTTCCTCTTGCGACGGTGGCTCGTAGGCGCGTGGCGAAGTTACGATAACTCGCCACCAGTCCATGGCGGGGCCTCCTAATAGCGAAACCGCGTATCTGATCTTCGCTGCGTTTGAGATGACGTAGTTTGCGCCGAAATTCACATTCATCGTGCAGACCCACGACTGAAGTGTCGGCCCTTCGTGCTAGCTTGGATCGAAACAGCGCGGGCAATGCGGTTTGAGCGGCATCGGCTCGTGGATTTCTTCGTTGCCCACAGATGTCGTAAATCCGACGTGGCGAAGCCCCTCGCGAGGCGTTTGCAGGTGTCTGTGTTTGTGCAGGTACACTCGTTGCTGATTGGTGGCGGGCGGCGTCGAGTTCCGCCGTGAGCGTCGCGACTTCAAGTGCCGAAGTTTCGAGTTGGCTCACTGTCAAACTTATATGCTGCATGTTGTGTAGGTTGTAGTGGGGTAGCTCATATGGGGTAGAACCCAAATTAGGGTTTACTACTTGTACTCCTGCATGCTGCTAGTTCACACATTCTCGTTCTTTCTGTTGAAATGGTAGGACCGTTTTTTTTAGGCCCACCGAACCACGCTACCCCACGAGTCGCGCCACACTGTTAGCGTCGCGGCGCCCTGCCCTGCCCTACGTTGCGCTGCTGTGCACGCCCTGCCCTGCCTTGCCCGCGCGCCACTCCCTGCCGAGCCGCGTCGACCTGCCCGCGCGATGCTTGCTGCTGCGCACCCTGCCCTGCCCGCGCGCTGCCTGCTGCAGCACGCTCTGCTCTGCCCGCGCGCTGCGCGTCGCTACGCGCTCTGCCCTGCCCACGCGCCGCTCGCCGCCTCGCTGCGCGCCCTGCCTGCGTGCTGCTCGCTGTCGCGCCGCGCCGCTCAGCCCGCGCGCTCCTTGCCGTCGCGAGCCCTACCCTGCCCGCGCGCAGCTTGCCGCCACGCGCCCTACCCTGCCCGCGCGCAGCTCGCCGCCGCACGCCCTGCGCTGCCTGCGCGTAGCTCGCCGTCGGGCGCCCCACCCTGCCCACGCGCCACTCGCCGCTGCGCACCCTGCCCTGCCCGCGAACAGCTCCCCGCCGCGCACCCCGCCTTGCCCGCGGCCCGATTGCCGCCGCGCCGCACTGCCCGTGCGCTGCCCGCCGCCGCGCGCCCTGCCTTGCCCGCGCGCTGCTCGCCGCTAAGCTGCCCTGCCTTGCTTGCACGCCGCTGGCCGCTGCACCGCCTGCCCTGCCCACGCGCGCCATTTGTAGCCGCCCCGCCCCGCCCTGCCCTGCCTTCGTGCTGCCGTGCTGCCCTACTGCTAGCGCGCCCAACTGCTCTGCCCGCTATGGCCACCCTAAGTGTACTCTCGTTCGATGCAGAGGGCCGTCCGATAGAGTTTGACGTGTGGCTAGACGACCTGCAGCTGTTCTTACTGAGCGACTCTAAGGACGGTATTTCGCTGTTTGACCTCACATCTGGCGCCTCTGTCGCCCCTTCTGACACAGCTGATACTGCGACTCGCTCACAGTGGCTTACCCGTGCCGCTGTTGCTCGCCTAGCCGTTCGCAACCACTTATCGTTAGCCGAACGCGCTCACTTTGGCAAGCACAAGACGGCTAGGGCCTTGTACGACGTTGTAGTCGCTCGTTACTCCTCCTCGGCCACTACTGCTCTAGGCCGCCTTCTACTGCCCTGCCTGTTCCCCGAGCTGTCTGCCTTTGCCACAGTCGCCGACCTAGTCACTCACCTTCGCACTAGTGACGTCCGCTACCGAGCTGCACTTCCCGCCGAGTTCCTCACCAAGAAACCTTCTCCCATGTACATTACTCTCTACTTCATAGTCACCCGCATCCCTAACTCTCTTAGCGCTGTCAGGGACCTCCTTCTCTCCCTTGACGCCACCACCCTCACTGTCGACCTGCTCGAGAAGCACCTCCTTGTAGCTGAGACTAGCATAGTCGTTGTAGGCGCTTCTCGTGATACTCCTTGCACTCCCTTCTTTGAGGGGTGTTTGCCCTCCCCCCTTCTCCCCTCAGTCGCCTCTGCTGCAGCTGTTGACTAACTTCGTGCTCAGGAGGTAGGAGCTGCGTCTGCCCCTAGTGGGAGGCGCCGCAGCGGCAGGGGCAGGGGAGGCAGGAGCGGTGGGGCTGGTAGAGGTGGAGGCGGTGGTGGGGGCGGTGGAGGCGCTGGAGGGGGCGGCAGTGGTGGAGGGATTGGTGGAGCTGGGGGTGCTACCGGAGCTGGAGCTGCTGGAGGTGCTGCAGGAGTTGGAGCTGGAGCCACTGGAGCTAGAGGTACTGGAGCTGCTGGAGCTGGTGGTGCTGCAGGCTTTGGAGCTGGAGACCCTGGAGCTGGAGGTGCTGGCCCTGGGGGTGCAGGTGTTGTCAGGGCTGGTTCTGGAGGCGCTGTGCGGCCGTGACTGTACTTCGTTCCACTGCTTCAGCAGGTTCTTGGTCTCCCGCCTTCTACAGGCCTTACTCCTCCCTTACTGTGTCCACCGCCTGACGAGTCCAAGCCGCAGTTACAGCCAGCTTCCCCACTGCCGGCTCCTTCTCCTTACAATGAGCAGCCCTGAGGTTTTACAGAGCGTCGTGAGCCTGCGTCTCGTCGTGCCTCGCATGTTCGCGCTGTTCGCACTGGTCGTCGTGTTTCGCGTGAGCGTCCTCCTCCTGTCCCCGGCACGCACCAGATGGCACTTCGTCCTTCCTCTGTTCCACTACGTGTCCCTTTGCCGTCTCATCCTGCGTCCTCTCTTGCTGACGGACGGGACCCTGAGTCTGACTTACTTCGTGCTGCTAGTCCTACTGTCACACGTCTTCTGGCCACTGTTGTTACTGACCCTTCGTTTCAGTCCACTGCTGCGTCTGCCCTAATTGCTGAGCTTGTTGACTTTGCTGTCGCCTGTCGTCTAGACTACGCCGCTAGTCTTGTTGCTGCGTCTGAGTCTGTCTGAGTGTGCTCTTGGCACGGTCGTCCTTGAGGACACGCAGGAGGACTTTGAGTGTTTTACAGCTGCTGTACCTCATCTCGTGTCCATGCTGATTGCACCTGAGGGAGACCCGGATGCACCAGACATCCCGACCCCGCGCTCTGACACAGAGGCAATTGAGGGTCCCTACTCCTTTCAGTGGTAGTCAGCCATGGACGCAGAGATGGCATCCTGGAAGTCCACAGGCACTTACGTCAACGAGGTTCCCCCACCTGGGGCAAACATCGTCAGTGGCATGTGGATTTTCAGGGTGAAGCGGCCACCGGGTTCTCCGCCTGTCTTCAAGGCATGTTACGTTGCACGAGGCTTCAGTCAACAACATGGAGTTTACTTCTTCCAGACCTTCTCCCCTACCCCAAAGATGACCACTCTTCGGGTGCTACTGCAGTCAGCGAGACTTCAGTCAGCGATAGGGAGTTGACTTCCTCCAGTCCTTCTGCCCTACCCCAAAGATAACCACTTTTCGGGTGCTGTTGCACGTTGCCGCTCAGCGTGACTACGAGCTTCACTCTCTTGACTTCAGCACAGCTTTATTACAGGGCAGCCTGCATGAGGAGATCTGGCTGCGCCGCCCACCTGGCTTCAATGGGTCGTTCCCTCCTGGTACCCAGTGGAGCCTCCGACGGCCAGTCTACGGTCTCTGCCAGGCGCCACGTGAGTGGCACGACACAGTGAGGACGACTCTTGCGGCTCTTGGGTTTGCCCCGTCGACTGCTGACCCGTCGCTGTTTCTGCGCACCGACACTTCGCGGCCGCCGTTCTACATCCTCGTGTACGTCGACGACTTGGTCTTTGCCACTGCTGACGCTGAGGGACTTGCACACGTGAAGTCGGAGCAGCTGAAGAGACACACGTGCACAGACCTAGGTGAGCTGCGTAGCTATCTTGGCTTGAAGATCACCCGGGACAGAGCTCGGCCCACCATTACCTTGACTTAGTCACACATGGTGCAGCAGGTCCGTCAGCGCTTCCGCTTCACGTACTCCTCACTACAGTCCATTGCTTTGCCTACCGGTCACTCGCTCTCAGCTCTACCTTCAAATGAGTCCGTAGAGCCGAGTGGCCCGTATCCAGAGCTTGTGGGCTGCCTCATGTACATGATGACCTGCACTCGACCTGACCTTGCTTACCCTCTTAGCATCCTGGCTCGCTACGTTGCGCCCAGGAGACACCGACCAGAGCACTCGGAGGCCGCTAAGAGGGTGATGCGCTACTTGTGCAGTACGTCGGCCATGTGGCTCGTGCTTGGAGGACGGGCTCTGAGTTGTCCTCACAGGTCACGCAGACGCTTCTTGGGTTGACGACTTGGCTACGCAGCGGTCGTCGCAGGGTTACACCTTCTGCCTTGGCTCTGGCTCTGTTTCTTGGCGGTCTACGCGATCATCTTCTGTTCTCAGTTCCAGTTATGAGGCTGAGATCTACGCAGGGGCCATGGCTGCACAAGAGTTACGCTGGCTTACCTACCTGCTGACTGACTTGGGCGAGCCGCCTTATTCTCCTCCAGTTCTGTACGTCGACAACAAGACCATGATTGCTTTGTGTCATGAGCACAGACTGGAGTTCAGGACGAAGCACATCGCTCTGCGTTACTTCCTTCCTCGAGAGTGGCAGCAGCGTGGTCAGCTTCGTCTTGCTCACGTGGCCTCTCAGGCCAACACTGCTGATATATTCACCAGGGCACTTCAGCCTTGTGATCATCAGTGTTTCTATACTGTTCTAGGCCTTGTACCTACTTGGCCTCACTTATCACTTCTTGACATTGCTTGTATGTGATCTATATACTTATACATGCATGCTTGCACTTGCTAGGTTCTGATCACTGTACTACTTGTTCTGCTTTATATAACTCTGCATGTGAACTGGCCTTGTGGCCATTTGCTTGTGCTCAAAGTGTGTGGTGACTTCATGATCCACCCTGAGCTTGCTTTGCTTTTCTTGAATGGTCTTGTGACCACTTGTTCTCCCCCACTTTGCCTATGGGGGTGTGTCAAACTTATATGCTGCATGTTGTGTAGGCTGTAGTGGGGTAGCCCATATGGGGTACAACCCAAATTAGGGTTTTCTACTTGTACTACTGCATGCTGCTAGTTCACACATTCTCGTTCTTTCTGTTGACACTCACGAGGCGGTCGAGATGTTCCTGCGTCAGCGTCGCGAAATTGAATTCGGCCATGGCGGGCGTGTCGGAGAAGCTCAGCGAGAGCCTATGTCGTGGCCGTGCATGCTTACGAGAGAGCACTACGAGCGGCGGTGCTTGTTCGCTTAGAGATGTCTACCCCCTCCAAAATTGAGAGTGGGGAAGCGAAGGTGTGGGTGCGGTACGAGAGGAGATTGTAGGCTCCGAATACCAAGTGTTACGAGTGCAATTGAGCGAGCGAGTGAGAATTGCACTATCGAGGCAAAATAATACAATGAGCGAAGGCATGAGCGAAGAATATATAGCGAACTAGAGTGGTAATGGTAACGCGAGAGAATGGGGTGCGCTTCGGGCCTATCGCCGAGGTTGGGAAATGTCGAGGCGGAGGTCCGAAGCGTGGGTTACCAGCCAAACCGTGAGGTTGGGCCGCGTCGTGAACAGTGGCGAGAGTCGTAGTCGAGGCGAGTGTCGCGAGCGGGTAACGTTTCACTGCTGGGTGCCGATGGCGGGAATGGTCTTGTACGCGGTAAGCAGGGGCGCGAAGTAAGGAAAATGAATTTTACTTACAGTAACACTCATTAGGCTCAATAATGCGTATAGTAACTTATACATTAGTTTTCGCGCGTTTGGTAACTCGTGTCACGCATTTGGTAACTCGTTTCACGCATTTGGTAACTTGAAGACTGGAAATGTTCACGCGAATGGAAACTAGAAGAAATCGCCACCCGAAACGAACATGTTTTCATCTTTTTTCCTGCTTGTGCCAAACATATTCGACGAATCCTGACGCTCCAAGTCATGCTTGTTTGCTTCAACTCAGTTAGGTGACGCGCGCTGATATTTGCTGAACACAATTGTTTGTTTGATCCAGTATCGCCGTGCTCGAAAACTACCTTGCTCTTTATAATTCTAACACAAGCCAAATTCACACAATTTTAACTACCAAAGTGTGCTGTATTTTTAAAACCGGAGAGAGTTCCTGGATTCAAAGTTTCTAACAGTGAGAGAACACCTTAAAGACATCGGAACGAAATATATACATATTTTAAATGGCATGCAAATGAATGAATGAATGAGGAAAGTGAGTGATACAAAAAGCAAACCTAGAAAGTGTTGTACTCTCTACAGTGCTACTCACTACAGCCTATTATAACAATATGCACCATTTGACAGACCCCTATAGGCTAAGTGAGGGGGATCAAAGCAAGTCGGGTGAACAAACGGTCACAAGACCAGTCAAGACAAGAAGCAAAGCAATCTCAGGGTGGATCTCAAGGACACCACACAAATTCCGATCACAAACAAGTGGCCACAAGGCTACTTCAAGAGAGAACAATATATATAAAGGCAACGACAGGCAGAACATGTAACAAGAGCAACACTACAGCAACCGAGTATTGCAATCACTAGCTAGGCGATGAAAGAAACGAGAATGATGAGATAAGGTGAAGATTGGGGTACAAGACTAAAGTGTCGAGACTATTTCTGTACCCCCTAAGGATAGCCCCAATATAGCCTAGATACAAGTATGCATATGTTTTAACACACCCCCATAGGCGAAATGGGGGATAGCTAGAGCAAATAGTGGTCACAAGACCAGTCAGGAAGGGCAAAGCAATCTCAGGGTGGATCTCAAGGAAACCACACAAATTCCGAGCACAAACAAGTGGTCACAAGACCAGTTCACATGCAGTTTAATAATATAGCAAGGGGTACAGTGATCACAACCTAGCATGCAGGTATATATATAGAGATCACAGTACAAACAGAGTCAAGAAGTAAGCAAGTGAGGCACAGTAGGCACAAGGCCTAGAACAGTACAGAAGCGCTGATGATCACAAGGCTGAAGAGCCTTGGTGAACACATCAGCAGTGTTGGCCCTAGTGGCCACGTAAGCAAGACGAAGCTGACCTCACTGCTGCAGCTCTAGAGCAAGGATGTAGTGCAGAGCGATGTGCTGCGTCCTGTGCTCCAGTCTGTGCTCCTGACACAAGGCAATGGTAGCCTTGTTGTCTACGTACAGCACTGGAGGAGAACGAGGCCGCTCTCCGAGGTCAGTCAACAGGTAGGTGAGCCAGCGTAACTCCTGTGCAGCCATGGCTGTGGCGTAGATCTTAGCCTCACAACTGGAGCTGAGAACTAAAGATAAGCGAGTAGAACGCCAAGAAACTGAACCAGAGCCAAGGCTGAAGGTGTAACCCTGAGACGACCGCTGAGTAGCCTGGTCGTCAGCCCAAGAAGCGTCTGAGTGCCCAGTGAGGACAACTCGAGCCCGTTCTCCAAGCACTAGCCCCATGCCCGACGTACTGCACAAGTAGCGCAACACCCTCTTAGCTGCATCCATGTGCTCCTTCCGATGACGGCCAGGAGCGACATAGCGTGCGAGGATGCTAAGAGGGTATGCAAGGTCAGGTCGAGTGCAGGTCATCAGGTACATGAGGCAGCCCACAAGCTCTGGATACGGGCCACTCGGCTCTACGGACTCATCCAAAGGCAGAGCTGAGAGCGAGTGACCCGTAGGTAGAGGAGTGGCCTGAGGCGAGGAGTACGTAAAGCGGTAGCGCTGAAGGACGTGCTGCACGATGTGTGACTAAGTCAAGGTGATGGTGCGCTGTGCTCTGTCCCGGGTGATCCGCAAGCCAAGATAGCTTCTCAGTTCATCCAAGTCGGTGCACGTGTGTCTCTTCTGTAGCTCTGACTTCACGTGGGCAAGTGACGCAGTATCAGCAGTAGCAAAGACCAAGTCGTCTTTGTAAATGAGAACGTAGAATAGTGGCAGAGTGGTGTTAGTGCGCAAAAACAGCGACGGGTCAGCAGTAGAAGGAGCAAACCCAAGAGCAGCAAGAGTAGTCCTCAGTGTGTCGTGCCACTCATGGGGTGCCTGGCGGAGACCGTAGACTGGCCGCCTGAGGCTCCACTGGGTACCAGGAGGGAACGACCCAGTGAAGCCAGGTGGGCGGCGCAGCCAGATCTCCTCGCGCAGGCTGCCCTGTAGGAAAGCAGTGCTGAAGTCAAGAGAGTGGAGCTCGTAGTCACGCTAAGCGGCGACGTGCAGCAGAACCCGAAGAGTGGTCATCTTCGGGGTCAGGGAGAAGGTCTGGAAGAAGGCAACTCCCTCTCACTAACTGAAGCCTCGTGCAACGTAACGCGCCTTGAAGACAGGCAGAGAACCCGGCGGCCGCTTCACCCTGAAAATCCACATGCCACTGACGATGTTCGCCCCAGGTGGGGGAACCTCGTTGACGTTGGTGCCTGTGGACTTCCAGAAAGCCATCTCTGCGTCCATGGCTGACTACCACTGAGAGGAGCACTCACCCGTGATCGCCTCAGCGTAAGAGTGCGGGGTCGGGATGTCTGGAGCATCCGGGTCTCCCTCAGGGGCAATCAGCATGGACACCAGATGAGGTAAAGCAACGGCAAAGCACTCAAACTCCTCCTGCCTGTCCTTAAGGACGTCCGTGCCAAGAGCACACTCACCCTCGACGAACGGAGGACAGACAGACTCAGACTCAGCGACAAGACTAGCGGCGTAGTCTAGACGACAAGCAGCAGCAAAATCAACTAATTCAGCGACTAGAGCAGACGGAGCAGAGGACTCAAAGGAAGTGTCAGTGACAACAGTGGCGTGGAGACGCGTGACAGTAGGACTGGCAGCACGAAGGGAGTCAGACTCCGGGTCAGCAAGAGCAGGAAGAGAGGACTCAGGAGGAGACGGAAGGGGGACGCGCTGAGGAGCACAGGAAGGACGAAGCGCCATCCGGTGAGTGCCTGGGACAGCAGGAGGGCGCTGACGAGGGACACGACTACCTGTGTGAGCTGCACAAACAAGCGACGCACGACGAGACTCGGGCGACGCAGGACGAGACTCAGGCTCAAGGAGGAGGCAACTGACCAAGAACCTGCTGAAGGAGTGGAACGAAGTACGGCTGCGGCCGCGTAGTGCCGCCAGAACCAGCAGAGAGACCACGAGTAGCCTCAGCTCCAGGGTCTCCAGCTACAGCGGCAGCAGGACCACTAGTAGTTCCAGCAGCGCCAGCACCTCCAGCACCATCAGCAGCTCTAACTCCAGGGTCCTCAGCACCAGCAGCAGCTCCAACTCCAGGGTCCACAGCACCAGCAGCAGCTCCAACGCCCAGGTCCGCAGCACCAGCAGCAGCTCCAACGCCCGGGTCCTCAGCACCAGCAGCAGCTCCAACTCCAGGGTCCGCAGCACCAGCAGCAGCTCCAGCTCGAGGGTCCTCAGCACCAGCAGTAGCTCCAACTCCAGGGTCCCCAGCACCAGCAGCGCCACTCCGAAGACTGCAGCGCCGAGCGTACCACTCTCGGAGACGCTGGGGAGAGGGTAGCTCGCGCCGAGGCGGGAAACCACGAGCACCAGCTGCAGAAGCACCTCTCCAGAGGCTGCAGTACCGCGAGTACCACTCACGCTGCTGCTGGGAAGAAGGAGGGTCTCTAGGCGCCGAACGCCCAGGAGTAGCACCCCCATTCTCAGCACCCTCAGTCGCAACACCCCTAGGCTCAGCACCCTCAGACGTAGCACTCTCAGGTCTAGCACCCCCAGGCTCCGCACCCCTAGGCTCCGCACCCCCAGACTCCGTACCCTCCGGCTCCGCACCCCCAGGCTCAGCACACTCAGGCTCAGCACCCCCAGGCTCAGCAACCCCCAGCTCCGAACACTCAGGCTCCGCACACTCAGGCTTAGCACCCCAAGTAGGACGAGAGTCCACAGCTACCTCAACAGGCTCAACCGGGTCTACCTGGGACACACCTGAGGGAGCGGCACCCTGAGCAGGGAGGGGGTCTACTACAGCAGCACCTCGAGCGAGGAAGAGAGGCAGGGGAGGGAGCGGGGCAGTGCGGTAGGGGAAGAGGCGGTAGTAGGGGACGGACTCATCAAAAGTGACGTCCTGAGAAGGCAGGACATGGCGTGAGGTGGGGTGATAAAACTGCCAACCAGACGCGTCCGTGACAAAGCCAAGGAAGACACAAGGAACAGCGCGGGAGGAGAGCTTGTCCGCGGACGTATCAGGAACAAAGGCTCGAGATCCCCGAACCTTAAAGCGTGACGCATCGCCAACCTTGCCCGTCCAACGCAGTGTCGGCGAAGTCTCTGGAACGGAGACACGGAGCCAGAGGTTGAGCTGATGCGCAGCGTATCGGACTTCAAACGGCCACAGAAAGTGGGGGGCAGCCGCATGGATCAAGGAGGTACGAGCGACCTCCATGACCAAGCCAATGCGGCGCTCACCAACCCCATTCTTCTGCGGAGAGGACGGAAGCGTGAACGACTGCTCAATACCCTCTTTTTGACAGAAGGCCTCCAGGAGGCCGGAGGAAAACTCCCCACCTCTGTCAGAGTGCAGACAGAGGACAGGAAAGTCAGAGTGGAACCTCTCGCTGAGCTGGAGACGGGCAGCGCGGATCCAAGGGATCAAAACATCAGGGACCTCACCCTTGGTGCGCAAGGGGAAGACCATGGTGTAGCGCGAGGAGTCGTCGACAACTATCAAGAAGTACCTCTCCTGACCCTGTCCACGGACGCGGGCTGGGCCCCACACGTCCATGTGGAGTGTCTGCAGAGGAGCAGTCGTCGGGGGAAACGAGGAGGAGTGAGGAGCGGCGCGCTGCCGCCCCTCGACATAGGGAAGACAGGGAGGAGCAGGCGAGGGTGGGAGGGGAGGGAGAACCCTGGGAAGACCAGAGACAAGGTACCGAGAGTGCATGCCACGAAGGCGCTGCACGGACGGGTGACCAAGGCGGTGGTGCCAAATGACGGTCTTGTGCGACAAGGAGCGACACGAGCAGGGGGCCGACAACTGACCTGATGCAGACGCAGACGCAGACGCAGCTACCTCAGGGGACTCAGTGGTCAGTGTGTACAGGTCCGACCCCGGCTGCCGAGTGAAGGTAGCCAGGTGGCGACCCGTCCGAGCGCACGTGAGTGTGTCGCGCGCTCGTAGGCAGGGGTGAACTGGTGGACACCCCCGTCCTGGAGCGCACGACCCGCCACCAAGTTTGTAGAGAACGAGGGGAGGTAGAGACCTGACAGTGTGCCCGACGGGACCGCAGGACAGGGGAGGACAGTGGAGGAGGTCGCAATGACCGGACCCCCAGAGGGGTCAGCGAGGGAGACTGCAACCGGCCGAGCAAGCGGCTCAAGGGCCGTGCGGTCAGGAAAGAAACAGCGGGAAGCACCGGAGTCCAGTGTGAAGGTGTGCAGTGCCTCAGTAGACTCAGTACCAGGGGGGGGAGACTCACGAGCAGCTAGAGCAGCAGCCTCACGAGCACCTGGGGCAGCAGACACGCAAGCACCTGGAGCGGCAGGCTCACTAGCACCTAGAGCGGCAGCCTCACTGGTCCTAATGCCCGGATCGGGTGGAACACGCAGGTACTGAGCACTCTCTCCACTATCAGACATCACATAAATGGCACCAAGAATAGCATCAAAGTCAAGAGCATAGACATCAATGTTCTTCCTCATCAGATCAGCCCAGCGGGGCAGCTCAGTGGCACCAGGAAACTGGGTGCGCCATGCATCGTCAAGGCAAGAGAAGCAGCGCTGCGCGGTGTGAGCCCTCCCACACGTCTGACCAGTGCGGTCACCTGTGCGAATGACGTACGTGCAGCTAAGGCCACCCCCCCCCCCCCCCCCCCTATGCTGAGAGTACCACCTACGAAGCTCCTGGGGCGACAGAGTCTGTTGCTGGCGCTGACCACCACCGCGACCACCGCCTCGACCACCACCACCCCTGCCTCCACCTCGGCCACCGCCGCCACCACCTCCGCCCCCACCCCGGCCACCTCCTCCGCCGTTGCCGCCACCACCCCCACTGCCGCCACCACCCCCACTGCCGCCACCACCCCCACTGCTGCCACTAGCCCCTCCAGCCCCGCCACCACCCCCACCACCGCCACCACCCCCACCACCGCCTCCCTCGCCGTCACCACCACCTCCCTTGCCCCCTTTGCCCTTGCCGCTGCGGCGTCCACTCTGAGTGGACGCAATCCCGACCTGCTCAGTACCTAGGAGGTCGACAGCAGCAGCAGAGGCGACAGAGGGGAGGAGGGGGGAAGGGGAACACCATGTTAACGAGCATTGTGCTCTTAATACCATGTTACAATCACTAGCTAGGTGAGGAAAGAAACGAGAATAATGAGATTAGGTGAAGATTGGGGTACAAGACTAGAGTGTCGAGACTATTTCTTTACCCCCTAAGGATAGCCCCAATATAGCCTAGATACAATTATGCATATGTTTTGACACCGAGGGCCTACCTCAACAAGCCCTAGCTATACACAGAACCTGTAGTGGTCACCAGGCGCCAAGGCCTTCGTGAAGTTGTCCGCAGTGTTGGCCTCTGAGGCCACAAATTCCAAGCGTGCCTGGCCGTGTCGCTGTAGCTCTCGCAGGAGGAAGTACCACACGTCAATATGCTACACACTGCTCTCCAGTCGAGGCTCTCGACACAGGAGGATCATGGCCTTGTTGTCAACGTACAAGTTCGGTGCAGAGCGAGGCCGCTCACCAAGGTCGGTGAGCAAGAAGGCCAACCAGCGAAGCTCCTGTGCCGCCATGGCACCAGCGTAGATCTCTGCCTCTACAGTGGACGAAGCCACGGACGACGACCGTGTAGACCTCCACGACACAGCACCAGCACCAAGACTGAAGCAGTAACCCTGAGTCGAACGTTGATTCTCCACGTCGTCAGCGTAGGAAGAGTCGCAGTGACTGGTCAAATCAACTGGCTGTGTCCCTCGAAGCACAAGCCCCATGCCTAATGTAGATGTCAGGTACTTTGCCACCCTCACAGCAGCTGTCTAGTGAACAGGACGGCGTCTCCCAGTCGCAACAAAGCGAGAGAGGACGCTGAGGGGGAAGGCGAGGTCCGACCGAGTACAAGTCATCAAGTACATGAGGCAGCCCACAAGCTCTACGTAGGGACCACTGAACTCAAAGGGCTCGTCGGGAAAGGGGCCAGTGACTCGGTAGTCAATGGCAAGAGGAGTGGGTTGTGTGGTGGAGAGCTGAAACACGAACCGCCGAAGGACCTGCTGCACCATGTGTGAATGAGTCAGTGTGATGGTGTGAGCGCTCTGTCCCTGGTGATCTGCAAGCCAAGGTAGCGCTGCAGTTCACCAAGGCCAGTGAACTTGTGTCTCTTCTGCATTTTGGACTTCACCTCAGCCAGAGCTGCCCTATCTGCTGTAGCAAAGACCAAGTCGTCGACGTACACAAGTATAAAGAAAGGAGGGGAACCAGCGCAAAGAAACAGCGACGGGTCGGCAGAGGAAGGATGAAACCCAAGGTCACGAAGCGTGGAGCGAAGAGTGTCGTACCACTCACGGGGCGACTGGCGGAGACCGTAGTCTGGTCACCTCAGGCTCCACTGGGTCTTAGATGGGAAGTTGTTAGTGAAGCCAGGAGGACGCCGCAACCAAATCTCCTCGTGTAGGCGGCCCTGGAGAAATGCAGTGGAGAAGTCGAGGGAGTGCAGCTCGTTGTGCTGCTACGTGCAGTAACACCTGAAGAGTAATCAAATTCGGGGTCGGCCTTGAAGAGCCACATGCCATCGACAACGTTCGCCCTGGGAGGGGGAACTGCGTCGACGTAGGTGCCTGTGGATCTCCAAGACGCTAACCCTGAGTCCATAGCCGCTTTCCACATAGAGGTCCACTCCCTCGACACTTCCTCACGGTACGTGCGAGGAGTCGGTATGCCAAGGGCGTCGGGGTCTCCCTCAAGGGAAAGGAGCATGGCACTGAGAGAGCGGGAAGCGGCTGCCAATAACTCCAGCTCAAACTGCATGTCCTCTAGGACGTCACAGCCAAGGGCAGACTCACCCCCGACAGATAGAGGACAGGGAGGTGGAGCAGCCACCACACGCGTGGCGTAGTCAAGGCGGCGGGTGGAAGCAAAGTCAGCGACAGCGGCAGTAAGAGCCGAGACAGACGAAGGAGAGGCACGAGGGTCGGTGACAAGAGTGGCGAGAACACGGGAGACAACAGGGCGAGCAGCACGGTATTAGTCAGTGATAGGGTGAGAGGAGACGGTGAGAGACGACTCAGGAGGTGAGGGGAGAACAGACACAGGCGGAGAACGACGAGGAATAGAACGAAACAAGACAGTGCAGAGGTCAGCATAAGGAGACGAGGGACGAGCACGCGGAGGACAACGACTGGTCCAGTCGTGCAGGACAAGAGGAGGAGACGACTTTGACTGCGGAAGAGAGAAAACAGCCGGAGCCGAGGCCGGAGGAGACTGTGAGTGGACAGGAGGAGCAAAGGGAAGAGCAAGGGCCCGAAGGCCACTCACTAGTGGGAAGTGCTGCTGTGGCAGCTGCGGCAAACGCTGCTGCTGCTACTGCTGCTGCTCCTCCTCCTGCACGTCCAACTGCCGCAGCTCCTACCTCTCCTGCTCCAACCACTCCTGCTCCTCACGTTCACGTTGGCGAGCCGCCTGGAGACGTGTGTCGTGGCGGGAGGCGCAGTAGTAGTGCCTCCAGCTCCAGTCTCCTCGGAACTAGCACCTCCAGTGCCAGGACCTCTTGCTCCAGCACCCCCCAGATTTAGCACCTCCAGCTCCAGCACTCCCAGAACTAGCAACTCCAGCGCCAGCACGTCCAGCCCCAGCACCCCCAGAACAAGCACCTCTAGCGCCAACACCTCCAGCTCCAGCACCCCCAGAATTAGTACCTCCAGCGCCAGCACCTACAGCTCCAGCACCCTCCGAACTAGCACCTCCACAGCCAACACCTCCAGCTCCAGCACCCCCGGAGTCCACAGGAACCTGTCGCGGAAGTGCCGACGGCTGCTGAGGGGACTGTGAGGAGGACTGCGGGGAAGGAGACGCTACCTGACGCGCGACCGAAGGTAGAGGGGTGGCGTGAGACATACCTGACGGGGCTGGACCAGGGGGGGGGCGGGGGTACCAGGGGAACGGGAGCAGCAGGAGGAGAGGGTGCGAGGAAATGGGGAGGAGGGGGAGACGTGGACGCAGTTTCGGGCAGCACTGGAACAGTTCGACACATTGAACAGTAGCTACTACGGAACACGACGCAACAAGCCAAATAGTGGCATGGAGCGATTGCCACCACCCACGACTGCTGACCCGATGGAGAACGACAAGGGCGATGCGATGCAGCGGCTAGCAAACAACGAGACGTGCGAATTTTGCGGCACTACAGGACATCGTATTTTGGCGTTTTGAAAAATGAAGAAAAGGCGTGCGGAGCTGAGGGACAAGAACAGTGCGGCACCCCCGAAGCAGAAAACGGACAACGTGGCAACTTCGGAGAGGGCGAAAAAAGGAGAATATGATGGCGCGAATTTAAAACGCCAAGACCCGCCAGCACCAAGGGACAAATGGAGACTCCGCGATGACAAAATTAGAAGGAAGAAAGGGGATTGAACTAGCAGAAATGGGGATACAAATAGCAAACCCTAGAAGGGTTGTACTCGCTATAGAGCACCCCACTACAGGCTAGAACATAAGAATAACATTCTGACACGCGAAACAAGACCCTGCACCAATTGGGAAACTCCAGCTGTACACCTCGACAAGTAAGAATATTACTTCTCATGGGTTTCAAGCCTTTATTAAGGAAGAGTCAGAAATTAAACCGGTACCGGGTAATATGGGGACCCGCCTACACAGCTGCAAAGGCTTAGGGGAAGGTTCCAGGCTTAGGAGAAGCTGTACCAGCCTCAGATAAATCCTTCTAACCCTACTCAGGTGATACCTGATATTGAGACAGCAGCTTCGAACGCAGGACCAAGGGATGATACATTTGATCTACCCTATGATCCTATAAGCAACACCATCTACAGCTATTCGGAGCGGCAACAACCACTACTACTCGAGGTCATCTGCAACGGGCGACGCCTCCAGGCCCTGGTGGACAATGGTGCGTCCCACTCTGTGTGCGACCGCGGGACATTGGAGAATTTTGGAGAATCCTCCGAGGAGACCCAGTTTACAGCAACGATGGTGGACAGTACGAAGCTTCCCATCCACGGCGAGTCAACACTGCAGCTGCAGATAGGAGCGTTAAGGTGGAAGCCGACGTTGTCGATCACGAACATCAAGGGATTAGATTTCATCTTGGGGCGTGATTTTCTGAAGCGGTTCAACCCCGAGATCGACTGGGTCAACCGGAAGGCGTACATCTACAACAACGGGAAACGAGTGGAGCTGCGAAGCTAGACGGATACAGGGAGCATTCCTGAAACGACACTAGCACGGTTCGAACAGACGGTGAACGAGAGCGACACGGGTTACCTAGCAGCAACAGAGGAGAAGAAGCCGAACGTAGAACTTCTTGCAGCAGTAAAGGAGGTCTTGGAGCAGTACAATGATATAATGCCCGACGACCTACCCGCAGTCGTACCTCTAGTACGCACCCACAAGCACGAAATCGTGGAGGAACCATACCGACTGAGTTCGACCGAACTGACAGACATGAAGAAGTAGAGAGAGTATCTACTGGACATACAACTGATTCGCCCATCCACCTCTCCCTACGGTGCACTAGTTCTCCTCACTCAAAAACCAGACGGCAGTTTACGGATGTGCATCGACTACCGGGCACTGAACAAACAGACAGTCAAGAACAAATACCCCATACCGCGCATAGACGACCTACTGGACCAACTGCGTGGTGCAACAGTCTTTTCGAAGCTGGACCTACGGTCTGGTTACTGGCAGATCAAGATGGCGGACAACTCGATCCACAAGACGGCGTTTCGTACCAGATACGGCTCCTATGAGTACTTAGTGATGCCGTTCGGACTGTGCAACGCACTGGTGACGTTCCAGGCGGAGATGAACCCTCTACTCAAGGGTCTATTCTAACACGGGTACTCCGTGGATGCGGAGATTACTACGGCAGAGAAACAAAAGTTGTTACAGTAGGAGAAGGACTTAGCTGTAAGAAAGGGAACAGGGAAGTTTTGGGTACCGAACTATGCCCCGCTCCGACAGATCTTACTGGAGGAGTTTCACGACGTAGCAACAAGACATTTCGGGAGCAACAAGACGTTAGCAGGGATAGAAAAATATTACTACTGGCCCGGGATGGCAGCAGACGTGCAGCAGTTCGTCACCTCTTGCGACACATGCTAGCGGATGAAGAGTAGGAAGTTGAAAAAAGCAGGGTTACTTCAGCCTCTACCCGTACCGGAGCAGCCATGGCAAGTCGTCAGCCTAGACTTCATCACTGGGCTATCTTCGACCTCACGAGGGCATGGCGCTATACTTGTCGTGATCGACAAGTTCTCTAAAATGGGGCACTTCATCCCGACCAATGCCACGGCTACCACTGAAGCAACAGCACGCCTCTTCTTCGACCGCATCATCACCATCCACGGCATCCCCGCTACACTCATCTCGGACAGAGACCCAAAGTTCACAAGTAAGTTCTGGAGGGAGCTCATAAGTTTGTTGGGGATGAAGCTTGCGATGTCTTGAGCATACCACCCCCAGACTGATGGACTGACAGAGCGACTCAATCAAGTGGTTGAACAATTACTGCACACCGCTTGCAATGACGACGTCACCCACTGGAATTCACAGTTACCAACTCTTGAGTTTGCTTACAACAACGCTTTGCATGCAGCCACACGGAAATCTCCTTTCTTCCTGTGCGACCGACGGGAACCACTTACACCACAGCAGCCAACCACCCCGGCACACGTCCAAGCCGCACACGACTTCGTTACCACCATGCAGCAGCTATGGGAGAAGACTCAGCGACGTCTTTCCACGATGCAGAACTCACTATGGTCCCTTTCGCGTTGAGGTGATGGTGACACCAGTAACATTCCGCTTGCGCTTACCTACTACGTGGAAGCTTCACAACGCTTTCCATGTTCAGCTGCTAAAACCCTACAAGGACCCCAACCAGCAGTTCACAGAACGATAGCTACCGCCACCACCACCTGTTCTCGTACAGGATGAACGAGAGTACGAGGTGGAATGAGTGCTCGCACATCGACGCAGACGTGGCAACACGCTCGAGTTCCTGATGCGCTGGAAGGGATATGACCCATCGGAGGACAGTTGGGTTGCAGAAGCTGGTATGGACAACGCACGCCGTGATCTCAAGGATTATCTTGTCAAGCAGGGTGTTTCTCACGCCACCCGGCTTTGAGGGGGGGACGTGTGAGAGTACAACGGCTTTGCTGGAATTTACTTGCTTGATTATGCTTCATTACGCATTATCTAGCTTAGCTTTATATTATCTTGCATGCTTTTGCTTGATTTCCTAGGTTCTTTGCTTTTACTATAGTTATTATAGTTAAAGGCACCGAACTAGGTTGAGTGCACCGAATTCTAGGCTTTTCGGTTGCCACCGAATTGCCTTCTACCGAATTCGGGAAGGACCTGTTCGGGACACTTCGCGACCCGCGGAACCTTCTAGTAACACCCGGGTTTCTGCCTTGGTGTCGAGCCTATATATAGCCTCGCCTCGTACCCAGGTGAATCATTCAATAGAACTATCTTTCCTGAACCAGATCCTCACAAGGACCATGTGGGGGGAGGGGGTCTACCAGGGGGGGAACTAGTACCAGGGAGAGAGGCACTAGGGGGACCGGGTGGGACGCGTGTGGGTGGAGCCTGTAGAAACAGACCGACTCGTCAAAGGTGGCGTCCTGTAGAAGCTCAGGAAGGCGCAGTAGAGAGTGCGAGGAGAGAGCTTGCTCGCGGTGGTATCGTGAACAAAGGAGAGCGCGCCCCACACCCGAAACGCCGACACGTCGCCAACCTTTCCCGTCCAACGGAGTGTGGGTGAGGTCTCTGGCAAAGAGACACGGTTCCAGAGGTTGAGCTGATGCACGTCGTACCGGACCGCAAACGGCCACAGAAAATGGGGAGCAACCGCATGTATCATGGAGGTACGAGCAACCTCCATGATCAAGACAATGCGACACTCAGCAATCCCATTATGTTGTGGAGAGGCCGGAAGCGTGAACGACTGGACGATGCCCTCATCTCGACAGAACTCCGCAAGGAGGCTGGAAGAGAACTCACCGCCCCTGTCAGAGTGCAGACGCAGGACCGGAAGGTCCTGCCGAAACTGCTTGCGCAGCTGGCGACGAGTAGCGCGGATCCAAGGGATCAAGACACCTCGGACGTCCGCCTCCGTGGTGTAGCGCGTGTAGTCATCAACGACCAGCAGGAAGTAGCGCTCCTGGTCCGTCCCACAGATGGGGACCGGGCCCCACACGCCCATTTGGGGAGTCTGCAGAGGAGCAGTGGTCGGAGGAAACGAGGAGTGAGGAGCGGCGCGCTGCGGCCCCTCGACGTAGTGAAGGCACGCCGGGTCAGGCGAGCGCGGGAGGTAGGGCAGGGACCCGGGAAGGTCAGAGACAAGCAGACGGGAGTGCATGCTACGGAGACGCGGCAGAGAGGGGTGACCAAGTCGGTGGTGCCGGAGAAGAGTTTGGTGGGAGAGTACCCGACACGAGCACGACGCAGCAAACTTACTAGAAGCAGACACCAGACTAGACGCAGCCACCTGGCCTAACACAGCCATCTGTGCAGACGCAGTGGTCAAGGTGTACAGACTGGACCCAGGCTGCCGCGTGAACGTAGCAAGGTGACGTACAGTCTGGTAACACGTACAGATCGCCACACGCTGCCCTCCAGGGATAAAGGTATCAACCCAAACATCCTGAAGGACTTCGTTGCTCACCAAGTTCGTCGAGAACGAGGGGAGGTGGAGGCCTGGAAGAGAGCCGGAGAGGACTCCCGGACATGGGAGGACAGTGGAGGCTCGTGCAATGACGCGGCCCCCAGAGGGGTCACCCAGTGAGACTGGGACCGGTGCAGCGAGTGCCGTGACTGTGGTGCAATCAAGAAGCAACGAGACGCGCCACAGTCAAGTGTGAAAGTGTGCAGGGCCTCAGGTGAGGCTGGACGAGTGGCGGTAGATGCACTAGCACCTAGAGCTGCAGCAGACTCACTAGCATCTAGAGCGGCAGCAGACTCACTAGCACCTAGAGCAGCAGCCTCTACACAACTAGGGACTCCTCGCTGAGAAACTCAGTCGCGAAGCCGCTGGGGGGAGAAGGTCTCCTGCTGACGCTGCTGCCGCCGCTGTTTAGTACCCAAAAAACTATAACCATTCCACCTGGACGGCCGCGCTGAACTATCCACTCACGAATCTGCTAAAGCGATAGAGTGTCCGGGTGCGCGGGCTGCCGCTGCTGTCCAGCACCTCCAGCACGATAACCTCCACCACCAGGACGGCCTCGCTGAAGAACTCACTCGCAAAGCTGCCGTGGTGATAGAGTGTCCGGGTGAGGCAATGGCTGCTGTTGTCCACCCCTAGACGCTGCTACGACCGTGATAGTGGCCATGACAGGCAGTGGCAGTCAATAGCAGCGGTGCAAGGGCGGTAGTATGACTGCTGTAGCTGCAGCTGTAGCAGTAGCGGTGGTTGCTGTGGCTGTAACAGCAGTAGCGACTGTTGGAGTGGCTGTGGAGGCCAGTAGGGTGCGTGGGCAACAGGGCACGGGCTAGCGCAGTAACAGCAGTAGTGGCAGCAGTAGCAGCAGTGGCAGCATTAGCAATAGTAGCGCCAACAGCTGCAGGAAGGGCGGCTCGGCAGGGCAGCAGTAGCGCAGGCAGCAGCAGTAGCGCAGGCGGCAGCAGTAGCGCAGGCGGCAGCAGTAGCTCAGCAGCAGCAGCAGCACAGGTGGCAGCAGCAGCCTAGTAGCAGTAGCAGCTGAGCAGTAGCAGCAGCAGCAGCAGCAGCAGCAGCAACAGCAGAAGAGCGGCTCAGTGGGGCTTGGCAATGCTGCAGGGCGGCGCGGCTCGGGCTCGGCGGCGCGGCGAGACAGGGCAGGGCGCAGCAGCAGTAACAGTGCACTTCACAGCAGCAGCAGTAGTGCTTAGCAGCAGCAGCAGTAGCGCTTAGCAGCAGCAGCAGCACCAGCTGTAGCGCTTAGCAACAGCAGCTCGCTTAGTAGCAATTCTTAGTAGCGCGCTTAGTAGAAGCAGTGCGCTTAGCAGCAGCTCGTGCAGCAGCAGTAGCTGCGTACGGGCTCGGGCAGGGCGGCGCTGCAAGGCACAGTGCAGCAGCGTGTGCGGCAGCAGCAGCTCAGGCGCAGCAGTAGCAGCAGCAGCGTAGCTCGAGCGGCAGCAGCAGCTCAGGCGCAGAAGCAGCTCAGGCACAGCATCGTGGTTAGCAGCAGCGTACGCAGCAGCAACAGCAGCGCGCGGCAGCACGCTTGGCAGGGCACAGCGCAGCAGCGCGTGCGGCAGCAGCAGCTCAGGTGCAGCAGAGTGCGAGCAGTTCGCGGGCACAGCGAGCAGCGCGCGGGTAGCAAATCACTAACATGTTGGGGAGGAATGATTGACTAGGTTAAAGGGTGGGGTACAAGAGAGTGTCGAGGGAATTGATGTACCCCCTAACATGCAAATCACTATAGGCTAGATAACTAAAGTGGATATAACATTGAGAGCTTCCCCTTCCCTAAAATTTTAGGATGTTTGTAGGGGAAGCTCTATAATTTCATGACAAATAATATATAACACCATGAGATTTCAGAGTGTTCTACACCCCCTTGCCTTGAGGCCTCAAGGCGTACACAGCCACACTTCGTACACTGTATGTATCGGCTCGTGGGATGGGAATTGACTAGTTGGTTTTGTTTACGTGTCTTTTTCACTACGTTAATTGCATGCGCGTGTCGCGCAACGTTTTACATCTTGAGCGAGACGCTGGTTCAAATACTGAGAGAGCCTGTGTGATTCTAGTTGAACATCTAGTGTAGTGATTGTATGCTGAAATACTTAGAAGTATGTTCTAGAATAGGAAATTAAATACATGTACAGTACTTGGAAAAAAAATGCCCTGAAGGCTCAGGGTGAAGCTCTTTTTGCCCTGAGAAATCTGGGTGTGGCAACCCCCCGTATTTTGTGGATGTTAGTCCAATTAGGGGCTCTGCCCTGAGGGCTCAGGGTGCCCTAAAATGAAACCGAGGCCCTGCTCAACACCTTAGACTGAGCTAAATTTCCTCGAATGACTATGGCAGAGAGAGAGGCTGAAAGAAAGAAGCATTTTTTCGTGGTGATTGTAGTACAGGTTGTCAGAACATTATAGCTTATGCTGTTGTGTAGGCTATAGTGGGGTATCCCATAGGGGGTACAACCCAATTAGGGTTAGTACTTGTACCCAGTTCATTCATAGTTCATTCATTCTCGTTTCTTCTCATGGTATCGAGCAGGTTCCCTCGTGGGAACTGTTCCTAGGGCCCACCAAGTCGAAATTTTTTTTTCATGCCCGGAGCGCCCTCCGCCTAGGCCCGAGTCGCGCCCTCTGTTCCCTCTCTACCGTCGCACCTAGCGGCCTCCCTCGAGCCGCCCTTACTCGGCCCGTCGCCGCCCTACGCGGCCAGTCGCCGCCCTTCGCGGCCCGGAGCCGCCCTACGCGGCCCGTCGCCGCCCTTACGCGGCCCGTCGCCGCCCTACGCGGCCCGTCGCCGCCCGTTACTCGGCCCGTCGCCGCCCGTTTACGGCCAGGTGCCGCCCTACTCGGCCCGTCCCCGCCCTTACCCGGCTTGTCGCCGCCCGTCCCGGCCCGTCGCCGCCCTTCAGCGGCCCGTCGCCGCCCTTAAGCGGCCCGTTGCCGCCCTACTCGGCCCGTCGCCGCCCTTACCCGGCTTGCCGCCACCCGTCCCGGCCAATCGCCGCCCTTCAGCGGCCCGTCGCCGCCCTTACCCGGCTTGTCGCCGCCCGTCCCGGCCCGACGCCGCCCTTTAGCGGCCCGTCGTCGCCCATTCTGCCGCCCTTGCGGCCACCCTACCCGGCCCCGGCGCCTCCTCCTCCGATCCCGCGGCCGCTCCACCTACCCTCGAGCCGCCGCTTCACCTGGCCCCTCAGGCCGTCGTCACGGAGGCAAGAGCCGCAGCAGCCGAACCGCCGAGCCGCCGGGTCGCCCAGCAGCCGAGCCGCCGAGCCGCCGAGCCGCCCAGCAGCTGAGCCGCCGAGCAGCCAAGCCGCCCAGCAGCCGAGCCGCCGAGCCGCCCAGCCGCCGAGCAGCCGAGCCGCCCAGCAGCCGAGCCGCCGAGCCGCCCGCAGCCGAGTCGCCGAGTCGCCAGCCCTTCCGAGCCACCCGAGCAGCCTTGTCCGGTGAGTGCGGCACTTCTGTCACTGCACTGCCCCTACCCTACTGTTCGCGCTGCTAGTCTACTGCTCTCATGGCTACCCCTAGTGTCCTCGCCTTTGACGCTGAGGGTCGGGCCATTGACTTAGACGTCTGGGTAGATGACCTGCAGCTTTTCCTATAGCGCGATAGGGCAGACGGTCTCTCCCTCTTTGACCTCACCTCTGGTGCCTCTCCTGCTCCTGCTACTGATGCTGACACCACTGTTCGCTCCCAGTGGGCCACGCGCGATGCTGCTGCACGTCTTGCTGTGCGTTGCCACCTCCCTACCTCTGAGCGTGCGCACTTTAGTCAGTACAAGAGTGCTCAGACCTTGTACGACGCTGTAGTTGCACGCTACTCCTCCCCTGCCACTGCTGCACTGAGCCGTCTCATGCTACCGTACCTTTCCCTGACCTTGCTGCCTTTCGCACAGTCGCTGACCTCATTACGCACCTCCGCACTAGTGATACTCGCTACCGCGTTGCGCTTCGTGCTGACTTCTGCGCCAAGAACCCCCCCCCCCATGTACATCACTCTCTACTACATAGTCAGTCGCCTCCCTGACTCCCTTCGCGTAGTCAGGGACCACTTTCTCTCAGTCTGTCCCACCACTCTCACTGTCGACCTCCTCGAGAAGTCCCTCCTAGCGGCCGAGAAGAGCATAGTCGCTGTAGGGGCCTCTCGTGGTGACCCGCGCACCCCCATCTTTGAGGGGTGTTCCCCCTCCCCCCTTCTGCCCTCTGTTGCCTCTGCTGCTGCGGCCGACCTCCTTGGTCTGGAGTCGGTCGATGCGGCGTCTACCCCTAGCGGGAGACGCCGCTCTGGCAAGGGCAAAGGGGGCAGGGGCGCTGGAGGGGCGAGCGGGGGCGGTGGAGGTGGAGGTGGAGGCGGCAGGGGGAGTGGGGGTGGTGGTGGGAGTGGAGGTGGGGGTGGAGGTGTCAGTGGCGGCAGTGTAGGCGGAGGCAGCGGCGGCGGTGGCGGTGGGAGCGGAGGTGGCGGGGGTGGCGGCGGTGGAGGAGGCGGCGGAGGCATCGGTGGAGGCGGAGGCGGTGGAGGCGCCGGAGGCGGCGGAGGTGGCGGTGGAGCTGGTCGCGGGTCTGCGCAGAGGAGTGGCTCCGGTGGTGGTCCGCGCCAGCAGCAGCAGCGCGGTTGTGAGACCATGTCCCCTCAGCAGCTCCGTGAGTGGTACACTGCACGCCAGCGGGGTGGGGGTTTTGGTCCATGCACCTACGTCCTGCGCACCGGCGACCGTGCGGGTGAGCACTGTGGTGGTGCGCACCCCACCCAGCGCTGCTTTGGCCGCCTGACGGACGCGTGGCGTCACCAGTTCCCGGAGGCCATAGAGATCCCTCGCTGGGGCGAGCTGTCTAGGGCAGGAGTTGCCATCTATGATCTTGATTTTGATGCTATCCTTTCTGCCATGTATGCTGTGTCTATTGGTGATGAGGGTGACTGTTACCGGTGTTTCCCGCCCGATCCGGGCATTGAGACTGCTGCTCTAGGTACTGGTGCGGCTGCTGCCCTGGGTGCTTGCGAGGCTGCTGCTCTAGGTGCTAGTGCGTCTGCATCCTCAGGTACTGGTGAGTCTGCGCTCTCAGGTACTACGTCGGCTTCGGCATCCCTCACCTTCACCCTTGACTCTGGGGCTTCTCGCTTCTTCTTTCGGGACCGCACCACACTCACGCCTCAAAGTCGGCCGGTTGCGGTGTCTCTAGCTGACCCCTCTAGGGGTCCTGTCCTGTCTCGCTTCTCCACAGTCCTCCCGTGTCCGGCGGCTCCCTCTGGCACCCTGTCTGGTCTCTACCTCCCCTCGTTCTCTACGAACCTGGTGAGTGGTGCTGACTTACAGGATGCGGGAGTACACCAGTTCACTCCTGCGCGTCAGCGGGTGACGCACTGCACAGAGGCTAGCACAGGCCGACACCTGGCTACGTTTACCCGTCAGCCGGGGTCGAGCCTATACACACTGTCCACTCCGTCTCCTCCCACTGCGTCTGGTCAGGTAGCTGTGTCGGGTCAGGTGTTTGCTGCAGCGTCCAGGTCTGGTCCTGAGTCTGCCCCCTGTTCGTGTCGTCTCCTGTCTCACGAGACTCTCCTCTGGCACCACCGCCTTGGTCACCCCTCTCTGCTTCGGCTCAGAGCCATGGCCTCCCGTCTTCTTGTTTCTGGTCTCCCCCGGTCCCTCCCTCCCCTTCTTCAGGGCCCTGGCCCTACCTGTGTCCCCTGTGTCGAGGGGCGCGAGCGGGCTGCCCCTCACTCCTCCCAGTTTCCTCCGACAGAGGCACCGCTGCAGACGCTTCACATGGACATGTGGGGCCCAGCCCGCGTCCGTGGCCAGGGTCACGAGCGCTACTTCCTGCTCGTTGTTGACGACTACTCGCGTTACACCACGGTCTTCCCCTTGCGCAGCAAGGGTGATGTCACTGAGGTGCTGATCAACTGGATCAGCGCAGCTCGTCTCCAGCTCAGGCAGAGCTTTGGCTCGGACTTTCCTGTTCTGCATCTGCACTCGGACAGAGGCGAAGAGTTTTCTTCTGGCCTTCGGAGAGCCTACTGTCGCGCACGAGGCATCCGTCAGACCTTCACGCTTCCGGACTCCCCGCAGCAAAATGGGATTGCTGAGCGCCGCATTGGCATGGTCATGGACGTCGCTCGTACGTCTATGATGCATGCGGCTGCTCCCCATTTTCTGTGGCCGTTTGCGGTGAGGTACGCGGCGCATCAGATCAACCTACACCCCAGGGTCTCCAGGCCAGAAACCTCCCCAGCCTTGCTGTGGACGGGGAAGGTTGGCGATGCGTCGGCGTTCTTGGTCTGTGGATCTCGGGCGTTTGTCCGCGACTTGTCTGCGGACAAGCAGTCCCCTCGTGCTGCTCCTTGCGTCTTCCTGGGGTTCCCCCCTGACGCGCCTGGGTGGCAGTTCTACCACCCCACCTCTCGCCGTGTTCAGTCCTCCCAGGACGTCACGTTTGACGAGTCGGTCCCCTACTACCGCCTCTTCCCCTACCGCACTCCGTCCCTCCCCCCGCCGCCGCTCTTCCTTGTACCAGGTCCCCCTCTGGTAGACCCCCTCCCCCCTCAGGGTCCGTCCCCTTCAGGTGTGTCCCAGGTAGACGCAGTAGAGCCTGTCGAGGTCACTGGTGACTCTGGTGCTGCTGAGGGTGCTGAGCCTGGGGGTGCTGACTCTGGGGGAGCTGAGCCTGGGGGTACTGAGCCTGGGGGTGCTGAGACTGGGGGTGCTGAGCCTGGGGGTGCTGAGCCTGGGGGTGCTGAGACTGGGGGTGCTGAGCCTGGGGGTGCTGAGCCTGGGGGTCCTGCACCTGGGGGTGCTTTGCCTGGGGGTGCTACACCTGGGTGTGCTGAGCCTGGGGGTGCTGAGCTTGGAGGTGCTCCGCTTGGAGGTTCTCCGGGTGCTTCGTCTCTCCGGGAGCCACTCTCTCCACAGGAGCTGCACGAGTGGTTTGCCCGGCGCTAGAGGCGTGCTGCTGGTGCTGGAGGTTCTTCGGCTACTGAGGGTGCTGCTGTCGCGGGTCCTGGAGGTGCTCGTACTGGGAGTACTGAAGCTGCAGGGCCAGCGGGTTCGACTGAAGCTGGTGTTGCTGAGTGTGTTGGAGCTGAGACTACTGCTGGCGGTCCTGCAACGGGTACTCCTAGTGCTGCTGGAGGTTCTGGAACTGCTGGAGGTGCAGTTGGAGCGGGTGCTCTTGCTGGGGGTACTGGTGCTGTACCTGCTGTGTCTGGCGTCGCCGTGCGGCCTCGACCGTACTTCGTTCCACTCCTGCAGCAGGTTCTTGGTCTTCCGCCTTCTAGTGGTCCTCCTCCTTCTTTAGAGTGTCCACAGCCTGTCCCGTCACAATTATAGCTGCAGCCTACCTCCCCTTTGCCTGCTCCTTCTCCCTACACTGGTCCTACTGGAGGTCTTACTGAGCGTCGTGAGCTTGCGTCTCGCCCTGCGTCGCCTATCCGTGCTGCTCGCGCTAGTGGTCGTGGTTCGCATCTGCATCCTCCTCCTGTCCCTGGCATGCACAGGATGTCTCTGCGTCTGTCCACTGCTCCTCTACGTGCCCCTTTGCCTTCTCCTCCTGAGTCCTCTCTTCCTGCTTTTGCCGACCCGCAGTCGGACTCTCTTCGTGCTGCCAGTCCTACTGTCACGCGTCTCCTGGCTACTGTCGTCGCTGACCCTTCTTTCGAGTCCACTGCTGCGTCTGCCCTAGTTGTTGAGCTCGTCGACTTTGCTGCTCGCTGTCGCCTAGACTACGCTGCTAGTCTTGTCGCTGAGTCTGAGTCTGTCTGTCCTCCGTCCGTCAGGGGTGAGTGTGCCCTTGGCACGGACGTTCTTGAGGACAGGCAGGAGGATTTCCAGTGCTTGGCCGCTGCTTCACCTCATCTCGTGTCCGTACTGCTTACCCCAGAAGGAGACCCGGATGCACTTGACATCCCGACTCCGCGCTCTTACGCGGAGGCGATAGAGGGTCCCTACTCTTCTCAGTGGCAGGCAGCTATGGATGCAGAGATGGCTTCTTGGAAGTCCACAGGCACCTACGTTGATGATGTCCCCCCTCCTGGGGCGAACATCGTCAGTGGCATGTGGATCTTCAGGGTGAAGCGGCCGCCGGGTTCTCCGCTTGTCTTCAAGGCGCGTTACGTGGCTCGTGGCTTCAGTAAGCGGCAGGGAGTTGACTACTTTCAGACCTTCTCTCCCACCCCGAAGATGACCACTCTTCGGGTACTGCTGCACGTTGCTGCCCAGCGTGACTACGAGCTGCACTCCCTCGACTTTAGCACAGCTTTTTTGCAGGGCAGCCTGCACGAGGAGATCTGGCTGCGCCGCCCACCTGGCTTCACTGGGTCTTTCCCTCCTGGTACCCAGTGGAGTCTCCGGCGTCCAGTCTACGGTCTCCGCCAGGCGCCACGTGAGTGGCACGACACACTGAGGACTACGCTTGCGGCTCTTGGGTTTGCTCCGTCTACTACCGACCCGTCGCTGTTTCTACGCACCGACACCTCTCTGCCGCCGTTCTACATCCTCGTGTACGTCGACGACTTGGTCTTTGCCACAGCTGGACTCGCCTACGTGAAGTCCGAGCTGCAGAAGAGACACACGTGCACAAACCTGGGTGAACTGCGCAGCTACCTTGGCTTGCAGATCACCCGGGACAGAGCACACCGCACCATTACCCTGACTCAGTCACACATGGTGCAGCAGCTTCTTCAGCGCTTCGGCTTCACGTACTCCTCGCCTCAGGCCACTCCTCTGCCTACTCGCCACTCGCTCTCAGCTCTGCCTTCGGATGAGTCCGTAGAGTCGAGTGGCCCGTATGCAGAGCTTGTTGGCTGCCTCATGTACCTGATGACCTGCACACGACCTGACCTTGCATACCCTCTTAGCATTCTCGCACGCTATGTTGCTCCTGGGAGACACCGACCAGAGCACATGGCTGCAGCAAAGAGGGTGCTGCGCTACTTGTGCAGTACGTCGGGCATGGGGCTAGTGCTTGGAGGGCGGAGTCCAGTGGTCCTCACTGGGCACGCGGACGCTTCTTGGGCTGACGACCAGGCTACTCAGCGGTCGTCACAGGGTTGCACCTTCAGCCTTGGTTCCGGCTCTGTTTCGTGGCGGGCTACTCCCTCGTCTTCTGTTCTCGGCTCCAGTTGTGAGGCTGAGATCTACGCAGGGGCCATGGCTGCACAGGAGCTTCGCTGGCTCACCTACCTGCTGACCGGCCTTGGAGAGCCGCCTCGTTCTCCTCCGGTCCTGTACGTAGACAACAAGGCCATGCTGGCCTTGTGTCGCGAGCAGAGACTGGAGCACAGAACAAAGCACATTGCTCTTCGCTACTTCCTTGCTCGTAAGCTACAGCAGCGTGGTCAGTTGCGGCTTGCGTACGCGGCCTCTGAGGCCAACACTGGTGATGTCTTCACCAAGGCACTTGCGCCTTGTGATCATCAGCGCTTCTGCACCCAGCTGGGTCTTGTACCTGTCTTGCCTCACTTGCTCACCTTTTGACCTTCCTTGTAGTGTTACATATATATGTATATATATATATACGTGCTCTTGCTTGTCTAGCCTTATATATACAGTATATGTGTACTCCTGCATGTGAACTGGCCTTGTGGCCTTGAACTTGTGGTCGGAATGTGTGGTGACGTTGTGATCCACCCTGAGCTTGCTTTGCTTTGCTTTGCTTGACTGGTCTTGTGACCCCTTGTTCTCCCCCACTTTGCCTATGGGGGTGTGTCAGAACATTATAGCTTATGCTGTTGTGTAGGCTATAGTGGGGTATCCCATAGGGGGTACAACCCAATTAGGGTTAGTACTTGTACCCACTTCATTCATAGTTCATTCATTCTCGTTTCTTCTCACAGGTACAGATTGTATGAAGCTCTAAAAAATCCCAACATCACCAAGCTTTGTGTGGATCTTAATAATCTTAATCAATGAAATTTATGACGTGATACTATCATGAGTATAAGCTGTAGTGAACTATAGTAATCAAGGATTGTCGAACTGACTTGTCAATGATCACACCATCCATCAGCTCCGCGCATATCGCGCCGTCGCATGCGGTGGGAAGGCAGCAGTGGACGTGTGAGTTCGTGCAAATGGTTGTGTTAGTGGTGGGTGCTAGAGGAGTAGCCTGCAGCACTCCTGTAAGTTGCCTCGTGTGGGCAATTTTGTCGTCAAAGTGAGTGGTGGGGGGCGACTCGCGCGTTTTCGGCGCGAAATTCGCACAGGGGCCCCCTTAGGCGCACAGAGCAACTGTTTCAGGGTACGCCCTACAAGCGCTTTGAGGCTTCACGGCAGGCACGCGTACAACACTGAATTCTCAGGGTGATATAAAACAAACATCCTGAAATCTCACGGCTCTAAGTACAGAGTTCATGAAACTTCAGGGCAAGGGGGGTAACCGAACCCTGAAATCAGGGTAATCAGGGTATTTTACCCTGATGATATTATAGGCCCTAGAGCGGCTGAATGAAAGAATTATTTTTTCGTGGTGATCATAGTACAGGTACAGATTGTATAAATCTCTAAAAAATCCCAACATCACTAAGCTTTGTGTGGATCTTATTAATATTAATCACTGAAATTTATGACATGTTACTGTCCTCAGTATAAGCTGTAGTGAAATTCACCCTAGACTTGTCAATAATCACACCATCCTCAGCTCCGCGCATTTCGCGCCGTCGCATGCGGCAGGAAGGAAATGTGTGGGAAATGTTTCTTTAGCAATCATTTTTCGCAATATTCACGATCAAGTATCGCGCATTCGCGAAATTCCGATCAGGGTCTGCCATTCAGGCTGCCATTCGCGAAAACGCTGCTGGTCATGACGAACTCGCCATCCCGCACACTCAATCCGCAATTATTTGCGACAATGTTCATGTGATACCCTTTGCCCAAAACTCGTGCGACTCGGAATGCAGAACCCCGAAACCCAATCTACGGTGAAGTCAATTGCCCGCGACTCATGGTGCCATCTCTCTCGACACAGCAATAGTGAAGTTATTAAGAGCCACCACTCCCGCTCATCTCATCACAACTATCATTTACCCCATATTTTCGAAACTGTCTAAGAGCACCAGCTCGACCGCTTCAGCCTCGTTGATACCCACAGATACGAGAATGACTCCCTTCAGCCACACAGCCGCTACTAAGGCCACTTTCCTCGTCGTGGTCATCGCATCTGCGCTGCTCCTTTCCGCCCCTGCGCGCGTCTCTGCCGCCGGGAAACCCGCCAACGCGACTGCGCCTGCCAGCGCAACTAAGCCTGCTAGCTCGAATGCTTATGCTAAGGGGGTTGCTTCTGGCGCGATTGGGTCTGCAAACGCAACCACGCCTGCCGTGGCGGCGAAGGCGAGGAAGAGCAAGAGCTCGGGGCTAGGAAAGGACTCCTCCTGCGCCTATTACGCAAACTACACCGCCAACCCCTACTTCGGCAAGGGGCTCATTATGAAGCTTCCTCCCGCCATCTTCGGCCAGCGCTGCGGCGCGTGCTACAAAGTGATTTGCGCCAACGACACGAAGCACTGCCGCAGCGGCAAGGCGACCGTCACGGTCCGCGTCATTGGCGCGACGACCACGGAGAAGGAGATTTCGCTCTCCCCCGTGTCGTGGTCCAAGATCGTGCAGGGATCCGACGCCGCCCCCGTCGGCGTCACGTACAAGCGCACCAACTGCCATTCGACCCTCGGATCCGCGGTGCGCGTACGCAGCAACTCGACGGCGGAGAATTTCAACATTCAGATGGTGGGTCTCGCCGGCCCCGGTACGCTCAAAGCTGTCGAAATCAGCGTGGACGGCAAGAAGTGGGCGAAGCTGACGCGCGACGGCAGCAAGGCGATCTGGGGGATCAAGGGCAAGGAGGCGAAGGAGGTTGTGGGCGCGAAGAAGGCGGTGAGCGTTCGCCTGACTGCGGGACACACCCTCGAGAAGATCACTCTCGACAAGGTCCTTCCCGCCGACTGGAAGCCGCAGACGCTGTACTCGAGCAAGACCAACTTCAAGAAGCTCATGGCCGAGGCTAAGTAGGCATGTAGTAAGCGTGAAGTAATTTCGAGGCGCCGCCCCAAAAACCGCTTCAATGGTACTTCTGGAAGACGGGATTTTGAAGTGGTTGTTGAAGGCAAGCTGACGCCAGCAATTGCGACACAAGGGTGAAGAAGGGTGATGTGATTCTTGGCGGGTAGGTGCTTTTGAGCATAAGACTGGCTGAACGTTAGGTGGTACTAGCGGGTGGGAGTGGGGTGGATAGGGAGTGGGGTGGGTTAGTGGAAAGGGAATGGGTTAGCGGATTGGGATGAGTTCGATTTACCTCAACACAGCATAGAATGTATGCTGGCTTTTTGGGGATCAAGCTAAATTGTGTAATGCCCAATGCATAACATTATACAACTAAAAGATGCATGCATGCGACCGATTTCTCAGCTGTAATCATTGTAGCCCTTCACTCCATCCTAACCACCACCTTGCCTGTCACGTGCCCTCCCATGCTCCTCCTCCACGCCTCTCTCGCCTCTTCAAACGGCACACTACTCTCCACCACCACCCTCACCTTCCCCCCCTCCGCCATCCTCCCCAGCACCTCCAGATCACCCTCCCTGTTCGCCATCATAACAGGATGCAGTTTCCTCGGGCGAAGAGCCAAGCTGCGCCAGAGTCCCAGAGCGAGCAGAGAGAGCGGAAGCTCCACATGCACCCACCTCCCTTGGGGACGAAGAACCCTGTCCACAGCGGAGACTGCCAGGCTGGTGGGGGAGCAATCGACTACTGCATCGTACAGCCCTGTGATAGGCGGATGGGAGGATGAAGCAACCTGTGCAGCAGTAGGAGCAGAAAGGCTGGAAACAGGCGGAGGGGATGAGGATGAGGAGGGGTAGAGCTGTTTCCCTGCAGGTGAGTTGTAATCCAAAACCTTGTCTGCTCCAAGGACGTTTCGAGCGAAGGCGAGGTTACGAGCGCCGACAGTGGCAGTCACGTGTGCCCCTGCTGCCTTAGCCAGCTGCACTGCCATATGCCCCACTCCCCCTGACGCATTCGCCACCAGCACCCGTGCCCTCTTCCCGCTACTGTCGTTCCTGCTTGAGCTGGCACCAGAAACAGTGCCATTGCTGCTGTTCTCGCCCTTACCACTGCAATCAGGGCTGCGCTCCGCACTCGGTTTTTGAGGCGACTCACAACCCTGTTTGGGTTCCTCCAGGCTTGCAGGAAGGAGCAGGCCAGCGCCGTCCCTCACGGCTTCCAGGGCGGTGAGACCGACGGGGAGAGCAGCGGCAGACTCAAAGGTGAGGGAGGAAGGCTTGCGTGCGCTGCGGGCAGCTTCCAGTATGGCGTACTGTGCTAGGGCGCCCATTTTCTGAGAGAAGAGGAATGAGAATACGCAAGAGGTATGGGAAAGCAAATGAGAAGGGAACGCAAGCAAGAGGTGAGCTTGGTTGACGACTGCGTAGTGAACCCGAGTGGGGCCAGAGCGCCAGTGCATCAGAGCGCCCATTTTCTGAGAGAGTGAACGAGAGTGGGGCCAGAGAGGATGAATAACGCACGGAGGGTGTATGGAAGAGAAGTGGCAGTGAAAACACCAAACACCAGACTTTGGACGAGAGGTTGGTTTGCTTGTGGTTCAGGCTTTGTCCGCAGTCGAAAAGCAAGTGGCAGTATGTCATAAGAGAGGGATGCAACGCAGACCGGTGAAGATAGGTGCACTGCAGTGGATGAGATCGGAAGAACGAAGAACAAAGCAGAATCTGGTGGTTACGGAACGTACGAAGAACGGTGCTTTTCCAAAAACGGCCTCTCCCACAGTGTACTTGGTAACGCCAGGGCCCACTGCCACCACGTTGCCTGCCAGGTCGTACCCTACATGAACAAAGGAAATTTAGGAAAACCAAACAATAATCCCGGATTCGAGTGTGCGGTGAGAAGGGTAAATGACAAGGCGGCGGGAAATGAAGTGCATACCGGTCGTCACCAGCAGAGGGGGGACCACAGAGGCAGGTAAGGGAACACAAGGCAGTGAGGACACAAGGCAGTGCATGCACAGCTCTCACCGACGGTGGCGGAGAGTCACAGCTGCAGGAAGGGGATGAGACTAAATTGCACCTTTCAATCAATCGGGGCGCTTTTGAAGGTCCTTCTTAAAGGCTTTCATCTTCTGCCTTTGGAAAGTCGTTCTTAAATGCTTTCATCTTCTGCCTTTGGAAAGTCGTTCTTAAATGCTTTCATCTTCTGCCTTTGGAAAGTCGTTCTTAAATGCTTTCATCTTCTGCCTTTGGAAAGTCGTTCTTAAATGCTTTCATCTTCTGCCTTTGGAAAGTCGTTCTTAAATGCTTTCATCTTCTGCCTTTTAAAGGTTTTTCTTAAATGCTTTCATCTTCTTAAATGCACGCTTTTCTCACCAGCGGTGGCGGGGAAGCGGCGAGGCAGGAAGGGGATGAGTCCCGACTGCACCTTCCAGTCGCCTGGGTTGATGCTCGCCGCACGCACGCGAACCAGCACCTCGCCCTTGCATGGCCTGGGCACGGGGACGTTGTCGTTCAACTGAGTAAAAAGCAGGGCATGACGGACGGGGTAAATCATGTGGATATTAAATTCTTGCTTGCTGCGCACACACGAACCAGCACCTCGCCCTTGCTCGGACTGGGCATGGGAACGATTTTATTCAACTGCCGTGAGGTGAGGAGTGAGGGATGGGGAGAAACCATCATGGTTGAAGTTGCTCGCTGCGCGCATGCGATCAGCACCTCGCCGTTGCACGGACCGGGCACAAGGACGTTTTCATGCAACTGCCGTGAGGTGAGGAGGAGTGAGGGATGGGGAGAAACCCTAAACCCGTTGAAACTGTTGAGGTTGAAGTTGCTCGCCGCGCGCTCTCGATCAGCACCCGCCCTTGCACCGACTGGCCACAGGGACGTTGTTGCTCAACTGGTGATAGTATGAGGGGGATGCCGAATGGGGAAAATTATGCTAATACTCTCTCCTCATGCGCGCCGGGACGCCATCATTCAGCTGGTAAAGCTGGACGGGGTGGGGGATAAGGAAAATCTAGGTAAGGCTTCAAAGTAAAGCGGCTCGCCGTGCGCACTCGAATCACCACCTCGCCCTCACACAGCGTGCGTGTGTCGGTCATTGGTGAAGTGCGGTGGAGCGTGCGGGATGGAGGACACGTAACAGCACGCAGATGATGCGGCATCTGCGTGTCCATACCATGCCGTAGAGCTTGAAGCTGAAGGTCGGTCATTCAAGTGACGGAGCCCGTCATGCTTCAGTTCATGATGATGCGGGTACGTCGCGGGGTATGGACCGCAACTCCGTCGCGGTGCGACGATGGCATCGGAATGGAATGCCTGTGGGCTTACTAAGGATGCCTGACGTAAGCAAAGGGAAGCTCGTGACTCGGCGCAGAAAAGCAACTGCTGCTAGAAACGAAGAGCCTCGGATGATTCGGGCGGCGGGGGGACGGAACGCACCGAGAGAGCATCAGCCCCGCCGCCGTGCTTGAAGTACTGCCACGCCGACATGGTCTCCGGTACGTGCGACATTTGCGAGTCGCCGACTCGAACGGAGCTGATTCCAGCCATCGTCGTCATTGCGCGTCCGACAGCGGCGAGTGCTCACCGAAACGGATCGATTCGCAGCGGCAAATTGCCGTGGACGACTGGAGCGGATTGAACTGAATGGAACTGCTGCGAAATGTTCTGCCGAGCGAAAGTAGATTCGAAAAATGGAGGAAAATGCGGAGAGCAGATGATGGAACTGCTGCGGATGGTCTGCCTATTTGAGCTACTCGAATTGCGCGGCAGCATTGTGCAAAAGCGCGGCGCGTTCGCGTTGGTTACCATAGCTGATCTTGCGATACCAGCCAAACTAGACAACGGAACCCTTCCACGCAATGCAGGAGGAACGAAAGTCCTCTAGTCTCCAGGGCAACGAATATGTGCAACTACCGTACCAGACTTGCCTTCGCCCTGATTGTTGCAGAGATGAGAGATGTCAGATGCAGCCTGATCGACGTCAGCAGTGCGCAATCATCGCGTCACAAAGGTCGCATCTCGGCAATTTCAAGGACAGCATGTAGTACGTCGAAGTGTATTTTTGTTAGCTGTTACGGTTGCAATGGAACGTTATAGCGAGGATTGAACTATGTGGTCAAAAGAACCAAGTACCGTATCGCCCCGGATATAGCCGCAGGCCTATGTTAAGCGCATGCGCTTCTATCTGGAGCAATGCGCTTATGGCCGATCCTCAATTAGAAGCGCACCCTCTAAAAAAACCTTACTTATTATAAGCGCACTCTTGCTGTATAGACGAGAATGTATGTTGTTTTTTTTCAGTTTCTTTACAACGTTCGTACAAACTACATTACTCTAGCTAAAAATTTCAACTAAAACTTTCAAGTCAAATACATTAGACTAGCATCCTAGCCTACACAACATTTTTAAGTTTAGTCTAGCCTAAGGCCTACTCCTCATCCGACTCAGGCTCCGTGGAGTTGTTGCCAAAGAACCCGTCTGCTTGGATGTCGTCATCAACCTCTACCTCGTGGGATAGCTGACCTCTCCGGTGCGCCAGCACCAGTCCGTCTTGTCAGAACATTGTAGCTTACTCATTTCTGTAGGCTATAGTGGGGTATCCCATAGTGGGTACAACCCAATTAGGGTTTCATATTTGTACCCACTTCATTTCATAGTCATTCATTCACGTTCAACTCTCGACATGGAATCAGAGCAGGTCCCATCCTAGGGACTGTTCTTTAGGGCCCACCAAAGCGCGCCCGAGGCGCGCGCCTTTTTTTTTTTTTTTTTTTTTTTTTTTTTTTTTTTTTTTTTTTTTTAGCGACCCTCCGAGTCGCCCTTCTCCCTTGCTAGCGGCCCCGCCGTCCCGTCGCGGCCCCGCCACCCAGTTGCGGCCCCGCTACCCCTACGCGCGGCCCCGCCACCCCTTCGAGCGGCCCCGCCCTTCAGTCGCGGCCCCGCCACTCCGTCGCGGCCCCGCCACCCCTTCGAGCGGCCCCGCCACTCCGTCGCGACCCCGCCACCCAGACGCGGCCCCGCCACCCAGACGCGGCCCCGCCACTTCGTCGCGGCCCACCCGCCGCCCTATCTGCGGCCGTCCCGCCGCCCTACTGCGGCCTGCCCGCCGCCCTGTCTGCGGCCTACCCGCCGCCCTACCTGCGGCCGTCCCGCCGCCCTGCCTGCGGCCTACCCGCCGCCCTACCTGCGGCCAACCCGCCGCCCTACCTGCGGCCGTCCCGCCGCCCTACTGCGGCCTGCCCGCCGCCCTCTCTGCGGCCTACCCGCCGCCCTACCTGCGGCCGTCCCGCCGCCCTGCCTGCGGCCTACCCGCCGCCCTACCTGCGGCCTTCCCGCCGCCCTTACCTGCGGCCGTCTGCCGCCCTACCTGCGGCCGTCCCGCTGCCTTACCCGCGGCCTACCCGCCGCGCTCCCTGCAGCCCGCCCGGCCGCCCTGCCTACACGGCCCAGCGGCAGCCGAGCCGCCGCGCCACCCAGGAGCAGCCGCCCAGGAGCCGCCGAGCCGCCCAGCAGCAGCCGAGCCGCCCAGCAGCAGCCGAGCCGCCCAGGAGCTGCCGAGCCGCCCGGAGCCGCCGAGCCGCCCAGCAGCAGCCGAGCCGCCTGGAGCCACCGAGCCGCCCAGCAGCAGCCGAGCCGCCCGGAGCCGCCGAGCCGCCCAGCAGCAGCCGAGCCGCCCAGGAGCCGAGCCGCCCAGCAGCCTAGTGGCCAAGTCGCCAGGCGACCTTCCTCCCGAGCCGCCCGACCTGCCCTGCCCGGTGAGCACTGCACTACTGTCACTGCGTACCCTTCCCCTAATGCTTGCACTGCTCCACTGTCGTAGTCATGGCTACACCCAGTGTCCTCGCTTTTGACGCTGAGGGTCGAGCCATTGACTTTGAGGTCTGGCTCGACGACCTGCAGCTGTTTTTACATGGCGACAGGGCCGACGGTCTGTCTCTCTTTGACCTCACCTCTGGCGCCGTCCCTGCCCCTGCTGCTGATGCTGACACCACTGTTCGCTCTCAGTGGGCCACGCGCGATGCTGCTGCACGTCTTGCTGTGCGTCGCCACCTGCCTACCGCTGAGCGCGCGCACTTTAGCCAGTACAAGAGTGCTCAGACCTTGTACGATGCTGTAGTTGCGCGCTACTCCTCCCCTGCCACTGCTGCACTCAGCCGCCTCATGCTCCCCTTCCTCTTCCCTGACCTTGCCGCCTTTCCCACTGTCGCTGATCTCATCACGCACCTCCGCACTAGTGACACTCGCTACCGCGCTGCGCTTCCAGCTGACTTCTGCGCCAAGAACCCCCCCCCCATGTACATCACTCTCTACTTCTTAGTCACTCGCCTCCCTGACTCCCTTCGTGTAGTCCGGGACCACTTCCTCGCGGTCTGTCCCACCACCCTCACAGTCGACAGCCTCGAGAAGGCCCTCCTTGCAGCAGAGAAGAGCATAGTTGCTGTAGGAGCCTCTTGAGGTGACCCCCGCGCCCCCATCTTTGAGGGGTGTTCTCCTTCCCCTCTCCTGCCCTCTGTCGCCTCTGCCGCTGCGGCCGACCTCGTTGGTCTTGAGTCGGTCGGTGCGGCGTCTGCCCCTAGTGGGAGACGCCGCTCTGGCAAGGGCAAGGGGGGCAAGGGAGCGGGTGGGGGCAGTGGGGGCGGTGGCGGTGGAGGTGGAGGCGGCGGAGGGAGTGGGGGTGGCGGTGGAGGTGGTAGCGGGGGTGGGGGTGCTAGTGGCGGCAGTGGAGGCGGGAGTGGCGGCGGCGGTGGCGGTGGTGGCGGAGGTGGCGGAGGTGGCGGCGGTGGAGGCGGAGGTGGGGGCGGTGGAGGCGGAGGCGGGGGTGGCGGAGGTGGAGGTGGTCGGAGTGGACCGTCGCAGCGGAGCGGCACTGGTGGCGGTCAGCGCCAGCAGCAGCAGCAGCAGTAGCAGCGCTCTCGCGACGTCCCCACCCCTCAGCAGCTCCGTGAGTGGTACACGCAGCGTCAGCGTGGTGGGGGTTTTGGTCCCTGCACCTACGTTCTCCGCACTGGCGACCGTACTGGAGAGCAGTGTGGGGGTGCCCACCCCGCCCAGCGCTGCTTTGGCCGCCTGACGGACGCGTGGCGTCAGCAGTTCCCGGAGGCAGCGGAGATCCCCCGCTGAGAGAGCTGTCTAGGGCTGGTGTGGCTATCTTTGATCTTGATTTTGATGCTATCCTTGCTGCCATGTATGCTGTGACTATTAGTGATGAGGGTGACTGTTACCGGTGTTTCCCGCCCGACCCGGGCATTGGTACTCCTGCTCCAGGTGCCGGTGAGGCTTCTGCTCTAGGTGCCAGTGCGTCTGTGCTCTCACGTACTGTTGAGACTGCTCCCTCAGGTGCCAGTGCGTCTGCGCTCTCAGGTACTGCGTCGGCTTCGGCCTACCACACCTTCACTCTTGACTCTGGAGCGTCTCGCTCCTTCTTTCGGGACCGCACCACACTTACCCCGCTTAGTCTGCCGGTTGCGGTTTCCCTGGCTGACCCCTCTAGGGGTCCTGTCTTGTCTCGCTTCTCCACAGTCCTCCCGTGTCCGGCGGCTCCCTCTGGCACCCTGTCTGGTCTCTACCTCCCCTCGTTCTCTACGAACTTGGTGAGTGGTGCTGACCTACAGGATGCGGGAGTCCACCAGTTCACCCCTGCTCGTCAGCGAGTGACGCACTGCACAGAGGCTAGCACGGGCCGTCACCTGGCTACGTTTACACGACAGCCGGGGTCGAGCCTGTACACACTGACCACTGCTTCTCCTCCAGCTTGTGAGTCTGGTCGAGTCCCTTCGTCTGGTCAGGTGTTTGCTGCAGCGTCCCGGTCTGGTCCTGAGTCTGCCCCCTGTTCGTGTCGCCGTCTGTCTCACGAGACCCTCCTCTGGCACCACCGCCTTGGCCACCCCTCTCTGCTTCGGCTCAGAGGCATGGCCTCCCGTCTTCTTGTGTCTGGTCTCCCCCGGTCTCTACCTCCCCTTCCTCAGGGCCCTGGCCCTGCCTGTGTCCCCTGTGTCGAGGGGCGCCAGCGTGCTGCCCCTCACTCCTCTCAGTTTCCTCCGACAGAGGCTCCGTTGCAGACACTTCACATGGACGTGTGGGGCCCAGCCCGCGTCCGTGGACAGGGTCAGGAGCGCTACTTCCTGGTCGTTGTTGACGACTACTCGCGTTACACCACAGTCTTCCCCTTGCGCAGCAAGGGTGAGGTCACTGAGGTGCTGATCGACTGGATCCGCGCAGCTCGTCTTCAGCTCAGGCAGAGCTTTGGCTCCGACTTTCCTGTGTTGCGTCTGCACTCGGACAGAGGCGGAGAGTTCTCCTCTGGCCTTCTGCGTGCCTACTGTCGTGCGAGAGGCATCCGCCTGTCCTTCACGCTTCCGGACTCCCCGCAGCAAAATGGGATTGCTGAGCGCCGCATTGGCATGGTCATGGACGTCACCCGTACGTCCATGATGCATGCGGCTGCCCCCCATTTTCTGTGGCCGTTTGCGGTCAGGTACGCCGCGCATCAGATCAACCTCCACCCCAGGGTCTCCAGGCCGGAGACCTCCCTTGCCCTGCTGTGGACGGGGAAGGTTGGCGATGCGTCGGCGTTCCGGGTCTGGGGATCTCGGGCGTTTGTCCGCGACTTGTCTGCGGACAAGCTGTCCCCTCGCGCTGCTCCCTGCGTCTTCCTGGGGTTCCCCCCCGACGCCCCTGGGTGGCAGTTCTACCACCCCACCTCTCGACGTGTTCTGTCCTCCCAGGACGTCACGTTCGACGAGTCGGTACCCTACTACCGCCTCTTCCCCTACCGCACTCCGTCCCTCCCCCCGCCCCCGCTCTTCTTGGTACCAGGTCCCCCCCCGGTAGACCCCCTCCCCCCTCAGGGTCCTGCCCCTTCAGGTGTGTCCCAGGTAGACGCGGTCGAGCCTGTCGAGGTCACTGGTGACTCTGGTGCTGCTGCGGGAGCTGAGCCTGTCGTCGCTGAGACTGGAGGTGCTACGCCTGAGGGTGCTGAGCCTGGAGGTGCGGAGACTGGGGGTGCTGAGCCTGCGGGTGCTGAGCCTGGGGGTGCTGAGCCTGGGGGTGCTGAGCCTGGGGGTGCTGTGTCTGGGGGTGCTGTGCCTGGAGGTGCTGAGACTGGGGGTGCTCTGCCTGGAGGTTCTTCGTCTCGCCGAGAGCCACTCTCCCCACAGGAGCTGCGTGAGTGGTTTGCCAGGCGCTGGAGGCGTGCTGCTGGTGCTGGAGGTTCTTCGGCTGCAGAGGGTACTGCTGCCGAGCGTCCCGGAGGTGCTCGTACTGTGGGTACTGGAGTTGCTGGGTCTGAGGGTTCTCCTGGAGCTGGTGCTGCTGAGGGTGTTGGCGCTGAGACTGCCGCTGGCGGTCCGCCTGGCAGTGCTCCTGGTGGTGCTGCTGGAGGTTCTGGAGCTACTGGAGGTGCTGGTGGAGGTGCTTCTGGAGCGGGTACTCCTGCTGGGGGTACTGGTGCTGTCCCTGCTGTTTTTGGCATCGCCGCGCGGCCCTGACCGTACTTCGTTCCGCTCCTGCAGCAGGTTCTTGGTCTTACACCTTCTCCTGGTCCTCCTCCTCCTCCCTTAGAGGGTCCACAGCCTGTCCAGTCACAGCCACAGCTACAGCCTGCCTCCCCTTTGCCTGCTCCTTCTCCCTACGCTGGTCCGACTGGAGGTCTTACTGAGCGTCGTGAGCCTGCGTCTCCTCCTGCGTCGCCTCTTCGTACTGCGCGCGCTAGTGGTCGCGGGTCGCGTCAGCGTCCTCCTCCTGTCCCTGGCACGCACCGGATGTCACTGCGTCCGTCCACTGCTCCTCTGCGTGCCCCTTTGCCTTCTCCTCCCGCTTCCTCTCTTCCTGCTCTTGCCGACCCGGAGTCGGACTCTCTGCGTGCTGCTAGTCCTACTGTCACGCGTCTCCTTGCTACTGCTGTCACTGACCCTTCCTTCGAGTCGTCTGCTGCGTCTGCCCTTGTCACTGAGCTTGTCGACTTTGCTGCGCGCTGTCGTCTAGACTACGGTGCCAGTCTTGTCGCTGAGTCTGAGTCTGCCTGTCCTCCGTCCGTCGGGGGTGAGTGTGCCCTTGGCACGGACGTCCTTGAGGACAGGCAGGAGGAGTTCCAGTGTCTGGCCGCCGCTTCACCTCATCTCGCGTCTGTACTGCTAGCCCCTGAGGGAGACCCGGATGCACCAGACATCCCGACTCCGCGCTCTTACGCGGAGGCGATAGAGGGTCCCTACTCCTCTCAGTGGCAGGCAGCTATGGATGCAGAGATGGCTTCCTGGAAGTCCACAGGCACCTACGTCGACGCTGTTCCCCCTCCTGGGGCGAACATCATCAGTGGCATGTGGATTTTCAGGGTGAAGCGGCCGCCGGGTTCTCCGCCTGTCTTCAAGGCGCGTTACGTGGCTCGTGGCTTCAGTCAGCGGCAGGGGGTTGACTACTTTCAGACCTTCTCCCCCACCCCGAAGATGACCACTCTTCGGGTTCTACTGCATGTTGCTGCTCACCGTGACTACGAGCTACACTCTCTCGACTTCAGCATCGCCTTCTTGCAGGGCAGCCTGCACGAGGAGATCTGGCTGCGTCGCCCACCTGGCTTCACTGGGTCTTTCCCTCCTGGTACCCAGTGGAGTCTCCGGCGTCCAGTCTACGGTCTCCGCCAGGCGCCACGTGAGTGGCACGACACACTGAGGACTACGCTGGCGGCACTTGGGTTTGCTCCTTCTACTGCCGACCCGTCGCTGTTTCTGCGCACCGACACCTCTCTGCCGCCGTTCTACATCCTCGTGTACGTCGACGACTTGGTTTTTGCCACAGCTGACACTGCTGGACTCGCCTACGTGAAGTCCGAGCTACAGAAGAGACACACGTGCACTGACCTGGGCAAACTGCGTAGCTACCTTGGCTTGCAGATCACCCGGGACAGAGCACGCCGCACCATTACCCTGACTCAGTCACACATGGTGCAGCAGGTCCTTCAGCGCTTCGGCTTCACGTACTCCTCGCCTCAGGCCACTCCTCTGCCTACTCGCCACTCGCTCTCAGCTCTGCCTTCGGATGAGTCCGTAGAGTCGAGTGGCCCGTATGCAGAGCTTGTTGGCTGCCTCATGTACCTGATGACCTGCACACGACCTGACCTTGCATACCCTCTTAGCATTCTCGCACGCTATGTTGCTCCTGGGAGACACCGACCAGAGCACATGGCTGCAGCGAAGAGGATGTTGCGCTACTTGTGCAGTACGTCGCGCATGGGGCTAGTGCTTGGAGGGCGCAGTCCAGTGGTCCTCACTGGGCACGCAGACGCTTCTTGGGCTGACGACCAGGCTACGCAGCGGTCGTCACAGGGTTACACCTTCAGCCTTGGTTCCGGCTCTGTTTCGTGGCGGGCTACCCGCTTGTCTTCTGTTCTCGGCTCCAGTTGTGAGGCTGAGATCTACGCTGGGGCTATGGCTGCACAGGAGTTACGCTGGCTCACCTACCTGCTGACCGACCTTGGAGAGCAGCCTCGTTCTCCTCCAGTCCTGTACGTAGACAACAAGGCCATGCTGGCCTTGTGTCGAGAGCAGCGACTGGAGCACAGGACAAAGCACATTGCTCTTCGCTACTTTCTTGCTCGTGAGCTACAGCAGCGTGGACAGTTGCGACTTGCGTACGTGGCCTCTGAGGCCAACACTGCTGATGTCTTCACCAAGGCACTTGCGCCTTGTGATCATCAGCGTTGTTGCACGCAGCTGGGTCTTGTGCCTGTCCTGCCTCACTTGCTCACTTCTTGACTTTGCTTGTACCTTCTGCTATATATACTCTTGCTCTTGCTCGCTTGACTCTTGTATATCTTTATATATGATCTTGCATGTGAACTGGCCTTGTGGCCCTTGAACTTGTGCTCGGATTGTGTGGTGACTTTGTGATCCACCCTGAGCTTTGCTTTGCTTTGCTTGACTGGTCTTGTGACCCCTTGTTCTCCCCCACTTTGCCTATGGGGGTGTGTCAGAACATTGTAGCTTACTCATTTCTGTAGGCTATAGTGGGGTATCCCATAGGGGGTACAACCCAATTAGGGTTTCATATTTGTACCCACTTCATTTCATAGTCATTCATTCACGTTCAACTCTCGACACGTCTTCACTCCCGTCACGGGCATTGCTGATGCCGCAGGTGAGGAACGCTCTCTTTATCAGGTCGGCGGGCACAGCTTTCCACGCCCGTGAAATCCACTTGAGCACCACCTCCGGAGATGGTTTCTTAATGTTCCCTGCACCACATACACGGGGGTGGGAAACACGTGGGTCCACAAGTAGGCAGACATACAGACGAAGCGGTCACGGGAGAACATTTTTGCGTACCTGCGGGTGTCAGGATGTTCATGCCGTCCTGCTCGAACCAGGTCTGGTACTGCTGCCGAACACTCGCCTTGAAGCTTTTGTTGACCGACAGGAGGAGCAGGAGGAGCAGGAGGAGCAGGAGGTGCAGGAGGAGCAGGCGGAGCAGGCGGTGCAGGGGGTGTAGGTGGCACTGGAGGCGCTGGTGGCTCACGTGTATACCACCCGTCCGAGGTTAGTCGCCAGGCGCGGGTTGGTTTCTTCTTGAAAAGGAGCTGCGTCCCAGTGAATTCCGCCATGGCTTTGCCAGCCAGGCGGGCTAGACTAGAAACTGAATGAAAAAAATGAGGAGGAGGGTGCAGAAATGGGCAACGACGGGGACCCCTGCGGGCTAGCGGCTCGGGGTCCTCGTAAATGACAGGCAGGAAACCCCCGCCTACCCCTGTAGAGGAACCTGCGTGGCAGCATATTCGCTGCGCTGGCAGGGAATCTTCCCCACCCTTCGAGAAGGTTCGGAAGAAATGCAGATGCCACGCAGCGCATGCGGCTGTGATTGGGCCGCACGGCAACATCCCCGTCACTCCTATCACGTTCGATGGTTCTAGACAACTTTGTGCAGTGGGAAACCGAACCGCAGCTGTTTTTGCCTGAAAACCATGCACGCTCCCACTTGTTGCATGGTCCGTTGGATTCGCCTTATTGCGGGCTTCAGTTTAGTATGTTTAAAAGTGAATTTCATTCTTTCCCTATTATAGGCGCATGCGCGTATACAGACACCTCAATTAGAAGCGCACCCCCCCAAAAAACATTGTTTTAGTATAAGCGCACCTGCGCTTTTATCCGGGGTAATACGGTATGAGCGAAGGCATGAGCAAATACTTGTGTGCAAAAGCATGCAACGGTTACGCGATGCGTGTGAGCTAGCTAGTGCTAGGCTGGCATCGAGGTTTGGGCTAGCCCTGAAGCGTAGGCCAACTCGGCCGGGCCAGCGATGCATGGTTTGGTAAAACAGTGCGCGCAAAGTTCGCGAAGCCTCGTTAGTAGTAACGGGGCGAACAGCGGCTGCTACTGTACGCGATGTTGTTGGTCGCGGTAAGGAATGTCGAGAAATTTCCTTACACTACCCCCCCCCCCCCCCCTCCCCCCCCCCCCTTCCCCCCTCAAGAAGCCCCCTCCGCTACGCGAGTGCGTGTATATCGCGGAAACCCCAGCTCCTCGGGACACTTGCAGGGCAGGGTGGTTTTCAATGTTGGCCAGGGGCACCCAGCTGTCTTCAGTTGGCGTGCGGTCCTTCCAGCGAACGAGGAACTCGATCCTCTTGATGCGTGTGGGGCGTCGGAATCTTCTCAATCAAAATCTTCTCCGGCTCAACGATCGACTCCGATGCAGGGCGAGTCATGGATGGCAGGCGGTAACGAGGCACTTGGCTCGTGGTTGGGATGTAAGGGCGAAGTAGGCTGATGTGGAACGATGGGCTGATGTACCAGTCGCTCGGCAACAGTAGATGGGCGGTAACTGGGGTGATCATGTGGCTGATTTGGAACGGTCCAAAGTATCGCGGTCGAAGTTTCGGTATGACGGGCAAATTCTGTGTGTCGAGCAGTACGTAGTCCCCCGACTGGTATGTGACTGGGCGGCGGTGTAGGTCAGCATTTCTCTTAGCGATGACATTTGCCTTTTTAATCGCTTCTGCAGCTCTGGTGCGGGCAGCTTGTAGAATCTCCGCAAATTGTTGTGCGCGTGGCGTTGGGTTGTCCGGATTCGGCATCATGGGCACGGTTGGGTTTTGCCCATAGTTCAGGTAAAACGGGGACTATTGCGTCGTCGCTGACGTGGCGTTGTTGTAGGCGAACTCGATCAGCGGCAGCTGCTACTCCCATGCTGTCGGGTCGTTGCACGTGGCACAAATCAGCTGCTCCATGGTCTGGTTCGTCCGCTCCGTTTGACCATCGGTCTCGGGATGGTACGAAGAGCTGAACTGTAGCCTGGTCCCGACCTGCTCCCAAAGGTTCTTTCAGAAGTTGCTGGAAAACTTCGTGTCGCGGCCGCTGATTATCGCGGCGGGTATCCCGTGCAGTCGAGCGACGGTTGCGACAAACAGGCGAGCGGTTTCTTCGGCTGAGATCGATTTCCTGCACACAGCGAAGTGAGCCATTTTCGTCGGTCTGTCAATGGCGACCATAACAGCGTCGTTACCCCCAGGGTTCGAAGGTAACCCCGTGACGAAGGCCATAGTAACCTGCTACCAGGCGCGCTCGGGCGGTGGGATCGGCTGCAACTTACCCGCCTTTCGTTTTCGCGAGCTCTTCATCACCTGACACGTAGGACACGAGCCCACGCAGTGGTGTACGTTGGTCAACAGCTCCGGCCAGTAGTAATACCGCTGCTGTTGCTGGCGCCACTGGACTTCTCCACTGCCTTTGCCCAGGGTAGCCTGCACGAGGAGATCTGGCTACGTCGACCTCTTGGCTTCACTGGCACTTTACCTCGTGGAGCCTGAGACGACCAGTCTACGGACTGCACGATGCATCTCGTTAGTGGCACGACACCCTGCGCACCACTCTTGCTGACCTGGGGTACAGTCCTTCATCCGCCGTCCTTTCACTTTTCGTGCATTCTGTCTCCACTCCCGTCTTTGTTCTCGTCTATGTGGACGACCCATTCTTCGCTACCGTAGACAGAGCTGCTCTGGCTTTTGTGAAATTGATATGTAGAAGAGACAAACGTGCACTGACCTTGGTGAATTGCGGATTACCAGGGACAGAGATGCTCACACAATCACACTGACTCAGTCACACATGGCGCATCAGGTCCTTCAGCAGTTCGAGCTTCAGTTCTCCACCTCACAGCCCACACCCCTTGCAGATAACCACAGAATCACCGCCCCTCTTCCAGACGAGCCCTTTGAGTCCAGTGGTCCCTACGCAAAGCTTGTGGGTTGCCTCATGTACCTGATGACCTGTACTCGTTCGGACCTCATTTATCCTCTCTACGTCCTGGCTTGCTTTGTTGCGAATGGGAGACACCGTCTTGTTCACCAGGCGGCTGCTGTGTGGGTAGCAAAGTACCGGGCGACTACATCAGGCATGGATGGGGCTTGTGCTTGGAGGGAGAGAGATAGTAATACTGGCTGGGCACTGTGACTCGTCATACGTCGACGACTTGGAGACCATCATCTGTGGCTGTCAAACTATAATAGCTATAGTTTGTTAGTTTAGTCTAGGTGTTACATTGAGTTATGCTGTAGAGGGTACAACCCCCTTTAGGGTTTGCTATATGTTTCTTTGTACTGCTTGTTTGTAGTAATTCATTCCTCCGTTCCTATCCTAACTTGGTATAGAGCTTAGTTTGTTCCCATGGGCCCACCGCTTCGCGCCCCGCTCGTCACTCGCTCGTTTTAGGGTTGCCCGTAGCACCCTAGTGCGCCCCGCACCACGTTCCCTAGTGCGTGTCACCCCGTAGCTTACCGTGACCCGTCACCCCGTAGCCCAGCACGCCCCGTCAACCCGTAGCCCAACGCGACCTATCACATCGCTACCCACTGTGTCCCGTCACCTCATAGCCCAGCGCGCTCCTTCACCTGCAGCCCAGCGCGCCCTGTCACCCCCCAGCCCCGTACGCCTCGTATCCTGAAGTCCCTCCATGTCGCGACCTAGGCAGGCCCCTGCAAGTCCGCCAAATCGCGTGCTAGAGAGACCCCCACGGGTCCCCACCACATCGCGACCTAGACAGGGCCCCGCGGGCCCGCCAAATCGCGTGCAAAAGAAAGCCCCATGGGTCCCCCCCCCCCCCCCCCCCCCCACGCCTCGCGACCTAGACAGGCCCCCGCGGGCCCGCTGAATCGCACGCTAGCAGGACCCACCGCGAGTCCCCTCCCGTCGACCTGTAACCACCCCGCCACCCGCTCGCTACCTGCAGCCCCGCACCCCTGAACGCAAACCAGATTTTGGCTAGCGATAGCTGGAGCGGAATTTCCATCGCTATTCCCAAAATTTCTGAAATATTTGCAGTAGAGGCGCCGCGGTCGTCGCTCTTCTTTGTTGTCGTTTTAGTTGTTGGTCGAAGGCCGACCAATGTCAGTAGAGCTGCACTGTGAGATCTCCGATTGATCATGAGGGGGGTTACAGGTGCGTTCGCCTGGGGGGTTATGGGCGCACGGACCCGCTACACAAACAAGCCTTTTTGTTCTTATGGTCTAGTGGTTGGGATTCTGACATGGTATCAGAGCGGTCTCAGGTTCGAATCCCGGTGTATGCACATGCAGGCCATTGCCGCTATGCTCAGTCCTGGGCCTCCCAGTATGGGGGGGTGTCAGTAGAGCTGCACTGTGAGATCCCCGATTGATCCTGAGGGGGGTTACAGGCGCGTTCGCGTGGGGGGTTATGGGCACACGGACCCGCTACACAAACAAGCCCTTTTATCCCAATGGTCTAGTGGTTGGGATTCTGCAACCAATTCTTCTCCACGAGAAAGAAACATTTTTTTTTTTTGCCGAAGGTCGGTCAAGGTCTTGGTCACCCCCGCTATATTTGGTACAAGAGGGGTGGGCTGTGCCGAAGCCGAAGGCCGAACCGCTCGAGGACCTGCTGCACCATATGTGATTGAGTCAGCGTAATGGTACGAGAAGCTCTGTCCTTGGTAATCCGCAGGCCAAGGTAATGACGAAGCTTACCAAGTTCAGTTCATTTGTGCATCTGCAGCAGTTCGGCCTTAACCGAGGCTAGTGCGCTCCTGTCGGGAGTTGCAAAAACCAAGTCATCAACGTAGACCAGGATAAAGAACGGGGTCGACATGCGATGAACGAAGAATGACGGGTCAGCAGACGACGGGAAGAAACCAAATGACGCTAGTGTCGTACGGAGAGTGTAATGCCACTCGCGGTGAGCATGGAAGCATGGAAGGAGCATCAAAATGCAGGGAGATAGTACGGTGCTGGAACTGCCCCCATTACTTTCTTGACATAGCTTCAACAATGAGCTCTCCGCAATAAATTTTGTCAGGCTCTTTGACAAGCCCAATATCTAGCAATTTCTTATCAGTTGCCTTTTTTAGGAACGGATCTGGAATATACGTGACAATAAGAACACAAAGGTACCTTTTGTCAGAACATATAGCTTATGCATATTGTCTAGGCTATAGTGGGGTAGCCCATAAGGGGTACAACCCAATTAGGGTTAGTACTTGTACTCAGTTCATTCATAGTTCATTCATTCTCGTTCATACTTTCTCATGGTATCGAGCAGGTTCCCTCGTGGGAACTGTTCCTAGGGCCCACCAACCTTTTTTTTCCTGCCCAGGGCGCGTCCTGCCCCTGCCCGAAGCGCGCCTAGGGTCGCACCCTTCTTAGCGGCCCGTCGCGTCGCCCTTTGCGGCCCGTCGCCCTAGCAGCGGCCCGTCGCTCTTAGCGGCCCGTCGCCCTTAGCGGCCCGTCACCCTTTGCTGCCCGTCGCCCTATCAGCGGCCCGTCGCCCTTAGCGGCCCGTCGCCCTTAGCGGCCCGTCGCCCTTAGCGGACCGTCGCCCTAGCAGCGGCCCGTTGCCCTTAGCGGCCCGTCGCCCTTACCCTAGCAGCGGCCCGTCGCCCTTACCCTAGCAGCGGCCCGTCGCAGCCCTAGCAGCGGCCCGTCGCCACCCTAGCTGCCACCCGTCGCAGCCCTAGCAGCGGCCTGTCGCCGCCCTAGCAGCCGCCCGTCGCCGCCCTTTTAACAGCGGCCCGACGCCGCCCTAACGCGGCCCGTCGCCGCCCCTTTTCACCTGCGGCCCCGTCGCCGCCCTACCAGCGGCCCGTCGCCTCCCTGAACTGCAGCGGCCTCTGCCGCCCTCTGCTGCGGCCTCGCCGCCCTCATCTGCGGCCCTCCCGCTGTCACCTGCGGCCACGCCGCCCTCTGCTGCGGCCTCGCCGCCTCTCACCTGCTGCAGCGCCGCCCGCCACCACAACTGCCCGACCCGCCCCACCCAGCCGAGCAGCCAATCGCAGCGCAGCCCTGCAGCAGCATCGCCGAGCCGCCCGGGCGACGGAGCAGCCGGACACCCGAGCAGCCGAGCCGCCCAGCAGCAGAGCCGCCAAGCCGCCCAGCAGCAGACCCGCCGAGCCGCCGAGCCGCCGACCAGCCGAGCCGCCGAGCCGCCAAGCCGCCCTGCTTCCGGGCTGCCCGAGCTGCCCAGTCTGGTGAGCACAGCGCCTCTTTCACTGCACTGCCCTCACCCTACTGTTTGCACTGCTAGTCTTCTGTGGTCATGGCTACCCCTAGTGTCCTCGCCTTTGACGCTGAGGGTCGGGCCATTGATTTTGAGGTCTAGGTGGATGACCTGCAGCTGTTCTTACAATGCGATAGGGCAGACGGCCTCTCTCTCTTTGACCTCACCTCTGGCGCTTCTGTTGAGATAATGGAACAGGAATGGATGACAAGAAAAATAAGTTGGGTACAAATATGGAACCCTAAACTGATGTACCCCCTATTGTGAACCCCACTACAGCCTAGACAGCAGCCTAAGCAATATATGTTTAACACACCCCCATAAGCAAAGTGGGGGAGAACAAGGGGTCACAAGACCAGTCCAGCAAAGCAAAGCAAAGCTCAGGGTGGATCACAAAGTCACCACACATTCCGAGCACAAGTTCAAGGCCACAAGGCCAGTTCACATGCAGGAGTACACATATATATATAAGACTAGACAAGCAAGAGCAGGTATATATATATATATGTAACAGTACAAGCAAGGTCAAGAGGTGAGCAAGTGAGGCAAGACAGGGACAAGACCCAGCTGAGTGCAGAAGCGCTGATGATCACAAAGCGCAAGTGCCTTGGTGAAAACATCAGCAGTGTTGGCCTCAGAGGCCACGTAAGCAAGCCGCAACTGTCCACGCTGCTGTAGCTCACGAGCAAGGAAGTAGCGAAGAGCAATGTGCTTTGTTCTATGCTCCAGTCTCTGCTCTTGACACAAGGCCAGCATGGCCTTGTTGTCTACGTACAGGACTGGAGGAGAACGAGGCGGCTCTTCAAGGTCGGTCAACAGGTAGGTGAGCCAGCGAAGCTCCTGTGCAACCATGGCCCCGGCGTAGATCTCAGCCTCACAACTGGAGCCGAGAACAGAAGACGAGCGAGTAGCCCGCCACGAAACAGAGCCGGAACCAAGACTGAAGGTGTAACCCTGTGACGACCGCTGCGTAGCCTGGTCGTCAGCCCAAGAAGCGTCCGCGTGCCCAATGAGGACCACTGGACTCCGCCCTCCAAGCACTAGCCCCGTGCCCGACGTACTGCACAAGTAGCGCAACACCCTCTTCGCTGCAGCCATGTGCTCTGGTCGGTGTCTCCCAGGAGCAACATAGCGTGCAAGAATGCTAAGAGGGTATGCAAGGTCAGGTCGTGTGCAGGTCATCAGGTACATGAGGCAGCCAACAAGCTCTGGATACGGGCCACTCGACTCTACGGACTCATCCGAAGGCAGAGCTGAGAGCGAGTGGCGAGTAGGCAGAGGAGTGGCCTGAGGCGAGGAGTACGTGAAGCCGAAGCGCTGAAGGACCTGCTGCACCATGTGTGACTGAGTCAGGGTAATGGTGCGGCGTGCTCTGTCCCGGGTGATCTGCAAGCCAAGGTAGTTGCGCAGTTCATCCAGGTCAGTGCACGTGTGTCTCTTCTGCAGTTCGGACTTCACGTAGGCGAGTCCAGCAGTGTCAGCTGTGGCAAAGACCAAGTCGTCGACGTACACGAGGATGTAGAACGGCGGTAGAGAGGTGTCGGTGTGCAGAAACAGCGACGGGTCGGCAGTAGAAGGAGCAAACCCAAGAGCCGCAAGCGTAGTCCTCAGTGTGTCGTGCCACTCACGTGGCGCCTGGCGGAGACCGTAGACTGGACGCCGGAGGCTCCACTGGGTACCAGGAGGGAAAGACCCAGTGAAGCCAAGTGGGCGGCGCAGCCAGATCTCCTCGTGCTGGCTGCCCTGCAAGAAAGCTGTCCTGAAGTCGAGAGAGTGGAGCTCGTAGTCACGGTGAGCAGCAACGTGTAGCAGTACCCGAAGAGTGGTCATCTTCGGGGTGGGGGAGAAGCTCTGAAAGTAGTCAACTCCCTGCCGCTGACTGAAGCCACGAGCCACGTAACGCGCCTTGAAGACAGGCGGAGAACTTGGCGGCCGCTTCACCCTGAAGATCCACATGCCACTGATGATGTTCGCCCCAGGAGGGGGGACAGCGTCAACGTAGGTGCCTGTGGACTTCCAGGAAGCCATCTCTGCATCCATAGCTGCCTGCCACTGAGAAGAGTAGGGACCCTCTATCGCCTCCGCGTAAGAGCGCGGAGTCGGGATGTCAAGTGCATCCGGGTCTCCCTCAGGGGTAAGCAGTACGGACACGAGATGAGGTGAAGCAGCTGCCAAGCAGTGGAACTCCTCCTAACCCGTCCTCAAGGACGTCCGTGCCAAGGGCACACTCACCCTCGACGGACAGAGGACAGACAGACTCAGACTCAGCGACAAGACTAGCAGCGTAGTCTAGACGACAGCGAGCAGCAAAGTCGTCAAGCTCAGCAACTAGGGCAGACGCAGCAGTGGACTCAAAGGAAGGGTCAGTGACGACAGTAGCAAGGAGACGCGTGTCAGTAGAACTGGCAGCACGAAGAGAGTCCGACTCCGGGTCGGCAAGAGCAGGAAGAGAAGACTCAAGAGGAGAAGGTAAAGGGGCACGCAGTGGAGCGGTGGACGGACGCAGAGACATCCGGTGCGTGCCAGGGACAGGAGGAGGACGCTGACGCGAACTACGACCACTAGCGCGAGCAGCACGGATAGGTGACGCAGGGCGAGACGCAGGCTCACGACGCTCAGTAAGACCTCCAGTAGGACCAGCGTAGGGAGAAGGAGCAGGTAGTGGGGAGGCCGGCTGCAACGGTAACTGTGATGGGACAGGCTATGGACACGCTAAGGGAGGAGGACCAGGAGGAGGCGAGAGACCAAGAACCTGCTGAAGGAGCGGTACGAAGTATGGCCGAGGCCGCGCGGCGACTCCAGACACAGCAGGGACAGCACCAGCACCCCCAGCGGGAGCACCAGTACCAGCAGCAGCTCCAACGCCCGGGTCCGCAGCACCACCAGCAGCACCAGCGCCCGGGTCCGCAGTACCAGCAGCAGCTCCAACGCCCGGGTCCTCAGCACCAGCAGCACCTCCAACGCCCGGGTCCTCAGCACCAGCAGCAGCACCAGCGCCCGGGTCCACAGCACCAGCAGCAGCTCCAACGCCCGGGTCCTCAACACCAGCAGCAGCACCAGCGCCCGGGTCCGCAACACCAGTTGCAGCTCCAACGCCCGGGTCCGCAGTACCAGCAGCAGCAGCGGGGCCCGCGACAGCAGGCGCACCACTCCGAAGAGTGCAGCGCAACTCGTACCACTCACGGATCTGCTCACGGGAGGGGAGCTCCCGGCTAGGAGAAGAAGCACGAGCACCAGTCCCAGTAGTACGCCTGGCTCCAGAGGTACCGCTCCTGAGGTTGCAGTACTGTAAGTACCACACACGCAGCTGCTCCGAGGAGAGGGCTCCTCCAGGTGTAGGACCCTCAGGCTCAGGACCTCCAGACTCAGAACCCCCAGACTCCGGACTCTGCGGCTCAGCACCCCGAGGCTCAGTTCTCCCAGGCTCAGCACCCCCAGGCTCCGCACCCCCAGGCTCCGCACCCCCAGGCTCAGCACCCCCAGGCTCAGCATCCCGAGGCTCAGCACCCCCAAGCTCAGCACCCCCAGGCTCCGCACCCCCGGGCTCCGCACCCCCAGGCTCCGCACCCCCAGGCTCCGCACCCGCAGCAGGACGAGAGTCGACAGCTACCTCAACAGGCTCAACCGGGTCTACCTGAGACACACCTGAGGGAGCGGCACCCTGAGGGGGGAGGGGGTCTACGACAGCAGCACCTGGCGCGAGGAAGAGAGGCGGGGGGGGGAGCGGGGCAGTGCGGTAGGGGAAGAGGCGGTAGTAGGGGACGGACTCGTCAAAAGTGACGTCCTGAGAGGGCAAGACTCGGCGCGAGGTGGCGTGGTAAAACTGCCAACGAGGCGCGTCCGGGACAAAGCCGAGGAAGACGCAGGGAACAGCACAGGAGGAGAGCTTGTCCGCAGACGTATCGCGGACAAAAGCTCGAGATCCCCAGACCCGGAAACGCGACGCATCGCCAACCTCCCCCGTCCACAGCAGTGTGGGCGAGGTCTCTGGCAGGGAGACACGGGGCCAGAGGTTGAGCTGATGCGCAGCGTACCGGACGGCAAACGACCACAGAAAGTGGGGGGCAGCCGCATGGATCAAGGAGGTATGGGCGACCTCCATGACCAGGCCAATGCGGCGCTCCGCAACCCCATTCTGCTGTGGAGAGGCCGGAAGCCTGAAAGACTGCTCAATGCCGTGCTCAGCACAGTAGGCTTCCAAGAGGTCAGAGGAGAACTCACCATCTCTGTCAGAGTGCAAGCGCAGGACAGGAAAGTCCGAGTGGAAACGCTCGCTGAGCTGGAGACGGGCTCTGCGGATCCAAGGGATCAAGACATCAGGGACCTCACCCTTGGTGCGCAAGGGGAAGACCGTGGTGTAGCGCGAGTAGTCGTCAACAACTATCAGGAAGTACCTCTCCTGACCCTGACCACGGACGCGGGCTGGGCCCCACACGTCCATGTGGAGCGTCTGCAAGGGAGCAGTCGTCGGGGGAAACGAGGAGGAGTGAGGAGCGGCGCGCTGCCGCCCCTCGACACAGGGAAGTCAGGGAGGAGCAAGGGAGGGTGGGAGGGGAGGGAGGACCCTGAGAAGACCAGAGACAAGGTACCAGGAGTGCATGGCACGAAGGCGCTGCACAGACGGGTGGCCAAGTCGGTGGTGCTTGAGGACAGTCTCGTGCGCCAGAGAGCGACACGAGCAGGGGGCGGACAGCTGACGTGACGCGGACGCAAACGCAGACGCAGCGACCTAAGGGGACGTGGTAGTCAGTGTGTACAGGTCCGACCCTGGCTGCCGGGTGAAGGTAGCCAAGTGGCGGCCCGTACGAGCACACGTGCAGTGTGTCACACGCTCGTAGGCAGGGGTGAACTGGTGAACACCCCCGTCCTGGAGCGCACAACCTGCCACCAAGTTCGTAGAGAACGAGGGGAGGTGGAGACCTGACAGTGTGCCCGACGGGACCGCAGGACAGGGAAGAACAGTGGAGGAGGTCGCAATGACCGGACCCCCAGAGGGGTCAGCGAGGGAGACAGCAACCGGCCGAGCAAGCGGCTCAAGGGCAGTGCGGTCACGAAAGAAGCAGCGAGAAGCACCTGAGTCCAGTGTGAAGGTGTGCAGTGCTGCCGTCGACTCAGTACCGGGGGGGGCAGACGCACAAGCACCTAGAGCAGCTGCCTCACCAGCACCTGGGGTAGCAGACACGCAAGTACCTGGAGCGGTAGACGCACTAGTCCTAATGCTCGGGTCGGGCAGGACACACAAGTACTCAGCACCTTCTCCACTAGTAGACATCACATACATAGCAGTGAGAATAGCATCAAAGTCTAGAGCATAGATATCAACCCCCTTCTTCAGGAGATCAACCCAGCGGGGCAGCTCAGTGGCCTGAGGGAACTGAACACGCCAAGCGTCGTTCAGACGAGCGAAGCAGCGCTGTGTGGCGTGTGGTCCCCCACACGGCTGACCAGTGCGGTCACCAGTGCGAATGACGTATGTGCAGCTAAAGCCACCCCCCCCCCCCCCCCCCCCCCCCCCGTGCTGAGAGTACCACTCACGGACCTCCTGGGGCGACGGAGTGTGCTGCTGGCCCTGACCTCCTCGACCACCCCAACCTCTGCCGCCGCCGCGTCCACCGCCACCCCCACCACCGCCTCCGCCCCGGCCACCTCCCCCGCTGCTGCCGCCACCACCCCCACCACCGCCACCTCCCCCACCACCGCCTCCCCCGCTGTCACCGCCGCCGCCCTTGCCCTCTTTGCCCTTGCCGCTACGGCGCCCACTCGAAGCAGACGCAGTCCCGACCTTCTCAGCACCAAGGAGGTCGACAGCAGCAGCAGAGGCGACAGAGGGAAGAAGGGGGGAAGGAGAACACCCCTCAAAGAACGGGGTACGGGGGTCGCCACGAGAGGCACCTACAGCGACTATGCGAGCCTCAGCTGCAAGGAGTTCCTTCTCGAGGAGGTTAATGGTGAGCTCAGTGGGGCAGCGAGCTAGAAAGTGGTCCCTGACTGAACGAAGCGTGTCAGGGAGGCGCGTGACTAGGTGGTAGAGAGTGAGCCAGAGTGGGGGGGGGTGCGTGGCAAGGAACTCAGCGGGCATGGCGGCACGGAAGCGGGCCTCACTAGTACGGAGGTGCGTGATGAGGTCAGCGACTGTGTGGAACGAGGCCAGGTCGGGAAACAGGTAGGGGAGGGAGAGACGGCCTAGCGTGGCAGAGGCAGGTGAGGAGTAGCGAGCAATGACTGCTGTGTACAGTGCCTGTGCAGTCTTGTGCTGGCCACAGTGCTCGCGTTCGTCTATCGGCAGGGAGTTGCGAATAGCGAAGCGAGCGTGGGCATCACGAGTCTGCCACTGTGAGCGAGCAGTGCTGTCAGCAGTAGCAGCAGGGGCAGTGACATGGCCTAGGGCGTGGTCGTACAGTGAGATGTCGTCCTTGGCAGTGAGCTGTAGATAGAGATACAGGTCATCGAGCCAGGTATCGAACTTCACTGGGCGGCCCTCAGCATCGAAAGCTAGCACAGGAGGGCTAGCCATAGCAGCAGTCGAGTAGCAGGTGTGCGGGAAGCGTGCACAAGTGTGCGGGAAGTGTGCACAAGTGTGCGGGGCCTACGGGGCCGTTTGGGGCCTTTAGGGAGGTAAGCGCGGGGCCGTAAAGGGGCCTCTAGGGGCCGACGGGGCCGTTCAGGGCCTTTAGGGAGGTGAGCGTGGGGCCGACGGGGCCGTTCGAGGTCTCTAGAGAGGTGAGCGCGGGGCCGACGGGGCCTCTAGGGAGGTAAGCGAGGGGCCGACGGGGCCGTTAGGGGCGATCGCGGGGCCGAAAGGGGCCGCTAGGGGCGAGCGCGTGGGCGGTTCGGGGCCGCTAGGGGCGGGCCGATGGGGCCTTAGAGGGCCGTAAAAACCGAGTCGCCCTAGGGCGAAGGTAGGTAGGTAGTTAGGTAGGTAGTGGTGGGCCCAAAAAAAAATCGGTCCTAGGAAGGACCTGCTCTATACCATGTTGAGATAATGGAACAGGAATGGATGACTGGAGAAATGAGTTGGGTACAAATATGGAACCCTAAACTAATGTACCCCCTATTGTGAACCCCACTACAGCCTAGACAGCAGCCTAAGCTATATATGTTTGACAGCTTCCCCTGCCCCTGCTGGTGATGCTGACGCCACTGTTCGTTCCCAGTGGGCCACGCGGGACGCTGCTGCACGTCTTGCTGTGCGTCGCCACCTCCCTACCTCCGAGCGTGTGCACTTTAGTCAGTACAAGAGTGCTCAGACCTTGTACGACGCTGTAGTTGCACGCTACTCCTCCCCTGCCACTGCTGCACTGAGCCGTCTCATGCTACTGTACCTCTTCCCTGACCTTCCTGCCTTTCCCACAGTCGCTGACCTCATTACGCACCTCCGCACTAGTGACACTCGCTACCGCGCTGCGCTTCTTGCTGACTTCTGCGCCAAGAACCCCCCCCCCCATGTACATCACTCTCTACTACATAATCACTCGCCTCCCTGACTCCCTTCGCGTAGTCAGGGACCACTTCCTCTCAGTCTGTCCCACCACTCTCACTGTTGACCTCCTCGAGAAGTCCCTCCTAGCGGCCGAGAAGAGCATAGTCGCTGTAGGGGCCTCTCGTGGTGACCCGCGCACCCCCATCTTTGAGGGGTGTTCCCCCTCCCCCCTTCTGCCCTCTGTTGCCTCTGCTGTTGCGGCCGACCTCCTTGTTCTTGAGTCGGTCGGTGCGGCGTCTGCCCCTAGCGAGAGACGCCGCTCTGGCAAGGGCAAGGGGGGCAGGGGCACTTGAGGAGCTAGCGGGGGCGGTGGAGGTGGAGGTGGAGGCGGCGGGGGGAGTGGGGGTGGCGGTGGGAGTGGTGGTGGGGGTGGAGGTGCTGGTGGCGCTAGTGGGGGCGGAGGCGGCGGCGGCGGTGGCGGTGGGAGCGGAGGTGGCGGAGGTGGCGGCGGTGGAGGAGGCGGCGGAGGCGGCGGTAGTGGCGGAGGCGGCGGGGGTGGCAGTGGAGCTGGTCGCGGGTCTACACAGAGGAGTGGCTCCGGTGGTGGTCCGCGCCAGCAGCAGCAGCGCGCCCGTGAGACCCTGTCCCCTGAGCAGCTCCGTGAGTGGTACACTGCACGCCAGCGGGGTGGGGGTTTCGGTCCGTGCACCTACGTCCTGCGCACCGGCGACCGTGCGGGTGAGCAGTGTGGGGGTGCGGACCCCACCCAGCGCTGCTTTGGCCGACTGACGGACGCGTGGCGTCACCAGTTCCCGGAGGCCACAGAGATCCCTCGCTGGGGCGAGCTGTCTAGGGCGGGTGTTGCCATCTATGATCTTGATTTTGATGCTATTCTTTCTGCCATGTATGCTGTGTCTATTAGTGGTGAGGGTGACAGTTACCGGTGTTTCCCGCCCGATCTGGGCATTGAGACTGCTGCTCTAGGTACTGGTGAGGCGGCTGCCCTAGGTGGTTGCGACGCTGCTGCTCTAGGTGCTAGTGCGTCTGCGTCCTCAGGTACTAGTGAGTCGGCGCTCTCAGGTACTACGTCGGCTTCAGCCTCCCTCACCTTCACCCTTGACTCTGGGGCCTCTCGCTCCTTCTTTCGGGACTGCACCACACTCACGCCGCTTAGTCGGCCGGTTGCGGTGTCTCTCGCTGTCCCCTCTGGGGGTCCTGTCCTGTCTCACTTCTCCACAGTCCTCCCGTGTCCGGCGGCTCCCTCTGGCACCCTCTCTGGTCTCTACCTCCCCTCGTTCTCTACTAACCTGGTGAGTGGTGCTGACCTACAGGATGGGGGAGTACACCAGTTCACTCCTGTGCGTCAGCGGGTGACGCACTACACAGAGACTAGCACAGGCCGACACCTGGCTACGTTTACCCGTCAGCCGGGGTCGAGCCTGTACACACTGACCACTCCGTCTCCTCCAGTCGCTGAGTCTGGTCGGGTAGCTGTGTCAGGTCAGGTGTTTGCTGCATCGTCTAGGTCTGGTCCTGAGTCTGCCCCCTGTTCGTGTCCTCTCCTGTCTCACGAGACTCTCCTCTGGCACCACCGCCTTGGTCACCCCTCTCTGCTTCCGCTCAGAGGCATGGCCTCCCGTCTTCTTGTTTCTGGTCTCCCCCGGTCCCTCCCTCCCCTTCCTCAGGGCCCTGGCCCTACCTGTGTCCCTTGTGTCGAGGGGCGCCAGCGTGCTGCCCCTCACTCCTCCCAGTTTCCTCCGACAGAGGCCCCGTTGCAGACACCTCACATAGACGTGTGGGGCCCAGCCCGCGTCCGTGGACACGGTCACGAGCGCTACTTCCTGCTCGTTGTTGACGACTACTCTCGTTACACCGCAGTCTTCCCCTTGCGCAGCAAAGGTGATGTCACTGAGGTGCTGATCGACTGGATCCACGCAGCTCGTCTCCAGCTCAGGCAGAGCTTTGGCTCGGACTTTCCTGTTCTGCGTCTGCACTCGGACAGAGGCGGAGAGTTTTCTTCTGGCCTTCTGAGAGCCTACTGACGCGCACGAGGGATCCGTCAGACCTTCACGCTTCCGGACTCCCCGCAGCAAAATGGGATTGCTGAGCGCCGCATTGGCATGGTCATGGACGTCGCTCTTACGTCTATGATGCATGCGGCTGCTCCCCATTTTCAGTGGCCGCTTGCGGTGAGGTACGCGGCGCATCAGATCAACCTCCACCCCAGAGTCTCCAGGCCGGAGACCTCCCCAGCCTTGCTGTGGACGGGGAAGGTTGGCGATGCGTCGGCGTTCCGGGTCTGGGGATCTCGGGCGTTTGTCCGCGACTTGTCTGCGGACAAGCTGTCCCCGCGTGCTGCTCCTTGCGTCTTCTTGGGATTCCCCCCTGACGCGCCTGGGTGGCAGTTCTACCACCCCACCTCTCGCCGTGTTCTGTCCTCCCAGGACATCACGTTTGACGAGTCGGTCCCCTACTACCGCCTCTTCCCCTACCGCACTCCGTCCCTCCCCCCGCAGCCGCTCTTCATTGTACCAAGTCCCCCTCCGGTAGACCCCCTCCCCCCTCAGGGTCCGTTCCCTTCAGATGTGTCTGAGGTAGACGCAGTCGAGCCTGTCGAGGTCACTGGTGACTCTGGTGCTGCTGAGGGTGCTGAGCCTGGGGGTGCTGACTCTGGGGGTGCTGAGCCTGCGGGTGCTGAGCGTGGGGGTGCTGAGACTGCGGGTGCTGAGCCTGGGGGTGCTGAGACTGGGGGTGCTGAGCCTGGGGGTGCTGAGACAGGGGGTGCTGAGCCTGGGGGTGCTGAGCCTTGGGGTGCTGAGCCTGGGGGTGCTGAGCCTGGGTGTGCTGAGCCTGGGGGTGCTGAGCTTGAAGGTGCTCCGCATGGAGGTTCTCCGGGTGCTTCGTCCCTGCGGGAGCCACTCTCTCCACAGGAGCTGCGCGAGTGGTTTGCCCGGCGCTGGAGGCGTGCTGCTGGTGCTGGAGGTTCTTTGGCTACTGAGGGTGCTGCTGTCGCGGGTCCCGGAGGTGCTCGTACCGGGAGTACTGGAGCTGCTGGGCCTGCGGGTGCGTTTGGAGCTGGTGCTGCTGAGGGTGTTGGGGCTGAGACTACTGATGGTGGTCCTGCTGCGGGTACTCCTGGTGCTGCTGAGGGTTCTGGCGCTGCTGGTGGTGCAGCTAGAGCGGGTGCTCCTGCTGGGGGTACTGGTGCTGTACCTGCTGTGTCTGGCGTCGCCGTGCGGCCTCGACCGTACTTCGTTCCACTCCTACAGCAGGTTCTTGGTCTTCCGCCTTCTACTTGTCCTCCTCCTCCTTTAAAGTGTCCACAGCCAGTCCCGTCACAGTTACAGCTGCAGCCTACCTCCCCTTTGCCTGCTCCTTCTCCCTACACTGGTCCTACTCGAGGTCTTACTGAGCGTCGTGAGCCTGCGTCTCGCCCTACGTCGCCTGTCCGTGCTGCTCACGCTAGTGGTCGTGGTTCACGTCAGCGTCCTCCTCCTGTCCCTGGCACGCACATGATGTCTCTGCGTCCGTCCACTGCACCTCTGCGTGCCCCTTTGCCTTCTCCTCCTGAGTCCTCTCTTCCTTGTTTTGGCCGACTCAGAGTCGGACTCTCTTCGTGCTGCCAGTCCTACTGTCACACGTCTCCTGGCTTCTGTCGTCACTGACCCTTCTTTCGAGTCCACTGCTGCGTCTGCCCTAGTTGCTGAGCTCGTCGACTTTGCTGCTCGCTGTCGCCTAGACTACGCTGCTAGTCTTGTCGCAGAGTCTGAGTCTGTCTGTCCTCCGTCCGTCGGGGGTGAGTGTGCCCTTGGCACGGACGTCCTTGAGGACAGGCAGGAGGAGTTCCAGTGCTTGGCCGCTGCTTCACCTCATCTCGTGTCCGTACTGCTTACCCCTGAGGGAGACCCGGATGCACTTGACATCCCTACTCCGCGCTCTTACGCGGAGGCGATAGAGGGTCCCTACTCCTCTCAGTGGTTGGCAGCTATGGATGCAGAGATGGCTTCCTGGAAGTCCACAGGCACCTACGTTGACGCTGTCCCCCCTCCTGGGGCGAACATCGTCAGTGGCATGTGGATCTTCAGGGTGAAGCGGCCGCCAAGTTCTCCGCCTGTCTTCAAGGCGCGTTACGTGGCTCGTGGCTTCAGTCAGCGGCAAGGAGTTGACTACTTTCACACCTTCTCCCCCACCCCGAAGATGACCACTATTTGGGTACTGCTGTACATTGCTGCTCACCATGACTACGAGCTGCACTCTCTCGACTTCAGCATAGCTTTCTTGCAGGGCAGCCTGCACGAGGAGATCTGGCTGCGCCGCCCACCTGGCTTCACTGGGTCTTTCCCTCCTGGTACCCAGTGGAGTCTCCGGCGTCCAGTCTACGGTCTCCGCTAGGCGCCACGTGAGTGGCACGACACACTGAGGACTACGCTTGCGGCTCTTGGGTTTGCTCCTTCTACTGCCGACCCGTCGCTGTTTCTGCGCACCGACACCTCTCTGCCGCCGTTCTACATCCTTGTGTACGTCGACGACTTGGTCTTTGCCACAGCTGACACTGCTGGACTCGCCTACGTGAAGTCTGAGCTGCAGAAGAGACACACGTGCACTGACCTGGGTGAACTGCGCAGCTACCTTGGCTTGCAGATCACCCGGGACAGAGCACGCCGCACCATTACCCTGACTCAGTCACACATGGTGCAGCAGGTCCTTCAGCGCTTCGGCTTCACGTACTCCTCGCCTCAGGCCACTCCTCTGCCTACTCGCCACTCGCTCTTAGCTCTGCCTTCGGATGAGTCCGTAGAGTCGAGTGGCCCGTATCCAGAGCTTGTTGGCTGCCTCATGTACCTGATGACCTGCAAACGACCTGACCTTGCATACCCTCTTAGCATTCTCGCACGCTATGTTGCTCCTGGGAGACACCGACCAGAGCACATGGCTGCAGCGAAGAGGGTGTTGCGCTACTTGTGCAGTACGTCGGGCATGGGGCTAGTGCTTGGAGGGTGGAGTCCAGTGGTCCTCAATGGTCACGCAGACGCTTCTTGGGCTGACGACCAGGCTACGCAGCGGTCGTCACAGGGTTACACCTTCAGCCTTGGTTCCGGTTCTGTTTCATGGTGGGCTACTCGCTCGTCTTCTGTTCTCGGCTCCAGTTGTGAGGCTGAGATCTACGCAGGGGCCATGGCTGCTCAGGAGCTTTGCTGGCTCACCTACCTGCTGACCGACCTTGGAGAGCCGCCTCGTTCTCCTCCAGTCCTGTACGTAGACAACAAGGCCATGCTGGCCTTGTGTCGAGAGCAGAGACTGGAGCACAGAACAAAGCACATTGCTCTTCGCTACTTCCTTGCTTGTGAGCTACAGCAGCGTGGACAGTTGCGGCTTGTGTACGTGGCCTCTGAGGCCAACACTGCTGATGTCTTCACCAAGGCACTTGCGCCTTGTGATCATCAGCGCTACAGCACGCAGCTAGGTCTTGTGCCTGTCTTGCCTCACTTGCTCACCTCTTGACCTTGCTTGTACTGTTGCATATATATATACCTGCTCTTGCTTGTCTAGTCTTATATATATATGTACTCCTGCATGTGAACTGGCCTTGTGGCCTTGCACTTGTGCTCAGAATGTGTGGTGACTTTGTGATCCATCCTGAGCTTGCTTTGCTTTGCTTTGCTTGACTGGTCTTGTGACCCCTTGTTCTCCCCCACTTTGCCTATGGGGGTGTGTCAGAACATATAGCTTATGCATATTGTGTAGGCTATAGTGGAGTAGCCCATAAGGGGTACAACCCAATTAAGGTTAGTACTTGTACTCAGTTCATTCATAGTTCATTCATTCTCGTTCATACTTTCTCACCTTTCTCGTGCTCATACGATGAGCATTGTGCTTTCTGGTTCATTTTCAGGCTCTCCATTATCTCCGTGTGGAACTACAAGTTTATGGACTACAACGGCTTTATCGAAACCAACCGTTTTATGGCTATCAATCCCCAAGGTCTCAACAACTCTCACGCTACTAGCACTACCCAAGGATGGGTCTCGACAACTGTGCGTCGAGCACTATCGTCACCTACCAAGGAGGAAAACGAGGTATAGGCAACACATTGTCGGCTATAAAGCTTTGGTGCTCAGCTCTGGGGTTTTATCGAGAAGCACTCGTGCCGTTCCTTTCACCCTTTTTCATCATCGCACTATGGCTTGTCCCGCAAGGAAGGTTGTTCAGCCGGCTATACCTCCCGTGAACATGACCTCAACCGGAGATGTTCGAAGATCGGCGGTAAACAATTCACCAGTCAGAGCCGACGCCACCTAAACCGCTTTTTAAGGAGGTGGAGGGTCCCTTTGCAGACGAAACGCGAGTCTCGCTGGTGAAGAAGCTCGCATCATTGAAGTTCTCGAACCTAGAGAATGCGGGTGCGGAGGAGACTAGCACGGCAAAGGAGGGAGAAGAAAACAACAATGAGCTGACGTCGCCGGCTGAGGCTTCCGAGGATCGTGCGACTGGGAAGGAGGAGGTAGAAGAAGAATAAGGTGGTTACCTCTGCGACAATCCAGAGGAGCGACTGGATCCTATGAAGTCTGAGTAGATTGCTCGCACGCGCTGGCTTCTCGATCACGTTGGTGACGGATGACCAGCCTCTGCTCTGGCTGATGCATAACCAAACGCTTATAGGCAGGAATGCTAGGTGGGCGATGAAATTACAGTAGTATGATTTCACGGTGAAGCACCGATCTGGAATCCGCAAAACCATGCAACATGTGAACGGGCTTTCCAGAAATCCGCCCCGAGATCAGAAGCGGCCAAGCCCAGAGCAGGATCCTCCTTCAGCAGCACTGACGGCAATGGTTAGTGAGCTGCGGGCAAGGGGAGAGCAGAAAAGAGGTGCAGCCGACATCTGGCAGGATGCAGAAACACTGGCATGAATTAAGGGAGAGATGGTAGAGGATGGAAGGGTAGGGGCCAGAGCAAGAGCTAAGGGGCAGCACTACAGGTGGTTCCAGGTACAGGTGCAGCTGCAGACAAAGGATGGCTGGAAGAGGGTTCCCGCTACGGCAGAGCAAGACGCCATCATCGAGGAGGTGCACAACGAGCTAGGCCATTACGAGCCTTAACGCACGAAGCAGATGCTACAGAAATGATGGTGGTGGGCAGGCATGGTCTAGGAGGTGAAGGAGTGGGTGGAGAAGTGTGAACTGTGCTGTAGGAACAAGGCTGTCAAGCTATATTTGTTATAGCTTATTTGTGTTAATCTAGGTGTACAATATGTTTTCCTAGGGTTAGGGTTACGCTTGCTATATCTTGCTTGTTTCTCGTTTCGTTAGCCAATTCATTCAGTAATTCATATTGTATCATGGTATAGAGCGAACAATCCTAAGGGCCCACCGTCCCGCCCGTTCCCATTGTGCCCCGTAGCCCGAAGCGCCCTACCCCGTAGCGCCCGTCTATCGCGCCCGTAGATCGCGCCCCCGTCGCCCCCGTCGCCTGTAGATCGCGCCCCCCCCATCACCCATAGATCGCCCTCTCGTCGCCCGTGGATCGCGCACCCCAGTCGCCCGTAGATCGCGCCCCCCCTTCGCCCGTGGATCGCGCCCCCCTTGCCCGTAGATCGTGCCCCCGTAGCGCCCGTAGATCGCGCCCCCCGTCGCCCCCGCGCGTCACCCGTTTTTTTTGCCTTGCGCCCCACCTGTTTTTGCCCCACGCATTGCCCGCTAGCCCGCTAGCGCGCAGCCGCACGCATAGCCGTTAGCTGCGCCTTCCCCCCCCCCCACGTCGCCCACTACCTTGACCGTCCCCACGACCTGAAACCGCCCCCCCACCCAAAACCCACCGTCCCACGACCTAAAACCGACGCCCCACCTGAAACCCTCTGCCACACACCTGAAACCCGCCGCCCCACACCTGAACCCGCCGCCCCACACCTGTAACTGCCGCCCCACACTGAAACCCGCCTCCCCGGCAGCTTACCATGTCGCCACTAGCACCAGCAGCAGCTTACAATGCCGCTAGTAGCACCAGCAGCAGCTTAAAATGCCGCCAGTAGCACCAGCAGCAGCTTCCACTGCCACAAGTAGCACCAACAGCAGCTTACACTGCCGCCAGCGCACTAGCAGCAGCCTAGGCTGCCACCAGCAGCAGTATAGGCTGCCCCCAGCGCACCAACAGCAGCTCAGGCTGCCCTTAGCAGAACTAGCAGCAGCCTAGACTGCCACCAGTAGCACCAACAGCAGCATAGGCTGCCCCCAGCAGAACCAGCAGCAGCTTAGGCTGCCCCCGGCAGATCGAGAAGCAGCATAGGCTCCCCCAGTGCACCAGCAGCAGCTTAGGCTACCGCCAGCGCACCCCCCCGTACTAGCGTGCCATGTCGTTGTGGCGACCACAGCAGCAGCAGCAGTGGCCGCAGCAGCAGCAGTGGCAGCAGCAGCAGTGGCAGCAGCACCGGTGGCCGCAGTAGTAGCAGTGGCGGGTTCAGCTGCAGCGCCTGCGACAACCTCCACCGCGGGGCCCTGACGGACCCGGCTAGTACACACACTAGTACGTCGGAGGTGCAGCTGCTATTGATACTTGTTTTTCCAGTCTTGGCGCGTGTGTAGTTTCCGGTCCAGGCGCCTCAGAGGTTCTAAGTGTGGGAGCTGCAGCTACCACTAGTCTAGTACCAGCCTTTGTCGCTGGCTCGGGTGCGACCTCACCGACTGCACAGCTTTCCTTCTCCCTAGACTCGGGAGCATCCAGCTGTTTCTTTCATGACTGCACCGACCTCACGCCACTGTACACTCTAGTCACTCTAGCCTTGGCTGAACCCTCCGTGGAATCTGTAGTTGCCCACAGCACCACCACTCTCCCGTGTCCGACGACTCCCTCTGGGTTTCTCACAGGTTACTACACCCCCTCGGTCTCTAGGAACTTGGTGGGTGTCAGTCACCTCCACGACCTCAGAGTTGTCACCATTTTCCCTCTGGACGAGCCGGTTGCCTCCTGCACAGTTGGTGCCACTAGGGCGCCACTAGCCACTTTTCACAGGGAGCCAGGCTCCGGACTATACTCGTTACACAGTGGGTCAGGTCAGGTCAGGTTAGGTCAGGTAGCTGCTGTGTCGTGCGACTGTCGGTCACTCACCCACCCGTCGGTCCTCTGGCACCACCGTCTAGGGCACCCGTCCTTCTTGTGTCTTAGTAGGATGGTACGCCACCGTTCGGTCTTAGGTCTCCCACAGTCGCTCGCTTCGCTCCACCGCTCACCAGCGCCGCAATGCACTCCTTGTCACGATATATATTTCATATATATTTCTAACTGCCCGTAGCTTTATCTTTAGTGTAGTTATGCTTTCGTACTATTGGTGGTGCACCTTCTCATGTTTGCTATATGTATCCCAATGCTATAGTGAAACCACAATCATTCTCGATATTCTCCTTGGCTAAATCTCACGACTCCCGCTTGGCCTAGGCTACTAAGCCTAGGCCCCTAGTTTAAACCCGACACTTAGCTAAGATCGTTTCGTAACATGGTATCGAGCTAGGTCGTTCCCGACCTATTTTTAAAAGGGCCCACCGTTAGCTTTTGCGATGGTGCGTCCCATCCTTCCCCCTTGCTCGCCCGTAGCAAAATCCGTCACGGTAGTCGTGACAGACGCGACGGTCGCGGCGGGAGTGACGGAGTTCGTCGACCCGCTGTCTCGCGCCGCCGCTCTTGCCTCTTGTCGGCCCCTTGAACCGCCGCTGCCTTCCCCGTCGCCCTTCCCCGTCACGCTTCCTCGTCGCGGCTCCCTGGCGCGGAAACATCGACGGTCGCAGTGGGGCTGGGGGGAGAGGAGAGCGGGAAAGGGGTGGCGACCGTCACTTGAGCACCAGCGTCGAGGGCCGGCAGCGCGCTGCCCCTCACTCCTCCCTGTTCCCCCCCACCACGGCTCCGTTACAGACCCTGCACTTGGACGTCTGGGGCCCTTCCCCGGTCCTTGGCCCACGTCAGGAGCGGTACTTCCTGATTGTGGTGGACGACTACTCCCGCTACACCACGGTTTTCCCCTTGCGACGGAAGGCCGACGTGCCCACCGTCCTCGAGCCGTGGCTACTAGCGAGGGGTGGTGCCCATGGCCTGTATGGGCTCCGCCTACACTCGGACCGCGGTGGTGAGTTTTGTTCCACTTGCGTGGAGACGTTATGTCAGGGTCAGGGGATCATCCAGTCTTACACGCTACCAGCCTCGCCGCAGCAGAACGGGGTAGGTGAGCAATGCCATCGCCCTGGTCATGGAGTTTGCCCGGACCTCTATGTGCCATGCCGGTGCCCCCCAGTTCTTGTGGCCTCAGGCAGTCCGCTACGCCACGCACCAGCTGAACCTGTGGCCCAGTGACGCACGATCACAGGTGACGCCTGTCTCTCTTTGGACAGGTTCTCCGAGCGTAGCAGCTGACTTCCATGTCAGGGGTTCTCTGGCTCACATTCGCGCCCCTGGCACAACCAAGTTGTCCCCGTGCGCTCGTGCCTGCGTCTTTCTTGGCTTCCCTTTGGACGCCAACAGTGGGGTGTTTTACGACGCGATCACCTATAGGTTCTTAGTTTCTCAGGACGTCACGTTAGACGTGTCAGTCTGTTACTACAAGAGTTACCTCCATCGAGGTACTGAGGTCTTTGCCCCCCCCACCTCGCATCCTTCCCCGTCAGGTGTGTCGCACGTCTCTCCACAGTCGTCCCCCCCGCAGCACCCAGTCCCTGTCGTGTTTGGGGGTGCGGGAGGTGCAGTTGCGGAGGGTGAGGGTAATAGGGCTGCAGGAGCTGGTGGTGTTGGCTCTGGGGGTGCAGGGGGTGTGTGCGCGGAGGTCACTCCTGTGGAGGACACGGCAGCCTCGAGTTGGCAGCCTCGCCCAGCGTCACCCCCTGGCAGTTCCCTCCTCATTCTTCTCTGCGGCCGGTTGCTGATGAGCCTTGGGGTGTTCCTGCGGGAGGTGCAGGAGGCCGCGGGGGTGTCGGTGGTGGGGGTGCTGGTTCTGGGGGTGCTGGAGCTGGAGGCATGGGCAGTGTGGCACCTACATGCCCACAGTACGTTTCCAGACCCGTGAGCAGCGTCTCGTCCGGTTGGAGAGGGAGGAGCGTGAGTAGTTTGAGAGGGCGCAGCAGCAACAGCAGCAGCAACAGGAGCAGTCTTAGTCGCAGCAGTAGGAGAGGGTAGAGGAGGAGTCACAGCAGCAGCAGGAGAGATCAGAGGAGGGGTCACGAATGTAGCAGCATGTGCAGTTGCAGCCGCCGCAGGAGAGAGTAGAGGAGTCACGAGTGCAGCAGCGGGTGCAGTTAGGTTCGCAGCAAGTGAGAGTAGAGGAGTCACGACCGCACCACGATAGGCTAGAGCAGGAGTCCCGCCTGCAGCTGCAGGTGCAGTTACAAACACAGCAGGAGAGGGTAGTGCAGGAGTCCCGGTCGCAGCAGCGGCTGCAGCTGCAGCCGCAGCAGGAGAGGGCAGGGGAGGAGCCACATGAGCAGCAGCAAGGACATGTACCGTTGCAGGAGATGCCAGGGGAGGCAGAGCGGCAGCGACTGCGACTGCGCGACCTGCCCGACCCAGCACCTGCATGCTTGGTTCGTGGTCCCCTACCGTCCCCACCTGTTCCCCCCATCCAGTCCCTTTCCTCGTCTCAGTGGACTCATCGTTCTCCCCTCAGTCGTGCTGTGTCTCTAGAGCTCCATCATTCTCGTTACCGTGCAGACGGCCCGTTTCACCTTGTTCTCCGCTCTTGTGTTCCACCTCCTCCAGTCCTTCCAGAGCCTCCTAAGTCGCCCCTCACTGTGCTTCACGACCCGTTGTCCGACTACCTCCATGCCTCCGGCCCTGACGTCTCCCATGTTTTGTCCACGTTGGTCACTCACCCGACTGCACCCCTGTCGTCTGTCTCAGCTCTTGTTACCACTTTCGCTGGCTTTGCCTCTTCCTACCGCCTTGACTAAGCCGCTCACCTGGTGAGTGGCCCTCGTCATTCTCCGTCCTCGAGGGATGCTCCTGTCATTCCCCTAGAGGTCCTGGAGGACAGGCAGTTCAAGCTTGGTTTCCTTACAACCGTTGTTCCTCATCTCCGCGCCAAGCTGCTTGCCCCTGAGGGGGATCCACATGCTCTTGACATCCTGATCCCTTGCAATCACGCTGAGGCGGTCTCGGGACCCTGGGCTTCGTACTGGATAGCAGGTGAGGAGGTAGAGATGGCATCTTCTAGGTCCTCAGCCACCTACGTTGATGCCGTCCCACCACCTAGGACGAACGTCGTCAGTGGCATGTGGCTCTACAAGGTGAAGCGACCGCCTGGATCACCACCGGTGTTCAAGGCGCGCTATGTGGCGAGAGGCTTCAGTCAGCGCGGGGGGGTAGACTTCTTCCAGACCTTCGCTCCCACCCCGAAGATGACCACTCTTCGGGTGTTGTTGCACATTGCAGCTCAGAGCGAGTACGAGTTACACTCCTTGGACTTCTCCACAGCGTTCCTTCAGGGGAGCCTGCACGAGCAGATCTGGTTGCGTCACCCACCTGGCTTCACTGGCTCTTGCCCTCCTGGGACCCAGTGATAGCTGCGTCGACCGGTCTACGGCCTGCGCCAAGCTCCCCGTGAGTAGCTCGATCCACTTTACACGACACATGCTGCGCTTGACTTCCTTCCGTCGTCTGCTGACCCGTCGCTCTTCGTCCGCCGTGGCTCCACCCCGTTCTCTGTTCTTGTTTACATTAACGACTTGGTTTTCGCCAATCCCGACTGACAGGCACTGGCCTCCGTGAAGGAGGAATTGCAGAGGAGAAACACTTGCACTGACCTTGGTGAGCTGCAGCAATACCTTGGCCTGCAGATCACCAGGGACAGGGCAGCCCGCACCATTACGCTGACGTAGTCGCATATGGTCGAGCAGATCTTCACGCGGTTCCGCATCCCGTTCTCCAAGGTACAGCTCACCCCTCTTGCTGTGGATTATGGGCTCATGGCTCCACCTTCGGACGAGCCATTTGAGTACAGCGTGTTGAACAAGAACGAATGAACTAACAGTGAAATGAGTACAAGTAGGAAACCCTAGAATTGTGTACCCCCTATAGGCTAACCCACTGTAGCCTAAACAACTACAAAATATAAATATAATGTTTGACACACCCCCATAGGCGAAGTGGGGGAGAACTAGGGGTCACAAGACCAGTCAAGTTAAGCAAAGCAAAGCAAGCTCAGGGTGGATCACAAAGTCACCACACATTCCGAGCACAAGTTCAAGGCCACAAGGCCAGTTCACATGCAGGAGTACATATATATATGAGGCTAGACAAGCAAGAGCAGCAATATATATATGTAACAGTACAAAGAAGGTCAAGAGGAGAGCAAGTGAGGCAAGACAGGCACAAGACCCAGCTGGGTACACAAGCGCGGATGATCACAAGGCGGAAGTGCCTTGGTGAAGACATCAGTAGTGTTGGCCTCAGAGGCCACGTACGCAAGTCGCAACTGACCACGCTGCTGTAGCTCACGAGCAAGGAAGTAGCGGAGAGCAATGTGCTTTGTTCTGTGCTCCAGTCTCTGCTCTCGACACAAGGCCAGCATGGCCTTGTTGTCTACGTATACGACTGGAGGAGAACGAGGCGGCTCTCCAAGGTCGGTCAGCAGGTAGGTGAGCCAGCGAAGCTCTTGAGCAGCCATGGCCCCTGCGTAGATCTCAGCCTCACAACTGGAGCCAAGAACAGAAGACGAGCGAGTAGCCCGCCACGAAACAGAGCCGGAACCAAGGCTGAAGGTGTAACCCTGTGACGACCGCTGCGTAGCCTGATCGTCAGCCCAAGAAGTGTCTGCGTGCCCAGTGAGGACCACTGGACTCCGCCCTCCAAGCACTAGCCCCATGCCCGACGTACTGCACAAGTAGCGCAAGACCCTCTTCGCTGCAGCCATGTGCTCTGGTCGGTGTCTCCCAGGAGCAACATAGCGTGCGAGAATGCTAAGAGGGTATGCAAGGTCAGGTCGTGTGCAGGTCATCAGGTACATGAGGCAGCCAACAAGCTCTGGGTACGGGCCACTCAACTCTACGGACTCATCCGAAGGCAGAGCTGAGAGCGAGTGGCGAGTAGACAGAGGAGTGGCCTGAGGCGAGGAGTACGTGAAGACGAAGCGCTGAAGGACCTGCTGCACCATGTGTGACTGAGTCAGGGTGATGGTGCGGCGTGCTCTGTCCCGGGTGATCTGCAAGCCAACGTAGCTGCGCAGTTCACCCAGGTCTGTGCACGTGTGTCTCTTCTGCAGCTCCGACTTCACGTGGGCGAGTCCAGCAGTGTCAGCAGTGGCAAAGACCAAGTCGTCGACGTACACGAGGATGTAGAACGGCGGCAGAGAGGTGTCGGTGCGTAGAAACAGCGACGGGTCAGTAGTGGAGAGGGCAAACCCAAGAGCCACAAGTGTAGTCCTCAGTGTGTCGTGCCACTCACGCGGTGCCTGGCGGAGACCGTAGACCAGCCGCCAAAGGCTCCACTGGGTGCCAGGAGGAAAAGTCCTAGTGAAGCCAAGAGGGCGGCGCAGCCAGATCTCCTCGTGCAGGCTGCCCTGTAGGAACGCAGTGCTCAAGTCAAGGGAGTGTAGCTCGTAGTCACGGTGAGCAGCAACGTGCAGCAGTACCCGAAGAGTGGTCATCTTCGGGGTGGGAGAGAAGGCCTGAAAGTAGTCAACTCCCTGCCGCTGACTGAGGCCACGAGCTACGTAACGCGCCTTAAAGACAGGCGGAGAACCCGGCGGTCGCTTCACCCTGAAAATCCACATGCCACTGACGATGTTCGCCCCAGGAGGGGGGACAACGTCAACGTAGGTGCCTGTGGACTTCCAGGAAGCCATCTCTGCATCCATAGCTGCCTTTCACTAAGAAAAGTAGGGACCCTCTATCGCCTCCGCGTAAGAGTGCGGAGTCGGGATGTCAAGTGCATCCGGGTCTCCCTCAGGGGTAAGCAGTACGGACACGAGATGAGGTGAAGCAGCGGCCAAGCAATGGAACTCCTCCTGCCTGTCCTCAAGGAGGTCCGTGCCAAGGGCACACTCACCCTCGACGGTCGGGGGACAGACAGACTCAGACTCAGTGACGAGGCTAGCAGCGTAGTCTAGACGACAGCGAGCAGAAAAGTCGACAAGCTCAGCAACTAGGGCAGACGCAGCAGTGGACTCAAAGGAAGGGTCAGTGACGACAGTAGCAAGGAGACGCGTGACAGTAGGACTGGCAGCACGAAGAGAGTCCGACTCCAGGTCGGCAAGAGCAGGAAGAGAAGACGTAGGAGGAGAAGGTAAAGAGGCATGCAGAGGAGCAGTGGACGGACGAAGAGACATCCGGTGCGTGCCAGGGACAGGAGAAGGACGCTGACGCGAACCACGACCACTAGCGCTAGCTGGACGGACAGGCGACGCAGGGCGAGACGCAGGCTCACGACGCTCAGTAAGGCCTCCATAGGGCCAGCGTAGGGAGAAGGAGCAGGTAGTGGGGAGGCCGGCTGCAACTGTAACTGTGACGGGACAGGCTGTGGACACGCTAAGGGAGGAGGACCAGGAGGAGGCGAGAGACCAAGAACCTGCTAAAGGAGCGGTACGAAGTACGGCCGAGGCCGCGCGGCGACTCCAGACACAGCAGGGACAGTACCAGCACCCCCAGCGGTAGCACCAGCACCAGCAGCAGCTCCAACGCCCGACTCCACAGCACCAACACCCGGGTCCGCAGCACCAGCAGCTGCTCCAACGCCCAGGTCCGCAGTACCAGCCGAAGCACCAGCGCCCGGGTCCGCAGTACCTGCAGTAGCTCCAGCGCCCGGGTCCTCAGCACCAGCACCAGCTCCAACGCCAGGGTCCACAGCACCAGTCGCAGCTCCAACGTCCGGGTCCTCAGCACCAGCAGTAGCTCCAACGACCGGGTCCTCAGCACCAGCAGCAGCTCCAACGCCCGGGTCCGTAGCACCAGCAGTAGCTGGGTCCGTGAGACGAGGCGCGCCACTCCGAAGTGTGCAGCGCCGCTCGTACCACTCACGGATCCTCTCACAGGAGGGGAGCTCCCGACTAGGAGGAGAAGTACCAGCACCAGTCCCTGTAGTGCGTCTGGCCCCAGAGGTACCTCTCCGGAGGCTGCAGTACTGTAAGTACCACTCACGCAACTGCTTCGAGGAGAGGCCTCGTCCAGGTGTAGGACCCTCAGGCCCAGTACCTCTAGAGGCAGAACCCCCAGGTCCCGCACTCCCAGGCTCAGCACCCCCAGCCTCAGCACCCCCAGTCTCCGCACCCCCAGGCTCAGCACCCCCAGTGTCCGCACCCCCAGGCTCAGCACCCCCAGTCCCCGCACCCCCAGGCTCAGCACCCACAGTAGGACGAGAGTCGATAGCAACCTCAACAGGCTCAACCGGGTCTACCTGAGACACACCTGAGGGAGCGGCACCCTGAGGGGGGAGGGGGTCTACGACAGCAGCACCTGGCGCGAGGAAGAGAGGCGGGGGGGGGGAGCGGGGCAGTGCGGTAGGGGAAGAGGCGGTAGTAGGGGACAGACTCGTCAAAAGTGACGTCCTGAGAGGGCAAGACCCGGCGCGAGGTGGCGTGGTAAAACTGCCAACCAGGCGCGTCCGGAACAAAGCCGAGGAAGACGCAGGGAACAGCACGAGAGGAGAGCTTGTCCGCAGATGTATCGCGGACAAAAGCTCCAGATCCCCAGACCCGGAAACGCGACGCATCGCCAACCTCCCCCGTCCACAGCAGAGTGGGCGAGGTCTCCGGCAAGGAGACACGGGGCCAGAGGTTGAGCTGATGCGCAGCGTACCGGACCGCAAACGGCCACAGAAAGTGGGGGGCAGCCGCATGGATCAAGGAGGTACGAGCGACCACCATGACCAGGCCAATGTGGCGCTCCGCAACCCCATTCTGCTGTGGAGAGGCCGGAAGCGTGAACGACTGCTCAATGCCGTGCTCAGCACAGTAGGCTGCCAAGAGGTTGGAGGAGAACTCACCACCTCTGTCAGAGTGCAAGCGCAGGACAGGAAAGCACGAGCGGAAACGCTCGCTGAGCTGGAGACGAGCTCTGCGGATCCAAGGGATCAAAACATCAGGGACCTCACCCTTGGTGCGCAAGGGGAAGACCGTGGTGTAGCGCGAGTAGTCGTCAACAACTATCAGGAAGTACCTCTCCTGACCCTGACCACGGACGCGGGCTGGGCCCCACACGTCCATGTGGAGCATCTGCAACGGAGCAGTTGTCGGGGGAAACGAGGAGGAGTGAGGAGCGGCGTGCTGCCGCCCCTTGACAATGGGAAGTCAGGGAGGAGCAGGCGAGGGTGGGAGGGGAGGGAGGACCCTGGGAAGACCAGAGACAAGGTACCGGGAGTGCATGGCACGAAGGCGCTGCACAGACGGGTGGCCAAGTCGGTGGTGCCAGAGAACAGTCTCGTGCGCTAGAGAGCGACACGAGCAGGGGGCAGACAGCTGACCTGCCGCGGACGCAGACGCAGACGCAACGACCTGAGAGGAGGCAGTAGTCAGTGTGTACAGGTCCGACCCCGGCTGCCGGGTGAAGGTAGCCAAGTGGCGGCCTGTACGAGCACACGTGCAGTGTGTGACACGCTCGTAGGCAGGGGTGAACTGGTGAACACCCCCGTCCCGGAGTGCACAACCTGCCACCAAGTTCGTAGAGAATGAGGGGAGGTGGAGACCTGACAGTGTGCCCGACGGGACCGCAGGACAGGGAAGGATAGTGGAGGAGGTCGCAATGACCGGAACCCCAGAGGGGTCAGCAAGGGAGACAGCTACTGGCCGAGCAAGTGGCTCAAGGGCAGTGCGGTCACGAAAGAAACAGTGAGAAGCACCTGAGTCCAGCTTGAAAGTGTGCAGTGCTGCAGTCGACAGAGTACTGGGGGGGGCAGACGTACAAGCACCTAGAGCAGCAGCCTCACCAGTACCTGGGGCAGGGGACACGCAAGCACCTGAAGCGGCAGACGCACTAGTCCTAATGCCCGGGTCGGGCGGGACACTCAGGTACTCAGCACCCTCTCCACTAGTAGACATCACATACATGGCAGTGAGAATAGCATCAAAGTCTAGAGCATAGATATCAATCCCCTTCTTCAGGAGATCAACCCAGCGGGGCAGCTCAGTGGCCTGAGGGAACTGAACACGCCAAGCGTCGTTCAGACGAGCGAAGCAACGCTGTGTGGCGTGCGGTCCCCCACACGGCTGGCCAGTGCGGTCACCAGTGCGAATGACGTACGTGCAGCTAAGGCCACCCCCCCCCCCCTCGTGCTGAGAGTACCACTCACGGACCTCCTGGGGCGACGGAATGTGCTGCTGGCCCTGGCCACCGCCAGTGCCTCCACGACCACCACCGCCGCTACCACCACCTCGACCACCCCAGCCCCTGCCGCCGCCTCGTCCACCGCCACCCCCACCACCTCCTCCGCCCTGGCCACCTCCCCCCGCCGCTGCCGCCACCCCCCCACCGCTGCCACCTCCCCAGCCCGCGCCACCACCCCCCGCTACCACCACCTCCCCCACCACCGCCTCCCCCGCTGTCACCACCACCGCCCTTGCCCCCCTTGCCCTTGCCGCTGCGGCGTCCGCTCGAAGCAGACGCAGTCCCGACCTTCTCAGCACCAAGGAGGTCGACAGCAGCAGCAGAGGCGACAGAGGGAAGAAGGGGGGAAGGAGAACACCCCTCAAAGAACGGGGTACGGGGGGTCACCACGAGAGGCACCTACACCGACTATGCTAGCCTCAGCTGCAAGGAGTTCCTTCCCGAGGAGGTCAATGGTGAGCTCCGTGGGGCAGCGAGCTAGGAAGTGGTCCCTGACTGAGCGCAGAGTGTCAGGGAGGCGCGTGACTAGGTGGTAGAGAGTGAGCCAGAGCGGGGGTGGGTTCGTGGCAAGGAACTCATCAGGCATAGCGGCGCGGAAGCGAGCCTCACTAGTGCGGAGGTGGGTAATGAGGTCAGCGACTGTGTGGAAAGAAGCTAAGTCGGGGAACAGGTAGGGAAGAGAGAGACGGCCTAGTGCAGCAGAGGCCGGTGAGGAGTAGCGGGCAACGACAGCAGTGTACAGTGCCTGCGCAGTCTTGTGCTGCCCAAAGTGCTCGCGCTCATCTATCGGCAGAGAGTTGCGAATAGCGAAGCGAGCATGGGCGTCACGAGTCTGCCACTGTGAGCGGGCAGTGCTGTCAGCAGTAGCAGCAGGAGCAGTAGCGTGGCCTAGGGCGTGATCGTACAGTGAGATGTCTTCCTTGGTAGTGAGCTGTAGGAAGAGATGTAGGTCATCAAGCCAGGTGTCGAACTTCACTGGGCGCCCCTCAGCATCGAAGGCTAGCACACGAGGGCTAGCCATGGTAGCAGCAGCGAGAAAAGCAGTAGGAGTACCCAAAGGGTAGGTAGGTAGGCGCGTCTCGGTAAAGGTGGCTCGGTAGAGGTAGGGCGGCGCGGCTCGGTACAGGTAGGGCGGTACGGCTCGGTTCGGGCGGCGCGGCTCGGTTAAGGCTGGGTGGCTCGGATCGGGTGGCTCGGGTCGTGCGGCTCGGTTCGGACTGGGCGGCTCGGTTCGGGCGGCTTGTTCAGGGTGGGGCCGTTCGGGGCCTATAGAGGCGAGTGCGGGGAGCGGGTGGGGCCGATCGGGGCCGTTAGGGACGAGCGCGGGGCCGACGTGGGCCTCTAAGGGGAAGCGCGGGGCCGATCGGGGCCGTTAGGGACGAGCGCGGGGCCGAACAGGGGCCGTGAGGGACGAGCGCGGGGCCGTTTAGGGCCTCTAAGGGCGAGCGCGGGGCCGTTTTGGGCCTCTAGGGGCAAACGCGGGGCCGTTCGGGGCCGTTAAGGACGAGTGCGGGGCCGACGTGGCCCTCTAAGAGCGAGCGCGGGGCTGATCGGTGCCTCTAGGGGTAAGCGCGGGGCCGATTCGGGGCCTCTAAGGACGTGAGCGCGGGGCCGACGGGGCCTCTAGAGGCGAGCGCGTGGGCCGTTCGGGGCCTCTAGGGGCGAGAAAACCGAGGCGCCCTAGGGCGTAGGTAGGTAGGTAGGTAGTGGTGGGCCCTAAAAAAATCGGTCCTAGGAAGGACCTGCTCTATACCATGTTGAACAAGAATGAATGAACTAACAGTGAAATGAGTACAAGTAGGAAATCCTAGAATTGTGTACCCCCTATAGGCTAACCCACTGTTGCCTAAACAACTACAACATATAAATATAATGTTTGACACAGCGGTCCATATCCTAAGTTGGTGGGTTGTCTCATTTACCTGATGACCTGCACTCGCCCAGACCTAGCTTACCCTCTTAGCGTCCTGGCGCGCTTTGTTGCGCCTGGGAGATACCGACCTTCCCACTGGTACGCGGCTAAGAGGGTGGCGAAGTATGTGGCGAGTACATCAGGCATGGGACTTGTCCTTGGAGGGAAGCAGCTAGTTACACTTACAGATTACTCAGACTCGTCGTGGGCCGACGACGCAGAGTCGCTGAGGTCTACATAGGGTTACTGCTTCTGTCTTGGGATCGGATCTGTTTCGTGGAGGTCGACTCAGGCGTCGTCAGTCTCCAGTTCCAGCTATGAGGCAGAGGTGTACGCTGCGGCCCTGGCTTCTCAGGAGCTTCGCTGACTGTCTTTCCTCCTCACCGACCTTGGTGAGCGGCCTCGCTCTCCCCCAGTCTTGTTCGCCGACAACAGGTCTGGTGTCCTGTTGTGCGAGAAGCCCCGACAGGTTGGGAAGGCGAAGCACATCCAGCTTCGTTGCTTCCTTCTGCGAGAATTGCAACAGCGTGGCCAGGCCCGCGTGGTACGTGTGGTCTCTGAGGCCAACATTGTAGATATCTTCACCAAGGCGTTGCCGCCTTGTGCACCCAGCTAGGCCTTGTGTCTACATGCCCTCATTTGCTTGCGTAGAGATGCTTTGCGTTGTACTATTGCATCTCTTTATATTTTCTATATCTATTTGCATGTGGACTAGCCTTTTCGCCCCTTGCTTCTGTAGAGATGCTTGTCTTATATTCTTGCATCTTCTATATTTGCTATATCTTTGCATGTAGACTGGCCTTGTGGTCCCTTCCTTGTTCTCGAATGTGTGGTTATCTTGAGATCCACCCCGAGATTTGTTGTGTTTTTGTGAACTAGTCCATTGACCATTGTTGTGTGTTGCTTTCCGCACGACTACCGTCACATAGACTATGGGGGGTGTGTCAGAATTCTTAAGGTAATGCCTAAGATATACTGACAGAGGGTGTAGATGATGACAGATGGGGGAAAAAAGTGTACATTTGTATATAACCGAAGCACCTGACAGCGGAGAGTGGCGAGGGGAGCAGCGAAGCTGGGTGGGAGACTCGGCAGTGTGGGCAGTTACAGAGGAGGGGTGGGCGGCGGGCGGGGCTGACTGGAACCGGAGGTGGTAACAAGAATGGCAAGCGAAGTGACGTGGTTGAATGTTTGAGAATGCGAATGATTTTGGTGTGCATGCGAATGTTTCTTTCCCTGCTTGCAGACACCGAGTCTAGGACGAGCTGGAAGATACAGCCACCAGCTGGCGGAAGGCAGGATGGCAGCATGGGTGGCAAGCTAGGTTGCTAGCACTTGTTCGTTGTTAGCATTGCCTTAGCTAGGGTTTGAGTAGGGAAGCACTTATGAGGCTCCGGGGCCATAGGACTGCTACTGCTTGTTTGTTTTTATGAATTACTGCAATTCTTTCTGAGACCAGGCAGTTTTGCTACGAAGCCATATCCACAGTCAGAATGAGTTAGGAAGGATCTGAACATACAAACACGCAGTCTGATGCGATTGCGGTCAGGAAAGCTATTAGAAGGAAGTAGAGCTGAGGCGCACGGGAAGCGTGGAAATGGTGGACCGGGCTGAGGCTCAGCAGGCCACGAATCAGCCGCTGGAGCCGGGTTGAATGGAAGGGCGGAATGCGCCCAGCGATGGAGTGACCGGGCCGCAGGTCGGCCCTCGCATGGAGATAACGGGGGGCAGAGAGAACGCACCCGTGGGATCGGAGGAGCGCAAGCGGAGTCAACCGCCGCCGCGGATCCAGGAAGGGGGGCCAAGCGGGTATCAGCGAAGTGCCTCCATGCAGGGCACCGAAGACGAGACGATGGTGCAACGATGGAGGTACACCCAGCTGCCGAAGATCGAGGTGCCGGAGAGGTTCTCGGGGGATGTAAGGCGCGGACCGAGTGTGAAGAATTATATCATGCAACTGGAGAATCTGCAGGCGCGTTGGGCGAAGGATCGGCTGGATCCGAAGGAAGTCTTTCGCAGACTGGCAAATACACTAGCGGGGGGAGGCGGAGACATACTACAGGATCTCGCGGAAGGAGTTGCTGGGAATGGGCAAGCGGGTCGGGCGCCGGGTGAGCGAGATCCAACGGCTCGGTTCTAAAGCGATGCTTCGCGAGCAGTTTCCCTTGCAGACGACTGAGCGGGTGGAGGAGTTCCGGAGCTTCAGACGGAAAGAAAGCGAGTCCCTACTGGCATACTACGGCAGGCTAGTGGAATTGTGAGAGGACATGAACTGCATGGACCAAGGGCGGCTGATTGGAAAATTCGTAAACGGGCTAAGCCAACCCCTACAAGCAGGAACGTGCAGGTGCCGAAGCGACGCTAAAGGATGCCTACGAGATTGTTACGCGCGTGGAAACAGTCGTCGGCTCTATGAGGTGGAACGCACGGTGGATAGAGGACCAGAGAGACGGCCGCCAGCGTGGGCTGTCAGAATATAATGCTTGTCTAGTCTGTAGTGGGGTACTCATAGTGAGTATAACCCTTTTAGGGCTTGCTATTTGTACCTCCCTCCTTTCTAGTCAAACCCTCCTTTGCTCATTTTATCTTGCCTAGCTAGCTAAACCCTAGCTATGGCTCCTCGTTCTGCCTGCTATCTTGACATGGGCAGCAACTTCTGCAAATCCGGAATTGGAACAGCGAAGGACAGAGGGAAGCGCGGCGTTGTCACAACTGCGGTTTACCGGGCATCTGAGAAGGGATTGTCGGTGTGAGAGTAGGACGACTTATGCCAGATATGCTTGCTTGCCTTAACTTTATTATGCTATTTCTAGCTAAGGTTTATTTATGCATTCATGAATTGCTTGATTTCCTAGGCTAGGTGCTTTCCTATATTTTATTATAGTTATAGCACCGAGCTAGGTTGCGTGCAACCGAATTCTGGCTTTTCGGTTGTCAACCAAATTGCCTTCTACAGAATTCGGGAAGGCTCTGTTTGGGACGCTTCGCAACCCTTGGAACCTTCGCTTAACACATGGTTACTAGGCCTTGTGTCGAGCCTATATATAGCCTCATGTTGTACCCAGGTGATCATTCAATTCACATTCTCTTTTCTGAGCTCGATCCTAGATCCTCACACTTGGTATCAGATCCTGTTTACACGCGAAAGGTTTTCGACCACTAAAACCGAGTCTTCAAAAAACCGCGGGGGGCGACGCCTATTAAACACCGATTTCGGGTACGTAAAACCGTTCCGTGTTTTTTCGCTTCCCCTCGTTTCGGTTTTTTCGAACGCGCAATGTCAGCATGGAGGGCCAAGGCGACAACTACGCTGACGACGAGCGACATTGCAAGCCTCCGCACCGACATGGAGCAGACGCAGGCGGCGATCCAACGCACCGAGGCCCCTTCTGACACACCAATCAGGAGCCGCCACCAACAGCAGCTAGCGAACGTAGCAGCGATAACACCAGCAGCAGTGGCGACACCGACATTTCACGGACCGATGGCACCACTGTCGCCGAACCTCGAAGCAGCACGCCCGAGGCTCCCCGAAGCGTTTGTGAAAGAACAAGGAATGAATGCACTAGGAAATAGGTGGGTACAAGTAGGAAAACCTAAAAGTGTTGTACCCCATATTATCTACCAAACTACAGCCTACACAGACTGTAACATATAAGTTTTGACCACACCCCTATAGGCAAAGTGGGGGAGAACAAGAGGTCACAAGACCAGTTAAGCACAGCAAACCAAGCTCAGGGTGGATCACAACGTCACCACCATTCCGAGCACAAGTTCGGGCCATAAGGCCAGTTCACATGCAAGATCATATATAAAGGTTGAACAAGCAAGTGCAGGTATAGAAAGATCAGAGTACAAGTAAGGTGGAGAAGTGAGCAAGTGAGGCAAAGTAGGCACAAGACCTAGCATCGTACAGCAGCGCTGATGATCACCAGGCGGAAGTGCCTTGGTAAAGATATCAGCAGTGTTGGCCTCAGAGGCCACGTAAGCAAGGCGCAGCTGACCACGCTGCTGCAGCTCACGAGCAAGGAAGTAGCGAAGAGCAATGGCTTCGTTCTGTGCTCCACTCTCTGCTTCCGACAAAGGCCAGCATGGCCTTGTTGTCTACGTACAGAACTGGAAGCGAACGAGGCTGCTCTCCTAGGTCACTCAGTAGGTAGGTGAGCCAGCGTAGCTCCTGTGCAGCCATGGCCCCCGCGTAGATCTCAGCCTCATAGCTGGAGCCGAGACAGAAGACGAGCTGGTAGACCGCCACGAAAAGGAGCCGGAGCCAAGGCTGAAGGTGTAACCCTGTGACGACCGCTGCGTAGCCCTGGTCGTCAGCCCAAGAAGCGTCTGCGTGACCTGTGAGAACCACTGAACCCGCCCTCCAAGCACTAGCCCATGCCCGACGTATTGCACAAGTAGCGCAACAACCTCTTCGCTGCAGCCATGTGCTCTGGTCGGTGTCTCCCCGGAGCAACATAGCGTGCAAGAATGCTAGAGGGTATGCAAGAAAAGGCCGTGTGCAGGTCATTAGGTACATGAGGCAGCCAACAAGCTCTGGGTATGGCCACTCGGCTCTACGGACTCATCCGAAGGCAGAGCTGAGAGCGAGTGGCGAGAAGACAGAGGAGGCCTGAGGCGAGGAGTACGTGAAAGTCGAAGCGCTGAAGGACCTACTGCACCATGTGTGACTGAGTCAGGGTAATGTGCGTTGTGCTCTGTCCCGGGTGATCTGCAAGCCAAGGTAGCTGCGCAGTTCACCTAGGTCTGTGCACATGTGTCTCTTCTGCAGCTCGGACTTCACGTGGGCGAGTCCAGCAGTGTCAGCAGTGGCAAAGACCAAGTCGTCGACGTACACGAGGATGTAGAACTGCGGCAGAGAGGTGTCGGTGCGCAGAAATAGCGACGGGTCAGCAGTAGAAAGGAGCAAACCCAAGAGCCGCAAGTGTATGTCAGAACATTATAGCTTACTTATCTGTGTAGGCTATAGTGGGGTATCCCATAGGGGGTACAATCCCATTAGGGTTTCCTATTTGTACTCACTTCATTCATAGTCATTTCATTTTTCTCGTTCAATTCTTCTCATGGAATCAGAGCAGGTCCCCTCCTAGGGACTGTTCCTAGGGCCCACCGAAGCGCGCCCCGAGGCGCGCGTTCTTTTTTTTAGCGACCCTGCGTGTCGCCCTTAGACCTTCGCGATCCCGCCGCCCCTTTAGGTCGCGGCCCCGCTTTACCCCTACGGCCCCGCTTCGGCCCCGCTTAGGCCCCGTCGGCCCCGCTTAGGCCCCGCTACGGCCCCGAGTCGGCCCGCTTAGGCCCCCTCTACGGCCCCTCGTCGCCCCGCTTAGGCCCGTCGGCCCCGCTTAGGCCCGTCGGCCCCGCTTAGGCCCCGCTACGGCCCCGCGTCGGCCCCGCTTAGGCCCCGTCGGCCCCGCTTAGGCCCCGTCGGCCCCGCTTAGGCCCGCTAACGCGACGGCCCTGCTACGGCCTCGCTACGGCCCCTCGTCGGCCCCGCCTAGGCCCCCCCGACCCTGCTACGGCCCCGCTACAAGCCCGTCGTTCGGCCCGCTACGGCCCCGCTACGGCCCCGCTTAGGCCCCGCTGCAGCCCCGCTACGGCCCCCATTGCGGCCCCGCCGCCGTGCTGCAGCCCGCCGCGCCACCCGTGCACCCGCCCGTGCGCCGCCCGTGCACCTACCCGTGCAACCAGCCCGTGCATCGCCCCGTGCAGCCGCCCGTGCAGCCGCACGTGCAGCCGCCCACCGTGCCGCCCGTGAGCCCCCCAGCGCCGCCCGTGAGCCGCCCGTGCAGCCGCCCGCGCCGCCCGTGAGCCCCCGTGTCACCTGAGCCCGCGCGAGCCCCGCCCGAGCCGCCCGAGCCGCCCGATCCGTCTACGGTGCCGGAGCCGGATCCTGTGGGACTGCTGCTGCTACTCCTGGGCCGGCGGAGTTGCTGAGCTACTGTGTTGCTGTCCTACTGAGCTGCTCGACCCTTCTTCTCTGGTGAGACTGTCGGCTGCTATCATGGCCACCCCCAGTGTCCTGGCCTTTGACGCTGAGGGTCGTGCATGACTTTGCGGTCTGGGTCGAGGACCTGCAGCTGTACTTGCAGTGGCGATTCAGTAGATGACATCTCTCTCTTTGACTTTGCCTCTGGCGCTGTCCCTGCCCCTCCTGCTGATGCTGTCCCCACTATTCGCTCCAAGTGGGCCACACGCGATGCTGCTGCACGTCTTGCTGTGCGTCGCCACCTCCCTTCCTCCGAGCGTGCCACTTTAGTCAGTGCAAGACCGCTCAGGCCTTGTACGACGCTGTAGTTGCGCACTACTCTCTCCCCTTCCACTGCTACACTGAGCCGCCTCATGCTACCGTACCTCTTCCCTGACCTTGCTGCTTTCCACACTCCCTCTGACCTCTTTACCCACCTTCGCGCTAGTGACCCTCGCTACCGAGCTGCGCTTCCTGCTGCCTTCCTCGCCGAAAACCCCCCTCCCATGTACATCACCCTCTACTTTCTAGTCACCCGTTCTCCCTGAGTCCCTTCGTGCTGTTAGGGACCAGTTTCTCTCTGTCTGTCTGTCCCACCACCCTCACTGTTGACCTCCTCGAGAAGTCCCTGCTAGCGGCCGAGAAGAGCATAGTCGCTGTAGGGGTCTCTCGTGGTGACCCGCGCACCCCCATCTTTGAGGGGTGTTCTCCTTCCCCCTGTTACCCTCTGTCGCCTCTGCTGCTGCGACCGACCTCGTTGGTTTAGAGTCGGTCGGTGCGGCGTCTGCCCCCAGCGGTAGGCGCCGCTCTGGCAGGAGCAAGGGGGGCAAGGGAGGCGGGTGGAGCTAGCGGGGGCGGTGGCGGAGGAGGTGGGGCGGCGGGGGGAGTGGGGGTGGCGGTGGGGGTGGAGGCGGGAGTGGAGGTACTGGTGGCGGCAGTGGAGGCGGAGGTGGCGGCGGAGTGGTGGCGGAGGTGGCAGTGGGAGCGGCGGGGGCGAGGGTGGCGGTGGCGGCGGTGGCGGTGGCGGCGGTGGCGGCGGAGGCCGGGGGTGGCGGTGGTGGAGGTGGTCGGAGTGGCTCGTCCCAGAGGAGCAGCACTGGGGGTGGTCAGCGCCAGCAGCAGCAGCGCTCTCGCGACGTCCCCGCCCCTCAGCAACTCCGTGAGTGGTACTCGCAGCGTCAGCGTGGTGGGGCGTTCGGTCCCTGCACCCTCGTCCTTCGCAACGGCGACCGCGACCGGTGAGCAGTGTGGGGGCACCCACACCGCTCGCCGCTGCTTTGCCCGCTTGACCGACGCTTGGCGCCAGCAGTTTCCGGAGGCTCTGAGATCCCCCCGCTGGGAGAGCTGTCTAGGCTGGTGTAGATGTTTTTAATCTTGACTTTGATGCTATCCTTGCGCCATGTATGCTGTGACTTTTAGTGATGATGGTGACTGTTACCGGTGTTCCCGCCCGACCCGGGCATTGGTACTGCTTGCGTCAGTGCAGTGAGGCTGCTGCTCTAGGTGCCAGTGCCTCTGTGCTCTCAGGTACTAGTGAGTCTGCCCTCTCAGGTA